>CM038674.1:689134720-690334720 GCA_021605145.1 Aegilops bicornis
GGGTCTGTGCGCGCCAGGATGGTTTGGACGATCGTGCTGGAGTTTCCGTTGCTCCAGCCGGCTACGGGGGATAGCGATGAGCAGCCGTGCCATTGCCCGATCTTGCTCCAGACCTGCCTCGACTCCGGGCAACTCCAGAACAGGTGGCTCGAGGACTCGAGGTTTCTGACACAGAGTTGACAGAAGTATGAGTTTGGCCATCCTCGCCTCTGCAGCCTGTCGTTGCACCAAAGCCTATCCCGCAGTAACAACCAGCGAAGATTTTGATCTTCCCTGGCGCCCAGG
Source organism: Aegilops bicornis (assembly GCA_021605145.1). Taxonomy (NCBI): domain Eukaryota; kingdom Viridiplantae; phylum Streptophyta; class Magnoliopsida; order Poales; family Poaceae; genus Aegilops; species Aegilops bicornis. The sequence goes on from CM038674.1 coordinate 689,135,006, forward strand.
CCTTCCAGATGAGTTGGTCGAAGTTGGTGGCCATTCTACCCTGGAACTGCACCTGGTATGCCGATTTGGCCGAGTACAACCCCGTGCTTGACAACTTCCAACAGATGGCGTCTTGCTCCCCTGGTCGAGCCAGCTATCCCGAGCGTTGCAGCTCACGGTGCAGACTTAGCAACTCACTAAGAAGGTGCTGGTTTTGCCCGTGAGCGCGATCGCGGATCCAGGTGTCGCCATCCATTGCATCCTGAACTGTTCTGTGCTTGCGGCGAGAGTGTTTGAACAGCCGGGGGAAACGCTGCGCCAGGGTACCATGCCCTAGCCATGGGGACAGCCAGAAGGAAGCCCGCGTCCCGTCTCCGATCGTTACCTTGGTCGAAGCTGCGAAGAGGGTCCTGTCTGCGTCGTCGCATGGCAGGTCAGACCCCACCCAGGGCCTTTCCGGGTGGTGCCATGCGATCCATAGCCAGCGCAGCCGTAGCGCTCTGCCAAAACGCTCGAGGTCAGGGACGCCGAGGCCCCCCTGCTTCGTTGGGGCACACACTGACGACCAGTTCACCTTGCAGCTGGCCCCAGTGATCTCCTCTTCATTTCTCTAGAGGTCGATCTCCCTAAGAATCTTCTTCGGCAGGCGTAGCACGGTGAGCGCGAAGGTTGGCATGGCGCTTAAAACGCAGCGGACCAGCACACGACGCCCTGCCATCGGCAGCAGCTTGCCTTTCCAGCCTGCAAGCCTCGCCTTGATTCGGTCAATGATTAACTGGAGGTGGGCGAGGCGTAGACGGCCCGTGTTGATCGGTAGCCCCAGGTATCTGATGGGGAAGGGGGCGATAGGGCCAGCAAAGTCTTGCAGCACCACCGCCAAGTTGATGTTTTCGCAGCGGATGGGGGGAGACGGTAGACTTGGCCGGGTTGATGCAAAGTCCGATCGCCTTTCCAAAATCATCTAGGATGCACAGCAGGCAGTTCACCTCACCTTGGGTAGGGTTTACGAAAATTACAGCGTCGTCGGCGTAGAGGCTGACCCGAAGCGCAAGATCACGGCCTGGAGGCGGTTGAGGAGCTGTTGATCCACCGCGGCGGTGATGAGGTGGTGCAGCGGGTCGATCGCCAGGATGAAGAGGAATGGAGACAGCGGGTCGCCCTGCCTCAAGCCTCTGAAGTGCAAGAAACTAGGGCCTGTCGTGCCGTTCAGAGCGACCGAAGAAGTGGCCGTGGCCAGAAGGCGCGCGACCCAGTCCCGCCAGCGAGTGCTAAACCCTAGTTTTTGCATCAGCTCGAGTAGATACTCCCAGGAGACCGTGTCGAAAGCTTTCGCTATATCAATCTTCATCAGAAGGCATGGTACATTGCGACGATGCAAGGCCCTGGCGGAGTTTTGCACGTAGAGGAAGCTGTCGTGGATACACTTCTTCTTCAGAAAAGCCGACTGCGTAGGGGAGATGATCGTGTCGATGATGGAGGCAAGCCTAATGGAGAGAACCTTGGACATGAGCTTTGCGATGGAGTGGATCAGGCTAATGGGTTTGTAATCCTTGATCTCAGTCGCCCCGTCCTTCTTTGGGAGAAGAGTAATCGTCGCCCAGTTGATCACGGACATGTCTCGCCCAGATAGGTTATAGAACTGATGAAAGGCTGCCATCACGTCGTCCTTGATTATGGGCCAGCATGAGCGGAAGAAGGAGCCGTTGAAACCGTCAGGCCCTGGCGATTTCTCTTGCGAAGATTTGCAGATGGCTGCCCACACCTCCTGTTCGGAGAACGGGTTGTCTAGTCCTGCCGCGGGCAAAGTTGGCGTCTGGATTGCGTTCCAGTTAACCGAGCAGGTGCGATGCGTTGATGCCCCCAAGCTGGACCTAAAATGCTCGTAGATGATCTGCTCCTTGTCACTGTGGGAGGTGGCAATGGCGTCGCCATTATGTAGGGCATGGATGAAGTTTTTCTGGCGTCTGGAGTTGATTTTGGCCTGGAAGAAAGCTGTCTTGGCGTCACCCGCACGAAGCCAAGTGACCCACGAGGCCTGACGTTTGCGAGCCCTGTCGGTCGCAGCTAGACCTAGTACGCGCAGCTTGAGCTGCTTTCGGAGCTGCCGCTCCTCACTCGATAGCTGCCTGTGCTCCTGGGCAATGTCTAAATGCAGGATGATCTCGTTCGCCATGTGCATCTGAAGCCTCGTCTCACTAAAAAAGCCCTTCGCCCAGATTTTCAGGTCCTTTGCCGTTCTAAGCAGCTTTGTGTTGAGACGCTGGAAGGCGCAGTTTGAAGCTACGGGCCGGTTCCAAGCTCGTTGGACTGTCGTGTGGAAGCGGGGGAAGCGAAGCCAGAAGGATTCAAAGCGAAAGCGAGCCGCGCGGCGAGGCACAGAGGCTTCGGACAGCAGCAAGGGACAGTGGTCGGAGCACGATGTTGAAGCAGCGTGCAGAAGATACGCGGGGAAGATGGAGCACCAAGCCATGTTGCAGAAAAACTTGTCTATGCTAACTAGGGTTGGCGTCGTCCTCTCATTGCTCCAAGTGAATCTGCGGTTTTTGCATTTGATCTCCTTGAGGCCCGCGGCGTCGATGGCAGCCCTAAATTTGCCCATGATTCTACGGTTGATGTTGTTATTGTTCTTGTCTCGTGCCTCGTAGATGAGGTTGAAATCTCCATTGATGAGCCAAGGAGCATCTGTTGGAGGTGCAGCTCGTGAAAGTTCAGCCAGGAACTCGTCCTTCCTCCCATCATCTACGGGGCCGTACACCGTCGTCAGCCAGAAGGAACTGGCCGATACCATCATAGTAATCTTGGCCGTGATGGAGAAAAGGCCGATGGCGTGGGATTGCACATCTACTATGTTTTTGTCCCAGAAGATGGCCGCACCACCGCGGGTACCGCCCGCCGGGAGAACGACACAATTATCCAGCCTGCGGCCGCCAACCTCCTTAACTAGTGATCTACTCCACTCGTCGATTTTCGTTTCTTGTAGGCAGAGGATAACCAGCTTGTGAATTTCCCCAGCTTCGCAAACTACGGCTCGCCGGGCCGGCGAGTTGAGCCCTCGCACGTTCCATGACATGATTTTCAGGTTCGCATCAATCATGGGGAAACAGGTGTGTACTCCGGCGACTGAAAACTACTGAGAACAAAGACAGGTACACCACCATCGGCCGGAGGTGTCGCCGGCGGCCACCAATAGGCCCCAAATTCCGCTGGCGATCGACTATGCCCCTGCTACGAGAGCGTCCTACACTGTTACAATGCATGGAGAAACCTAACTCTACCCAGCCGCACATTGGGCGACGCCGGAGGCTACATCTACTTGGGGAACCTAACATGGAGAAGCAGTGGCCTGAGCGGCCTCTCCGTCTTGATCCTGCATGCCCGCGGCGATCTTGAGAGCAGCGGCGTCGAGGTTGGTGAGCCTGGAAATGGCCTTGATGTCAGAATCGGAGAGTGGCTCGTCGAAGCGGCGGATCAGGGCTTCTGCTGCCTTTGCCGTCATGGTCTCCTTCGGCCCCAGGAGGCCCAGGCCGTGGACGATGCGTAGCGTGGCTCTCTGGCTGACTGGGACACTGGAGGGGTTCGCCGCCTGACGAGCGCTCTGGCAGGATGGCGGAGCCGCTGGCCTGGATCGAGCCGGCGTCTTGGCGCGGGCCGGGGCCTTCCCCAGCACAGAAGGCGCCGGTGCTGCAAACAGCTGGCTGGGCGGAGCGCCGCCCGCGTCGGAAAGCTGCAGATGGCACACCTGGGATGTGACTGCGCCGAGTTGAAAGGAGTGTGTGGTGGCCGCTCTTGGGGTGTGCTGGGCGAGGGAGAGAGCCGGGCCCATGTCAATGCCGTCGTCAATGTTGCTGGCCGAGTCTGTGTTAGCCACGAAGCAGAGGGGCTTGTCGACGGTGGCCGCCACAGCCTTGTCGACGGCGGCCTTCCTCGGGTCCACCCTGGGCGGAGGGGGGAGCTCCTTGTCCACCTCATCAAAGAACTCCGCCACCGGGTCGCCGTGGGCCGCACGCCCGCCCGCTTCCCGTGGCAGCGGTCTGGGTGGCGCTAGCAGAGTGTTGCGTGTTGCAGCGGCCGTCCCAGAGGAGGACGCAGCCCGGGAGCCGACCCTGCCTGACTTGGCGGCGTGGCCTTGGCGTGCATCGTGGTGGCGGCTCCGGCTGCGTCTCGAGGTGGGCGTGCGGCTGCGTTGGCGCTCCGCGGGGGGGGGGGGGGGGTGCAGGCTCCTTTCCGCGGCCCCGCCCCAGCAGTGTGTCCTTCCAGGACCGCCTCTGACTGTCGTCGCCGTCGTGGGAGCGTCGATGGCCAGCCGAGGGCATGCCCTTGCTGCCCGAGGACGCGACCTGCACGGGATGGCGCATGCGCGGCCCCGAGTCCAGCGCCGGCCTACCATCCTCGACGCCAGCCACCCAGCCACGGACAGACGAGAAGCCCGGGAACGGGCGGTCGTCGTCGTCGGAGGAGGGAAGCCCGCTCTGGCCCGAGTGCGAGGAGCGGGGGGAGAGCAACGTCCAATCTTTGGCGCGATCAATGTGAACCAACACGTCCCAGCGAAGCAGGTTGGGGGGAGGGCGCGACCGCTCTGCTCGGCGGCGAGAAGCCGAGCATCTCCTCCACCCTGCCGGCGCCACGCGCGTGCTTCCAGAGGGTCCTCTTGGTGGGGATGTGGTGGAGCTGCCACACCCACACCCAGACGGCGAAGAGCTTCGTGTCCGCGCGCTCGAAGGTGCGGCTGTCGAGGCGGTCGATGATCACCTGGTCGCCCAGCACCTCCTTTGCGCCCTCCAGCGTCCACAGCTGCATCGGCAGCTTCTCCATGACGACACAGACGTGGAGCATATAGGTCTCGTGGATCGCGTGCGTGTCCTCCCTCCATGGCTCCAGGAGGAAGGAGACACCATCCACGATGATCGAGCCGCGCCGGACGACGAGCTCCTTGTGCGCCGGCAGGGTGAGGTGGATGAAGAAATCTTCTGGATCGTGGCTGGTGATGCGCAAGAGGTGCGAGGGGATCTGGAACTCCCGCTCGATGGCCCGGCCGATGGAGAGGGGGTTGGCCACGTGCAGCTTGGCCATCGCGGTGACCACCACCGCATGTTGCTGCAGCAGGAACACCTGCTGCTCCATCTTCGGCGTGGAGGCGATAACCTTGTGGCTGGAGCGAGGCCGGCGTCCGTGGTCGATGCAGGGGGGGTTCGCCGAGGCCATCGGGGCCGGAGGGGGGGGGGGTGAGGCGGGGAACACAAGCCGCTCCTCAAGACCGGACGGGCTCGCCGCGACACCCGCAGGCCGCCGCTTGTCTGCCGGGCACTCCCTACCAAGGTGGCCTCGCCTCTTGCAGAGAATGCAATGGAGGGGATCGTGGCAGTCAACGCAACGGTGGTGGGGGCTGAGGCACCGGAAGCAGAGGCCCTTGAATCTCTTAAAGAAGGCCTCGCGCCCCGGCGAGGAGGAGGGGCGACTGGATCTGGGCCCGCGGAGGCGCGCCGAGTTGCCTGGCGGTCGCTTGCCGGCCTTCTTGCTCTTGCGGGATTGATAGCGCGTCCATCCCTCATCAATGGCGGTCGGCTCCGAAGCGGGCGGCGGGGAAGGCACAACTACAATGGACCGAAGCCGGGGCTGCTCTACCGGGGACGCACAAGGCCGGGGCCGTCCGAGCGAGGGGGCGGCCTCGAGGTCAGCGCCTTGCTGCAGGATTTGCGGGGGCGTCCCCTACTCCAGATCGGCCGGAGATCGGGGAGAGGTGGGAGCCGCGGATGAACCAGGGGGATCCAGATCCACCCCCCAGTTTGCGGCATTGAATGATGGTGGGTGGGGAAGAGGGATCCCGGGGAGGGGACGGGGCCGGGGCCGGCATGGGCGACAGCGTCCACTCGGACGGGACAACTCCGGAGGAGGCGGTGGCCGCCGCGGCCGGAGTGGCCAGCGACGCTGAGGCGGGGTGGAGCGGAGGGGAGCGACACCTGGTTCTTGGTTGTAAACAGGAGGGAAAATGGCTCGCTCCCATTCTCGGGGGGCTGACTATTCATAATCGTATGTAACGAGTCCCACGATACCACGCTTCGACGCAGAGGTTAGGGGGGCGTGGCCCCCGCTCGTCCCCCCTAGCTCCGCCCCTGCCTCTAGATTGATCAGAAATGGGTCAATATATGTGGCCTAGTTTTTTTTGGACAATTCTCCTAGAATCTTAAGAGTCGACCCAGCTTCTCCCAAAATCTTGTACCCATTTTTTTTACAATCCTAACTGTCACATCCTAATAAGTTAGAATTGTAAAAAAACATGGATTCAAAATTCTGAGAAAAGCTGCGTGGATGATCGATTCTCAAGGATTATGAGAGAATTGGCCAAAACAACTGGCAGCAGTGATTGTTAAGAGTATGAATACAAGTCATTAGCATGGCTGAAGGCACCATTATCCATATCCTGGACTTGTGTTACTGCATCAGCTTCAATGTTTTTAAAAATATGAAAACATGGTCAGAGAACTGTGATGTGCTAAATAATATGAAGCATACTTCTCTTGTAAAGTAACCTAAATGTCGAAATGGAGAGTGGCGTTTTGGCACATGGGAGCGCGTGCTCCTGACTTTTAAAATGTGTTATGAACATATTTTGAAATGTCGAAAAATTTGAAACAAAAACTTGGTGCGTACATCTCGATATTGTACATGTTCACAAAATCGTTTCACAAAAAGCTGACAACTTATGTGTCGCGTGTGAAAAAGACAAAATTCGATGTTAAAAAATGTTTTTCACAAGATATCCTTTTGTCTTTTTACGCAAGCCACAAAAAATATCGGTTTTCTCCGAAACTTGGTGTGCGCACATATAATATCGAGATGCATGTGCCAAATTTTTGTTTGAAATTTTTTCACACTTTAGAATATTTTTTCGAGCGCAGGAGCGCGCGCTCCCGGAAGCACCAACGGATTTTCGAAATGTCGAGTGCTTGAGCAAACAGACCACCTACTGAATTCCTGAAGATGAACATGCATCGATGCTGCTTTCTGCATAAGAGACAGCCATGGAGACATGCAAGGTGCGGGAACGGGCGATCCTCAGGATTTGACCGACGCCTCGCATACTGAAACAGGAACGGGCCGAGTAATCATCCAGACGGACGGATAGATGCGGCCACTCTGCTTTGTAAACTCTGTTTTGGCAGCGATTTAGCTGACCAACAAACTGTGGCCTGTCTTTAGCTATCTTTACCGATGCCTCGCTCGACATAGGAAAACGTCAGTTAAGCCTCCTTCGAGGCTTGCCACGCGTCCATGTGGGCTGGCGCTCGCTCACCTTTTTATTGCTTCCTCTCCCTTATCTCTTCTCCACATGCCTTAGCCACTCATTCCTTTTCGCTGTTTTCTTCTTCCATTAGCACACCACACGCCAGCGGCCATCGCCCGTCGCCTTAGACGAGTGCCGCCATCGCCACAGCTTCGCGTTGCTGCTGCCCCGCTTCTGCAATACCGAAGTTCTGCACCGCCGCTGCAAACCACCGTTGCCGTCTTGCAAGCACATGGGTCTAGATGCTGCGAGGGGCGGTGACCACCGGGGGCAAGGGGGCATGGCCGCGTATGCGCAAGCGCCAGCTTGGCGACGAAGCAGATGGTGTAGCGTGGGCCGCAATTCGGTCAACATCTCTGTTGCAGAAGCACGCCGATGCTGCATACCCGGGCCACCGGCGAACTACTGCGGCTACACAACAGTGTTTTGCTGGCAGCGAACGCCGCTACAAAAGATGAAGTCGAGCACCATTGTAGCGGAAGAGGGCATTGATGCTGCACTGGCCGGCGATGTTGTGCCACACGACGGAGCGCGGCGAGGCTGTAGTGGCTGGCGTTGTTGTGCCACACGATGGATGCTCATCGGCGGCCGCGGGTGCTGCAATGTAGTGCTCATCGGCGGGTCGTTGAATCTCCATCGGGGTTGCAATGGAGCGCAGCAGCGGGTCACTGAAGCTCCGCCGGGGTTGCAATGAAGCTTTGCCGGAGCTGCAGTGAAGCTACGCGGGGTCATTGAATCTCCACCGGTGCTGCAATGGAGCGTCGTCGGGCGCCGCCAGTGCTTCAAGCCGAGCGCTGCTGCCATGGAAGTTGTTACGCTAAAGCTTTTTTGCCGTGTTGGCTCTGGTGCTGCGAGGTAGCCGATGCAACAGAGAAGGAAGACGAGGTAGTTGGTGCTTCGGTGCTGCGAGGAAGTCGTGTGATCGATGGAAGAACAGAGAAAGACGACGGCTCTGTTTGTTGCCATCGAACGGCCAGTTTCCATCAGATCGGACGGTTGCTCAGGCGGATAGAAATCATCCGGTTGATTTGTAGCAATGACCCTCGATATAACACTACTTATGATACAATCTCGCAACGTTGTTGGAATTAACCACGTCGTCACGTACGGGACGGATATGTTGCAGTCATCCGTCCGAGTAGGTTTACGTACTATTATAAATATAGCCTTTTTTAACATAGTACAAATGCAAACGCTTATATACACGCGCATACACTCAGACCATCTTTACTTGTTCGCCCCCCCCCCCTCTTCAAATAGCGCCTCACAGAGGGGCGCCGGTGACAAAATCGGCGTGGGGGGCATCGGGTTCCCAGCCGGCCCCCAGTGTCACCCCAGTCGCCGATTTCGGCCCATTTTGACGGAAATCGGCCCATTATCAGGCATATTTAGCCAACTTTCGGCGCAATCAAAGCTTTTTATCAATAGAAAAATAAAAGTATCGGGCAAAATTAACCAACTTTCGGTGCAACCTAAGCTTTTTATCAGTACAAATCAAATAGTTCACCAAATTAACACAAAATAAATAGTTCAACAAATAAAAACATATATTTCATCACGCGTCGAGCTAGGCGTTGCCCTTGAGCCTCCATAGGCGCGCCACCAGATCTTGCTGCAGTTATTGATGCACCTGTGGGTCTCGGATCTCCTGACGCATGTTCAGGAAGGCAGTCCAGGTTGCCGATAGCTGGTGATCAACTTGGATAAGAGGGCCCTGCCTATAATATGGTTCAGTGTCAAACACTGGCTCTTCCTACTCGCTCTCAATGATCATGTTGTGCAAAATGACACATCAAGTCATGACTTTTCCCACGTTTGATCTTTCGACCAAGTCTGAGCGGGTTATCGGACAAGAGCAAATCGAGATTGGAGCACACCAAATGCTCGCTCGACATCCTTCCTGTAAGCTTCCTAGCACCTGGCAAAGTAGGAGTTCTTGCCTCCTGGCACACGGTTTGAGATAGTCTTCACAAATGTAGATCATCTCAGATGGATCTCACCTGCTAGGGAGTATCCCTTGTTGCAGTATTGCCCATTGACCTCAAAGTTCACCGGAGGAGCATGACCTTCAACAAGCTTGGCAAAGACAGGGGAGCACTACAGCACGTTGATGTCATTGTGAATTCCTGGCATACCAAAGAATGAGTGTCAAATCCAAAGGTCATGTGTGCCCAATGTCTCAAGTACCACACTGTAACCGCCTTTGGCGCCTTTGTACATCCCCTGCCATGCAAATGAACAGTTTTTTCATTTTCAATGCATGCAGTCGATGCTTCTAAGCATCCCAGGGAATCCTCTTGTTGCATTCTGTGCTAGGATCCGGGCAGTGTCTTCAGCATTGGGTGATCGCAAGTATTCAGATCCAAACACTGCCACCACTGCCCTTCAGAACTTGTACAAACACTCAATGGTGGTGGACTCGGCCATGCGTCCATAGTCTTTTAGTATATCATCGGGAGCTCCATATGCAAGCATCCTCATAGCTAGCGTGCACTTCTGGAGTGAGGTGATTCTAAGTGTGCCGGTGCAATCCTTCTTGCACTTGAAGTAGCTGTCGAACTCACGGATGGAATTGACAATCCTGATGAAAAGCTTTCGGCTCATCCGATAACGACGCCAAAATACTTTGTCGCCGTGGAGTGGAGCGTCGTCGAGCCCGTCGTCGAGCCACCCCGCCGCGGCTTCGCATTGCTCGCGAATAGGCCGGCCAGAGCGGCGAGGATCGTGAGATGCTATTCGTCATGGGCGACAGCATTGACTTCCTCCTCGAGTAGCGTCGCGAACGCCTCCTCGTCGTCCGAGTCCATAGCCGAGCCCCTTGCAGGCAAATCGCCGAACACCTGTGGGGCATGGGAGGCGCGCAGCCGCCGGAAAACTCGCCCGCCTGCATGGCCGGAGCGCTGGCAAGCTCGCACAGGAGCGGGGCCGAGGTTGCCGCGGTGAGCCCTCTCTTTTTTACGGTGGGGGAATGGCTTTTCTAGCGGCGATGTGTGCTAGGGTGGCACCGGCAGAGGGCATGCTAGCGGGGCAGGGGGCGTGATTCTGGAGGTGGAAGATGCATTTTGGCCTGACAGGGGTGGCCGAGCGCGTGGGTTTTCCTTCTGTCGGAGCACCCAGACGCCCCACAACGTGATGGGTTCGTTCTGGGTCGCCAGGTCCAAAAATGGGCCGAGTCGGCGGATTTCGGCGTCCTGGGGGTGCGACTAGGGGGGGGGGGGGGTTGTCCTCGCCCTGGGGGCCTGTTGGTGGCGCGAGTGGAGATGCTCTCACCCCTATGGATGCACACACACACATCCTACCCTTATGAGCACCTCTGAAAGATTGAACCGGCATACCATCTTGAAATTTACGAAGTCACCGTAGACACCTCGTCATCGACGGGAAATCTCCTCCCACTGAATGCGCCTGGAATAAATGCAGCAATAAATGTGAGCATCAAGACTTGAAAACTCCTGCTGGGCTGAGGATGCCACAGTTCCTCTAACCATCTAACCACATATTGGTTCGCTAGTATAAATATAGTTGTACCCTATGCCTGTAATCAGTACGATCAAAACAATAAAGTGCAAATGCTATACACGAGCCTCTTGGCCAACTCCGCGTCTGCGTATTGTGTTCCCGCGACTTATCTACGCTAGCTAGCTAGACACGAGAATCCATCAACCAGGGAGCTTGCATGATTGTTTACTATTGTACGTGCATGTCTCCGTCGAAGCAGCCGGAAGCAATCAGCTGTACCTTGTAAGTCGCTGCTTATTGTCGGAAAGTACTCAACAACAACGTCGTCAAGGTCGGGCCTGTGCCAACAAACGAAAGGAGCAAAAGTGGGTGCTCATTACATGTGACCAAAGAAGATGAACAAGACAAGTTAATATAGGAGTACTTGGCTTCATACATATGTCCTGTTTGTGATAATCCAAATCCAAGAACAGTACAGGTTCACATAGCACACCAAAATGCTCAACAGTCACACATCTGTTTAATCAAACACATAGAAAGACAAACATTGAATGCCCATCTGATAAACATAGTACGTTAACCATCGGTTGCGAGTTATTTGTTCCGTGACCTGGCCATAAAGCTTTTGTAACTATTGAAGCCTCTCCGTGGTAGCAGTAAAATCAAATCAAATCAAGGAGAATTAATGGGAGGTGAACAAGAGGGAGGAGAGGGCATAGTTACCTCAGATTCAGAGAACAGCGACGTGGTAAACAATCTGAAGTATATTCCCTGTAACCAAAAAATTGTAGTGTAAGGACATCTTCCGTGAAAGAACAAATTTCGGGGCCTGCGATTGCCTGGGAACAGAATGTTCGCATGTCTCTCTAGCGCTTGGGTCACAACTCACAACAGGCGTCTCCTCCGCAGGAATCTCCAGCGGCGTGGCCACGACGAGGACAGAGGCCACCTGTTTCTCAACTAGAGGTTCTCTACTCCTGACATGGCGGTGTCATCTTCTTAGCGCCTTGCCACAGAGTTCTCTGAAGTCTCAACATCTGTGCAGGCCACCTCGGGCCAGTTGTAGGCAGACGACCTGCTGGATTCCTGGGGGCGAACACACATCGATGGTGCTTCCTGCAAGAGAGATTTTTTTTAGAAAAGGAGGATGACCCCGGCCTCTGCATCTGGGAGATGCATACGGCCATTTTATTTATTATTCTTGAGGACCTTACAAAGTATTACAACGATGAGTCTGAATCCACCATCTTGGCAACACATGCCGCTACTTTTATCCAAAATGATGAAGGGGTGCTAGCTGTGCCACTACCCAAACCACTCACCTAAGCCTAACATAAAAAGCCGGAAACCGAAACATATTCGGAAGCCCCAGCCGAGCCACATACCGGTGCAGGGCACAATCCGTCGACGCACTCGTGTGTCGCCGCCACCATCTTCCACATGTCCGTCTTCAGATCATATTGAGGCTTCTACCTTGTTCCGACCACTCTGCCATCGACGCCACCATGACGCTGCACAACAACCTCCTCTGCCTGCGAGTCCATCTCCGCGCATCAGGCGGCGAGCCTCCACAGCGCCATGCCGCCGATCTTCGCCGCCATCAATGAGTGAGATGAAGTACCGCTCCACCACGGCATGTACAGGGTGAGGGAGGGAGAGGTCCCCATCGGAGACACGGCCGGAAGAGAAGCACCGCAGCCCTGAGACACTGCCCGGAGCTGCGACGCAGTAGATCAGGCGGGCCGCCACCAGGAACCAGACAAGCTCGCCATGCACACCCAGCATCCCCATGCCCAAGTCGGCGCCTTCAAGAAGGTGACGACGCTGTGGCGCCGCCGCCGCTTAGCCACCGGGGCTAGGGTTTTCACCCGGGCGCAGGGGAAGGGGGGAGGCAGGGGAGGTTTAGCCTTGGCGCCGCCACCAAGAAGGGAATGGCGTCCGGGACGCCATCGACGCCGTGACCGCCACCGGCGGCCAAGGGTTTCCCCCGGCCAAGCACCCTGCCGCCACCTCCAAACCAGCCACAACATCCGCAGGCGCGAGTACGCCGGAGATCCAGGCCGGCCGGAGGTCATGCATCACGAGCGGACCAGGATCGCCTCCGATCTGACGCGGGGAGCCCGGGGCCTCCCCGCGCCAAGACCTGCGCCCACCGGGACCTCGCTGCCCGCGCAGCCGAGGGGAACCGGCCTACCTCACCGACGATCACTCCCCGCCGCCGGGGGAGCGCCGTCCGCACCAGCGAGGCCGCCGCCTCAGATCCGGACTCTCACCACCGAAAGGGAGCGATCTCGCCCCGCCGCCACCATCCCGGGAGCCGGCGCCGGCTTCGCCGGCCGTTCCTCCGGTGGCGGCGAGGTTGGGATGGAGATGGGAAGGGTGAAGGGCGGCTGGATCTGGGTTCCCCCGTCGCCGCCAGGGAGGTCTGCAGGAGAGATAGCCATGGAGACATGCAACCTGCAGGAGTGGGCGATCTTCAGAATTTTGCCGATGCTCTGGAAGCTAAGTACTCTGTTTTGGTGGTGCTATGCCACTGCTTTATAAACTCTGTTTTAGACAGTGACTTAGCTGACAACAAACTGTGGCCTGTCTTTCGCCATCGCCACCCAAGCCTCATTCGGCATATTACTAGCTATAATACAATGTTATGACACAAGGAGAACTTTGATGTAAAAGTGGGTGCTCATTACATGTGACCAAACAAGATGAACAACATGAGTTAATATACTGGGCTTAATACATATGGCTTGTTTGTGATAATCCCAATCCAAGAATAGTACAGGTTCATATAGCACAAAATGCTCAACAGTCACACATCTGTTCAGTCGAACACACAGAAATACAAGGGCTCAAATGATAAACATATATCAACCATCTGTTGCGAGTTATTTGTTCTTGTGACAAGAGAGCGCAACCCGACCGTAATGCTTTTGTTACTACGGCAACATTCCGTTGTTCGCATATTAGACATGTTCTATGACCTGCAAAAGGCGGTGTGTTTTCATCATTGGTAGCAGTAAAAGCAAATCAAATCAAGGGCAGGTGAACAAGAGAGGGCATAGTTACCTCACATCCTTTCTGCTTCAGCCCATGCAGTGTGCGGTCAAAGGAAAAATCATGTTCCATTGGACGCAGTGATACGACGCCAAGGGATGAAAGGTCTAGTAGTCCTTCTGGGATTCCGTCCTTCAGCCCGCACCGTAAAAATGATAGGCGGAATAGCTTTGGCATTGTCCCAACCTCCATTGTCCAGTTTTTTATCAAACAACGCTCAAGTATTAAATCTTGCAGGCGAACAAACCCATGGGCGCCAAAGGACATGGTTTCGGGTTGATAACCATCCAACTCTAGCACCTCAAGACAAGGAAGTGTCTCCAGGATCGGCATCGGGTCTTTTTCAGTTTCATCATCAGCAGCAAACATATGAAGCTCCCGTAGATTTTTTTGAGTTTGCACACTCCTTGGTAGAGAAATCTTACGAATATCAACATACCTTAAAGTAGGTATATCCCAGAGGGAGCTTGATACTATTGACTGACTAATATAGGTCCATGACAGATCTAAAGTTTGCAAGTTAAAGAGTTTGCCGATTGAAGGATGGATCATCACATCTTTACATCTTTTCAACCTGAGATATCGTAGGTGGATGCACTCACCAATCACCTCACAAAAATCCTCTAGGCTCGAGTTCTCAACATGAAGAACTCTTAGGAACCTTAGCTCAGGTAAACGTACTAACGAAAGTCCGAAGCCAAGCAAAGTTCGGAGATTATGTGATGGCCATAAATTCTGATCACTCGGGTTTTGAAGCGAAGAGCGATAGGATATCAAGATATGAGGTGATGGTGCGCCAACTTGTCCTGCATTTTGTTAGAGTCCATGTACATGTCAGCATACAAGAAGACACACACACACACAATTATGAATATGTAGAGTAATGCTACACCTACGAAGGAGTTTATGCAATCTTACATGATTAGCCAGATGGCAACTTATGTTTGGAGATGGGGGAGGAAAGGGCCCACCCCCTGAGAGTTAGTTAGTTATGAATTTACGTAAGACATATGTAGCTATTAGTAGATGCATGATTTTCAGTATACTAGCAAAGATGCCAGTGCGTTGCAACGGGGAAAAATAAATTCACGCACTATCCATCCGTGTTGCCTCTTCACCGTCCACTCATGAATCAATTCCAAGATGATGAGACATAGCAAAAAGAATATGTGCATTACCAAGGATAATTATTTTATATAGATATATGGAGGAGCGGCCTCCATGGTACTGATTTTTTTGCACACGCTCCTCCATATATCTATATAAAATAATTATCCTTGGTAATGCACATATTCTTTTTGCTATGTCTCATCATATCTTGGAAAGCCACTCGTCAAAGATGAAAGATCTCTAACAACGATGATGTTCAGATTCTATAATTGGTACATGAAAACCTGCAGAGAGTCTGAGGGGAGGAATATCTTGACGCTGAGAGTTAGAGAGGAGCATGACCTCATTGGAATTGAACAGTTGAATGTTCCATTTGAGGAGTTCTTCGCGTTTTTCAATCTAAAGGCCCTCGATAAATTAATGGTCACTTGCTACTGCCTGTAAGTAGTACTACTACCTCTCTCTCAGTTTACAGGGCGTGCGCGTACCCCTAGGTCGTCAATTTGACCAACCTAATACAAGTCATATATTACAAAAAATATACCAACATAAACTTCGAAGTTTCTACTTTCAAAAGGTATAATTTTTGTGTTACATAGTTTATATTAGGGTGATAAAATTGGCAACCTACGTATACGCGTAGGACTTGTAAACTGAAAAGGAGGTAGTACTTCTGTCATTAATTAAGTCTCTATATATAGGTCAGCTCTTTCATTGCATGTATTTTTAATTATCCTCACTATATTAATTATGCAGTTTGAAGATCGCCGAATTGAAGAAAAGACAAGTCGGTGATATTGGGTTCATTAACACAAATCTCATAGATGTATTTATGGTTAAATCTCATGCCAAAGATACCGAGGCCAAGCTGCTACAATCGTTTATATTAAATCAAAACAAAGCTATAATACTCTTTCCCTTACGAAGTCAAGTGAGTGTTACTGTCTTGTGCATCCCTTATTAGTCGAGCTTGTAGTAATGTAATTGATGAGTTATGCATGCTTGCGCAGGTTCCACTATATTCTGCTAGAGATTAAGCTTGAGCAGGGACAAGTAACCGTCTTAGACTCGAGACGAAAAGATCCCATGGAGTATGCGGACTTGACTGAAATTCTAGAGAAGTAAGTTAAACCGATCATTATCGCACCATATCGGCAACTTTGTTCATTTCATGATATCAAGTAATTGTTTTCTTTGTCTGGCAGGGTTTGAGAAAAATTCACCTCAAAAACTCCGGGACTGCCGAAGAAACTGCAATTTAGATACCCGAAAGTAAGTACTATAGTAGCATGTTCAACGCATCTCCTAGTGATTCAAGCGCTAGTTTCATCAATACCATTTAGCATGCTTACTAATTATCAGTTTGATTGACCTCTATTCCTTGTAAAGTGGTTGTGGCAGGAACAAGGGAATGATTACTCTGGATACTACATTTGCGAGTGCATCCGCCACACGACCTGTGAGCGGGGCTACTCTGACAAACAATATGAAGTGCGTAAATAATAATATTCACAATTTTATTTTATTATCATCATTTATGTTCAGTTTCATTTATTCATATATATGTATTGACCCCCTTCTTCAAATTAGATGTTTCGGATGCGGGATGAACTACTACCACCAGATCGTATGCGAGCAATTCAAGAGGAATTGGCGGCATTCTTTCTTGACCACATGATCGCTAAAGACGGAGAATATCATGTGGACCCTTAGTTTGTTTGGAATTAGGAGATTATATTGTAAGAGATAATTATATTGTATATATGTAGCCAGTAGCGTCGGATAGATATACGAGAACTTGTTGTTCGACCAATCTCTCAGAGAAGGAGAGGTGGTCGATATCACTTCTCTCTGTATGCATATATGTTCATGACGATCTTCTGTTTCCTTCATTTGCTTACTAGCTAACTAGAGTGTCTAGTCCTCTGCATACGTGTATATATATATATATATATATATATATATATATATATATATATATATATATATATATATATATATATATATATATATATATATATATATAGTACGTAGCGTCGACCAAACACGGAGATAAGAGAGGACAATTCTCTCTATTAATTAGCTAGCTAACATAAACACCTAAATTAACCCCCAAAACCCCCAAACCCCCTAAAACAAAAACAAAAACACCAGCCATCGAAATGTTGACGTGGAAGCCTTTTGGTCCCGGTTTATGTCATCAACCGGGACCAAAGGCCCCCCTGCCTGGGCTGCCCGCAGCGGCCACGTGGATGCCCATCTGTCCCGGTTCGTGTAAGAATCGTAACTAAAGGTAGGAGGCATTAGTAACGAACTTTTAGTCCCGGTTCAAGAACCGGGACTAAAGGCCCTTACGAACCGAGACAAATGCCCTGTTTTCTATTAGTGATTCATGAGTGGACGGCGAAGAGGCAACACGGATGGATAGTGCGTGAATTTATTTTTCTCCGTTGCAATGCACGGGCATGTTTGCTAGTATATATTATCCTAATTGGTAGTATATCAGATGTTGGTGCAATTACAACCGGGAGTAGGATGCATTTTCTCTATATATGTATGTATAAAGGACTCAATATATTTTATTAAGCTTTGTACAAATTGAAGAGAGGAGGGGAAGCTAGCTCACCTCTACTAGTTTCATCGATGACATCAAGGAAACCATCTTGTCTTGCTTCTTCTATGCACCAGTCACGTAAGATATCATGAATCCTTATTTCTTCAATCCATCCATGTATACTGCTTGTTTGAACAACCTGCACCAAACTTCTTTGAGCCAACTCAGTTACATACTTACGCGCCGTTTCTTCTAGTGTATGCTTTGGTGTATGAGGAATAATGAAGCATTCTGCTATCCATAAATTCATAAGATCCGACATGGATATTATCGAATCCTCGGGAAAAGCAGCAAGATAGAGCAAACAAGATCTTAAACAATGATTTGTTAGGTCCTTGTAACTACGAGCTATTATGCCTCGCATTGTCTTTGTGTCCTTGGTTGATGGCCAACTTATTAGTACATCTGACCATGCTTCTGTGCTGAGATTCTTTGAGAGATAACCCCCTAAAATTGCAAGTGCAAGTGGTAATCCATCACATTTCCTTGCAAGTTTTCTCCCTATTTTTTCAAACTTATGCATCTCTCCTATGCCTGACCTTTTGTATGATGGTAAAGCTTTGCTACTAAAAAGTACCCAACTTTTCTCCTCATCTAAGCACTTCAAAGCATGAACATGGGTTGGCATTTCAATGTGATTTGCAGCATCTTCTTTTCTTGTAGTTAACAATACTCTACTGCAGTTAGTTGCATCAGGAAATGCCTTAATTGTCCTATTTATTTGCTCCCATGTATCTGTTTCCCACACATCATCGAGAACTACCAAATATCTTTTTTCCATGAGGGTATCACGGATCTTCTTTCCCACTTCATACTCATTCATGTCATCAATATTTTCAGTCTGATCTCCATCATTCGGTATTTGCTTCACAATTTCCTTGAGTAAATCAATGACCTTGAACTTTTGAGATACCGTGACCCAAACAAGTGCATCAAACTGTTGTTTGACTTTAGATGAAGTATATACTTTTCTTGCAAGTGTTGTTTTTCCTGCCCCACCCATGGCAACTATGGAGACAAGACTAAGCATATTTGCTCCCTGAACTAATTTGTCTACCATTTCTTTGTACTCTTTCTCAAAACCAACCATGACAACATCATCATTAAAGTGTTGGTGCACAAGACCACAATCTTCTAGAGACTCATCAACAACTTGACTATCCAAGTTAATTTTCAAGCGTTCTACGCTCTGAAATACTTCACGAAGTTTCCTTCTTACACGGTGAATTTCAACTCCAACTTTGTAGAGGGTAGTCAAGTCACTCGGTAAGCGAGCATACCTTGAAATTGCACCCATGAAGCCCTTCTTGATCAAGTTTCTCTTCTTCATGTAATCTGCAGCTTCGATGACATTCTCAGCCTCATATGCAACATCCCTGATCTGGCTCACTAAGATAGCAACTGTTGCATTTCCAGATCTTCGTTTGTCCTCGGCGTCTTTGAGGTAGCCCTGCAGTCGCATCAGCTCATCTTTCAAGAATGTCACTTCAAGAGTGACTCCACATAAGAATCTGGTCTCCTGAACAGCAAGACTGCCAACATTACCAAGAACGGCGCCCACAACAGACTCGGCCATTGGTCCTGGCCACAAATTAGTGTCCTACACTGGCAATCAACCTGACGAGAGCAAGAACAATAAGTAAGCAGTGTGTGTGTGTGTGTGCGCGCGCGCGCGTGTGTCTGTGTGTGTGTGTCTGAGAGAGAGAGAGAGAGAGAGAGAGAGAGAGAGAGAGAGAGAGAGAGAGAGAGACTCGCCAAGGGGATAGGAGTGTGCCTGCTTTCTCCACTTCAGTGAGCTGCTCTGCCTCTGCTCATCTGCTCCATCGAGCGGTGGAGGAGGAGGTTGTGGTGTGAATGTGATCGCTGGCGATGTCCGTGCTTTTGGGGGAACTGCTAGCATGTGTTGTGAGTCAAGGCTTCTCGGGGCTTTGAAGCTTCGCTATATCAGGGTATATAGTGCATTAACTAAGGCTCAAGTGTACTAAATATTATGTGCAAAGTCCAAACTGCACGTCAATTAAGCAGTGTACATTAACCAAGGCAAGTGTACAATTAACCAAGGCAAGTGTACAATTATGTGCAAAGTCCAAACTGTTAGCCCGGATAGCGGCCTGCACATTAACCAAGGCAAGTGTACAATTTCTATTTCATTGCTCAGACATGTAGCGCAAAATTTCCTGACAAACGACTATAATTACGGGATTTATATGAGCTGTGATCAAGCTGTGAATGTGTCGTGAGATCAAGTAGACAAAGCACGTGCTTTTTATTAATGCTTGAGCAATGTACCCATCTTATCAATTGCGACTTGTGAATGGGTCGAGGAGGTCTTTGCCTAGCAAAAACAATACGGTGGCTGATGGGAGCAAGCTACCAAGCATGTCATTTCATGCTCTTAACAACCCTTCTTAACTAACTATGGTTCAAATGGACTAACAGATGACATGCTGATTCTTACTCCCTCGTATCGATGCATTATAGCCACGTGCTGGAACATCATAAAGGTTGATCTCATGAAGGCCATGAATTGCTTCTACAAGGGAGACGTGAGGGGCATGGCTGCTATCAACAAACAGAAAAGCTATTTTCCGGGCGGCGGGAATTCTGCAACAGATCCGCATGCATCCGATGTCGTTCGTTTCAGATCTTGCGGACGTGATTTCAGGGCGGTTTTTTGGATCAAATCGCGGCAGCTATTTTAGAAAGTTTTTTGGGGGCTCAATTTTAGAATGTTTTATCAGTGGGAAAGGAAATAGATGGCGTGATTTCGGATCGTGATCACATCAGCAATTTTAGGAAGTTTTTCTAGTGCAATTTCAGGTTAACTTTTTAAGCAGAAAATAGCGAAAAAATTACTTGTACCAAGAATTGAACTCTGATCATCCACTTGTGAGTTTAGCAAGCTATCCAATCCATGTAGTATTACTTCTTGTTGCGAATTAAAGTCAAAACTTGTTTTAATCTGTTGCTTTGTACTAATACCTAGACATTAACGAACATTTGCTCTATTAAAAGACTAATAACTAGCCCATGCACCGTGGCCTAATAACTGACATTCAAACACCAAACACTGTGGTAACTCTGATATGAGGGAAAAATATACCATCGAACTTTTATGTAAATAGCATGATAATACAGGCTTTCCGATCTGATAACTTAGGTACAAACAACACGATAACTTTGACCCGTGATTTCTTCTTGTTGAAAACAAATCATCGATAACTTTTGTGTAAATAGCATGATATTATAGGATTCCGAAGCTGATAACTTAGGTACAAACATGATGATAATTTTAAACCCGGGGAAAAAGATGTTAAAATACATGCCACCAATAATTTTTGTGTAAATGACATGATAATATAGGCTCCCGGACCTGATAACTTAGGTACAAACACCACGATAACTTTGCCCCGTGAAAAAATGTTGTTCAAAATATATCACCGATAACTTACCTGGGCTGATCACTTAGGTACAAACACCACGATAACTTTGACCGGGGGGGGGGGGGGGGGGGGTGTAAAACCCCAAAAATTAACCAGGTTTTAGTTATTAAGTTTTTTTTCAAGAGTTTAAATTTTTTGCCTGCAAGAATATTTCTGTTGATTTCAGAACCTTTCTTTTAATATTAAGGAGTTTTTCCCAAGTGGATCTTTCCAAAATATATTGGACTTCTATGCTCCCTATATAACATACCTTGATCAGTAGATTTATTTATTCAATTATTTCACCCTGAGCTTTATTCATTAAAATGACTTTCTTTAAGTTTTGGAGCTCTTTTTGAACTACAACCATCTGATAAATTTAAATAAAATTCTAACCAAAAATTTGGAGATGTCATGTGATGTATCTAAATCACTTTTATGCAATAATATATTTATTTCATTGCATATTTTGAGTTCTACACCTGTTTTTCAAATTTGGTCCAGTGGGCATTTTTGCACTATAGCCTAATTGAATATTTCCTCAGAACCTCCACCAAAATTATGGGATGTCAGTGGTAGCATGCCATCCAACT
The DNA here is from genome assembly GCA_021605145.1 of Aegilops bicornis. NCBI lineage: Eukaryota > Viridiplantae > Streptophyta > Magnoliopsida > Poales > Poaceae > Aegilops > Aegilops bicornis. The sequence goes on from CM038674.1 coordinate 689,156,519, forward strand.
CTATGCAAAAACCTAGTGTTGTTCTTTGGAGAAATTGAGTGAATCAACCTCTTTTTCATTCTGGACCAGACTTGTGTTTTCTACTGCAACCCTATTCATTCTTGCTCTACTGACCTTGTACTTCCTCCTGCTTGTAGTCAACCCTACAAAACCCTAAGTCCAGGAGCATGCACTCTTTGGAACAATTTTGGTCCATGTAATGATGCCATTTACTCCCTGTCCAGAATTGTAGTTTTGCAAAACTTGCACTAGCAAGTTTCTCCTTTTGGCAAACTAACTTCACCACCCTCTCATACATCCATAGAGACACTGATCTGGAGAGTTTGGCCACCCCAAGTACTGCCTGGATGCCCTTGGCATTTTGACAAACACCCTGAGTGCATAGCCAGATTTGGCATGATTTCAAGTTTACATTGTGAACTTGAGCCCCTGACCTATCCACCATGTCCCTTGATTCCCTTGCTAACCCTAAACTAGCCCTGTTTCTTGCCAGCCTCACCCGCGACCTCTAGGCTACCCTGGCATTTCGTCGAGCACGTCCCGGGCGTGCTCTGGGCGCGCCCAGAGCGTGCGTTTGGCACGCACGTGCGCCCGAGCCGCCGCATCCCGCCCCGCACTCACTCCGGTCCGTGACCGACCGCAGCCAGCACGCCGTGTCCCCTTCTGCACCCCACAAGCCCCGCAGCTCTCGCCACGTCTCCGGCAGGCCAGCAGCCGCCATCGCCGCCCGATGGCTCTGCGGCTGGCAGCGCCGCCCGAGCCACCCGCTTCGCCCGGCTTCGCCCTTGGAAGCGATGGCAGCTCGTCCGCTAGCTCCTGCCACCATCCCCAGCCTCGCCACGATGCCCTGCAGCTACAGAATGTCGGTCGCCGACGAGCTCATCCATTGCCGCCGCGAACCGACGTGGGAGTGCTATAAAAGGAAGCCCCTCGAGCCCTCCGAGCACACAAGCAGCCTCACACCGTACTCCTGGTGCCCCTGTTCCCGTCAAATGGAGAGAAAGAGGCCGTCTTCCCCCACTCCGGCCAGTCCGGCCACCGCCGCCTCCCGGCTCCGTTCGGCGCAAGCAGGGCCTCCCCCTCTCCACTCTCTCCACCAGGAACCCCCTCGCCCTCTCGTGAGTCTGTCCCCCTACTCAATCCTGAGCGGGACTCGCCGCGGGCGAAATATCACTTTTTCCGACGACCACCGTCCGCCGCGGAGCTCGCCACGGCAGCTCCGGCCCACCCTGCAGAACAAAACAACCACCGGAGTGACCGCCTCGACCCCCTGAGCCCGCGGGTGACCTCTGTTTCTCGAACGGTGCCGCCGTCCACCGGCGAGCGTCGCCGGAGTCCCGCCCCCCTCTCGGACAGAGGAAGAGGAGGGAAGTGGACTAGTCAAACCTGGCCAGTGGGCCAGGCGGGCCCACTGTCAGTGACTCAGGCGCAGTCCACGCTGGATAAGTGGAAGCGTATTTCCAGAATACGCTTTCGACGTGTACGTATTTATTCGAAACGTTTTTCTTTTCTGTTTTATTTTAAATAACAGATTTTGACCAAACTTTGACCCACTATATGTTATTAAATACAACTCTAAACAACTTAATTCTTTTTCCTACCTCTCTCAAATATTGTCTAGTTTATTTTAAGATTTATTTGAAAAAAATTCAAAACAACTTTTTGTGATGTTTTGATTTTGTGTGTTAATTCAAATATATACATTTTAAATAGGATTTTTGAAGAGAGGAGAAAGATTTCAAGATGTTTTGGAATGCACCCTGCCTTCCCATGACCTGAAGGCAAGCATTCTGAACCCTGGTGTAATTTTTGTGTGTGTTGTTTGATTCGGTAACAACACCACCCCGACACGAGCATACGTCATTTTATGTGAGGATGTGATCCTACTCATGAGTGCATATTAATGATTTTTATGCTGATGGAGTTGACATGGTTGTGATGGAAATCACTGTCATACGCCTTTCATGCATACCGGAAGGGAAGCCGGGAAGGCCTCTGTCTTGGGTAGACACGGTCTTGTCCCTTGTCCTCCGTCCAGACGGTCGTGTCCGGTATGGCATGAGGGGGCATGTCGCGTGGTGTTTCTATCTGTTGGTTGAAGTATATGTATTGTTATGCTAATCTTGCAGAGAATATTACAACCTCCTGAGTCGACCATAGATCGAGTCTTGTGCCAGTAACCCCCATACTTGCTTCGTACTACCACTCGTCTCTACAACAAGTAGGGTACGGTTCAGTAAGTTGTCAACCCCTTTCCTAGCACACACCGTACAGAGAGGCCATGGTGGAAGATACTGGAGGCATCCGGTAGACATGCCACCTGGTCCGGGAGCATGGGTGTTTTGGTTGTAGCCGAAGGGGGTAGCTCCCCAGTTTGCGCGCGGTATAAATTTTTGTGATCCCATGTTACGTCGAGGTTGTAGCCTCCTCACTTAGAGTTTTTCTTGACAGGTGTCGTGGGTGATTCCAGACACATGTGAGTTAAACTGGTGTGTGCAAGTTAGGGTGTTTCCAACAAAAAGGCCGTAGACGGAATTAGTCCCGATGGACTAAAGGAATCTGTTACTCGTGGGTAAAGAGTACACCCTCTGCAGAGATTAAACCTATTCGAATAGCCGTGTCCATGGTTAAGGACTACAGTCTGGGATGGGTCAAGTGTCGGTCTTAGTGTCGGTCTTCGGAGGTGAAACTGTTAAACCAGAACTGGAATCACGACTTGTGACTTGTGATAATTATGATTATTATTTTTGTTGTGGACTAACCCGTGATATTATTGGTATTATCGAATATCCCTAGGATGGTTCTACCTCCTGGATATTCACTATGATTGTTTTTAAAAGCCCTTTATGTGGTGTCGCGAAGACGCCGATTGCGGCATTTCTTTTAAAGCCCTTTATGTGGTGTCGCTAAGACACCCGACTGTGGCATTTATTTTAAAGCCCTTTATGTGGTGTCGCTAAGACGCCCGACTGCGGCATTTCTTTTAAAGCCCTTTATGTGGTGTCGCTAAGACGCCCGACTGTGGCATTTATTTTAAAGCCCTTTATGTGGTGTCGCTAAGACGCCCGACTGTGGCATTTATTTTAAAGCCCTTTATGTGGTGTCGCTAAGACGCCCGACTGTGGCATTTATTTTAAAGCCCTTTATGTGGTGTCGCTAAGACGCCCGACTGTGGCATGCTTGTTGTTTGTTTCATAATTTTAATACTACTATGTTATTGCACATTCATAAATAACATGCTCGCATACATCAGAGTTTTTATTATCTTTTTGACTAACGTCATGAGCATAATTTTTTTTCAGCACATCACTGTTATATTATACCTGTGTTCATAATGTTTGCGAGTACATTCAATGTACTCACTGGCTTGCCCCTGGCTATTGTCTTGGCCAGATTTTCTTGCGCGGAGAGGAGCGACCGTGGCGACAGTTCCGGAACCTAAGCAACGGTGATAGCAGCCTCGCAAATATAGGAGTTAACCTGGTCAGCTGTTCCTGTGGAAAATGGAGTCCCATAGACGCTGATGATCCACAAACCGCTTCCGCCATCAACCACTAGAAACCATATTGTTGTACTCATAGGCCAGAATGGGCTTGTACTACATATTTGGCATTTTTGCTTGGAATTTCTGTATCAAGTTGGTGCCTCATCAGCTAACAGTAATCCTGGGGCTGGTGAGCACAAGGGCCATTTTCTAGAAATTAATACCCGGAAATCCGGTCCCCACAAACTTGGTACCAGAGCCAGGCTGACTATTGGCTAATCCTATCTTAGCTAGGTCGAAAAACTTAGGCAAACCAACCCACCTGACCCTAACCAAAACCCCAGCCAAGCTTCCCGTGCAAGATAGCCACACAGTGACCCTGACACTTTTGGCAGTCGGTGTCCAACCTATCAGCCTAGCCTGTCGATCACACGCCAGTGACCGATGGCTAAAATGTCTCATTCGCAAGCGTGCGAAGGAAGACTCCGTTCCCTTTTTTTATAAAAAGGGCACGCTAGCCTCAACTCAGCACATCACAGCCTCTTCCCGGACCTAGCCACTATGCCTGGTCCCATAGTGCACAATGAGACCACAACAACCAACCTTGGAGGTTTCGTGACCATACTCGCAAACCTCACCCGTCGTGCCTACGCGTTAGAAGAACCCCCAGAATATGTGGTGTACCAAGGAACCATGAGCGGTGAGAGCCGTCAATTACAGGCCATCATGCACATCTACGGTAGGGGTGCATCACTAGAACGCCCTACAGGTTCACCAGAAGAACAACTTCCTTGAGCCACAAGCCATCCAGCTAGCTGCTCGAGAGGCTATAGTTCAACTCCGGCGGTTGTCGCCCGAGTTAATCGTCGCTCGTTCTACTACTACCCCAGGCGTGAAGGGTATGGTAGACCACCCCAAGTTGCCAACGGAGATCACGAGACGGATCCTGCATTATTGCACCTAGTGCGCTATGTAAGTGCACTAGAGGCATTGTTCGACCAGATCACCATTGATCTGATCGCAACTCGAGGAGAGCTGGTTCGCAGAGCCCCGGCAAGCAGGGAAGCCGAGCCCGACGCCGAATACCCAGTCGTGCTGTTCGGACACCCGATCGAGACCCTGAGGTCAGCTCCAGCCAGCGGCCAAGGTACTTTGATGACCCCAGAAGTGCTTCGTCACCTATTGGGAGCACACTCCAACGGATTTGTGGCCAACAATCCCCGCGATGGTCATCATCGCCACCCCGACCCTGCAGTCCCTCCACCATCTCCGACTAATCCCGACAGTGAGACACGTGGAGAGACCTCGACATCCACTAGGCACGCCCGTTTGGACATAAACGAGGTAGACTAAGACGTACGAGTAGTACCGAGTCTCAGTGTATCCTCGCTTGTAATCGTGTAACCTTGTGAATAAACGCAGCCTGTCGTTGTGCCTCTGTTTTAATAGTAGCCTTGCGTATTTTTGTCAGCGCATAGTTGCATATTTTCCGGGCACAGCTACCAAAACCAACCCCGACGACACCCACAGTAACACGTCTCTTATGAGATATGTGTATCTCTGACACTGACCCCGACCTTTGGAGCTAATCTGGCAGATTTATTACCTTTCACCACGGTAAGTAAACCAGCCCAGATGCTATATAAGAAGGCCACCTTGTGACCTCACCCAGCACCCCTCACCTCGTGCACCACTCTCACAACCATTTCTTGCCATGTCAAGCCCTAGTATTTATCGGAGAACCCCAGATGCAACCCCGGGTAGCTTTGTCAAAATATTGTGGGACTTTACCTGCAGTACCATGGGTTCTACCCAGCCACCCCAGTACGAGTTGTTCAAATCGAGAATCACCTCTTCCACCTCGGAATATTGGGCAGCAGTACACATCCCTCCCGTAGACTCCAACCAAGACCCAACGGAAGTCTCCTTCGTGGGGAAATCTATGCCGACCCCACACTTGGCCATAGAAGCTGCTGAGAACGAAGCAATTGCTCGTCTTCGATTCGCGGTACCCTATGCCCGCGAACGAGGATATTATTACTTTCCGAGCCGTGCAGCACCCGGAGGAGTAACATCTTTTCCCGGTGGACGGATTGAGAGAGACCCAGTGCTGGCCAACCTTATCCAATACATAAATCGCTCAAGAGCATTTGAACCAGCGAGTAATGGATTATCTCCAGAGTCTCGCTGATTTGAATCCTCAGATTGCCATCGGCAGACCACTGAGGCCCGACCCGGAGAGACACATATATCGACTGGTCAATCCACTTCCTCCAATTGAAGAGGTGTGTATCCCTTTACCAGAGACATTTTCTCGGGACCCCGTCCAGTTACCGTTTTTATTTTAGACGTCACTGCTGTGTTTGTTATTGCAGCATTTATTTTTACGTTGTAACTTATGCATGGTACCTCGAATTTGTGCGACGAGTCGAGTATTTAGTTTCTACTTATATGAGTAGTTTTCTTTGTGATTAACCTGTGTAACCGCGAAAATCCTGGAATGTGATTTCTTTTCCCTGAGTTGCTGCATCGTTTATCCTCTCACTGCATGGATTATTTTTATTCACGCAGCACCACGGCAACAGACCACAACCACTCGGACCCTTACACTGTCTTGCAAAGACACGTAACCGTGTTGCATCTCACCGACCACCTCCCTAAGCACACCACAGCCTCCACAGGAGAGATTAGTGGATAATCATCCATATACTAGTCACCTCCGACACACTGACAACAATTAACACCCGGCATTACGCCTAGTCCTCGTGATCACCGCCACCGCGGAGAGCCGACACCCGAGTAGCAGCATCACGGCGATCATCAAGGATCATCGCGCACAGGAGCACAGAGAGCCCCAGCACTGCCGCCAACCCTCCACACACCAGGATCACATACCAGTCCGGCACCGCCTCCGCCATTGGAGCCTTGTCTCGAGCTCCGGTAAGCAGTAATGGAGGAGAAGGAGGAGGAGAAACGAGGCCAGGTGCGAAGATGAAGAAGGAGCACCGCGGTTGTTTTCTAGCTCGAGATCGATGTACGGTGGGCGAAGTCCACCAGTGCTGCTCGTCGCCCGATCGCCGGTGTTCGGAGGCGAATCCGCGAGCAGTGCCGACAGCGCACTGGCCCGCGAGGTGAGTGCACACTGCACCGGCAGCAAGCACGCCGCGCACTACCGCAGTACGGCCTAGATGCCCTACGCGCTAAACGTCGCCGGTGGAGAAAGCCGGGAAAGCGCGCGGGAGAGAGGAAGAAGAGAGAGCCAGAGGAAGAAGGAGAGACTGACAATGGGCCCTGGGTCCACCTGTCAGCCAGAGGGAGCACTTTGCTCTCGGGGACGACCAGCGTAGTTTAGAGTTTAGAATTTATTCTAAATTCACTGCGTCCAACGTAGAAATCGCTCATTTTCCTAAACATGGATTTCTCCACACAACGCCAGTATCCCACACTGTAGTGATTCACCGCTTATCACCCTCTCACTGTAGACGCATTGTTACCGCTTAAGTTAAGTGATCTTTTTGAACTGGTAAAAGTAAAAAAAATTCAAAAGCAACCCTTAGCAAATCTCGAGGACGAGATTTTTCTTAAGGGGTTAGTAATTGTAACACCCCAAAAATTAACCAGGTTTTAGTTATTAAGTTTTTTTTCAAGAGTTTAAATTTTTGCCTGCAAGAATATTTCTGTTGATTTCAGAACCTTTCTTTTAATATTAAGGAGTTTTTCCCAAGTGGATCTTTCCAAAATATATTGGACTTCTATGCTCCCTATATAACATTACTTGATCAGTAGATATATTTATTCAATTATTTCACCCCGAGCTTTATTCATTAAAATGACTTTCTTTAAGTTTTGGAGCTCTTTTTGAACTACAACCATCTGATAAATTTAACTAAAATTCCAACCAAAAATTTGGAGATGTCATGTGATGTATCTAAATCACTTTTATGCAATAATATATTTATTTCATTGCATATTTTGAGTTCTACACCTGTTTTTCAAATCTGGTCCAGTGGGCATTTTTGCACTATAGCCTAATTAAATATTTCCTCAGAACCTCCACCAAAATTATGGGATGTCAGTGGTAGCATGCCATCCAACTTTATGCAAAAACCTAGTGTTGTTCTTTGGAGAAATTGAGTGAATCAACCTCTTTTTCATTCTGGACCAGACTTGTGTTTTCTACTGCAACCCTATTCATTCTTGCTCTAGTGACCTTGTACTTCCTCCTGCTTGTAGTCAACCCTACAAAACCCTAAGTCCAGGAGCATGCACTCTTTGGAACACTTTTGGTCCATGTAATGATGCCATTTACTCCCTATCCACAATTGTAGTTTTCCGAAACTTGCACTAGCAAGTTTCTCCTTTTGGCAAACTAACTTCACCACCCTCTCATACATCCATAGAGACACTGATCTGGAGAGTTTGGCCACCCCAAGTACTGCCTGGATGCCCTTGGCATTTTGACAAACACCCTGAGTGCATAGCCAGATTTGGCATGATTTCAAGTTTACATTGTGAACTTGAGCCCCTGACCTATCCACCATGTCCCTTGATTCCATTGCTAACCCTAAACTAGCCCTGTTTCTTGCCAGCCTCACCCGCGACCTCTACGCTACCCTGGCATTTCGTCGAGCACGTCCCGGGCGTGCTCTGGGCGCGCCCAGAGCGTGCGTTTGGCACGCACGTGCACCCGAGCCGCCGCATCCCGCCCCGCACTCACTCCGGTCCGTGACCGACTGCAACTAGCACGCCGTGTCCCCTTCTGCACCCCACGAGCCCCGCAGCTCTCGCCACATCTCCGGCAGGCCAGCAGCTAGCCGCCACTGCCGCCCGACAACTCCTGCGCTGGCGGCGCCGCTTAAGCTCACCCGCTCGCCCGGCTTCGCCCGCGGGGCGATGGCCGCTCGTCCGCTAGCTCCTGCCGCCATCCCAGCCTCGCCACGTTGCCCTGCGCGGCTCTGAGCGTCGGTGGCCACGAAGCTCATCCATTGCCGCTGCGAACCAACGTGGGAGCGCTATAAAAGGAAGCCCCTCGAGCCCTCCGAGCACACAAGCAGCCTCACACCGTACTCCTGGTGCCCCTATTGCCGTCAACTGGAGAGAAAGAGGCCGTCTTCCCCCACTCTGGCCAGTCCGGCCACCGCCGCCTCCCGCCTCCGTTCGGCGCAACCAGGGCCTCCCCCTATCCACTCTCTCCACCAGGAACCCCCTCGCCCTCTCGTGAGTCCGTCCCCCTACTCAATCCTGAGCGGGACTCGCCGCGGGCGAAATATCACTTTTTCCGACGACCACCGTCCGCCGCGGAGCTCGCCGTCGGCAGCTCCGTCCACCCCAGAGAACAAAACAACCACCGGAGTGACCGCCTCGACCCCCTGAGCCCGCGGGTGACCTCTGTTTCTCGAACGGTGCCGCCGTTCGCCCGCGAGCGTCGCCAGAGTCCCGCCCCCCTCTCGGACAGAGGAAGAGGAGGGAAGTGGACTAGTCAAACCTGACCAGTGGGCCAGGCGGGCCCACTGTCAGTGACTCAGGCGCAGTCCACGCTGGATAAGTGGAAGCGTATTTCCAGAATACGCTTTCGACGTGTACGTATTTATTCGAAACGTTTTTCTTTTCTGTTTTATTTTAAATAACAGATTTTGACCAAACTTTGACCGGCTATATCTTATTAAATACAACTCTAAACAAATTAATTCTTTTTCCTACCTCTCTCAAATATTGTCTAGTTTATTTTAAGATTTATTTGAAAAAAAAATTCAAAACAACTTTTTGTGCTGTTTTGATTTTGTTTGTTAATTCAAATATATATATTTTAAATAGGATTTTTGAAGAGAGGAGAAAGATTTCAAGATGTTTTGGAATGCACCCTGCCTTCCCATGACCTGAAGGCAAGCATTCTGAACCCTGGTGTAATTTTTGTGTGTGTTGTTTGACTCGGTGACAACACCACCCCGACACGAGCATACGTCATTCTATGTGAGGATGTGATCCTACTCATAAGTGCATATTAATGATTTTTATGCTGATGGAGTTGACATGGTTGTGATGGAAATCACCGTCATACGCCTTTCATGCATACCGGAAGGGAAGCCGGGAAGGCCTCTGTCTTGGGTAGACACGGTCTTGTCCCTAGTCCTCCGTCCAGACGGTCGTGTCCGGTATGGCATGAGGGGGTATGTCGCGTGGTGTTTCTATCTGTTGGTTGAAGTATATGTATTGTTATGCTAATCTTGCAGAGAAGATTACAACCTCCTGAGTCGACCATAGATCGAGTCATGTGCCAGTAACCCCCATAGTTGCTTCGTACTACCACTCGTCTCTACAACAAGTAGGGTACGGTTCAGTAAGTTGTCAACCCCTTTCCTAGCACACACCGTACAGAGAGGCCATGGTGGAAGATACTGGAGGCATCCGGTACACATGCCACCTGGTTCGGGAGCATGGGTGTTAGCCGAAGGGGGTAGCTCCCCAGTTTGCGCGCGGTATAAATTTTTGTGATCCCATGTTACGTCGAGGTTGTAGCCTCCTCACTTAGAGTTTTGCTTGACAGGTGTCGTGGGTGATTCCAGACACATGTGAGTTAAACTGGTGTGTGCAAGTTAGGGTGTTTCCAACAGAAAGGCCGTAGACGAAATTAGTCCCGATGGACTAAAGGAATCCGTTACTCGTGGGTAAAGAGTACACCCTCTGCAGAGATTAAACCTATTCGAATAGCCGTGTCCATGGTTAAGGACTACAGTCTGGGATGGGTCAAGTGTCGGTCTTAGTGTCGGTCTTCGGAGGTGAAACTGTTAAACCAGAACTGGAATCACGACTTGTGACTTGTGATAATTATGATTATTATTTTTGTTGTGGATTAACCCGTGATATTATTGGTATTATCGAATATCCCTGGGATGGTTCTACCTCCTGGATATTCACTATGATTGTTTTTAAAAGCCTTTTATGTGGTGTCGCGAAGACGTCCGACTGCGGCATTTCTTTTAAAGCCCTTTGTGTGGTGTCGCTAAGACGCCCGACTGTGGCATTTATTTTAAAGCCCTTTATGTGGTGTCGCTAAGACGCCCGACTGCGGCATTTCTTTTAAAGCCCTTTATGTGGTGTCGCTAAGACGACCGACTGTGGCATTTATTTTAAAGCCCTTTATGTGGTGTCGCTAAGACGCCCGACTATGGCATTTATTTTAAAGCCCTTTATGTGGTGTCGCTAAGACGCCCGACTGTGGCATGCTTGTTGTTTGTTTCATAATTTTAATACCACTATGTTATTGCACATTCATAAATAACATGCTCGCGTACATCAGAGTTTTTATTATCTTGAGCATAAAAAAAATTTCAGCACATCACTGTTATATTATACATGTGTTCATAATGTTTGCGAGTACATTCAATGTACTCACTGGCTTGCCCCTGGCTATTGTCCTGGTCAGATTTTCTTGCGCGGAGAGGAGCGACCGTGGCGACAGTCCCGGAACCTAAGCAACGGTGATAGCAGCCTCGCGAAGATAGGAGTTAACCTGGTCAGTTGTTCCTGTGGAAAATGGAGTCCCATAGACGCTGATGATCCACAAACCGTTTCCGCCATCAACCACTAGAAACCATATTGTTGTACTCATAGGCCAGAATGGGATTGTACTACATATTTTGCATTTTTGCTTGGAATTTCTGTATCAAGTTGGTGCATCATCAGCTAACAGTAATCCTGGGGCTGGTGAGCACAAGGGCCATTTTCTGAAAATTAATACCCGGAAATCCAGTCCCCACAGGGGGGAATTTGTTGAAAACATAGCCCGACAACTTCTGTGTAAATAACATGGTAATATACGCGTCGCAGACCTGATAACTTAGGGACAAAACACCGTGGTAACTTTGACCTAGGAAAAAAGTTGTTGAAAACATACCCCCAGATAACATCTACATATAAAGAATGGTAATATACGCATAGCAGAGCCGATAATTTACTTTGCCCAAACATGATAAATTTTGACTGAGAAAAAAAATCGTCAGAACATACTAGCATGTGATCTAACATGACATCTAGTTTTAAAGGTCTTGCCAAGGCAGATTTTTTTTAATGAAAATGAATTTTGAATCGGGCAGATGGTTTGAGTTACAAAACATTTCAATGTTTTGAAATAGGAAGAATCTATGATGACATTAGGTTTTCTACCCGGTGTAACATATGAAAATATACCCTTGGTAACATATGTGTAAATAGCATGGTAAATTACACAGTGCGGAGCTGATAACTCATGTAGGAATACCATGGTAACCATTTTGACCCTCGGAAAAAATTTGTTGAAAATATATCCCGGTAAGTTTTGTGTAAATAGCACTTTTGACGCATTACAAACCTGATAACGTATGCACAAGCCCTGTGATAATTTTGACTCGGGTTTTTTATTAAAAATGTACCACCCATAACTCTTGTGTAAATAGCACGATAGTTTACATGCCACACACTTGATAACTTATATATGAACACCCCGATAACTATTGTTTCAGTTAAAGTAAGTGTAGAAACATCCCCTGATAAGTTTTAGATAACTAGTATAATATGAGGGTCATGGAGACATCATGTATCCGTCCGCAAAAATTGTACAGTACATAAATCCAAGGAAAAAACTGAAAAAGCATGTTTCCTGTACTATTATGCGTAGTAAACAAATGTCCAAAAATTGGTCAGTTTATTATTTGATTTGGTCCGACTGTTCAACTTAGTTGTGATGCGAATTTCTCTTTTGAATATGTACTCAAATTCTATAAGGAGTCAGATATTCTGGAGCTTGTCTGACGTTATACGTGGTAGTGAAATATAAACTAACGCATTACTAAATCAAAATTAGAGCTTAGCGCTGGTGGTTGTCTGGTTAGGGATGGAAGCCCGAGGTCTTGTGTTCGAGTCCGTCTTGTGTTCGAGTCCCTCTGTTCTTTCGATATGGATGGTGCCTTGGAGGTTGGTGATTTTAGGCTGATCAACCTCGTGAATAGAGCCATTAAAATCTTTGATAAGGTGCTCGCTTGTCAATTGGTGGTGCAACTTCCGAAGCTTGTGGGGAACCACTAGAGTGCCTTTGTCCCTGCGCGGCGACCGGGGGGAACCCTAGTGCCGCCCCATCCTCGTCCCTCCCCCGACCTCTCCTCCTCGCCGCCGCCGGGCGGCGGCCCTCGGCAAGCGGTTCCAGCGCTGGGATCTCGGCGGCGCTCTGGCATGTGCAAGCGGCGGTGGTCCCTGTCCGCAGTTGGCGGCTCCGTCTCTGACCCGGACGGCGCGGGGGATGGCGGCGGCCCGGCGTGGCCGGCGATCTGGATGTGGTGGTGCCGGCGGCTCGCTGATCTGTCGGTGCTCCAGGGTTCTGCCTGGTGGTGCTGGTGGTGACGACGGCCCGTGCACGAGAGTTGGGTCCCTTCAAACTGATCTAGGTGAAAACTTGCCTTTGGCGTCTGCTAAGGCCGGCGGTGGCGGCGCTATCTGTGTTGTTCCCTTCTTGAAGGCATCGCCATGGAGAAGTTCAAGGCCACTCTCTGCTACCTCTGGGGAAAACCCTAGATCGGATGACGGCGGCTCTCTGGTGTCGTTCCTCCCGTGGGGGCGTCATTTTTGGAGGTACACACGTGATCGAGGGACCAGAGGACGGATTCTTTGGTGGAGCGGTGCTTCATCCTACACACTGATGGTGACGGATCTTGACGGCGTGGCGCAGTGCAGATTCGGAGTTCGCTGTGGGAGGATGGACTCGCGCAGGAGGACGACGCTGTCGGGCGTCGTGGTGGCGTCGATGGCAGAGAGACCTGGCACGGTACATGCAACAGTACAGCTCTGAAGATGGATTGGTGGCAGGTGGCTGCGGCGGCCTCATACCCGGCAGGCGTCCTGGTTGAGGAGTGCGCCTGACTGGTAGGTGCCCCATACCCGGCAGGCGTCCTGGTTGGGACCTCATGTCTTAGATGTTTAGGTTTGGCTGTGATGTCTGTTCGGTATTAGGCCCAGACTATCTGCGCCCCTTCATCAATTGGATAGGTGTAGCGATAGCTGTTGCTTAGACGGTGGTTTTAGTCTTGCTGTTGTATGGCTTTGTAAGGTCTTGTGATAATAATTAATAAAGTGGCCGTATGCATCGACCAGATGCAGAGGCCGGGGGTCATCCTCCTTTTCTAAAAAAAATAGAATGCCTTTGTGAAAGGCCGTTCGCTGCACGATAACTTCATGTTGGTGCAAAGTATTGCCCGCGTGCTGAACGCCCTCAAGATCCCCACCGCGCTACTCAAATTAGATATATCGAAAGCGTTCGATTCCGTTCAGTGGCCATTCTTGCTTAAAGTGATGCAACATTTGGGGTTTGGACCCTGGTGGCGGTCATGGATTTATGGGATTCTTGCGACATCCACAACCAAGATCAAGGTGAATGGGAACCCCGGGGACACTATCTATAACTGCAAGGGACTGAGACAAGGGGATACTATCTCACCGATGATATTCATCCTTACTATGGAGCCATTGCAAAGGTTGTTTGAGAGGGCCACAAGCAGAGGCGTGTTGGAGCCATTGGCAGGTAGAGGTATGAAACAACGTCTATCCATCTTTGCAGATGACGCGGTGGTTTTCATCAAACCCAAGTCAGTGGAACTTGCGATATGTAGGAGCATCCTAGATTTGTTTGGAGAAGCGTCGGGACTACGGATAAATATGGTGAAATCAGCGGCACTCCCAATAAGGTGTAATGATCAGGAGATCACTATGGCATGCGACGAGTTGGGCTGCCAAAGAGGGGCCTTCTCAATCAAATACCTGGGGCTGCCATTGTCCTTACGAAAGCAATCAGCAGCACAGCTGCAGTACCTTGTGGATCTGATGGCAAACTGCTTACCAAAGTGGAAAGCGGCGTTAATGCCGAAGAGTGGAAGACTTATCTTGGTACAGTCAGTGCTTTGCGCCATGCCCATTCATGCCATGATGGCCTTGGATCTGCCAATGAAGACTATAGTTGCGATGAATAAGGTATGTAGATGGTTTCTATGGAGCAGACGGGCCGAGGCAAATGTCCGAAATTGTGCGGTAGCTTGGGATTTGGTATGTTCACCAAAATGGGCTGGTGGTTTAGGGCTACCGAATCTCAGGTGGCTCAATGTGGCCATGCAAACTAGATGGCCGTGGCTAGCAAGGGTGGACGTGATTAGACCCTGGAATGAGTTCAAGATTAAGGTCCCGTGAGAAACAATGCTACTCTTCCGGGCGGCAAGAGGAGTGAAGCACGTTGTGGCCTCACTACTCTCTTCTGGGAGGATCGGTGGATTGATGGTATGCGGGTACAAGAGATTGCTCCTACTATATATAGCAGGGTTCCACCGCGGATCAGAGCAACAATGATGGTTGCTCCAGCCATTGAGGCTGGGTCTTGGGCAATGGAGGTTGGGCCAAACCTTGGGGTAGAGGCATTGCATGAGTTTCTTGAACAATGGACTAGAGTGAGCACGTGGGAGCCAGAGGTTGATGTGCCGGACTCCATCACTTGGTAATGGGAGCCCAACGGCCACTTCTCTGTGCGATCCGCGTATGCGGCGAAGTTCTGGGGCCGGACTGTTGACCCAATGGCAGAACTGACGTGGAAATCTAGGGCCCCATCCACATGCAAACTCTTCGCTTAGCTTGCATTAAGGAACGGATGTTGGACCTCGGATCGCCTTGCACGGAAGGGGCTACCATACCAGGATGCATGCCCCTTGTGTGACTAGGAGGAGGAAACCATCAATCATGCATTAGTAACGTATGTGTTTGCTAGATCAATATGGGTTGTAGTATATGTGAGGCACTGAGCAAGCTGGACTGGTCGCCGACAACACAAGACTCTCTAGCCCTATGGTTGGGTAAGAAGCAGGGATGGGCAACTACAATCAAAAGGATCTCCATACCATATTTCTCCCAACACTTTGGGAGTTGTGGAAGCATCAGAATGCTATCGTTTTTTATGGGGCAGCTCCTTCCATAGGAGTACTTATTGGTAGGGTGAGGTTGGAAGGAAGGTTATGGTCAATAGCTGGCAAGTTCAAAGGGAATGTAGACTCCTTCTTCCTTCGATTAGAGTGGTGGGTGAGTAATAAGTAGTAACATTGTAACGCAAGCTTTGTAAACTTTGTGGAGGCATGCTTTTGCCTTTCTTCTTTAATATATAAACATAGTCATCCTAGGTTGTGCACTCCTTTTTTAATGTTGACGCTGTTTAGCTATGGCTAATTAGAAAGCCAAACCGCTTATAATATGTTCAACGTGCTTCGTTTCCGAACTGCAAGATTACCCACGTTCTAAGGACGGCGCTAACAGTAGTCTTTGCCATTGGCCACTCAAACAACAAAGTTCAGAAGCTCCCAGCTAGCGAACGACTTGCCTAGAAAAAAGAGAGAGTATGTGTGTGTGTGTGTGAGAGAGAGAGAGAGAGATAGAGAGCTAGGGAGAGACTCACCAAGGGGATCGGGCGACGGGGCGGTGTGGCTTCTCCACTTCAGTTCACCGCTCGGCTCATCTGGTCCGTCCTGCGGCTTCCACGGAAGAGGGGATCGGGGGTGATCGCCGGCGGCCAAGCAGTGTACGTGATTTAGAGGCTCCAGAAGGTGCTGCGAGTCAGTCAAGAAGGCTTGGGGAGGGGGCTTCGAGCTTCGGCCTAATCAACGCGTATAGCAAGTCCAAATTCCAAGACGCACGTCCTTTCAGCGGCGACTTGGAGCAGGAAGATTCCGGCGACCTGCCGGTTAACTGGAAGACGACGAGGAGGAGGAACCGGTAGCGATGTATGTCTACCTCTCCTTCCCACTTGGCCTGGACCCTCACTCAGGTTGGAAGGAATCATGAACCTTCTTCGTAAGGCTAAGTGAGAAATCGCTGTCGGTTTGAGCTGGACGGATGGATGCGCCTGTCCATGCATTAAACGGGAAAATAACTCATAAACTACTACTCCCTCCGTTCCGAATTATTTGTCTTAGATTTATCTAGATACGGATGTATCTAGATTGTATATACAGATCGGAATAGGCCAGCAGAGCTAAACCACTAGCCAAGCGCTGGCTGATAACGCGGAAGCTGCACGCGCAATCGATGTCTACGCACGAGACGTGTGCCATGACCGCATCCATAATGTGTACTTTGTACTCCATCCGTCCGGAAAAACTTGTCCCTCATATGAATGTATCTATCACCAAGTTAGTGCTAGATACATCCAATTGAGTGTCAGCTTGGGACAAGCTTTTTCGGACGGAGGAAGTAGTTTGTAGCACGTACAAGTCGCCGGATCAGTCGCCGTATGTGACTGCATAAATCTGCCGCCATAAATTATAGGAGTATTTAGCTGGACAAGGGGAATTAACGCTCCAGTATCAGGGTGACATTCATGCTACTAGTAGTTAGTCGGTTCTAAATTTCCTATTCGACGAAGTAGGAGGTCACGTACGTATTGATAACCCATCAAAATTGACCATTCCCAACGTCTTTGGTAAAAACCCAAGTTCCAATTCCCTCAGCTACCAACTCCGGTGTCACCGTATCGTCCATCGGTGCCCATGAGTTTCTTCGTCTGCAAGATTGCACCTCCTGAAATTTTATATGGTGTCAGTCAAATCCGTGGTTGTCCATCCATGCGTTATGATTTATGCTTTAGCCTTTAGCATTAGTGATTATTAATTGGGCTCGATGTAACCCTCGCCGCACAGCTAAA
The DNA here is from genome assembly GCA_021605145.1 of Aegilops bicornis. Classification (NCBI taxonomy): domain Eukaryota; kingdom Viridiplantae; phylum Streptophyta; class Magnoliopsida; order Poales; family Poaceae; genus Aegilops; species Aegilops bicornis. The sequence goes on from CM038674.1 coordinate 689,173,699, forward strand.
GAAAAGGTGGTGGCGGTCTTAAACAGCTGCAATTGAGCGTGGCAGGGACCGTCGTCGATGATGTTCTTTCGCAGCAGGTTCTGCTAGCTAGGTGTTTAGCCGGTCATGGATCAACAGCTCAGGATTGTTTCGGAGCAGGTTCTCAGCAGTGCTCAACCTGACAGCAATAATATTATTACAAGAGTGGAATACAGATCAGCCTCTTGCCAATCACTAGCAAGGCAGGGACAAGGACACAATCAACCTCATCCATATATCCTCAACTTCTGTTACTGCTTTAGCTTCAGCGTCTCTTAGGAAGCAAAGGTACTGCCTCAATTCATAGAACGGCGAAGCGGTTACAGTAAGTTGCTTACACAGAAGTCTGGCGACAAAGGCATAGACCACAAGGGTGCCATTTCAACAAAACACTAAGTAAATTGCAAGGAACATGCCGTATTTTACTGAAAATTTAGCTTCTGTACTAATGGTATCATATTGCCCATAGGAGATCTGGGCTGTTATCATATTGGCCATGGTCGAATATTCGTCTTTTGTGCAATTTTAGGCTGTGATTGCGATCGACCGGTAGTAAAAGGATTTCTTGCGACGATGTATATAGTTTGAGTTAATAAAGTACTCCTACCTTCTTTATCGAAAAAACAATCTTGTTTTCTTAGGGAACCCCGTGGGCTTTATTAAGTTGGATGGTCAGTTACAATCGCTGCCCAAAACAGAGTTTAGAAAGCTGAAAGCAGAGTAGCATAGCAACACCTAAACAGAGTAGCATGCAGGGCGTCGGTCAAATCCTGAAGATGGCCTGCTCCTGCACCTTGCATGTCTCCATGGCTAGCTCTGATGCAGAAAGCACCATCGATGTATATGTATGTTCACCTCCAGGAAATTAGCAGGTGGTCTTTCTGCTCCAGCTGCTTGATATTTAGGTACAAACAACAGGCCAAGGTAGCCTTCACAGATGTTCAGGCTTCAGAGAAGTCCGTGGCGAGGCGCTGAGAAGATGGCAATGCCGCGTCAGGAGTGGAAAGCCCTCCGTCCTCGTCGAGGCGATGTTGGACAGGGCCGGAGGACAATGCCACGCCGCTGGAGATTCCTGCGGACGGGAAGGCTGCTGCGAGACGTGACTGAAGCGCAGCCAAAGCAACATGCAAATTTTACGTAGCAGTTGCAGGCTCTACATGATCTGTTCTTTTAGAAAAAAATCTCTGTAGAAGATTTTGTTCCAGATAAGTATGCGCATATGCAGTAACAGAAGTTCGGGATATGGATTTTGGCGTCTCCGTTTCTGACCTGCTACTAGTAGTGTTCTATATTCACTCTCATAACAGTTACAGCAGCCGGGATGCATCTATTAGCACATGACTCATTTCTAATAAATTCATAGGCTTGCTCTTAATTTTGTTCTGATTTTTATTTTACCAACATGCCAAACTGGTACCAAAATTGCTGTCATTCAAGCTAGGGCTCTCGTCATCTCCACCCACACTTCACTTATACAATATACTAATTATGATACAATATCGTTGCACAAGGCGAACTTGGATGCAAAAGTGAGTGCTCATTAACTGTGCCCAAATAAGACGAACAACATGAGCTGATAATCATACAGTACATGTGGCTTTTTGTGATAATCCCAATCCAGGAACATTACAGACAATTTTAAAAAAAATACTCCAAGATCACACGAGCAAGAAAAGAGATAAATCTTTTTGTTGAATACATCAGTTAAGCAAACGCCATAGGACCATAGGATTAACATGGTAGCTGCTATGATGTCTTTCCCTCAAAAAAAAAAAGCTTCTATGATGTCTTCAACTGGTAAATATACTACTCCCTCCTATCCATATTAATTATCGCAGTTTTAATATAACTTTAGTACGGAGCAGCAGTATAAATAATATGTGACGGTAATTTTGGTACCAGTTTGGCATGTTCGTGCATATACAATCTCTGAAAACAACAACACCACCGAATTTATCTGATACATGTCGTGTGTCAATCTTATGTTTTTGACGTAATATTCTCAGCGCTCGTCCTGACAGCAATAGTAATTGTTACAATAGTGGAATACAGATCAGTCCCTTGCTAATCACTTGCAGGGCAGGCACAAGTACACCATCAACCCCATCCATATCCTGAACTGCTGCCGTCGACCCCCACGACAGTATCTTGCGTAGACAACAGAGTCATAAACCACAAGGGCACAATTTGAATAAAATAGGTAAACTGCAAGGAACAGGCATCTTTTCCTAAAGATTTCGCTGCTGTACTAATGTTACTAGTCATTTTATCTATATGAGTTCTGGACTGTTGTCTAAGGATACAGTGCTATACAACGATACTACTCGTTTATACTGGAGTTTCCAAGCCTCACTGCAACATATAAATGGACATAGCTCTTGTTTTTTCCAAGCGTGGTAAAAGTTCTCTCTGTTTCATTTTGGTTTCTTTCTTCCTTTTTTCCCTTTGTCGGTCACTTTTTAAGGCCAAGTGACTCGGTAGCATTTTTGTGCAATTTTAGGCTGTGACCACGATCGACAGATAATAAAAGGATTCCTCGTGATGCTGTATATAGTTTTGAGTTAATAAGGTAGTTTTGAGTTATTAAGTTGGATGGTCAGCTACAATGGCTGCCCATAACAGAGTTTAGAAAGCAGAGTAGCATATATAGCAACACCAAAACAGAGTAACAAGCATGGCGTCGGTCAAATCCTGAAGATGGCCCGCTCCTGCATCTTGCATGTCTCCATGGCTATCTCTGATGCAGAAAGCACGATCGACGTATATGTACGTTCACCTCCAGGAATTCAGCAGGTCGTCTGTCTGCTCCAGCGCTCGACATTTAGGTACGTACAACAGGCCGACGTGGTATGCACGGATGTTTTTTTTAAAACGAAGACGCGCGCGTTCGGCTTTAAATTAATAAAGCCACAACAGGCAGCGTAACAACACACTAAGTCTTAGTACATCACCATAGGCCGTCCCGGCCAACGCAAAAGGATCATCGAAAAGGTTCAGGCGCGACTCAACAAACCACTAGCGGATTACAGGGCACAGCCCATGCAGAGCGCTCAGGCTCGTCAAGCATCAAAAGGGACCATGGTCGCACGCCATAGTCAGGGCTCCCTAGCCATCACGTACACTTGCAGCAAACGTTGTTGGATAGTGTTGATCAACTCAGCATCCCTACGCCTCCCCAACGGACTCCACTGCTGCAATAGGAGGTTGCATTTGAAGAGAATGTTAGCCGGATGCGAAGGAAAGCAACCCTCGATAGTGAATTTGTTCCTTGTTAACCACATAGCCCAGAGTAGTGCCCCTACACAACTCCACATAACCCATTTAGCACGCCCGTGAATCGTATCTAGAAGTTGGGTCAACTCCACGGCCGATCTGGGGTCCCATTGGACACCAGCCGCAGTCCGGACCACGCTCCATGCAAATCTTGCAAGAGATCAATTGAAGAACATGTGGCTGGCGTCCTCTGGATCCCCACAGAGCGCGCATGGACCGGAGGCCGGCCCGTTGCGTTTGGCCACATTTAAGGAGGTAGGCAACTTATCACGAAATAGTTGCCACGTGAATAGTTTGATCTACAGGGGCAACCGCATTTTCCACAACCCCGCAATCGCCTGGTGTGCCATCCCTCGGCACAGTTTGCGGTACAAGGAATTAACCGTGAACTTTCCGGAACTGGTGAGCGCCCAGCTCACCGTGTCCGGTTCGCCCGCAAGGTTGATTGGTTCAATGAGTTGTAACAAAGCCGCAAACTTAGTCTGCTCTTACCCATTAAGTTCCCGCTTGAAGTAGATCACAGATGGTGTCGGCGTGAGCGCTTCCGCCACCGTGATCACTGGGTCCACTGCTAGCTCGAACAAATCCCGGAATCACTGGGTCCACCGTGATCACTTTCGCGTCCTTTCTGTCTCAGACCATCCAGCGTGCTGTCATTAGGAAGCTTTTTTACATGATCCATTGTTACTAACCTGAGGGATGGAAGGTGCAGTAATCCATCAGGGATTCCTTCCTCAAGCCAGCAATTTATAAATGAGAGGCATGATAGCCTTGGCATTGTCCCAACCTCCATCCTCCACTTGTTATTAATGGAACAGGACTCAAGTCGTAACTCTTGCAGACGAGGGAACCCTTGGGCACCAAAGGACATTATTCCGGGTCTATAATGTTGCAACTCCAGCACTACAAGACAAGGAAGCATCTCCAGGATCAGCATCGGGTCTTTTTCAGTTTCACCATAAGAAGCCTGCATACAAAGCTCCCGCAGGGTTTGTGGAATTTGCACACTCCTTGGCAGAGAAATACTATGAATATATACATTTCTTAGAGTAGTAATGTCCCAGAGGGAGCTTGATAGATCTGAAGTTGGTACATGTATAGTTTGCAGGTAAAGGAGTTTCCTGACTGAAAAAGGAACCTCCACTTGTCGACAGTGTGCGAGCGGTGAAACGTCTTGCCCTGTTGGGGGCGACGTGTTCGCGTTATATAGCAAGGGAGCCAAACCCTCGATGGCTTACATGCGTGCGGTTACAGGAGATAAGAGAGAATCAAGATACAACTTGAGGGAGAAGAAAAGAGGAGATATATCTCATACAAACTACCTCCTAGCTATATCTCTATATCCCAACTAACATGCCGCATAGGTGCTATGTTTAACACCCCCCCCCCCTTAATCACAACTTCATGAGGTTGAGATTATGTTTAAACTCTTCAAAGTTTCGGATAGGCAAGGCTTTGGTAAACCCATCTGCAACTTGATCTCTCGAGTGAATGAACCGAATATCAAGCTGTTTCCGTGCAACTCTTTCTCTGACAAAATGAAAGTCAATCTCTATGTGCTTTGTCCTGGCATGAAAAACTGGATTTGCAAATAAGTATGTGGCACCAAGATTATCACACCACAAACATGGGGTTTGAGAACTTCGAATACCAAGTTCCTTTAGCATTGATTGAACCCATATGATCTCAGCTGTAGCATTTGCTAATGCCTTGTACTCTGCCTCTGTGCTGGACCTAGATACTGTGGCCTGTTTTCTTGCACACCATGAAATCAAGTTTGGTCCAAAAAATATTGCAAATCCACCAGTGGAGCGTCTGTCATCCAGACAGCCTGCCCAATCAGAATCAGAGAAAGCACTAACAAGAGTTGAGGATGACTTGCTGAAGTTGAGACCAATGCTCAAAGTATGTTTGACATATCTGACTATACGTTTTGCAGCAGTCCAATGAACAGTGGTGGGAGCATATGCAGAAACTGACATACCTTGTTGACAGCAAACGAGATATCAAGCCTAGTTAAAGTCAAGTACTGTAATGCACCTACCAAACTCCTGTACTTCGTACTATCTTTTTGAGTCAAGAGTTGCCCTTCTGAGAGAGATAGCTTTTCTGAGCTAGTTAATGGAGTGAAAGAGGGTTTACAACCTTGCAGGCCTGCCTTTCTTACCAAATCGGTTGCATACTTCTCTTGAGAGAGATGAAGTCCATCCTTGTGTTTCTTCACCTCGATCCCAAGGAAAAAAATGCAAATCTCTAAGATCCTTGAGAGCAAAGTCTGCACTTAAATCCTTCAACAATGATGCAATGGCCTCACTAGATGAACTTGTAACAATAATATCATCAACATAGATGAGAACAAAGATGCATGTATTGAGCTTATTGTAAATAAACAGTGAGGTATCTGACTTGGAAGGAACAAAACCAAGTGATTGCATCTTGTGACTGAGACGGGAGTACCATGCCATTGGAGCCTGCTTCAAGCCATAGAGTGCTTTATCAAGTTTGCAAACAAACGAGGGATTAGACTTGCTCTCAAACCCAGGAGGCTGTTTCATATACACCTCTTCTTCCAGAACACCATGAAGAAACGCGTTCTGTACATCTAGCTGTCTGAGACTCCAGCCTCTGGACACAGCAATAGACAGAACAAGGCGAATTGTAGCAGCTTTTACAACGGGACTAAATGTATCCTCATAGTCAATACCATATCTTTGCTTAAAACCTTTAGCAACAAGCCTAGCCTTGTATCTATCAATAGTTCCATCAGATTTCCTTTTAACTCTGAACACCCACTTGCAATCTATAAGATTTTTACCTTTCTATGGGGGAACTAAATGCCATGTTTCATTTTTCTTCAGTGCCACATATTCTTCCATCATTGCTTTTCTCCACTTATCATCGCCAAGTGCCTCATCCAAAGTTCTTGGTTCGGCATGTTCATCAGTAGAACAAACAAGGCCATATTTGCTTAGATTTTTGTAATTAATGGGTTGAGTTACACCTTTTTGTAGCCGCGTGAGCCGCCTGGACTGTACTACAGAATCAGCCGGCGCAGAAGATCCGGAGGCATGCACAGGAGTCCCTGGTACAGGCGATCCCGAGGCGGATTCAGCTGACACCCGCGCCGGATCTGTGGCTTCAACACGTGATGGTGAAGTTGGATCAGCCGCAGAAGATCCTGGCGCTCCTCCTGCCGCGCCAGCAGGCTCATCATGGGCCAATGATTGCACGGGGCCACGAGGATCAACACCGAAGCCCGCGCCCTCCTGGCTGGTCAGGTCGGCACCCGCACCCGCACCGGTCGGCCGCGCCTGGGCCCTCGCGCCGGTCGGCAGCACCTGGGCCCGCCGCTGGTAGCAGTGCGGTTGGTCGGGGAATCGCGCGTCGCCCTCTCCACTGGGACGTCGCCGCGTGGCATCGGGGGAGCCACCAGCCGGGGGCTGGTCCACACGCGCGGAAGGTTTCGTCGCAGGCCGGCCTGGCGCGTCTGCCAGCATAGATCCCGGCGCGGATCTGCTAGACTGCAGCTGATTCGGCGCTGATCCCAAGGGAGATTTGTTCCACAAATGTGGACACAGCCAATATGGCACTTGGGGGGCCATTTTCTTCAAGATCTTTTTCGCTGACTGTTCCTACAACGTCACGAGAGAGCTCGGGTGCACCATTAGAAAAGTCAGTCAACATTGAATCATCACAAGTAATTCCCCCATGATCAAGGCCGGTGAGAGAAGAGGGTAGAAGTAGGATTTCTTTGAGAAGTAAGGCACCGGCGTTGGGATGAAGATCAGCGAAAGGTAACTTTGTTTCGTCAAAAACAACATCACGGGAGATGTAAACTCGTCCCGTGGACACATCTAGGCACTTGACACCTTTGTGTTGGGCACTATACCCAAGAAATACACATTGCTTTGATCGAAACATGAGTTTGTGTTGATTGTATGGACGAAGATTAGGCCAACATGCATACCCAAAAACACGTAGAGACGTGTAGTCAGGTTTGATGTGGAGTAGCCGTTCTACTGGAGTTTCATTATTGATAACACGACTAGGAAGCATGTTAATGATGTGGACAGCAGTGAGAAAAGCTTCATCCCAGAATTTTAAAGGCATGGAGGCGCCAGCTAAGAGAGCTAGGCCGACCTCAACAATGTGCATGTGCTTGCGTTCAGCAGAGCTGTTTTGTTGGTGAGCGTGGGGGCATGACACATGGTGAGAGATTCCAAGAGTTTGGAAGAAAGAGTTTAATTTCTCATACTCTCCGCCCAAGTCTGATTGGACAACAAGTATCTTGCTGTCAAATTGGCGTTCAACGAGTGCTTGAAAGTTCTTAAAGACTTGAAAAACATCGGATCTTTTCTTAAGAAGATAAATCCAGGAGAATTTACTGTAGTCATCAATAAAGCTCACGTAGTATGTATGTCTACCTACTGAGTTGGGGGCAGGACCCCACACATCTGAAAAATTTAATTGCAATGGTTTGGTAGACATACTAGTGAATATAGGATAGGGTAGCTGATGACTCTTAGCTCGTTGACAGGAATCACAAATAGTTTCAATATTACGCTCACCAACAAACAGGAGTTTATTCTTCCTAAATAATTTTTCAACTAAAGAAAAAGAAGCATGTCCTAAACGATCATGCCATCGTGTGGATGAAAGCTTGATAGCACCACAAGCTTGTTTATTCAGTCTCCTAAGCTTTGGAATCAACGGCTAGAGTCCACGGACGCATCTACCTCGATAGAGAATTCTCCTCGTCACCTGATCCTTGATCAAAAAGAAGTAAGGGTGAAACTCAAGGAAGACATGATTATCAAGAGCAATTCTATGGACAGAGAGGAGACTTTTGTCGGCATTAGGAACATGCAAAAATTTTCTAAGATGGATTTTACGAGAAGGGGTACTAAAACTTGAATGACCAACGTGACTGATTTTCATACCTTCACCACTAGCCGTGTGGATTTGGTCCTTGCCGCGGTATTTCTCCTTCATGGTCACCTTCTCGAGCTCGTTGGTGATGTGATTGGTGGCGCCACTGTCGACATACCAGTTGGTGTTGATGCCATAGGAGCCATCTGCAGCCGCTGCCACCTTGTCATCATCTTGAGAGGAGTCGTCATCCTCTTCATAGCGGTACCAGCAATCTTTTGTTGTGTGCCCCAACTTGCCACATATCTGGCAGCGAGGAGCGTCAGGGCGTGCGCGAGGGTTGCCGCCGCCGCGGCGAGTGCGGTTGTTGGAGGATACACGCCCGCCGTTGCGGGAGTTGGAGCCGCCACCGTTTCCGCCTCCACTGGACCTCCCCCTGCTACGGGAGAAGCCGTCGCACCGAGAGGAGCCACCACGACCGCGAGAGGCTGAGTTCGCGGAGGATTTGAAGCCGCCGCCACTGGACCCGTGGAAGTGCACCATCCTCTGATCAAAATGGGACAGCATAGCGAACATCTCATCGAGGGTGACAGGGGTCACGCGAGCGTCCAGAGCAGAGATCAGAGGCTGGTAGTCAGCGTCGAGGCCGTGGATGATGTAGGAGATGAGCTCGTCGTCGAGGATCGCCTTGCCCGCCGCGGCCAGCTCGTCGGCGTAGCCACGCATGTTGGCGAAGTAGAGGCGACGGAGAGGTTGCCCTTCTGCGCATTGATGAGAGAGGTCCGAATATTGTTGATGCGACTTACTGATTGTGACGAGTACATGCCGGCGAGCGTCGCCTAGAGCGCGCCCGCGGTGGTGACCGTGGTCACCATGAGGAGCACCTCCTTGGTGAGGTTGCTCAGCAGGTAGCCAAGGACCTGCTGGTCCTCCCGGACCCAGATTGGGTGGAGAGGGTTGGGTGTTGAAGTCTACTTGCCTTCCTTGTCGGTGGTGACGAGCAGCTTCCCCGGCTCCGGCTGGGTGCCATCGACGTAGCCGAAGACCCCGGCGCCGCGCAATTGGGGGATCATTTGCGTTCGCCACAGCACGTAGTTTGTGCGGGATAGCTTCTCGGTGACCTGGCCATTGAGGTTGGCCGGGAGGGAAGCGCTGGAGGAGCAAGACATGGTGGCTTTGGCACAGATGGTTTTTGGTAGCTAGATGAATTGGAGAAGAGGGGCTCTGATTACCATGTGCGAGGGGTGAAACGTCTTGCCCTGTTGGGGGCGACGTGTTCGCGTTATATAGCAGGGGAGCCAAACCCTCGATGGCTTACATGCGTGCGGTTACAGGAGATAAGAGAGAATCAAGATACAACTTGAGGGAGAAGAAAAGAGAGGAGATATATCTCATACAAACTACCTCCTAGCTATATCTCTATATCCCAACTAACATGCCGCATAGGTGCTATGTTTAACAGACAGCTTCTCAACATCAGGTGTCGTAGGTGAATGCACCCACCAATTACCTCAGAGAAATTCTCTAGCTCCGAGTTCTCGACATGAAGAACTCTTAGGAACCTTAGCTCAGGAAAAGTTACTGACGATGAAAGTCCAAAGCCAAACAATGCTCTGAGATTATGTGATGCCTGCAAGATCTGCCCACATGAGTCTTGAAAAGAACACCGATAGGATTTCAGGCTATGAGACGACGATGGTCCAACTTGTCCTGTTCATTACATACCATGTATAGGTCAGGAATAAGTCGCATAGTTAAGAGACTGTATGATGTATAGCTTATTTTAAGCTCCCATGAAAACAAGCTGCATCCCAGGCCGGATTTCATTCTACGACATTCTACTAAAACTTCTGTTACTACCATTTGTTTCATGCAAGGAACATAAATTCGCTCGGAGTTTTACGAGTACATTCTGCATGCGCACACTTTTTTACTACCACGAACTCAGTTTTACTACTCAGGTGCGCTCTTCACATTGATTTAATTCTTATAAAAAGGAGGTGTGATTTAAGCCATGAACTGCCTCCTCGTGTGTGATTTATAAAATAACTCATGTTTTTTTTGAAAAGGTCCGCCTGACAATGTCACAATAAACGAAAAATGTCAAAATATGTCCGCACCAAAAAATGGTCATAGAAACACACCCACTGGTGGTAAATTTCCAACAAATAAATTACTGCTCGAATCATGATAATATTGTGAAATACATTGCTTTAAAATTACAATTTGCGGAATAAGTTATTCTACATGCAATCCCAAAATAGCATACCTATATAAAGGAATCGATATATTTAAGAAAATTGTGTATCAATTGAAAAGATGAGAGGAAGCTAGCCTCACCTGTAGTAGTTTCATCAATAACATCAAGGAAACCATCTTGTGCTGCTTCTTCTATACACCAGTCTCGTAGGATATCATGAATCTTTATTTTCTCAATCCATCCATGTATGCTGCTTGTTTCAACAACTTGCACCAAGCTTCTTTGAGCCAACTCAGTTACATAATTGTTCGCCGTTTCTTCTAGTGTCTGCCTTGGAGTGTGTGGAATGAATCTCTCTGCTATCCACAAACTAATAAGATCCCTCACAGATATGTTGAAATCCTACGGAAAAGCAGCAAGATAGAGCAAACAAGATTTTAAATAGTGATTTGGTAAGTCTTTGTAACTGAGTGCTATTATGCCTCGCATCATCTGTGTATCTTTGGTTGATGGCCAGCCCAACAGTACATCGGACCATGCTTGTGCGTTGAGATTCTTTGATAGATAACCCCCTAAAACTGCAAGTGCAAGTGGTAATTCATCACATTTCCTTGTAAGCTTTCTCCCTAGTTTTTGAAACTCATCCAGATCACGCATACCTGACCTTTTGTATGATGGTAAAGCTTTGCTACTAAAAAGTTCCCAACTTTTCTCTTCATCTAAACACTTCAAAGCATGAATATGGGTTGACATTTCAACATGATTTGCAACATCATTTTTTCTTGTGGTCAATAATACTCTGCTACAATTAGTTGCGTCTGGAAAGGCTTTAATGGTTCTATTTAGTTGCTCCCACGTGTATGTTTCCCACACATCATCGAGAACTACCAAGTATCTTTTTAGCATGAGGATATCACGGATCTTCTTTGCCACCTCATACTCATTCATATCATAAATTTTTCTTGACTGATCTTCATCACTCAGTATTTGCTTCGCAATTATCTTTAGTAAATCAATGACCTTGAACTTTTGAGATACAGTCACCCAAACAAATGCATTAAAGTGTTTTTTGACTTCGGATGAAGTGTACACTTTCCTAGCAAGTGTTGTTTTTCCTGCCCCACCCATGGAAACTATGGAGACGGCACTAAGAATATCTTCTCCGTGAACTAATTTATCTACTATTTCTCTGTACTCCTTCTCAAAACCAACCATGTTAACATTATCCTGAAAGTTTTGGTGCATAAGGACATAATCTTCCACAGACTCATCTACAACATGAGTGTGCAAGTCAATAATGTTCAAGCGTTCTACGCTCTTAAATATCTCACTGAGCTTCCTTCTTACACGCTGAATTTCAACACCAATTTTATGAAGGGTAGTCAAATCACTCGGTAAGCGAGCATACCTTGAAATTGCACCCATGAAGCCCTTCTTCTTGATCATGTTTCTCTTCTTCATGTAATCCGCGGCTTCAATAACATTGTCCGCCTCATATGCGGCATCCCTAATCTGACTCATCAATATAGCAACACTTGCATTTCCAGATCTATGTTTACTCTCTGCGTCTTTGAGGTAGCCCTTCAGCCGGATCAGCTCATCTTTCAAGAAGTCCACTTCCAGGGTGACCCCGCATAAGAAAGTAGTCTCCTGAACTGCAAGAGTGCCGACGTTCCTAACAACGGCGCTAACAGGGGTCTCAGCCATTGTCCACTCGTCGTCGTCCTTCATGTCGCTGTAGTCAACGCTCCCGTCAACATGCTCGATGAGACGGTAAGAGCGGAACAGCAGCGCGAAGTACGTGCGCCATGCGTTGTAGGACGGCGAGTCGAGGTCGAGGATGACCGGGACGTGGTCCTTGATGTGGATCTCGTTGAGGCGATCGGAGGTGAACATGGCACCGGAGAAGGAGCCGGCGTCGGATGCGGCGGCCTTGGCCATGGGGACGGCGGGTGGTTAGGGTTTTTGGGTGAGAAGAGGGGGGCGGCGGCGGCAACAGGAGGAAGGGAGGAGCGGCGGCGGCCCTTAGGGTTTTGGGAGGGAGGTAGTGGCGGCAGGGGGAAGAGGAAGGAAGCGGCGGCGGTGGCTACGGAGTGGTAGCGACGGCGGCAGCAGGAGGAGTTGGCGCGGCGGCGGAGAGGTGCGGAAGCGAGAGAGGATCACGGTAAAACTGATACCATGTAGAAGACTATAGGATGCAACTCAATTGTATTCCATCGAAGTCGGTTACAATATATACAGGTGGTGTCTTGTGTGACAAGCCAACTAACCCTACAATATCTTTAGAGATCAATCTATACAAGGCTAAGAGATAAGAGGAGAATCAGTCGGAAATAAATACAAAGATATCACGTTTCAACACTCATCAATATAGCAACACTTGCATTTCCAGATCTATGTTTACTCTCCGCGTCTTTGAGGTAGCCCTGCAGCCGGATCAGCTCATCTTTCAAGATGTCCACATCCAAGGTGACCCCGGATAAGAAAGTAGTCTCCTGAACTGCAAGAGTGCCGACGTTCCTAACAACGGCGCTAACAGGGGTCTCAGCCATTGTCCACTCAAACAAAAAGTTGAGAAGCTCCCAGCTAGCGAACGATCTGTCTAGAGCGAGAAGAATAGATGAGCATTTCACTTGAGAGAGAAAGCGGGTGAGATAGAGAGCTAGAGAGAGACTGACCAAGGGGGTCGAGCGATGGGGCGCTCTGCCTTCTCCACTGCAGTGCGCCGCTCCGCTTATCTGATCCGTCCTGCGGCTTCCGCCGAGGAGGAGATCGCCGGCGGCCGACAGTGTACGTGGTTTAGAGATAGAGGCTCCAGAAGGTGCTGCGAGTCAGTGAACAAGGCTTAGGAAGGAGGCTTCGGAGCTACGGCCTTATCAACGCGTATAGCAAGTCCAAAGTCCCAAGCGCACGAAAGAAGATTCCGGCGACCTGGGGGTCGACTGGAAGACGACGACGAGGAGGAACCGGTCGTGATGTATGTCCACCTCTCGTTCTCACTTGGCCTGGACCAGATGGGCCGCTAATTTGTTCGGTACCCTCAGGTTGGAAGGATTCATGAACCTTCTTCGTTAAGCCAAGTGGGAAATCACTATCGGTTTGGGCTGGACGAGACCGATGTGCCTGTCCATACATCAAATGGAAAAAAATTGTCTCAAAAAAATTAAATGGAAAAAACTTAATTAGTTTAAAAAAAATGAGAGAGATATAAATTATTGTCAAAAGTATACTGGTGGAAGTAGCAGGATAATGGCATGGAACAATCAAAAGTATGTGAAAGTAGTAGTATAATGGCATGAAACAATCAAAAACTACATATGCGTTTAAGACGTATCAGCCACCACCAGGTAAAAGTCTGACCGCGTCTAAGAGCAACTCTAGCAGACCCCGCATTTTGCCAAACTGTAAACTGTGTTTGCAGGTCGCACGGGGGCGCTTATGCAGGCTGAAAAATGCGGCGGCGGAACAGAAACCGCAAACAAACCCGTAATATTTTAAAAAAAGTTGTTTCGCGCGAGAAATTTAAACAGCAGCTCGCCGGAGCTCGCTCGCATAGATGGTTCTTCTTCGCATAAGTTCGTACACTCCACATACATACATATTAAAGGTCAGAGATGCTAGACAGGGCCTACACTACCGCACCACTAAAACAAGATTGAGCTCACCGGAGCTCCTGCGATAGCTGCCCACCGGCGGCGATCAGTCGGAGTCGGAGGAGTCGGAGTCGAGGTAGATGTAGAGCTTCGCCTGCTCCGCCTTCATCACGCGCAGGTCAGCCTCCTTCGATGCGTGCGCCTGCGATACCGTGACGCCCGTCTCAAAGAAGAGCCACTCGTACTCGAGCTCGCGTCGGGTGCGCTCTTCCATCCCCTCCTGCTCCCTCGCCGACCGCTCGAGGACGAAGCGCTCGAGGAGCTCCTTCTGCCCCGAGGGGAGGTAGTCCTCGGGTCCGATGACGCCTCGGCGCGACGGCGCATCGGGCATGGCCTCCTCCGCCTCCCTCTTCACCGGAACGAGCCGCGAGCTCGATGCGCCCACAGATGAGCACCCCGCGGACCAGTTGCTGGATGAGCTCCCCACGAACCAGTTGTCGGAGGAGGCGTGGCGGCGACAGGCGAGCTCGAGATCGAAGTCCTCGAGCTCGCGGCGGTTGAAGGCCGCTGGCGGCCGGGCACCGCGGTTGAGCCACCGATGCACCACACGCTTGCGCCGTCGAGATTCTGGTGCGGGGCGGCGCTCCATCCCCCGAGTCGTCCATGGCGGTCGAAGGCTCGCCGGCGGCGACAAATCAAGCGGCACGGTGGGGAATTGGGGGCAAATGCGGCTGCGGGGGGATAGGGTTTCGACCCATATCTGCCCCACAAACCCGCAGTTATACTGGCTCGGGAGTAGCATTTGCGGGCTGCAGCAAAAATGTTTACGGGACGGACACTGATGCGGGCTCTGGTCTAGCCAGAAAAATGGGCCGAGCCCATATAATCACCGAAATTATGCAGGTTCACGCCGGATGCGGGGTCTGCTAGAGTTGCTCTAAGGTCCTGTCAAATCAACCTGCTCCATCACGTTGTCAGCCATCCAGGTGCATACCCTTGGCCCACATGCATGCTGCGGCTACCCCTACTTCATGTGCCCGTCGCCTCTTCAAACAAAATTACAGGATAAACAAATATGTCACTATTACTTTTAAACAAATTGTGCAACTTTAAATTTGTTATGTATTTGAATTTCTCAGTCAGCTCTACAAAACAAGTCCAATATCAATATATTTCAAATTAAATTATGAGCCCAAGATAATATTAAATTTTGTATGGCTCAAAAAAGTTCCATAAACTTTTCATCAAAGTTCGGCCAAGCTATCTAAAATTTCTTTGGTTCAAGATACATTTTCTAGCATAGTTCTTTCATATTTCTAACAAAGTGCAGAGCCGCTATTCAGAAAGTTCTTCAGTCACTGATTCTGTTTATTTAGCACTTTACAATAAAAATGAAAAGTTCTTCACTGTTTAAAGCAAAGTTTCAGAAAAAATATGTTTTAGATGTATCCAAGACTAAACTTGTTCTAAAGGGCTTAGTGTCATTAGTTCAATTATGTAAAAGGTTTCGAAAACGAATTTTCGGTTTTAAAGATATGTACCATCTAAATTGTCAAAAGAATATGAAAAGTGATGGAGTTAGAGGAGAGAGGGAAGATAATGTAGGCCATGTATGTGCCAGTACTTGCACAGGAAGAGAGAGAGAGAGAAAAGACCACCCACATGCAAGGGCTTGCATCCCCATGGACCAGCAACAGCAGTGATTCGCGTTGCGCGCTCAACTGGTTATGATTCACCTTATTTGGTCGGGAATCACCTAGCGGCGCGGCGGCTTCACGAGGTCTAGTTGCGGTGGTGCGTGCTAGTCGAGATCGCATTTGAACATTCCGGCTCCGGCTCCCAGACGACGGCGGGCAGCACGGGGGTGACCTTCCGGTGAGCTCTCTTGGCTGGAGGCTGTGGTCGATTTGGTCCCTCCCGTCGATGGGCAGTCGGCGGCCGGTTGCGTTTTGTGGTTATGTGTGTGACTGTGGTGGGGTAGCACATGGGTGGGTCACCAGTTCCTTCCTGACCCAAACTTGAACCCTGGGTATAGATGCAGCGGTGGAGTTCATCGCTCTCTGAATTAGGGCAATCCCAGAGACAGTTGTAGAAGGATTCCTCTTCATGCGCCTCTGCCACAGAGAAGGCGCCATCTGTAAACCCGCCATCGACGTCAGCTTCGTTTGAAACATAGCCTGTCCTGCTGGCGCCAACTGCTCTGCTTCTCCGCCATGCGTCCATGGCATCACCGGACAGAACCCTTCCAGCTCTCCTTCTATTACCCATTTCTGGCAGGGGTATGATCACCCGATCTGCACTGTGCCTGTGCCCCCCTACGATCGTCAATGATGAGCGTCGGTGAAATCCCCTCTCAGATAAGCTTCTGACGAGCAATCTGTCTACCGCGGACAGCATTCCCTACTGTGGTGTTGGCAGGTGCACAGCGGACTGAACCCACCAAAACTGAATCTGTCACCTCTTCATGACCAGGATCTTTGTCCGACGAATTCCTCGCCGCCGGCGAGACTGCCCATGGAGAGATTCTGTCAGGAGTTGGTGGACACGGACACCATCAACCTCATACATATCCTCAACTTCTGTTACTGCTTTAGCTTCAGCGTCTCTTAGAAAGCAAAGGTACTGCCTCAAGATTCAGAGAACGGCGAAGCGGTTACAGTAACTTGCGTAGACAAAAGTCTAGCGACAAAGGCATAAACCACAAGGGTGTCATTTCAACAAAATACTAAGTAAATTGCAAGGAACATGTTGTATCTTACTGAAAATTTAGCTGCTGTACCAATGATACAGGTCATTTTATCTATAATAGGAGCCCTAGACTGTTATCATATTGTCCATGGTCTAATATTCATTTTTTGTGTGATTTTAGTCTGTTATTGCGATCGGCCGATAGTAAAAGGATTTCTTGTGATGTTGTATATAGTTTGAATTAGTCGCAAAAAAAAGTATATAGTTTGAATTAATAAAGAACATCCTTTATCGAAACATCTTAGTGAACCCGGTTGGCTTTATTAAGTTGGATGGTCAGCCACAGTCGCTGCCCAAAACAGAGTTCAGAAAGAAGAGTAGCATGCAGGGCGTCGGTCAATTCCTGAAGATGCCCGTTCCTGCACCCTGCATGTCCCCATGGCTAGCTCTGATGCAGAAAGTACCATCGATGCATATGTATGTTCACCTCCAGGAGTTAAGCAGGTGGTCTGTTGCAGTCGCTCCTCCAGCGCTCGACATTTGGGTGGCCGAGGTGGTGTGCACAGATGTTCAGACTCCAGAGAACTCCGTGGCGTGGCGAGGCGCTGAGAAGATGGCCTCCGTCGTCGTCGAGGCTATGGCAGATGGTCAGAAACATGCAAATTTTCTGTAGCAATTGCAGGCTCCATAATCTGTCCTTTCAGAAAAATTCTGTAGATATTTTTGTTCCAGATAAGTATGCTTCAGATTAATTACCACATCACAGTTATCTGACTGTGAAGCCTGCTTTCATATTCAAAAAAACATTGAAGGAGATAGAGTAACAGAAGTTCAGGATACGGATTTTGGTATATTCGTTACTGACCTGCTACTGCAGCCAGATTGGATCTATTAGCACATGACTCATTTATGATAAATTCAGAGGCTTGCTCTTAATTTTGTTCTGATTTTTTTACTAACATACCAAACTGGTACCGAAATTGCTGTCATTCAAGCTAGGGCCTCTCTTCGTCTCCATCGACACCTCACTTGATACAATACAAATTATGATACAATATCATTGCACGAGGCGAACTTTGATGCGAAAGTGAGTGCTCATTAACTGTGCCCAAATAAGACTGAACAACATGAGCTGATAATTGTACAATACATATGGCTTGTTTGTGATAATCCAAATACAGGAACAGTACATACAATTTAATACAAAATACTCAAAATTTCAAAAAAATAAATACAAAATACTCAACGATCCCACATTCGCTCAGCCAAACTGACAGGAAGAAAGGCGTACGCTGAAAGGGCCACTTGATAGAGACATGCATCAACATAGGACATACTGCCTTCGTAGCTAGTAGTACTATTCTTCTTCTCCGGCGGGGAGAAATTCATAACGCTGAGGACCTCTGATCTGCACAAGGCAGGGCGTTGTCATCTCTGGTAGTAGCTGTAGTATATTCAGATAACAGAGAATTAAAGGAGGGTACGAGAGAGGAGGGGGTAGCGTTACCTCGCATCCTTTGTGTCTCAGCCCATCCAGCGTGCTGTCATTCGAATGATCTTTTACACGATCCATTGATACGAACCTGAGGGATGGAAGGTGCAGTAATCCATCTGGGATTTCATTCTCCAGCACGCACTCTACAAATGACAAGCAGAATAGCTTTGGCATTGTCCCAACCTCCATCCTCCACTTGTTAATGGAACAGTACTTAAGTCGTAACTCTTGCAGACGAGGGAACCCTTGGGCACCAAAGGACATTGTTCTGGGTCTATAACCATGCAACTCCAGCACCACAAGACAAGGAAGCTTCTCCAGGATCGGCATCGGGTCTTTTTCAGTTTCATCATCAGTAGCCCACATACGAAGCTCCCGTAGGGTTTGTGGAATTTGCACACGCCTTGGCAGAGAAATACAATAAAGATGTACATATCTTAGAGTAGGTATATCCCAAAGGGAGCTTGATACATCGGAACGTGGTAGATGTATAGTTTGCAGATAAAGGAGTTTCCTGATTGAAGAAGGAACCATCACGTGTCCACATTCTCTCAACCTAAGGTGTCGTAGGTGAATGCACCCACCAATTACCTCGGAGAAATTCTCTATCCTCGAGTTCTCGACATGAAGAACTCTTAGGAACCTTAGCTCAGGAAAAGATACTGATGAAAGTCCAAAGCCAAACAAAGCTCTGAGATTAGGTGATGCCTGTAAGATCTGCCCACTCAAGTTTTGGAAAGAAGAACGATAGAATATCTGGTTATGAGATGATGATGCACCATCTTGTCCTGCATTTGATTCCATATACATGTCAGCAAAAAGCCACACACAACATTATATGAGTAATTAATATATTTAAGAAACTGTATACAAATAAAAGAGAAGCTCACCGCTAGTAGTTTCATGGATGACATCAAGGAAACCATCTTGTGTTGCTTTTTCTATGCACCAGTCGCGTATGATATCATGAATCCTTATTTCCTCAATCCACCCATGTATACTGCTTGTTCTGACAACTTGCACCAAGCTTCTTTGAGCCAACTCAGTTACATACTTACGTGCTGTTTCTTCTAGTGTATGCTTAGGTCTATGCGGAATGAAGCCTTCTGATATCCATAAATTCATAAGATTTGACACAGATACTATGAAATCCTCGGGAAAAGCAGCAAGATAAAGCAAACATGATCTTAAATAGTGATTTGGTAGGTCCTCGTAACTGCGAGCTATTATTCCTCGCATCATACGTGTGTCTTGGGTTTCTGGCCAACCCAATAGTACATCATACCATGCTTGTGTGTTGAGATTCTTTGACAGATAACCCCCCAGGACTGCAAGGGCAAGTGGTAATCCATCACATTTCCTTGTAAGCTTTCTCCCTAATTTTTCAAAATTATCCAGATCATGTATGCCTGATCTTTTGTATGATGGTAAAGCTTTGCTACTAAAAAGTAACCAACTTTTATCTTCATCTAAACTCCTCAAAGCATGTACATGCGTTTGCATTTCAACATGTTTCGCAACATCTTCTTTTCTTGTAGTTAGCAGTACTCTACTACAATTAGATGTATCCGGAAAGGCTTTAATTGTTCTATTTATTTGTTCCCATGTGTCTGTTTCCCACACATCATCGAGAACTACCAAGTATCTTTTCTTGAGAAGGATATCATGGATCTTCTTTCCCACCTCATACTCATTCATGTCATCAATTATTCTAGACTGGTCTCCGTCACTCAGTATTTGCTTCAAAATCTCCTTTAGTAAATCAATGACCTTGAACTTTTGAGATACAGTAACCCAAACAAGTGCCTCAAAATGTTGTTTGACTTGAGACGAAGTGTATACTTTTCTAGCAAGTGTTGTTTTTCCTGCCCCGCCCATGGCAACTATGGAGACAGCACTAATCATTTTTCCTCCCTGAACTAATTTATCCACTATTTCTTTGTACTCGTTCTCGAAACCAACCATGACAACATCATCCTTGAAGGTTTGGTGCCTAAGACCATAATCTTCTAGAGACTCATCCACAACATCACTATCCAAGTCGATTTTCAAGCGTTCTACGCTCTGAAATATCTCACTAAGCTTCCTTCTTACACGCTGAATTTCGACACCAACTTTATGAAGGGTAGTCAAATCACTTGGTAAGTGAGCATACCTTGAAATTGCACCCATGAAGCCCTTTTTTATGTTATTTCTTTTCTTCATGTAATCTGCAGCTTCGATAACATTCTCGGCCTCATAAGCAGCATCTCTGATCTGGCTCATTAAGATAGCAACTGTTGCATTTCCAGATCTCCGTTTGCTCTCGGCGTCTTTGAGGTAACCCTGCAACCGCATCAGCTCATCTTTCAAGAAGGCCACTTCAAGTGTGACCCCGCCTAAGAAACTGGTCTCCTGAACAGCAAGATTGCCCACGTTCCTAAGAACGGCGCTAACAGCAGTCTCGGCCATTAGTCCTTGCAACAAATTGAGTGTCCTACACTGGTGATCGACCTGATGAGAGCAAGAACAATAACTAAGCACTTGTGCATGCGCAGAGAGAGAGAGAGAGAGAGAGAGAGAGAGAGAGACTTGCCAAGGGGATTGAGCGCTGGAGCCCGATGCCTTCTCCACTTCAGTGTGCCGCTCCGCTCATCTGTTCCGTCGAGCGGCGGCTTTTGCAGACTGCAGAGAAGGGAATCGCCGGCGGCCTTTGGTGTGTGGGCAGTTGAGGGGCACGGCCAGAATGAGCTGTGAGACAAGGCGTCCCAGGGGACTTTGGAGATTGGGCATATCAGCTCGTATGTTATGTGTAAAGTCCAAACTGCATGTGCTTTCAGCAGCTTGTACATTAACTAAGGCTCAAGTGTAGTGAATTAACAGCGCAAATGTGAATTAGTCATGGTCAGCACCTCAAAAACTGTGGTGCTTGATTGGATCGAGTAGGCAAAGCATGTGATTCTCTGAATGCTTGAACAACGTACCCAAGACATTATGGTGGCTGATGGGAGCAAGCTAACAAGCATGTGATTTGATGCTCTTAGCAACCCACCTTAATTAATTATGGTCCAAACAACTAAGAGTTGACCGGCTGAATCTTTTCTTACTGTTACTAGAGACTCCACACTGATCCACAGTTAGAAATCTACCCGTTGGATTCACGATCGATGGATGGGTATTGGTGGCAATGTTGTGCGGGCAAATATGCTTAAAGCCCCCCATCCACACGCAATCAAAGAAGAAAAAGGTGCTTCCACTAAGGAAACTGAAGAAAGAAAAGCTTCTGTTGATGGAGTTAAATGGTTCTCATCTGTAGACAGCTCAAAAACCCCGTCATCTGTAGACAGATCCATGGTAGACTTATGTTCTGGTTAAAAATGACAGTAACTCTTCTATTCTGAATCTTGAAGTAATATCTGACAAGATTCCACAAAATCTTAGCAACCCAAACATAGAAGATAGTTATTTAAATTATTAGGACACCAATGCGGTGAAGATCGAACAAAGCTCTTGCAGATTTTATTCAGTCACCCATGTTCTTTATTAATTATGATGGTAATATCTCACGAAGAGTTATAATCCACTCACTACATTTTCAGTTGAAATCAGCACAAGAAAAGGAGAAGGAACTGCTCAATGCAGTCCTGAAGCTGCAGTGGTGGTAAGTATCCCTTATATGATCCTTCTGAACCAAAAACAAGAAAAAAAACGATCATTAAAGTTCGAGTGCCGCAGGTAATTATATTCATAGGAGGCACGAAGCAAAGGCATCCCAGCTGCCAACATTTGTCTCCATATGATCTTGTATGGAGTGTGGGAAAATTTCAGCATGTTAACATCCAGAAGCTCAATACTGACATATCCGTAGTGTGAATGTGATTGATTACCTGCCATGTTGCTGCTTGAAATCGAGCTGCATAGGGAGGGCCAGGATTTCGTGGAATCTTCAGTATCTTCTTGCGTATATTAGTAATATTGCAAACCTTATTTGATGTATATAATATCTATAGATTTGCAGAATATCACCCATCCATGGCAAAATTAGTGAACATGTTACCAGAAAGCTTCCAGAGTCTTGAACGATCTCTCCCAACCTGTGTTTTGAATTTCGGCCATCTTGGCCTGGGGCGAAATCTGTCTTTGGCCGAAATTGCTCAAATTTGACAAATTTTTGTCAAATTTTGGTCAAAATTTGGCCGATTTTTTTGAAAATGACCGAAATTCGGCCATCTCGGCCTGGGGCGAGAAAAATCTCAAACCGAAACTCAAAACACAGCTCCCAACACATCTATTTCATCCCACAGCCGCCCTGTGCCACAATTGCAGAGGAAAATATTAGTAATTCTGAAAATGTTTGGTATGCCACAGTAATGAATTGTCTATGAGATTTGTTTTCAACTGAATAAGCATTCCCACAGTAAGCTGTACTCCCTATTAAACACATTAATGTGTGCGGTAAGGGCGGTCGCTGGAGCCATCCACCTCATCACTTTTTCACTATGCCCATCGGCACAGAGATGAGCAAGGTAGGGCGATGGCTGCAGGGGCAGGCAATTTGGTACATATCTCAGATGCTCTGCATGCTGAAGCTTTGGCCTTGTTGTATGCCATAAAAATGGCTGCTCATATGGGCTGCGACAAGGTGTTGTTTGAAACTGATTCCACACAGCTGAGGAGGGCAGTGAATTCTAGTGAGTATGATCTGGCGAACATAGGAGCTATTATTAGGAGTATTACGTTCCAACTGAGTGTGCAGTTTTCCTCTGCTAGGGTTGTGTCTTGCCCTCGGGCTTGTAACAGAGTGGCACATGTTTTAGCTGCGTATGGAGTTAACTTGGGAGCTGAAATGTGTGAAACCTGGTTGGGTCAACTCCCAGACTTTGTACTGAATTATGTAATGGGCGATTTGCCTAATATTGGTATGTAATGGAATGCATTCCTGTGTTCCTTTCAAAAAAAAAATAGAGTAGAAAAAAATCGGGCCAACCGTCTATCGTACCGTCCTAGGATAACGCCTCCCCCAGGTAATGCGACGGAGGGCCTCGTCTTCCTTACCCACGAAGGCAACCATCGAGCGCCACACCCACGCCCTCGTCTTCGCCTCCATGCCTATGCGAGCGCCGTCGATGCCTCAGAGCCGACGGAAGAGCAGCGCCAGCAACGGTACAGAGCTGGCGGAGGAGCAGGTGGGAGGAGAAGGTGCAGGTGCTGGTTTCAATCCATGATCCGCCTTGCAGGAGACGGCAGCGCGATCCGGTTTCGGCCTTGCCATGGGAGGCCGGGGACGGAGAATGGGACGAAGACGTCCGTGGCCACCTAGTGGAGCCCCAACTCTGTGAGCCGCGCCCAAACCCTAGCGCCGGCGCCTCCACTTCTCTCCTCCCCATTTCCATGTGCGTGCTCGTTGCTGATCCATGCGTATGCTCTGCGAATCCTTTCGTCTGCAGAAGCGTGAGGAGTGGATCTGCGATGCACGCATCGCCGGCCAGTGATTGCTTCGTGGACCGGCTGTCGGAGATTGCCGAGGCCACCTGTGGGAAGGAAACCTCGTCTTCCATTACAACCTCAGCCAGGTGAGATCCCATCCTTACTTCCTCCTTCAAAATTCATCTCATGTACCTTCTTGATTCCTCCAACATCATTTACTAAGCCAAGCAACATAGTAGTATACTAGAAGAAAGGTACTTTTCGTGGATTTAGAAATTTTTCACCGGATTATGACTTGAGATTAGACCTCTGAATTTATCTCTGTAAGTACGCTTCAACATAAAAGAAAAGGGCACAAACATTTCCATGTACCAAAAGAATAATATGTACTCCCTCTGTCCAATAATACAAGAGCGTAGTGTCAAGACACAGAAGCTTGAAGATTAAAGGTTTTTATTGAACGACTAACTGGAACTTCTAAGATTGTGTCTGTTAATTTTATGAGGTGCACTATTTCATAATTGCAGAATCAAATGTTGACCAAGTTGCTCCATTCTAATTCCTGCTGATAATTTTATTCTTCTCACTCCGTTTTTTGGGTGTTGTTAATGATGATGGTTGTTTTCCTATTGTCTAAAGATATAATCCTTGCTCCAGGTGAAAAGTCTGGAACTACTACTCACAATGAAAGAATCCGCTATGGACGTTACTTCAAATCTTGAAGTCAAAAGGCGTCTTACCTTTTTCACCAACTCTTTGTCTATGGATATATGGTAGACTGGAAGGTGCCTTCTTTATCCTTTTTTGGCATTTTAAATGAGAAAGCTATAAGCCGTTATATTTCTAGTGATAATCGCAGTAATATGCTTTACCAGATTGTTTTTTTAGTGTTGTCAAGGATACTTTGATGCGAGGGACCAAAATGAACAGTGTATCCATATAGCAGTGAAGAAAGGGGGCATGATTGTTTCGCATGCAGGAATGTATCACCGATTCACGTTGGATAATGACAACTACATCAAAGGTATCTTTTAGTTTCTTCTTTTGCCCCCACCATGAGTGTTGGTCTCCTTAAAACTTGTATATACTAAATGAATAAAACTTATTGGACTATGTATTCTCTTATGCGTGTAATATACTTTTGTGAGTGAATTAGTGATAACTTCAATTTTTTTGAACTCGGCCATCTCAAGGATTCTTATGGCCTGATATCTGCCCATAGGAATTTGACTGTTGGCTTTGTTGTTTCTGAAAATGGATAATGATGATGCAAATTTGGTGACAAGTTTTCCCCGTTGTGTGTTGGGGGTGACTTACATATGCGGATATGCCTTCCCCCCACTCTGGCAATCGTCCTGGAGTCAGCAAATCAAATCGATCCAGTCCGTGTGAGGCGATGCTAGAAAATAACATAGGCTTGTAGGGGCGTGATGGTGTAGATTCCCAAGCATGGATGATTTACTTGGTAGCTACCACTTGGCATCCAAGCAGGTACCACCCAATTGATCCGACTCACTTTTCTCCTGCCTGTCCACCCTTTTCCAAATGCTCTACATCTGCATATACTCCTTCCATAGTCGCTCACAAATAGTTCTCTTACAAGCTACTATAGGTTATGTAGTATATTCTTAGTTTATGCCCTACATCTCTTCAAAATACGTTGGTTCTAGCTAACTAGGCTCTTCACAACAGTAGAACCATCAATTTTGTTAGGTTTAAAAATGTAAAATATATGCAAGGAAGAGCCTGCCGCATTGACACGCAGAATGGGCTTACTCGCAATTTTTCGTGCATCATTTTTGAATCACAAAGGTATAAACTCACAGCATACCTGTCTATGGCATTTTGTAAATCAGTGCATTGTGCACTAAATTCACTCAGTGCAGGAAGTATACTCATTATCTATCCGCACAAAGTACCTCATTATCTTTCTGCACAATTTGTGAGGCAATAAAGTATGTTAAACTTTTATCATTGCTGCTCGCCCGCTTGCTCTTCCCTCGCTCTTTATAGTTTAATTGCCTCAATACTATGTTCGATTCTATTTGAATTCGTATACAAAATTTCTATTTCAAACAAATATTTTCTTATTTCTCACGCTAACAATTCTTGAAACACATTTTCCATAGTGCGATGAAGACGACCATAAAGAGTACATAAGCGGTAAGCATGCGCCATGTTGGTTATGTATTAAACAAAGTTGCATCGCCAGCTATTTTGTTTTCTTCTTTTCCACACTTCTGAAAACCAGCATATATATTATATATGTAAATACAAACAAGTTATAGCATCATGATACACAATATAACATCATATTGGTCTAATTCTTGCTCTGCAGTTTTAAGTAACCGTGCTTGCCTGATATTCGTTTCTTGACTTTCCTGATTCCTCATCGTTTCCAGTGTCACTGTTGCTATGAAACTTTTCTTGAACCATTTGTGAGTTCTCAAGTTTATAGCTGAAAAGGAGTTGTCGTGCATTTTTTTAATTTCTTATGATTTTGTCCGAACAATAATTTACTTAGTTGTTTAGCTTCATCTATTCTTGGGTCCACTTTTATCTAAGTTAAACCTTTAGCTCCAAGAAACCAATTATATTTAATTCGCAATGAGCACGTGTCTTATTCATCATATATGTGTGCATTCTCAACTTTAGGAGTTACGTGGAGCGATGGTAGAATTTTACAATCTGCTATGCTTTTCCACTTGAACTTCACTACTTCCAAAGAATGATCCTTAACATAGTTACTTACCTTCATGTCTTTCTTATAGGATAGATTTGGAGCTTGGGTACACTTTTCTCTTATATAAAGCTTTGTCTTCGAACAATCTGTGATATTTAGGGCTGTTCCATAACCCACTTCATTTGGTTCTCACCGATATTGAGCGCAATGCAGGAACACCTGGTGAGATTGAGGAACATTGTTATTGGGGCAATGAGGTTAAGCTCTATGAGCACGATGTAGACGTCTTGTTTGCCATGTTCTGGCGCAAAAACCCAGCCATCAAGTACTATGCATGCATCATCATACAAGACATTTGCCAAGCCAGGCCAGAGAATTGTAACTTCAAAAACACATTCTTTCTTACATATTGCATAACACTGTACATCCTTTTCAATTCCTTCCTTTCTCCTGCCAGTATTTTCAAGTCCACTACCCCGAAGATAATCCGATGTACTACATTAACCAGGATGATGATACATTGAAGATCAGGCTTGCCAACGGCAATGTGCACGATGATTGTCGTATCATGCTGGGAACTGACAAGAGGGCCGCCATCGCCACCAACTTGTTAGAGTTCTGCCACCGTGCACACATCCACGCCTTCAGCTTCAAGGTCACCGCAAAGTGCCGCCTCGCTCTCGCTGTGCATTGCCTCTAGACGCATCATCGACAACGACAGATGTCGTGTATGCATATGATCCATCCATGTACGGACCTTATGACGTATTGAACCTTGCTTCTTCTTTTGGACGTTGCAACATGGTGCTTTTGAACAGATAGCATATATGTTGTTGGGCATGTAACTTTTAAGATCACCACTTGTTAGCTTTAACTGCACATGTTTATATCTATATTGCAACTCTTATCGAGGTTTGTTAATTTCTGCTGTTGTGCTCTCTTTCAAATATCACTTGCTTGACAATAACATCACATGTGCTAATTAGTACACACATGGCGGTGGAAGGGGCGTGCCCTACCTGGCACCGCCCAGCTCCCGCCCAGGTGGCGCGCCAAGGGCGCGCCCCAACCACTAGTGTAAATAAATATAAGAGCGTTTAGATCACTAAAGTAGTTATCTAAACACTCTTATATTTCTTTACGGAGGAAGTACATCGTAAAATATTGGTCAGTGCAATAGTATTTGGTACATGAGAAGTCAGTACTTAATTTCAAGTGTGCATGATCCATGTTTTTCATAAACTCCTGCTCATAGAAAAATCAATGATGTTTGTCAGGCTATGGCACTATGGCAGAAGATTTCACTTGAGAACAGTTTGCGACTTGGCAATAGGCAGAAGGCCTATTAACAAATTGATGGTTACCATATATTGTTGCTCTGTGGATTGTTTTCATCCTTGACGTGGTGTAGTCGACTAGCCATCCTGACCATAGCAAGGTGTTCGCTGTCACCTCATTGCTGTGTTTCCGAAACCTTATAAATTTAGCCGGCCATCCTCTTGTTAACAATAGGCCGACACTCACCCGAGAATCAGCAAGTGTAAAATAAGACATGGCTATGGTTAAAAAGAAGGCATGCATGGTTAAATCTCTCAATGCACAGTAACAAGAGGTTGCACATACATAGATGCAGCTGCCAAGTTGACTTTGACCGTGGACTATATATAGGTACGCGCTGCTTTCTTTGACTCCAGAGGAAGATGTGTGGTTTAAACTCTTTCAGTGCCGGCCAGGGATCCAAGATAACTAGTGTTTGGCTGCCCTTCTCCATTCGTATGCATCACAAGTTATGGTGAATGAGACATTTTGGCCGCTTGGTTGAGAAGCCAGCCAGCTTCCTCCAAGCTCTTATCCATACCAATATATATATATATATATATATATATATATATATATATATATATATATATATATATATATGCAAGTCATCTTAACCAATGAAAATCAAATCATGACACCAATGGCAGCGTTGAGCATCTCTCCAGCTCTCCACCTCCTGCCTCTCATCCTCCTGTTTCTCCTTGCCACCAATGAGGGTGCCACATTAAACATCACCAACCAATGCTCCTACACCGTGTGGCCGGCCGCTGTGCCGGTAGGCGGCGGCATGCAGCTTGATCCGGGCAAGTGGTGGACACTGGACATGCCTGCTGGCACGGCTGGTGGTCGTGTGTGGGCGCGGACGGGCTGTATATTTGATGCCAAAAGGAATGGCTCATGCCAAACGGGCGACTGCGGCGGTGTGCTTGCATGTGCGAGGAACGGTCAGCCACCCAACACAGTGGTTGAGATTGCACTCGGACAGTACAACAATATGGATGACTTCAACATCTCCCTCGTCCTCGGGTTCAACGTGCCCATGGAAGTTCTGCCAATGCCAGACCAGGGAGGGACAAACTGCAGCAAGGGGATGCACTGCAACTACCCCATGGATTATTCCTCGAGCACTTTGACTTGCCCAACAGGCACTAACTACCAGGTCGTTTTCTGTCCTTCAACACCTTCAGGGAAGGTAGAGGCACTAGCCTTCATCTCTACGATTCTTATTGACTTTATTTTGCTCATGGCATTGTTCTGCGTCACGCCCTGGTTGATATGTAAATGTTTCGTATCTATACAAAGAAGACGGCAGTGGCGCAGGGAGATGGCTGAGGAAGAGCTCGGGGAGCTCCAAGGAACACCAATGAGGTTCACATATCAACAATTAAATGTAGCAACCGAGCAATTCATACACAAGCTTGGGGAAGGAGGATTTGGGCCTGTTTTCAAGGGACAATTTGGTGAGGACATAATTGCAGTTAAGTGTCTGGATCAAACTGGTCAGGGAAATACAGAATTTCTGGCAGAAATTCAAACAATTGGTAGCATCCATCATATCAATCTTGTGAGACTGATTGGTTTCTGTGCAGAGAAATCATACAAACTCTTGGTGTATGAGTATATGCCCAAAGGATCCTTGGACAGGTGGATTTATTCTCGAGGTGATAATACTGCTCCTCGGCTAGGTTGGAGGATGCGACACAAAATTATTATTCAGATAGCTAAGGCCCTCTCTTATCTCCATGAGGAGTGCATGGACATAATTGCTCATTTGGATGTCAAACCACAAAATATCCTATTAGATGATGATTTCAATGCTAAACTTTCTGATTTTGGACTGTCTAAGCTTATAAATAGGGATAAGAGCCAAGTGATTACTAGAATGAGAGGCACACGAGGATATTTGGCTCCTGAATGGTTGACAATGCAAATCTCAGAAAAAGCCGACGTATACAGCTTTGGCATTGTGATCATGGAAATCGTCAGTGGAAGAAAGAACCTTGACACTTCCCTGTTTGAAGAGAGCATGCATCTTATTACCCTATTGCAAGAGAAGGTAAAGTGTGATTGTTTGGTAGATTTGATTGATAAGCACAATGCTACCATGCAAGTACACAAGGAAGAAGTAATCCAGATGTTGAAGCTCGCAATGTGGTGCTTGCAAATTGATTTTAAAAAAAGGCCTAAAATGTCTCAAGTCGTCGAAGTCTTGGAAGGTACCATGAATGTTGATACCAATATAGACCATAACTTCGTTGCAACAAGTCCAGCAAGCTATGGTATTGCTGGAAATGTGATGTTCTCAAGTCCACCCCTAGCCTCTGGCTTATCTGGCCCTAGGTAAGGGGGGGGGGGCAAAGAGGATAGAGAATTAATACGTGCAAGGAAATTTTAAGCGCTGGAGTTAGGCAAGTGTTTTGCGTTTTGTATGAACTCCATACAGGGCAGTGAACACGGGTTACTCAAAATTGATTTTCGAAGCATACGAGGCATCTATCAGCCTATAACAGTAGTTTTCAAGGAAAAGTAGCAGGCATGCATAATTGTATATTCATATTACTAAAATATACTATTGTAGTCTGGTAAGACAAACATGTAATGCTTCATTTTTCAAGTAAGAATTTGCATTAATACCTTGAGTTTCTTGGTCTTGCTCTTTTCTTGTTGTGCAACTTCTCCAAGTCCAGTCTCCAATAAAAAGAGCTATATGCACCATACAAAATGTTAACAACTTTCTTCCAATGGAAAGGAAGCATTAGCTAGTCGCTCGTGTGGCTTTATTCATCCTTGACATGGTGTAGATGACTAGCCAAGTAGCCATCCTCACCATAGCAAGGTGTTCTCTGTCACCTCATTACTCAGTCCCCTAATCCTTACACGAGTGTCACCTCATTATTTCAGGTCAGGCTTGCTATCAAATTCATCCGGTTGTGCTCTCGTCATAGGCTGACGACACTCACCGAATCAGCAAGTATATATAAAACATGGCTATGGTTTGATAAATAAGACATGAATGGTTAAATCTGTCAGTGCACAGTAATAAGAGGTTGCACATAGATGCATCTGCCAAGTTCTTCTTACAGAGTGTTTTTGACTCTAGATCATAGCTACACGTTGTTGTCTTCGACTCCAGAGAAAGATTGTTTAAATTCTTTCAGTGCTGGCCAGGGAACCAAGATAACAAGTCTTTGGCTGCCCTTCTCGGTTGGCATGCATCACAAGTTATGGTAGCCTCTTGGTTGAGAGGCCAGGCTGCTTCCTCCAAGCCCTTATCTATACCAAATAAATTATATATCATTTTAACCAATAAAAATCATAACACAAATGGCAGTGGTGAGTATCTTTTCAGCTCTCCACATACCGCCTCTCCTCTTGTTTCTCCTTGCCACCAATGAGGGCACCACATTAAACATCACCAACCAATGCTCCTACACCGCGTGGCCGGCTGCTGTGCCGGTGGGGGGCTGCATGCAGCTTGATCTGGGCAAGTGGTGGACTGTGGAGTGGGGGAAAATTTCAGCATCTTATAACATCCAGATGATTAATATTGACAGATCTGAATTGCGAATGGGATTATGTGGACTGTTGCTTCTTGAAATCGAGCTGCATCAAGAGGGCTAAGAACCCATCATCACATTAACAAAGAGGGATTTGTCCTAATGGACTTTCATATGTGGTGCCGGTGAGTTGTGTCTTACAATAAAAATAGTGTGTGGTTTCCCACTAATACTGATGATTTGAGCCCCATATATTCAGTATATTTCACTCTTGCATATATCAGTAATATTGCAAACCTTTTCTGATATACAACATAGGTATATATGCTTGCAGAATATCACCCATCCATGGAAAAATTAGTGAATATGTTACCAGAAAGCTTCCAGATTCGATGAAATGCTGCCCAACCCACCTATTTCATCCCGTGTCCGCCCTGTGACACAATTGTAGAGGAACATGTTAGTGATTCTGAAAAATGTTCGGTATGCCACAGTAACGACTATTGTCTATGAGATTTGGTTTTAACTCAATAAGCATTCCCACAGTAAACTGTATGGCATAAAAAAATTTGAAGTGTGAAGTAGTAGTTGGTACATGAGAAGTTAATGCTTACTTTCAAGTGTACATGATCTGTGTGTTTTAGACACTCCAGCTCATTGAAAGATCAATGATGTTTGTCAGGCTATGGCATTATGGCAACAGATTTCACTTGACAATAGTTTGCAACTTAGCAATAGGCAGAAGGCCTATTAATAAATTGTGATTACCATATATGTCGCGTTGTGGATTGTTTTCATCCGTGACGTGGTTTAGTCGACTAGCCATTCTCACCATAGCAAGGTGTTCGCTGTCACCTCATTGCTGGGTTCCCGAATCCTTACATGAGTGAGTGATTGCTAGGATCAGAGATCCAGCTTAGACTCGCTATCAAATTGAATCGACCATGCTCTTGTTATAGGCCAACGCTTACCCAAGAATCAAGTGTAAAATAAGACATGGCTATGGTTAAATCTCAGTGCACAGTAACAAGAGGTTGCAGTCTTGCAGATAGATGCAGCAGCCAAGTTGACTTTTACTCTAGACCATAGGTACATGCTGCTTTCTTTGACTCCAGAGGAAGATGTGTAGTTTATATTCTTTCAGTGCTGGTCAGGGATTCAAGATAACTAGTGTTTGGCTACCCTTCTCCATTCGTATGCATCACAAGTTATGGTGGTTGAGATATTTCGGCCGCTTGGTTGAGAAGCCAGCCAGCTTCATCCAAGCTCTTATCCATAACAATTATTATATATGAATCATCTTAACCAATGAAAATCAAACTGTAACACAAATGGCAACAGTGAGTATCTCTCCAGCTTTCCACCTCCTACCTCTCCTCCTCCTGTTTCTCCTTGTCACCAATGAGGGCGCCACATTGAACATCACCAACCAATGCTCCTACAGCGTGTGGCCGGCCGTTGTGCCGGTGGGCAGCGGCATGCAGCTTGATCCGGGCAAGTGGTGGACACTGGACGTGCCTGCTGGCACAGCTGGTGGTCGTGTGTGGGCGCGCACAGGCTGCATATTTGATGCCAACGGAAACGGCTCATGCCAAACAGGCGACTGCGGCGGCGAGCTTGTCTGTGCGAGGAATGGTCAGCCACCCAACACGGTGGCTGAGTTTGCACTCGACCAGTTCAACAACACCGATATCTTCAACATCTCCCTCGTCCTCGGCTTCAACGTACCCATGGAATTTCTGCCGGTGCCAACCCATGGTGGGCCAGACTGCAGCAAGGGGCCGCGCTGCGCAGCTGACATCACATCACAGTGTCCAAGCAACCTCAAGGTGCCTGGGGGTTGCAACAATGCGTGCACCAGGAACAGATCAAATAGTTGCAAACCCACCACATATTTGAGGTTCTTTAAGCAGCTATGTCCTGATGCATACAGCTACCCCAAGGACTACTCCTCAAGCACTTTCACTTGCCCTACAGGCACCAATTACCAGGTCGTCTTCTGTCCCCCAATCAATCCATCGTCTTTGCTTCCAAGCCCTTCTGCAGCTATTCCTACTAGGAAGACAAGCATAGGATCCCCATCTGACATTGGAATCTCATTCCCAGCTAGTCTATTTGTTATGAGTAAAGTTCTTCTTGCACGAACAATACTTGGTTGCATATTCTGTATAATCTATGCATACATCCATTTTGTTCTACGTAAACGACGACACCAGGTGCTGGAGGGAAGAGAAGAAGAGTTTGGGAATCTAAAAGGGACGCCAATGAGGTTGACATTTCAACAATTAAATGCTGCAACCGAGCAATTCAGGGAAAAGCTCGGAGAGGGAGGATTTGGGTCTGTTTTTGAAGGACAGCTTGGTGATGAAAGAATTGCAGTAAAACGTTTGGATCATGCTGGTCATGGAGAAAAGGAATTTTTGGCAGAGGTTCATACAATTGGCAGCATCCATCATATAAATTTGGTGAGATTGATTGGTTTCTGTGCTGAGAAGTCAAGGAGGCTCTTGGTTTATGAGTATATGGCCAAAGGATCCTTGGATAGGTGGATCTATTGTCAGCATAACAGCAATGCTCCTCTGGATTGGAGGACGCGTTGTAAGATTATTGCAAATGTCGCTAAAGCCTCTCTTATCTTCACGAGGAGTGCACCAAAAGAATTGTTCATTTGGATATCAAACCGCAGAATATCCTCTTGGATGAAAACTTCAGTGCTAAAATTTCTGATTTTGGACTATGCAAGCTCATTGACAGGGATATGAGTGAAGTGGTTACTAGAATGAGAGGCACACCAGGCTATTTGGCTCCTGAATGGCTGACATCGCAGATCACGGAAAAGGCTGATGTCTACAGCTTTGGCGTAGTGGTCATGGAAATAGTCAGTGGAAGAAAGAACCTCGACACCTCTCAGCCTGAAGAGAGCATCCATCTTATCACCCTATTGGAAGAAAAGGTGAAGAGTGATCAGTTAGCAGATCTAGTCGACAAGCAGAGTGATGACATGCAGATGAACAAGCCAGAGGTGATTCGGATGATGAGGATGGCAATGTGGTGTTTGCAGATTGATTGCAAAAAAAGGCCGAAAATGTCAGAGGTTGTCAAAGTCTTGGAAGGCACCATAAACACGGAAAGCAACATAGATCATAAGTTTATTGCAACAACTACAGTGAACTTTGGCGTGGTAGGAGATGCATGCTCCTCAGCTCCACCTCTGGCTTCAGATGTATCAGGCCCCAGATGAAACGAGACTGTCCTGAGAAGATAGGCAACCAGATTATGTATAGGAGATCTTGAAGGAAATATGCCCTAGAGGCAATAATAAAGTTATTATTTATTTCATTATATCATGATAAATGTTTATTATTCATGCTAGAATTGTATTAACCGGAAACATAATACATGTGTGAATACATAGACAAACAGAGTGTCACTAGTATGCCTCTACTTGACTAGCTCGTTAATCAAAGATGGTTATGTTTCCTAACCATAGACATGAGTTGTCATTTGATTAACGGGATCACATCATTAGGAGAATGATCTGATTAACATGACCCATTCCATTAGCTTAGCACCCGATCGTTTAGTATGTTGCTATTGCTTTTATCCATGACTTATACATGTTCCCTGTAACTATGAGATTATGCAACTCCCGTTTGCGGAGGAACACTTTGGGTGCTACCAAACGTCACAACGTAATCGGGTGATTATAAAGGAGTACTACAGGTGTCTCCAAAGGCAGATGTTGGGTTGGCGTATTTCGAGATTAGGATTTGTCACTCCGATTGTCGGAGAGGTATCTCTGGGCCCTCTCGGTAATGCACATCACTAAGCCTTGCAAACAATGTAGCTAATGAGTTAGTTACGGAATGATGCATTACGGAACGAGTAAAGAGACTTGCCAGTAACGAGATTGAACTAGGTATTGGATACCGACGATCGAATCTCGGGCAAGTAACATACCGATGACAAAGGGAACAACATATGTTGTTATGCGGTCCGACCGATAAAGATCTTCGTAGAATATGTAGGAGCCAATATGGGCATCCAGGTCCCGCTATTGGTTATTGACCGGTGTCGTGTCTCGGTCTTGTCTTCATTGTTCTCGTACCGTAGGGTCCGCACGCTTAAGGTTTCGATGTCGGTTATATTATGAGTTTTGTGTATTTTGATGTACCGAAGGAGTTCGGAGTCCCGGATGAGATCGGGGACACGACGAGGAGTCTCGAAATGGTCGAGACGTAAAGATCGATATATTGGACGACTATATTCGGAGTTCGGAAAGGTTCGAATGATTCGGGTATTTTTGGAGTACCGAGAGTTACGGGAATTCGCCGGGAGAAGTATTGGGCCTTATTGGGCCCTGCGGGAAAGAGAGAGAGGGCTGCCTAGGGCAGGCCGCGCGCCCCATGGCCTAGTCCGAATTGACTAGGGGAGGGCCGCACCTCCTTCCTTCCCTTCTCTCTTCCCTTCCTTGTCTCCTACTCCTAATACATGGAAGGACTCCTAGTTGGACTAGGAAGGGGAATCCTACTCCCGGTGGGAGTAGGACTCCCCATGGCGCCCTCCTAGGGCCGGGCCTCCTCCTCCCTCCCTCCTTTATATACGGGGCAGGGGGCACCCCATGGACACACAAGTTGATCCTTGAGATCGCTCCTTAGCCGTGTCGGTGCCCTCTCCACCATATTCCACCTCGGTCATATCGTGGCGGTGCTTAGGCGAAGCCCTGCGTCGGTAGAACATCAAGATCGCCACCACGCTGCCGTTGACGGAACTCTCTCTCCCGGAGCTTTGCTGGATCGGAGCCTGAGGAGCGCCACCGAGCTGAACGTGTGCCAAGAACTTGAGGCGCCGGAGTAACGGCGCTGGGATCGGTTGGATCGCGAGGAGAACGTCGACTACTTCCTCTACGTTGTGATCGCTTCCGCTTGGTCTCTGAGGGTACGTAGACAACACTCTCCCCTCTCGTTGCTATGCATCACCATGATCTTGCGTGTGCGTAGGGAAAATTTTTGAAATTACTACGTTCCCCAACAAGTGGCATCCGAGCCTAGGTTTTTATGGTTTGATGTTTTGCACGAGTAGAACACAAGTGAGTTGTGGGCGATACAAGTCATACCGCCTACCAAAGCATGTCATACTTTGGTTCAGCGGTATTGTGAGATGAAGCGGCCCAGACCGACATTACGCCAGCGTGCGCTTACGCCGAGACTGGTTTCACTGCACCGTTCTGAGCACTCGTGCTTAAAGGTGGCTGGCGGGTGTCTGTCTCTCTCACTTTAGTTGAACTGAGTGTG
This sequence comes from Aegilops bicornis, assembly GCA_021605145.1. Taxonomy (NCBI): domain Eukaryota; kingdom Viridiplantae; phylum Streptophyta; class Magnoliopsida; order Poales; family Poaceae; genus Aegilops; species Aegilops bicornis. The sequence continues at coordinate 689,210,035 of CM038674.1, forward strand.
GCTACGCCCGGTCCTTGAGAAGGTTACAACGGAGTCTATTTGACGACGTATCGTTGTGGTCTTGATGCGTAGGTGAGATTGGTTCTTGCTTAAGCCCGTAGCAGCCACGTAAAATTTGCAACCACAAAGTAGAGGACGTCTAACTTGTTTTTGCAGGGCATGTTGTGATGTGATATGGTCAAGACGTGATGCTATATTTTATTGTATGGGATGATCATGTTTTGTAACCGAAGTTATCGGCAACTGGCTGGAGCCATATGGTTGTCTCTTTGTTGCATAAGATGCAAGCGCCAAATAATTGCTTTACTTTATCGCTATGCGATAGCAATAGTTGCAAGAGCAATAGTTGGCGAGACGACCATGTGACGACACATTGATAAAGATCAAGATGATGGAGATCATGGTGTCATGCCGGTGATGATGGAAATCATGACGATGCTTTGGAGATGGAGATCAAAGGCACAAGATGATGATGGCCCTATCATGTCACATATTTTGATTGCATATGATGTTTATCTGTTATACATCTTATTCTGCTTTGATTGACGGTAACATTTTAAGATGATCTCTCACTAAAAATTATCAAGATGTGTTCTCCCTGAGTATGCACTGTTGCCAAAGTTTGTCGTGCCCAGACACCACGTGATGATCGGGTGTGATAAGCTCTACGTCCATCTACAACGGGTGCAAGCCAGTTTTGCACACGCGGAATACTCAGGTTAAACTTGACGAGCCTAGCATATGCAGATATGGCCTCGGAGCACGGAGACCGAAAGGTCGGCGTGAATCATATAGTAGATATGATCAACATAGTGATGTTCACCATTGAAAACTACTCCATCTCACGTGATGATCGGTTATGGTTTAGTTGATTTGGATCACGTGATCACTTAGATGACTAGAGAGATGTCTGTCTAAGTGGGAGTTCTTAAGTAATATGATTAATTGAACTTAAATTTATCATGAACTTAGTCCTGGTAGTATTTTGCAAATTATGTTGTAGATCAATAGCTCGCGTTGTTGCTTTCATATGTTTATTTTCATATGTTCCTAGAGAAAATTGTGTTGAAAAATGTTAGTAGCAATGATGCGGATTGGATCCATGATCTGAGGTTTATCCTCAATGCTGCATGTAAGAATTATGTCCTTAATGCACCGCTAGGTGACAGACCTATTGCAGGAGCGTATGCGACGTTATGAACGTTTGGCTAGCTCAATATGATGACTACTTGATAGTTTAGTGCACCATACTTAACGGCTTAGAATCGGGACTTCAAAGACGTTTTGAACGTCATGGACCATATGAGATGTTCCAGGAATTGAAGTTAATATTTCAAGCAAATACCCGAGTTGAGAGATATGAAGTCTCCAACAAGTTCTATAGCTAAAAGATGGAGGAGAATCGCTCAACTAGTGAGCATGTGCTCAGATTGTCCGAATACTTCAATCGCTTGAATCAAGTGGGAGTTAATCTTCCAGATAAGATAGTGATTGACAGAATTCTCTAGTCACCATCACTAAGTTACTAGAACTTCGTGATGAACTATAGTATGCAGGATGACGAAAACGATTCCCGAGCTCTTCGTGATGTTGAAATCAACGAAGGTAGAAATCAAGAAAGAGCATCAAGTGTTGATGATTGACAAGACCACTAATCTCAAGGAAAAGGGCAAAGGGAAGAAGGGGAACTTCAAAAGGAACGGCAAGCAAGTTGCTGCTCGAGTGAAGAAGCCCAAGTCTGGACCTAAGCCTGAGACTAAGTACTTTTGCTGCAATGGAACTGGTCACTGGAAGCGGAACTACCCCTGAATATTTGGTGGATAAGAAGGATGGCAAAGTGAACAAAGGTATATTTGATATACAGATTATTGATGTGTATTTTACTAGTGTTCATAGCAACCCCTCGGTATTTGATACTGGTATAGTTGCTAAGAGTAGTAACTTGAAACGGGAGTTACAGAATGAACAGAAACTAGTTGAAGGGAAAGTGACGATGAGTGTTGGAAGTAGTTCCAAGATTGATATGATCATCATCGCACACTCCCTATACTTTCGGGATTAGTGTGGAACCTAAATAAGTGTTATTTGGTGTTGAGCATAAATATGATTTGATCATGTTTATTGCAATACGGTTATTCATTTAAGTAAGAGAATAAATTGTTGTTCTGTTTACATGAATAAAACCTTATATGGTTACACACCCAATGAAAATGGTTCATTGGATCTCGATCATAGTGATACACATATTCATAATATTGAAACCAAAAGATGCAAAGTTAATAATGATAGTGCAACTTATTTGTGGCACTGCCGTTTAGGTCATATTGGTGTAAAGCGCTTGAAGAAAACTCCATGCTGATGGACTTTTGGAATCACTTGATTATGAATCATTTGATGCTTTCGAAAAGTGCCTTTTGGGAAAGATGACTAAAACTCCGCTTCTCCGGAACAATGGAACAAGCTACTGACTTATTGGAAATAATACATACCGATGTATGCGATTCAATGAGTGTTGATGCTCGTGGCAAGTATCGTTATTTTCTGACCTTCACAAAATGATTTGAGCAGATATGGGTATATCTACTTGATGAAACATAAGTCTGAAATAATTGAAAAGTTCAAAGAATTTCAGAGTGAAGTGGAAAATCATCGTAACAAGAAAATAAAGTTTCTGCGATCTGATCGTGGAGATAAATATTTGAGTTACGAAGTTTGGTCTTCATTTGAAACAATGTGAAATAGTTTCGCAACTCACGCCATATGGAACACCACAACATAATGGTGTGTCCGAAAGTCGTGAACCGCACTATTGGATATGGTGCGATCTATGATGTCTCTTATCAGTTTACCACTATCGCTTTGGGGTTATGCATTAGAGACAGCTGCATTCACGCTTAATAGGGCACCATCTAAATCCGTTGAGGCGACACCGTATGAACTATGGTTTAACAGTAAACCTAAGCTGTCGTTTTCTTAAAGTTTGGAAGTTGTGATGCTTATGTGAAAAAGTTTCATCCTGATAAGCTCAAACCCAAATCGGAGAAGTGCGTCTTCATAGAATACCCAAAGGAAATTGTTGGGTATACCTTCTATCACAGATCCGAAGGCAAAACATTCGTTGCTTATAAATGGATCCTTTCTAGAGAAGGAGTTTCTCTCGAAAAGAAGTGAGTGGGAGGAAAGTGGAGCTTGATAAGGTAATTTGTACCTTCTCCCGAATTGGAAAGTATTTCATCACGGAAATCAGTTCCAAGTGATTCCTACACCAATTAGTGAGGAAGCTAATGATGATGATCATGTAACTTCAGATCAAGTCACTACCGAATCTCGTAGGTAAACCAGAGTGAGATCCGCACTGCAGTGGTACGGCAATCCTGTTCTGGAAGTCATGCTACTAGATCATGACGAACCTATGAACTATGAAGAAGCGATGGTGAGCCCAGATTCCACTAAATGGCTAGAAGCCATGAAATCTGAGATGGGATCCATGTATGAAAACAAAGTGTGGACTTTGGTTGACTTGCCCGAGGGTCGGCAAGCAATAGAAAATAAATGGATCTTCAAGAGGAAGACGGACGTTGATAGTAGTGTTACTATCTACAAAGCTCGACTTGTCGCAAAAAAGGTTTTTGACAAGTTCAAGGTGTTAACTACAATGAGATTTTCTCAACTGTAGCGATGCTTAAGTCTGTCCGAATCATGTTAGCAATTGCCACAATTTATGAAATTTGGCAAATGGATGTAAAAACTGCATTCCTGAATGGGTTTACGGAGGAAGAGTTGTATATGATGCAACCGGAAGGTTTTATCGATCCAAAGGGAGCTAACAAAGTGTGCAAGCTCCAGCGATCCATCTATGGACTGGTGCAAGCATCTCGAAGTTGGAATATACGCTTTGATAAGTTGATCAAAGCATATAGTTTATACAGACTTGCAGTGAAGCCTGTATTTACTAGAAAGTGAGTGGGAGCACTACAATATTTCTGATAAGTATATGTGAATGACATATTGTAGATCGGAAATAATGTAGAATTATTCTGCAAAGCATAAAGGAGTGTTTAAAAGGAGTTTTTAAAGAAAGACCTCGGTGAAGCTGCTTACATATTGAGCATCAAGATCTATAGAGATAGATCAAGACGCTTGATAAATTTTTTCAATGAGTACATACCTTGACAAGATTTTGAAGTAGTTCAAAATGGAACAGTCAAAGAAAGAGTTCTTGCCTGTGTTACAAGGTGTGAAATTGAGTAAGACTCAAAACCCGACCACGGCAGAAGATAGAAAGAGAATGAAAGTCATTCCCTATGCTTTGGCCATAGGTTCTATAAAGTATGCCATGCTGTGTACCAGATCTATTGTATACCCTACACTGAGTTTGGCAAGGGAGTACAATAGTGATCTAGGAGTAGATCACTGGACATCGGTCAAAATTATCCTTAGTGGAATAAGGATATGTTTCTCGATTATGGAAGTGACAAAAGGTTAGGTAAATGAAAGGGTTACGTCGATGCAAGTTTTGACACCGATCTGGATGACTCTAAGTCTCGATCTAGATACATATTGAAAGTGGGAGCAATTAGCTGGAGTAGCTCCGTGCAGAGCATTGTAGACATAGAAAATTGCAAAATACATAACGGATCTGAATATGAAAGACCCGTTGACTAACATTCTCTCACAAGCAAAACATGATCACACCTTAGTACTCTTTGGGTGTTAATCACATAGCGATGTGAACTAGATTACTGAATCTAGTAAACCCTTTGGGTGTTGGTCACATGGCGATGTGTACTATGGGTGTTAATCACATGATGATGTGAACTATCGATGTTAATCACATGGTGATATGATGTAGATTATTGACTCTAGTGCAAGTGGGAGACTGAAGGAAATATGCCCTAGAGGCAATAATAAAGTTATTATTTATTTCCTTATATCATGATAAATGTTTATTATTCATGCTAGAATTGTATTAACCGGAAACATAATACATGTGTGAATACATAGACAAACAGAGTGTCACTAGTATGCCTCTACTTGACTAGCTCGTTAATCAAAGATGGTTATGTTTCCTAACCATAGACATGAGTTGTCATTTGATTAACGGGATCACATCATTAGGAGAATGATCTGATTGACATGACCCATTCCATTAGCTTAGCACCCGATCGTTTAGTATGTTGCTATTGCTTTTATCCATGACTTATACATGTTCCTGTAACTATGAGATTATGCAACTCCCGTTTGCCGGAGGAACACTTTGGGTGCTACCAAACGTCACAACGTAACTGGGTGATTATAAAGGAGTACTACAGGTGTCTCCAAAGGCAGATGTTGGGTTGGCGTATTTCGAGATTAGGATTTGTCACTCCGATTGTCGGAGAGGTATCTCTGGGCCCTCTCGGTAATGCACATCACTAAGCCTTGCAAGCAATGTAGCTAATGAGTTAGTTACGGAATGATGCATTACGGAACGAGTAAAGAGACTTGCCAGTAACGAGATTGAACTAGGTATTGGATACCGACGATCGAATCTCGGGCAAGTAACATACCGATGACAAAGGGAACAACATATGTTGTTATGCGGTCTGACCGATAAAGATCTTCGTAGAATATGTAGGAGCCAATATGGGCATCCAGGTCCCGTTATTGGTTATTGACCGGAGACGTGTCTCGGTCATGTCTACATTGTTCTCGAACCGTAGGGTCCGCACGCTTAAGGTTTCGATGACGGTTATATTATGAGTTTTGTGTATTTTGATGTACCGAAGGAGTTCGGAGTCCCGGATGAGATCGGGGACACGACGAGGAGTCTCGAAATGGTCGAGACGTAAAGATCGATATATTGGACGACTATATTCGGAGTTCGGAAAGGTTCCGAATGATCCGGGTATTTTTTGGAGTACCGGAGAGTTACGGGAATTCGCCGGGGAGAAGTATTGGGCCTTATTGGGCCCTGCGGAAAGAGAGAGGGCTGCCTAGGGCAGGCCGCCCCCATGGCCTAGTCCGAATTGGACTAGGGGAGGCCGCACCCTCCTTCCTTCCCTTCTCTCTTCCCTTCCTTGTCTCCTACTCCTAATACATGGAAGGACTCCTAGTTGGACTAGGAAAGTTGGAATCCTACTCCCGGTGGGAGTAGGACTCCCCATGGCGCGCCTCACCTAGGGCCGGCCTCCTCCTCCCTCCCTCCTTTATATACGGGGGCAGGGGGCACCCCATGGACACACAAGTTGATCCTTGAGATCGTTCCTTAGCCGTGTGCGGTGCCCCCCTCCACCATATTCCACCTCGGTCATATCAGAAGCGGTGCTTAGGCGAAGCCCTGCGTCGGTAGAACATCAAGATCGTCCTGCGCCGTCGTCTTGACGGAACTCTCTCTCCCGGAGCTTTGCCGGATCGAGCCTGAGGAGCGTCACCGAGCTGAACGTGTGCCAAGAACTTGGAGGCGCCGGAGTAACGGCGCTGGGATCGGTTGGATCGCGAGGAGAACGTCTGACTACTTCCTCTACGTTGTGATCGCTTCCGCTTGGTCTCTGAGAATGCGTAGACAACACTCTCCCCTCTCGTTGATATGCATCACCATGATCTTGCGTGTGCGTAGGAAAATTTTTGAAATTACTACGTTCCCCAACAGATCTATGTGTCCGCACACAAAAAACATGGTTTGTTGTATTTTATCAAATTACAGCAATCCGAAGCCCCTGACTGTAGTTATTTTCATTATTGTTATCCATCTGCATCTCCTCCGCAGTAAAATAATACAGTATGTAAGAGGGAGGAACTACTTGTGGGTTATTTTTCTTATTCAAAATATTCTACTCCCAGAAGAGCTTTAAATTGGATTTGTCTCGTACCTACAAATCCTTCTCTTGGGGACCTCAGAGTCCAGGTTTGGTAAGTTGTAACACTGTGGTTCTGTTTAAGCTGACCATGTTCATCTCACCCATAGCGTGTCAGAATTGCAGAATACCCCGAGTTTGCAAACATTCTTTTTATAGAGCAGATAAAAAGAACACTGTTCTGATCCTCTGCTCAGCTTCCCCTTGCATTGCAAAGCAAATCACTTTCAATTCAAAGTAGCTACTGTGAAACAGAGGAACTGGATGCCTTCTTCGTTTATGGTTTTCCTATTTAACGAGAACTTGTTCCAGCATGTTATTGTTGTGGTTTCAAATCTCTGCATTATACATTGCATTGACACTTTGTTTCCTCCAGCCAGAGATGTAAACTGCTCCGTCGTTTCTACACAAAACAACAAGCTTAAAGCACCACACGTCTAGAAAAGATTATCCGATTCAAGATGTCATGTCGGTAAACCAGAAGATGAGAAAGCATAAATCATACTACTAATAGATCGTAACAGCTCCACTCTACTGGACTGGGTTATGTTGTTCTGTTTTTCTTCCGGTCAAAGCCGAAAATTGTTCTGTTGTTTGTATGCAAGAACAAGCTTGTAGGCAGCACCACATGTCCACACAAGTTTATCTGATCCAAGATGGCATGTTGGTAAATCAATCAAGAGATGAAAAAGCATAAATGCTGGGCCGTATCAGTTCCACTATACTGGACTTGTAGATTATATATCAGTTTTGCGCATAGGTTGACAAGAGGGGAATGAGAGTTCAGAGAGCGGAAAACCATATACCTCTCTCCCCGTCCGTCCCCATGGGAATACTTGACATTCGAGGCACAGCACAGGTCGCACTTTCCCGAGTTCACGCCGGCGCCTATCCCCGTCCGCCCCGGCGGCGCCAACATGCTCGCCGGCCACCAACGGTCTCCTCTGTACGATCTGGAGCTGGTTCCCCGCCCACTCCGCCCGGCAAGAGGTTGAGGAGGAACGCGAAATGAGGGAACGGTAGGAATACGGCGGAGGCGGAGGAGGTGGAGGGGATCCCCGGCCGGTGGTTCTCCGGGTCGGCGAAGAGGAGGAGGAGACCGCCGGCAGCAGTGTTTTTTCTTTCTTTGAGAGGGAGAGAGAGAACAGCGCGTGAGAGGCTCGTTGTTTTGGGCTCAGCCTCGTGCGCGGCCCACTATTTACAGAGACAACGCGGGCCATATTCCAACGAACGAAACTTTTGCTGGGAGGAAAAGAGTTTTAAAATGACCCGCCCCCCCCCCCCCACCCATGTGTACATTTAATTCTCTTAGTCCATTCCATAGCAAAAAAACAGATTATAGCTGTGAAATACTCCAAAATGGCAAGGTATGGAAAAATCAGGTAAAATATATTTTTAACACAGTACAGACGCAAGCGCTCATGTATATGCGCATATACTCACCCTATGAACGCACACACGCACATCCTATCCCTATGAGCACCTTCGAGAGACTGAGCCGGCATATCATCTTGAGATTTACAAAGTCACCGTGGGCACCTCGTCATCGACGGGAACGTCTCCTCCCACTGAAAGCGCATCGCCAGAAATCCTGAAATAAATCCAGAAATAATGCGAGCACCAGGACTTGAACCCTAGTGCGCTCTGGATACCATTGCCCCTCTAACCATCGAACAACCACATGTTGGTTCGCAAACTCGGGTAAAACATATCGAGCACATTTTGTCTAAGAGGTGTCTCTTTTACGCACCTTGTATTCAAACTTGTAGTAGAAAACAGTATGAATACCTAATGCTGCATTCGAAAGATAAAATGGGATTTATGAGGTACGCCCAAAACCCGCAAAAAAAGGAAAACACACTAGGTCAAGAAAAATAACGGAAAATAAGAACTAAGGGCGGTTTATATATGGAAAGGTCTAAAACATAGTAGAAGTGTCTTCTTCATGTGGTTTGCGTATAATGTACGTTGCACCCCCAACTATAGAACCAAACCAACCATGTCCTGATGCTCAAACGTGTTAATTTATGCGGAACACCTTGTCTTCTACTCCTACTCTTTAATTGCAAATAGAACAACATGGATGGTTAGAAAAAATAGACCAACAACACAAGGAATCGTATATACGTATGTGTATGGTTACACATAGACGTGTATACACTAAGTACGATGTGAATCGTGACAGATGGACCCAGCGGGAGGGTGATACTGAGTTGTTGATTATTTTTGAGATGGCTAACTTGATCTCGGGACATGCCGTCGCATGCCCTTCTCATTATTTGTGACCAAGTGCTGGCTAATGCTAATGAGATGGTGGGGTCCATAGCTCAGTGGCAGAACATTTGATTGTACATCACGAGGTCACCGGTTTGAACCCAGTTGGGCCCTCAAGTTTGTTCTTATCTTTATTTAATTGTCAAATTTAATTTACTGCTCCATATATTTTTCTTCATTACACGCACGCTTTGTCTTGTCATTAATTTGTTGTGTAACAGGTTCCGATGTCTCGTTGGGGCTGTGATGGTAGTGTTATATCAGTTAATTGAAGTTGGTTATTTTTTTTATCTGTCGGTATAGTTATATGGACATCATCGGCAACACCATCTTCTTCAACAACCCCTTCGTTTTGAGTCCTCACAAGCAGGGTCAACAGCCTAGTCCGAAGATGCTAGTACGACTACTGTCTAGATCGAGGTGATGGCCCCGCAATATAATTGACATTGTTATGCCTAGGGATTCATATTAAAGTTTATTGCATACGTCATTGGCAGCAGCATATTCTGAACAACCCCACTTTCGAGCCCTTGCAAACAGGGTCAACATCCTGGTCGGACGATACTAGTGAAACTACATGTCTAGATATAGGTGATGCCCCCATCGATATGCTTGATAGATTTGCTACGCCCAATGGTTCACATTAAAATTTGTTAAGATTAAAAAAAACTTAAGAGTATGTTTTTCGCATGGTCTTAGAGAGTAATGTAATGACGCAGCTCGAACAGAGTGCGTGAGCCAATATTTCTAGTTTCACAATATCAATAGGAAACCAAAAAAAAATGTGTATGCATTGTGCTGGGGGATGGAGAGAATTTTTCTGCCACACTACTTTTTTTTTAGGGAAAGCTTTCATGGCTCACTTTATTTCATAGTATTAAACTAGGGTATATCGTTCATTACAGCCAATATAACGAAATCCGGAGGATCGTTATGCCAAAAACTAGTACTATCAGAAACAAAATCATGTCTAGCTAAATTATGCTAAATCATGTCTAGCTTCCCTGTGTAGCAGTATTGTAAGGAGACTGAGCCAATCTTGTACACTATCTGAAAGCACTCTACAAGAATTGCTGAATAGGGAGACCAGACTTGAATGATTCCTTTAAAAGCTTCAACAAGTTCCAGTGAATCCGATTCAAAAATAACTGGGGTACACCCAAGTGAGTCAAAAAGGCTCAGACCTTTCAAAAGTGCAGTAGCTTCAGTTGTCGCCGAATCGAGGAGGTTTTGTAAAGGCTAGCATGCGCTTGCAATCGCCTCTCCTCTATCATTACGAACCACAACACCTCCACCTCCCGAACCGTCCTCAAAATAGGCAACATCCATGTTCAGCTTGTAAGTATTCCTTGGCGGCTTCGTCCAGAGAGCTCGACGAGGTTTAGAGTAGTTTTGTTGCACCGCTCGATGATGTTTAATAGCCTAGCATTTGGTACAGTTTGGATTTCAGAAATTTGCTACTTGTTGCTAATGTCATTGATTTGCAGTTAATATCCTATAGTTCACTAGATACATTTGGCCGTTATTAGTATCATTATTAGTTTCTGCAAAACATATTTCAATAATGTATTTGTGTATGTAGATGCACTGGATCTTTATTTTAGGGTCATCGGCTGTTGCACTTCTCGCCATGCTCTAGGGTCAGCCATGCCCGTGGACAACGACGTTTCTACTGTCGAGAGGCGTTGATTGGAACTGGAGCTAGGCAACTAGGGAAACTCATCAGGTAGCAGCATCGAGCACTCACTGTCGTCAAACTAGATCTTCCTTTATAGCACTCACCGAGCAGAGAAGTTGAAGTCCCCTTCGTCATCTGGATCTACATCTGCATGTTGCCGTCCTGCAGCAACATCTTGGTGAAGTACGGGAGTCCCCAAAACAGTCATGTGTCATCTGCAAAAGAAAATTATTAGCCTCAAGAGATCCTTACATAACTTTATTATATATTGGTGGCATGGGTGTTTGGGTATTTTTTTTACATTCATCCTATGACATACGCAACCTACTTACAAGTCTGAATACAGCCCACCTAATTATACAATACTTAATAATAAGAGAGAACGTCTAAAGTATCATAGTTAATAGTAATCATGAAGATATGAAGGGGGCAAAAGACAATTTATCCCAAGCTAGCACCCACCACCCCAATTTTTTCACAATTAGTTGGGGAGATGGGGGGAGGGGGGGGAGCATTGCCCCCTCACTTCTACGTTGCTCTGCCATTGCTAGCAACATAACTATGACCGTCACAATAAAATTTTACTTCATAAATTGAAGACTATTAGATTGCCCCCTAAGTACTAGCATTACTAGTAGTTAGGCACGGTAAGAGCAGGCTGCAAGTATTCATGGCTTCTGTTACTGTTCATGAAAAAAATGTTCTTACTTTGTTGGCGATTTATGAGCGACATAAAACAAAACATATTAGCATATACAAAAACTGTTCCACAAATGATTTGTTCTACTTGCCTAGTTGGTTGCCAATTTAATTCTACCAAATTGTCATGTTATTTTACAAAACTTTGTCAATACTTATAGAATTCAGTTACCTCATTGTTTTGTTGTACTTGCCATTTTAATTCTACGTAGTTAACGTATTGTCTCATAAAGCTTGTCAATACTTATAAAAATCTAGTTGCCACAATTTTTTGCTATGCTTGTCATTTTAATTCTACCTAGTTGTCGTGTTTTCTCATAAAGCATGTCCACTGTTGGAAGGGGAAAAATTATTGTCGTGGTGATTTGCTGTACTTATCAGTTTAGTTCTATTCAGTTGCCATATTGTTTCATAAAACTTGTCGATTGTTCTAAAAACTAGTTGTCCTTGTGTTTTTTGTGCTCATTTGTTCAATTATACTCAGTTGTCTCATAAAGCATGCCAGTCGTTATACAAACTAGTTGTCATATTATTTTGCTGCGCTTGCCATTTAAGTTACCTAGTGGCCATCCATTTCATTAAAAATATCAGTGGTTGTAAAAACCAGTTGCCAGGGTATTTGTGTCCACGCTTGTCTAGTTGGTTGCCGGTTTAATTTTACCAAATTGCCATGTTATTTCCAGAAAACCATACTGTATGTCCCTTTATACTACAATAAACTGCATCTTCGTCTTGGTCACTAGTGTTACTAATACAAGTTGTGCATGGAATTTCTATAGAGATTATAAGAATTCAGAGATAAAAAAAAGTAGCATTGCTGCCTCAAAACTTGCGGTATCCGGACACTGTAGTTGATTTACGCACTGTAGGAGAGTGAAAAGTGATAAAAGGCAAATGAGTACGATATAATATACATTTACCCTAGAATAGAATATTATATCTCAATCATTGCAATGAACGGACAAGTTCAAAACTGAAAACCGTAGTATGGTGTGGACCGACCAGGATTGGAAATCTGTTTCCGTGTCCGAATTCGCCGGTGATACGCTGTTCTGGTCACCCGGCGTAGCGGGACCACTTAGACTAGCCACAATGCATAGTAACATGCACTAGTAATATATACAAATCCCTAGACTATGTTATTACCTTCATAGTGGGTAGTAACATAAGTGTGGTAACATGCAAAGCTTCATTTATTAGGTTACTAGGACATTGCCCGTGCGTTGCAACGGGGAATAAATATTTTAATGACATAAAAAATCTTATGAACAAATACTACCTTCTAATTTCTCATGCACATCAAGCAGCATCAAAGCATAAACCTCCGTGAAAGCTCTGCGGACAAACCTACATACATGCACCATCAAAGTTAGAACAAATAGTGAATCAATCATGACACAAACACATTGTAGAGAAATCTAATAGTGATTACTCACAGCCATATTGCTTAACTTATGCATCACGAGGAGGGCACTTAATTAGTTCCTGAAGGAACTTAAATGTAGTTTCATTGGCAGGCACAACAGTGACCTCAACATTCTTTCAACCAACTTCAATAACCATGTTTTATAATGTCATTCATTCTTCCATCGAGCAAGTGTGTGGAAACACTAAGTTCAGTACTACATTATATGGTATTTGATAAACCCAGTTATGAACATGGAACATAAATTTTGACTTTTAACAGTTGTTCCAAAATATTTTATCGATTTTTATGTTTCAACAAATACAAATATATCACCAATAATTTCCAAGATGAGATGTCTTGTTTACACTAAGAAAATCTTGATGACAATATAAATTTCAGCATACATTTTATAGTCATACTTCTTAAATAAGGTGGCATTTCTCCATTCAATATGAACCTTGTAGTTGATGGCACGTGAAAATAAGATTTAACATTTCAAACCGTCACTTCTTCCCAGGAAAGAGACTGTATCCAAGGTATCACAAAGTGAAAAAGTGTCTCCATGATAGAAAGAGAAAGCATGTTCAGAACCAATATTTAACACACCAAAATGGGTGCAAGTAGAAACAACAATTTTTCATGGAACAGATGTAAAATTCATATTACAACAATCATCTAATTTCCAAAATGGACCTGCACAGACAAGTAAACAATTTTTGCTTCCCTAGGGAATTTTCCTTAATTTTTTCATATATGTCCATTCCGCCTAATCTCCGGTTCTGTACAAAGCTCTTCCATCAAACTGCACAAAACAGAAAAATAAAGAAGACAATTGCAGGATCAACATAAATTGTGTGTACTAATGGAAAGAAATGTAATGCAGCCATATAGTTCTATGCTGATTACAGTACAAGTTGTAATATAGGTCGACCAAAATGCAAGTTTCAAGAACCTGGATTAGCATCCTTTAACCACTATACGTACTAACCCAAATTAATTTATCAATGTTCATGCACATGGAGCAAATTATATTGCCCAATATAGGGTAGTAAATTAAAGAGGGACGCTTATTAGAGTGTGACTGACATCTCGACATGATCCTGCAAAGTTTGAAGTTAATCGCACGGATACTGCTGATCCTAAATTGAATTACAACCAAGAGGTGGAATACAAGTTGAGGAAAACAATTATGTGATTGACCAAATGACGAGAAGTGGATCTGGGCACGGCCCACCCGTCAGTCGTTGGGAGATCGATGACCTACACAGATAGATTAGATCAAAACAGTGGAAGCGGCACAACATGCAGAGGGATCAGTAACTACGTCCCTGGTCATGGAGATTGCCAACATAGAAAAAAAATAGGAGTGTACCATGGGGAGCAGGTGCGTAAGACATTGGCGGTGCACTTGTGCGTCATGCTCAGCTCCTCTCGGCGCTTGTCCTCGCCGAGCACCACCAGCAACGGACACACCACTGGCACCTTGGCGTCTCCTCACAACGCCTCTGTGCTGCCAAGCTCTAGCAGAAGATCCTCCTCTGCCTCGTTGCGCCCGCAGGGCGGGACATGCGGTGTTACGTGAGCGAACAAGTAATCCCATGGCGATACCTAGGAGGGCTATGAAATCAATTAAGAGAGGGTTCAGGTGGAGAGATTAACTGGTGAATCTGTAGGCAAAGGGCTCCGGCGGCCGCCGTGTATTCTCCTTGGCCCTGTGACGTGCTGCCGTTGTCTTCGTGATGGATCGCCATCCTGCTGCGCCGTCGCGGCCGAAGATGTGGGTTTCCCTAGAGAATGGGATTTTATCGATGATTTGGTAGGATTGCTTTGAGATTAGTTTTCTGCGTCAGTCACGGGAGAGGATTTCATCTGGTGGAACGTATGACCCAGGCCATATCAGATTTTTCGGAGAGATCCTATACCGTTATACAAGCAGTAATTAGCGAGCGTTAATTAGTGCCCTTCCTTCGCTGCAACGATGCATGCGCGCACGCATTGATCTGATTCCCTTTTAATCCCAGAACCCTGTAATTACGCTACTCTTTTTTCCATGAATCAAGGAAAGACTGCTTGGTTTTCACGCGGTGGACGAGAGGTAGGACGAACATATGATGGGAGAAAAAAATCGCTGGAGGGGAGAGGGGGGCGTACGAGAGAGTTGGACGAAGAGGTGGGAACGTAAGAGGAAACGAAACACTCCGTTTCTTTTAAGTAGTAGAGATAGACTCATATTGCATTGGGACATGTGATGTTACAGTAACTAGCTAAGTTACTGTAACTACCTCTCTCCTCATTAATTCATTGTCACATAAGCAAATTTACTGAGTTGGACTTGATGTTACTGCTGAAGTTACTCCCACTATGGCTAGTCTTAAAAGCCCACGGGATGACGACCTTGGGGCCTTGTCAAGAGAGAAGCCACGCACGGGGACGAAGAGCAACCGAACGACAAGCGATCGATCGCGTCCTTTTCGATCAGAAGATCAGTGGTGATAGCAGATGGCGCACGGGCAGGAGTCGTCGTCGACACAGGACGCCGGTGCCGGGGTCGCAGCGCAGTGCACGAACGGTTGCGGGTTCTACGGGAGCTAGCGCGGCGACCAAGAACATGTGCTCCAAGTGCTATCGCGACCACTGATACGTCTCCAACGTATCTATAATTTTTTATTGCTCCATACTACTTTATCTACTGTTTTGGACTATATTGTGCTTTATTTTCCACTTTTATATTACTTTTGGGACTAACCTATTAACCGGAGGCCCAGCCCAGAATTGTTGATTTTTTGCCTATTTCAGTGTTTCGAAGAAACGGATTATCAAACGGAGTCCAAACGGAATGAAACCTTCGGGAACGTGATCTTCTCACCGAACTGATCCACGAGACTTGGACCCTACTCCAAGAAGTGCCAGAGGCGGTCACGAGGATGGAGGGCGCCCCCCTGGGCGCGCCCCCTGCCTCGTGGGCCCCCTGACGCTCCACCGACGTACTCCTTCCTCCTATATATACCTCGCATTCTCGACAGATCAGAGGAGGAGCCAAAAACCTAATTCCACCGCCGTACCTTCCTGTATCCATGAAATCCCATCTTGGGGCCTGTTTCGGAGCTCCGCCGGAGGGGGCATCCACCACGGAGGGCTTCTACATCAACACCATAGCACCTTCGATGAAGTGTGAGTAGTTTACTTCAGACCTTCGGGTCCATAGCTATTAGCTAGATGGCTTCTTCTCTCTTTTTGGATCTCAATACAATGTTCTCCCCCTCTCTCGTGGAGATCTATTCGATGTAATATTCTTTTTTCGGTGTGTTTGTTGAGACCGATGAATTGTGGGTTTATGATCCAGCTTATCTATGGATAATATCTGAATCTTCTCTGAATTCTTTTATGTATGATTGAGTTATCTTTGCAAGTCTCTTCGAATTATCCGTTTGGTTTGGCCAACTAGATTGGTAGTTCTTGCAACCGGAGAAGTGCTTAGCTTTGGGTTCAATCTTGCGGTGTCCTTACCTAGTGACAGAAAGGGTTGCAAGGCACGTCTTGTATTGTTGCCATCGAGGATAACAAGATGGGGTATTTATCATATTGCATGAATTTATTATTCTACATCATGTCATCTTGCTTAAGGCGTTACTCTGTTTTTAACTTAATACTCTAGATGCATGCTGGATAGCGGTCGATGAGTGGAGTAATAGTAATAGATGCAGAATCGTTTCGATCTACTTGTCACGGACGTGATGCCTATATACATGATCATACCTAGATAATCTCATAACTATGCTCAATTCTATCAATTGCTCAACAGTAATTTGTTCACCCACCGTAGAATACTTATGCTCTTGAGAGAAGCCACTAGTGAAACCTATGGCCCCCGGGTCTATTCTCATCATATCAATCTCCATCACTTTATTTACTTGGTTTGCTTTTACTTTTTACTTTGCATCTTTATACCAAAAACACCAAAAATATTATCTCTATCAGATCTCACTCTCGTAAGTGACCGTGAAGGGATTGACAACCCCTAATCGCGTTGGTTGCGAGTAGCTATCGTTTTGTGCAGGTACGAGGGACATGCGCGTGGCCTCCTACTGGATTGATACCTTGGTTCTCAAAAACTGAGGGAAATACTTACGCTACTGTGCTGCATCATCCTCTCCTCTTCGGGGAAAACCAACGCAAGCTCAAAACGTAGCAAGAAGGATTTCTGGCGCCGTTGCCAGGGAGGTCTACGCAAAAGACAACATACCAAGTACCCATCACAATCCCTATCTCTCGCATTACATTATTTGCCATTTGCCTCTCGTTTTCCTCTCCCCAACTTCACCCTTACCGTTTTATTCGCCCTCTCTTTTTCGTTCCCCTTTAAGTCTTACTTGGCTCGTTTGCTTGTTTGGTTGAAATAGTTGGGTATTTATTCCTAAACAGAGTAGCTAATATCTATGGATCCTGATCCGCTTGCCAATCTTTTCAAGAGATCCAATTATGATGAACCCATTCCTACTGATTTGGATGCACTAGATTATCTTTATAAGGTTTTGCCTGAAATCAGTGAAGAGACTCATGATAGATCTTTAAATAAAAAGCATGATTGCAACGATTTTATTATAAATTCTTTTGATGTCAATTGTGCTAATAAGATGCAAAACCCTAAGCTTGGGGATGCTAGTTTTGTTATGTCTACTACTTGTTGCAATGATCATGATTGGGGTGATTCTTCTTATGATCTTGAAAATTTATTTAAGCCCCATGATGAATATGAGATTGATAATATTGTTTGCAATATTATTGAAAGTGGGTTCGGAAGAGTGTCAACTTTAGATCCCACATATTTGGAGAATGTTCAATCTTATGAAGTTTTTGATAAAAGTGGGTTTGGAAAGGTGATCATGACTTTAATTAATGATAATCTCACTATTTTGGAAGAGTATCAACTTTGCATGCATGTGGATCGTGTTGAAAATATACTTTGTGATAGCTATTTTGTTGAATTTTCCTATGATCCTACATGTAATTATTATGAGAGAGGAAAATATGGTTATAGAAATTTTCATGTTACTAAATTACCTCTCGTTATGTTGAGATTGTTATTGTTCCTTTCCGCTTCCTTGCATATGCTAGTTTTTGCTTGCTACGATAATTTGTTTGCCTATAATATGCCTATGCATAGGAAGTATGTTAGACTTAGATGTGTTTGTCACGTGTTTTATGATGCTCTCTTTGTGCTTCAATTCTTGTCTTTCATGTGAGCATCATTAAAATTATCAATGCCTAGCTAAAAGGCTTTAAAGAAAAGCGCTTGTTGGGAGACAACCCAATATTTTTCCTTGCTTCTTAGCAATAAATAATCCATCTAGCCTCTGTTTAGATGTGGTTTTATCTTTTAATTAGTGTTTGTACCAAGTTAAACCTATTAGATCTTCTTGGGAGATAGTCATTTGATCTTGCTGTAATTTCCAGAATCTTTGCGCTCAGTGCCCGAATTGTTAAAAATTACCAGAACATGATAAAATAGTGATTCCAATTGCTGCTGGTCAATAAACAAATTGTCCAGGTCTTCTAATTTTGGTAGAAGTTTTTGGGTTCCATAAGTTTGCGTTAGTTACAGATTACTACAGACTGTTCTGTTTTTGACAGATTCTGTTTTTCGTGTGTTGTTTGCTTATTTTGATGAATCTATGGCTAGTAAAATAGTTTATAATCCATATAGAAGTTGGAATACAGTAGGTTTAACACAAATATAAATAAAGAATGAGTTCATTACAGTACCTTGAAGTAGTCTTTTGTTTTCTTTCTCTAACGGAGCTCACGAGATTTCTATTGAGTTTTGTGTTGTGAAGTTTTCAAGTTTTGGGTGAATTCTTTTGATGGATTATGGAACAAGGAGTGGCAAGAGCCTAAGCTTGGGGATGCCCATGGCACCCCAAAGATAATCCAAGTACACCAAAAATTCAAAACTTGGGGATGCCCCGGAAGGCATCCCCTCTTTCATCCACTTCCATCGGTAATTTACTTGGAGCTATATTTTTATTCACCAACATGATATGTGTTCTGCTTGGAGCGTCTTGTATTATTTGAGTATTTTCTTGTCAGTTCACCACAATCATCCTTGCTGTACACACCTTTTATGAGAGACATACATGATTTTAAATTTGTTAGAATACTCTATGTGCTTCACTTATATCTTTTGAGCTTGATAGTTTTGCTCATAGTGCTTCACTTAAATCTTTTGAGCTTGATAATTTTTGCTCTAGTGCTTCACTTAGATCTTTTAGAGCACGGTGGTGGATTTGTTTTAAAGAAACTTGATCTCTCATGCTTCACTTAGATCATTTTGAGAGTCGTTAATAGCATGGTAATTTGCTTAATGTTAATATACTTGGTGTTCGAGATTTGTGAAACTTTCTTTTGAGTGAATTGAATACTAAGATAAAATTAATGCTTAATAATTGTTTTGAGACATGGAGGTAATAATATCAAAGTCGTGCTAGTTGATAGTTGTGAATTTGAGAAATACTTGTGTTGAAGTTTGCAAGTCCCGTAGCATGCACGTATGGGTAAAGTTGTGTAACAAATTTGAAACATGAAGTGTACCTGGCTTGTGCATCCTTATGAGTGGCGGTCAGGGACGAGCGATGGTCTTTTCCTACCAATCTATCCCCCTAGGAGCATTGTGCGTAGTACTTGATTTTTTATGGCTTCTAAATTTTTGCAATAAGTATATGAGTTCTTTTTGAAGGAAATATGCCCTAGAGGCAATAATAAAGTTATTATTTATTTCCTTATTTCATGATAAATATTTATTATTCATGCTAGAATTGTATTAACCGGAAACATAATACATGTGTGAATACATAGACAAACATAGTGTCACTAGTATGCCTCTACTTGACTAGCTCGTTGAATCAAAGATGGTTAAGTTTCCTAGCCATAGACATGAGTTGTCATTTGATTAACGGATCACATCATTAGGAGAATGATGTGATTGACATGACCCATTCCGTTAGCCTAGCACTTGATTGTTTAGTATGCTGCTATTGCTTTCTTCATGACTTATACATGTTCCTGTAACTATGAGATTATGCAACTCCGTTTACGAAGGAACACTTTGGGTGCTACCAAACGTCACAACGTAACTGGGTGATTATAAAGGAGTACTACAGGTGTCTCTAAAGGTATATGTTGGGTTGGCGTATTTCGAGATTAGGTTTTGTCACTCCGATTGTCGGAGAGGTATCTCTGGGCCCTCTCGGTAATGCACATCACTATAAGCCTTGCAAGCAATGTAGCTAATGAGTTAGTTACGGAATGATGCATTACGTAACGAGTAAAGAGACTTGCCGGTAACGAGATTGAACTAGGTATTGGATACCGACGATCGAATCTCGGGCAAGTAACATACCGATGACAAAAGGAACAACGTATGTTGTTATGCGGTTTGACCGATAAAGATCTTCGTAGAATATGTAGGAGCCAATATGGGCATCCAGGTTCCGCTATTGGTTATTGACCAAGAATAGTTTTAGGTCATGTCTACATAGTTCTCGAACCCGTAGGGTCCGCAACGCTTAAGGTTTCGATGGCGATTATATTATGAGTTTATGAGTTTTGATGTACCGAAGGAGTTCGGAGTCCCGGATGAGATCGGGGATATGACGAGGAGTCTCGAAATGGTCGAGACGTAAAGATCGATATATTGGACGACTATATACGCAGTACGGAAAGGATCCGACTGATTCGGGTATTTTTCTGAGTACCGGAGAGTTACGGGAATTCGCCGGGGAGAAGTATTGGGCCTTGTTGGGCCCTGCGGGAAAGAGAGAGGGGCTGCCTAGGGCAGGCCGCGCGCCCCCCCAAGGCCTAGTCCGAATTGGACTAGGGGGAGGGGCCGCACCCCTTCCTCCCTTCCCCCTCCTTCTCTCCTACTCCTACTAGGAAAGGAGGAGTCCTACTCCCGGTGGGAGTAGGACTCCCCTTGGCGCGCCCGCCTCCTAGGCCGGCCACCTCCTCCTTGCTCCTTTATATACGGGGGCAGGGGGGCACCCCATGGACACACAAGTTGATCTACGGATCGTTCCTTAGCCGTGTGCGGTGCCCCCCTCCACCATATTCCACTTCGGTCATATCGTCGCGGAGCTTAGGCGAAGCCCTGCGCCGGTGAAGTCATATCGTCGCGGAGCTTAGGCGAAGCCCTGCGTCGGTGGAGCATCATCATCGTCCCCCCGCCGTCGTGCTGACGGAACTCATCCCCGACGCTTTGCTGGATCGGAGCCCGGGGATCGTCATCGAGCTGAACGTGTGCTGAACACGGAGGTGCCGTGCGTTCGGTACTTGGATCGGTCGGATCGTGAAGACGTACGACTACATCAACCGCGTTGTTATAACGCTTCCGCTTTCGGTCTACGAGGGTACGTGGACAGACACTCTCCCCTCTCGTTGCTATGCCATCACCATGGTCTTGCGTGTGCGTAGGATTTTTTTTGAAATTACTACGTTCCCCAACAGTGGCATCCGAGCCTGGTTTTATGCGTTGATGTCATGTGCACGAGTAGAACACAAGTGAGTTGTGGGCGATATAAGTCATACTGCTTACCAGCATGTCATACTTTGGTTCGGCGGTATTGTGAGATGAAGCGGCCCGGACCGACATTACGCGTACGCTTACGCGAGACTGGTTTCACCGCTTCGAGCACTAGTTGCTTAAAGGTGACCGGCGGGTGTCAGTTTCTCTCACTTTATTTGAACCGAGTGTGGCTACGCCCGGTCCTTGCGAAGGTTAAAACAGCACCAACTTGACAAACTACCGTTGTGGTTTTGATGCGTAGGTAAGAACGGTTCTTGCTCAGCCCGTAGCAGCCACGTAAAACTTGCAACAAACAAAGTAGAGGACGTCTAACTTGTTTTTGCAGGGCATGTTGTGATGTGATGTGGTCAAGACGTGATGCTATATTTTATTGTATGAGATGATCATGTTTTGTAACCGAGTTATTGGCAACTGGCAGGAGCCATATGGTTGTCGCTTTATTGTATGAAATGCAAACGCCATGTAATTGCTTTACTTTATCACTAAGTGGTAGCGATAGTCGTAGAAGCAATAGTTGGTGAGACGACAACGATGCTACGATGGAGATCAAGGTGTCGCGCCGGTGACGATGGTGATCATGACGGTGCTTCGGCGATGGAGATCACAAGCACAAGATGATGATGACCATATCATATCACTTATATTGATTGCATGTGATGTTTATCCTTTATGCATCTTATCCTGCTTTGATTGACGGTAGCATTATAAGATGATCTCTCACTAAAATTATCAAGAAGTGTTCTCCCTGAGTATGCAACGTTGCTAAAAGTTCGTAGTACCCAGACACCACGTGATGATCGGGTGTGATAAGTTCTACGTCCATCTACAACGGGTGCAAAACAGTTGCACACGCAGAATACTCAGGTTAAACTTGACGAGCCTAGCATATAACAGATATGGCCTCGGAACACGGAGACCGAAAGGTTGAACGTGAATCATATAGTAGATATGATCAACATAGTGATGTTCACCATTGAAACTTACTCCATCTCACGTGATGATCGGACATGGTGTAGTTGATATGGATCACGTAATCACTTAGAAGATTAGAGGGATGTCTATCTAAGTGGGAGTTCTTAAGTAATATGATTAATTGAACTTTAATTTATCATGAACTTAGTCCTGGTAGTATTTTGCAAATTATGTTGTAGATCAATAGCTCGCGTTGTTGCTTCCCTATGTTTTTATATGTGTTCCTAGAGAAAATTGTATTGAAAGATGTTAGTAGCAATGATGCGGATTGGATCCGTGATCTGAGGTTTCATTGCTGCGCAGAAGAATTATGTCCTTGATGCACCGCTAGGTGACAGACCTATTGCAGGAGCGGATCTGCGGCGTTATGAACGTTTGGCTAGCTCAATATGATGACTACTTGATAGTTTAGTGCACCATGCTTAACGGCTTAGAATCGGGACTTCAAAGACGTTTTTGAACGTCATGGACCATATGAGATGTTCCAGGAGTTGAAGCTAATATTTCAAGCAAATACCCGAGTTGAGAGATATAAAGTCTCCAACAAGTTCTATAGCTAAAAGATGGAGGAGAATCGCTCAACTAGTGAGCATGTGCTCAGATTATGCAGGTACTTCAATCGCTTGAATCAAGTGGGAGTTAATCTTCCAGATAAGATAGTGATTGACAGAATTCTCTAGTCACCATCACCAAGTTAGTAGAACTTCGTGATGAACTATAATATGCAAGGGATGACAAAAGTAATTCCCAAGCTCTTTCGTGATGCTGAAATCGATGAAGGTAGAAATCAAGAAAAGAGCATCAAGTGTTGATGATTGACAAGACCACTAGTTTCAAGAAAAGGGCAAAGGGAAAGAAAGGAACTTCAAGTAGAATGACAAGCAAGTTGTCGCTCCCAAGAAGCCCAAAGCTGGACCAAAGCCTGAAACTAAGTGCTTCTACCGCAAAGGAAATGGTCCTTTGAAGCGGAAATGCCCTGAATATTTGGTGGATAAGAAGGATAGCAAAGTGAACAAGGGTATATTTGATATATAGGTTATTGATGTGTGCTTTACTAGTGTTTATAGTAGCCCCTGAGTATTTGATACTTGTTCGGTTGCTAAGATTAGTAACTCGAAACAGGAGTTACTGAGAATAAGCAAACTAGTTGAAGGGAAGTGACGATGAGTGTTGGAAGTAGTTCCAAGATTGATATGATCATCATCGCACACTCCCTATACTATCGGGATTAATGTTTATAGTAGCCCCTGAGTATTTGTTACTTGTTCGGTGGCGAAGATTGGTAACTCGAAAGAGGAGTTACTGAATAAAGCGAAACTAGTTGAAGGGAAGTGACGATGAGTGTTGGAAGTAGTTCCAAGATTGATATGATCATCATCGCACACTCCTATACTATCGGGATTAGTGTTAAACCTAAATAAATGTTATTTGGCGTTTGCGTTGAGCATGAATATGATTTGATCATGTTTATTGCAAAACGGTTATTCATTTAAAGTTAAAGAATAATTGTTATTCTGTTTACATGAATAAAACCTTCGATGGTTAAACACCCAATGAAAATGGTTTGTTGGATCTCGATCGTAGTGATACACATATTCATAATATTGATGCCAAAAGATGCAAAGTTAATAATGATAGTGCAACTTATTTGTGGCACTGCCGTTTAGGTCATATTGGTGTAAACGCATGAAGAAACTCCATGTTGATGGACTTTCAAATCACTTGGTTATGAATCATTTGATGCTTGCGAACCGTGCCGTTTGGGCAAGATGACTAAAACTCTGTTCTCCGGAACAATGGAACAAGCTATTGACTTACTGGAAATGATACATACCGATGTATGCGATCCAATGAGTGTTGATGCTCGTGGCAAGTATCATTATTTTCTGACCTTCACAAGATGATTTGAGCAGATATGGGTATATCTACTTGATGAAACATAAGTCTGAAATAGTTGAAAGGTTCAAAGAATTTCAGAGTGAAGTGGAAAATCATCGTAACAAGAAAATAAAGTTTCTGCATCTGATCGTGGAGATGAATATTTGAGTTACGAGTTTGGTCTTCAATTAAAACAAAGTGGAATAGTTTCACAGCTCACGCCACATGGAACACCACAACATAATGGTGTGTCCGAACGTCAGAACGCACTTTATTGGATATAGTGCGATCTATGATGTATCTTACCGATTTACCACTATCGTTTTGGGGTTATGCATTAGAGACAGCTGCATTCACGTTTAATAGGGCACCATCTAAATCCATTGAGGCGACACCGTATGAACTATGGTTTAAACAGTAAACCTAAGCTGTCGTTTCTTAAAGTTTGGAGTTGTGATGCTTATGTGAAAAAGTTTTCACGTGATAAGCTCGAACCCAAATCGGAGAAGTGCGTCTTCATAAAATACCCAAAGGTAACTATTGGGTACACCTTCTATCACAAATCCGAAGGCAAGTTTTTCGTTGCTAAGGTGGATCCTTTCTAGAGAAGAAGTTTCTCTCGAAAGAAGTGAGTGGGAGGAAAGTAAGAGCTTGATAAGGTAATTTGTACCTTCTCCCGAATTGGAAAGTAGTTCATCACAGAAATCAGTTCTAGTGATTCCTACACCAATTAGTGAGGAAGCTAATGATGATGATCATGAAACTTCAGATCAAGTTACTACAAAACCTCGTAGGTCTTCCAAAGTACAGTCCGCACCAGAGTGGTACGGTAATCCTATTCTGGAAGTCATGTTACTAGACCATGATGAACCTACGAACTATGAGGAAGCGATGATGAGCCCAGATTCCGCGAAATGGTTTGAGACCATGAAATCTGAGATGGGATCCATGTATGAGAACAAAGTGTGAACTTTGATGGATTTGCCCGATGATCGGCAAGCCATATTATATAAATGGATCTTCAAGAGGAAGACAAATGCTGATAGTAGTATTACTATCTACAAAGCTCGACTTGTCGCAGAAAGGTTTTCGACAAGTTCAAGGTGTTGACTACAATGAGATTTTCTCAAGCTGTAGCGATGCTTAAGTCTGTCCGAATCATGTTAGCAATTGCCACATTTTATGAAATCTGGCAAATGGATGTCAAAACTACATTCTTTAATGGATTTATTAAAGAAGAGTTGTATATGATGCAACCAGAAGGTTTTGTCAATCCTAAAGGAGCTAACAAAATGTGCAAGCTCCGCGATCCATCTATGGACTGGTACAAGCATCTCGGAGTTGGAATAAACGCTTTGATAGTGTGATCAAAGCATATGGTTTTATATCTGAGACTTTTGGAGAAGCCTGTATTTACAAGAAAGTGAGTGGGAGCACTCTGACATTTTCGATAAGTATATGTGAATGACATATTGTTGATCGGAAATAATGTAGAATTATTCTGCAAAGCATAAAGGAGTATTTGAAAGGAGTTTTTCAAAGAAGGACCTCGGTGAAGCTGCGTACAAATTGAGCATCAAGATCTATTGAGATAGATCAAAAACGCTTGATAAGTTTTTCAATAAGTACATACCTTGTCAAGATTTTGAAGAAGTTCAAAATGGAACAGTCAAAGAAAATTTCTTGCCTGTGTTGCAAAGGTGTGAAATTGAGTAAGACTCAAATCCCGACCACAGCAGAAAATAGAAAAGAGAATGAAAGTCATTCCCTATGCCTTAGTCATAGGTTCTATAAAGTATGCTATGCTATGTACCAGACCTATTGTATACCTTGCTCTGAATTTGGCAAGGAGTACAATAGTGATCTAGGAGTAGATCCATCGGACATTGGTCAAGAACATCCTTAGTGAGGACTAAGGAAATATTTCTCGATTATGGAGGTGATAAAAGAGCCCGTCGTAAAGAGTTACATTGATGCAAGCTTTTTACACTGATCCAGATGACTCTAAGTCTCAATCTGGATACATATTGTAAGTGGGAGCAATTAGCTAGAGTAGCCCGTGCGAGCATTGTAGACATAGAATATTTTGCAAAATACATACGGCTCTGAATGTGACAGACCCGTTGACTAAGCTTCTCTCACGAGCAAAACATGATCATCCCTTAGTACTCTTTGGGTGTTAATCACATAACGATGTGAACTAGATTATTGACTCTAGTAAACCCTTTGGGTGTTGGTCACATGACGATGTGAACTATGGGTGTTAATCACATACAGATGTGAATATTAGTGTTGAATCACATGATGATGTGAACTAGATTATTGACTCTAGTGCAAGTGGGAGACTGAAGGAAATATGCCCTAGAGGCAATAATAAAGTTATTATTTATTTCCTTATTTCATGATAAATGTTTATTATTCATGCTAGAATTGTATTAACCGGAAACATAATACATGTGTGAATACATAGACAAACATAGTGTCACTAGTATGCCTCTACTTGACTAGCTCGTTGAATCAAAGATGGTTAAGTTTCCTAGCCATAGACATGAGTTGTCATTTGATTAACAGGATCACATCATTAGGAGGATGATGTGATTGACATGACCCATTCCGTTAGCCTAGCACTTGATCGTTTAGTATGCTGCTATTGCTTTCTTCATGACTTATACATGTTCCTGTAACTATGAGATTATGCAACTCCCGTTTACGGAGGAACACTTTGGTGCTACCAAACGTCACAACGTAATCGGGTGATTATAAAGGAGTACTACAGGTGTCTCTAAAGGTACATGTTGGGTTGGCGTATTTCGAGATTAGGTTTTGTCACTCCGATTGTCGGAGAGGTATCTCTGGGCCCTCTCGATAATGCACATCACTATAAGCCTTGCAAGCAATGTAGCTAATGAGTTAGCTATGTAATGATGCATTACGTAACGAGTAAAGAGACTTGCCGGTAACGAGATTGAACTAGGTATTGGATACCGACGATCGAATCTCGGGCAAGTAACATACCAATGATAAAAGGAACAACGTATGTTGTTATGCGGTTTGACCGATAAAGATCTTCGTAGAATATGTAGGAACCAATATGGGCATCCAGGTTCCGCTATTGGTTATTGACCAAGAATGGTTCTAGGTCATGTCTACATAGTTCTCGAACCCGTAGGGTCCGCACGCTTAAGGTTTCGATGACAGTTATATTATGAGTTTATGAGTTTTGATGTACCGAAGTAGTTCGGAGTCCCGGATGAGATCGGGGATATGACGAGGAGTCTCGAAATGGTCGAGACGTAAAGATCGATATATTGGACGACTATATTCGAGTTCGGAAAGGTTCCGAATGATTCGGGTATTTTTTGAGTACCCGAGAGTTACGGGAATTCGCCGGGAGAAGTATTGGGCCTTGTTGGGCCTGCAGAAGAGAGAGGGGCTGCCTAGGGCAGGCCGCGCCCCAAGGCCTAGTCCAAATTGGACTAGGGAGGGCCGCACCCTTCCTCCCTTCCCCTCCTTCTCTCCTACTCCTACTAGGAAAGGAGGAGTCCTACTCCCGGTGGGAGTAGGACTCCCCCCTTGCGCCTCCTCCCTAGGCCGGCCACCTCCTCCTTGCTCCTTTATATACGGGGCAGGGGGCACCCCATGGACACACAAGTTGATCTACGGATCGTTCCTTAGCCGTGTGCGGTGCCCCCTCCACCATATTCCACTTGGTCATATCGTCGCGGAGCTTAGGCGAAGCCTGCGCCCCGATGAAGTCATATCGTCGCGGAGCTTAAGCGAAGCCCTGCGTCGGTGGAGCATCATCATCGTCCTGCGCCCGTCGTCTTGTGGAACTCATCCCCGACGCTTTGCTGGATCGGAGCCGGGGATCGCCATCGAGCTGAGCGTGTGCTGAACACGGAGGTGCCGTGCGTTCGGTACTTGGATCGGTCGGATCGTGAAGGCGTCTGACTACATCAACAGCGTTGTTATAACGCTTCCGCTTTTGGTCTACGAGGGTACGTGGACAGACACTCTCCCCTCTCGTTGCTATGCCATCACCATGGTCTTGCGTGTGCATAGGAATTTTTTTTGAAATTACTACGTTCCCCAACACTTTTGACTAATGTTGAGCCATGGATTATACGCACTTTTATCTTTCCGCACTTGCTAGCCTCTTCGGTACCGTGCATTGCCCTTTCTCACCTTGAGAGTTGGTGCAAACTTCGCCGGTGCATCCAAACCCCGTGATATGATACGCTCTTTCACACATAAACCTCCTTATATCTTCCTCAAAACAGCCACAATACCTACCTATCATGGCATTTCCATAGCCATTCCGAGATATATTGCCATGCAACTTCCATCATCATTATTATGACATACATTACTTTTGTCATATTGCCATTGCATGATCATGTAGTTGACATCGTATTTGTGGCAAAGCCACCATGCATTATTTTTTATACATGTCACTCTTGATTCATTGAACCATCCCGGTACACTGCTGGAGGCATTCATATAGAGTCATATTTTGTTCTAAGTTTCGAGTTGTAATTGTTGAGTTATAATAGAAATAAAAGTGTGATGATCATCATTATTAGAGCATTGTCCCAAGTGAGGAAAGGATGATGGAGACTATGATTCCCCCATAAGTCGGGATGAGACTACGGACGAAAAAAAGGGAGGCCATAAAAAAAGAGAGAGAAAAGGGCCAAATAAAAAAAAGAGAAAATATAATATAAAAAAATGAGAGAAAAAGAGAGAAGGGACAATGCTACTATCCTTTTACCACACTTGTGCTTCAAAGTAGCACCTTGTTCTTCATGTAGTGAGTCTCATATATTGTGCTTCAAAGTAGCACTAAGATCTTCATAATAGAGAGTCTCAAATTTTGTTACTTTCATATACTAGTGGCGATTTTTATTATAGAACTTGGCTTGTATATTCCAATGATGGGCTTCCTCAAAGTGCCCTAGGTCTTCGTGAGCAAGCAAGTTGGATGCACACCCACTTAGTTTCTTTTGTAGAGCTTTCATATACTTATAGCTCTAGTGCA
Organism: Aegilops bicornis; assembly: GCA_021605145.1. Lineage (NCBI taxonomy): Eukaryota > Viridiplantae > Streptophyta > Magnoliopsida > Poales > Poaceae > Aegilops > Aegilops bicornis. The sequence goes on from CM038674.1 coordinate 689,239,396, forward strand.
TCCGTTGCATGGAAATCCCTACTCCTCATGTTGACATCAATTGATGGGCATCTCCATAGCCCGTCGATTATCCTCGTCGATATGAGACTTTCTCCTTTTTTGTCTTCTCCACACAATCCCATCATCATATTTCTATTCCACCCATAGTGTTATACCCATGGCTCGCGCTCATGTATTGCGTAAAGGTTGAAAGAGTTTGAGATTATTTGAGTATGAAACAATTGCTTGGCTTGTCATCAGGGGTATAGAAGTTGGGAACATCTTTGTGTGACGAAAATGAAGCACAACCTCACCATATGATTTTGTAGGGATGAACTTTCTTTGGCCATGTTATTTTGAGATGACATAATTGCTTAGTTAGTATGCTTGAAGTATTATTATTTTTATGTCAATATGAACTTTTGTCTTAAATCTGCCGGATCTGAATATTCATATCACAAGTAAGAGGATTTATATTGAAATTATGCCAAAGTATCACTCCGCATCAAAAATTCTCTTTTTATCATTTACCTACTCGAGGACGAGCAGGAATTAAGCTTGGGGATGCCTGATACGTCTCCAACGTATCTATAATTTTTGATTGCTCCATGCTACTTTATCTACTGTTTTGGACTATATTGGGCTTTATTTTCCACTTTTATATTACTTTTGGGACTAACCTATTAACCGGAGGCCCAGCCTGCACTGTTGCTGTTTTTGCCTATTTCGGTGTTTCAAGAAAGCGGAATATCAAACGGAGTCCAAACGGAATGAAACCTTCGAACGTGATCTTCTCACCGAGCGTGATCCAGGAGACTTGGACCCTACTCCAAGAAGTGCAGGCGGTCACGAGGTGGAGGCGCGCTACCGCCTCGTGGGCCCCCTAACGCTCCATCGACGTACTCCTTCCTCCTATATATACCTACGTACCCCCGACAGATCAGAGGAGGAGCCAAAAACCTAATTCCACCGCCGTACCTTCCTGTATCCACGAGATCCCATCTTGGGGCCTGTTCCGGAGCTCCGCCGGATGGGGCATCCACCACGGAGGGCTGTTGGGGAACGTAGCAGAAATTCAAAATTTTCCTACGTGTCACCAAGATCTATCTATGGAGAAACTAGCAACGAGGGAAGGAGAGTGCATCTACATACCCTTGTAGATCGCTAAGCGGAAGCGTTCAAGAGAACGGGGTTGAAGGAGTTGTACTCGTCGTGATCCAAATCACCGAAGATCCTAGTGCCGAACGGACGGCACCTCCGCGTTCAACACACGTACATCCCAGTGAGGTCTCCCACGCCTTGATCCAGCAAGGAGAGAGGGAGAGGTTGAGGAAGACTCCATCCAGCAGTAGCACAACGGCGTGGTGGTGGTGGAGGAGCGTGGAAATCCCGCAGGGCTTCGCCAAGCACCAAGGGAGAGGAGGAGGACGAGAGGCAGGGCTGCACCAAGAGGAGAAGTTCTCATGTATATTGCAGCCCCAAACCTCAACTATATATAGGGGGAAGGGGGGGCTGCGCCCCCTTTAGGGTTTCCCACCCCCAAGGGGTGCGGCCAGCCCTAGATCCCATCTAGGGGGGGCGGCCAAGGGGGGAGGAGTGCCTCCCAAGTCAAGTGGAGGCCTCCCCCTTTAGGGTTTTCCCCTTCCCATGCGCATGGGCCTTGGGGGGGCTGGTGCCCTTGGCCCATTATGGCTAGGGCGCCCCCTACAGCCCATGCTACTGTATTGGACGTGGTGGAACAATTTCCGGACCTCCGGACCCCTCCGGAATCCTCCGGAACCTTCTGGAAGCTTCCCGGTACAATACCGAAAAAACCCGAACTTTTTCCGGAACCCGAACAACAACTTTCCATATATAAATCTTTACCTCCGGACCATTCCGAAACTCCTCGTGACATCCGGGATCTCATCCGGGACTCGAACAACATTCGGTAACCACATACAAACTTCCTTTATAACCCTAAGCGTCGCCAGACCTTAAGTGTGTAGACCCTACGGGTTCGGGAGACATGTAGACATGACCGAGACGTTCTCCGGTCAATAACCAACAGCGGATCTGGATACCCATGTTGGCTCCCACATGTTCCACGATGATCTCATCGGATGAACCACGATGTCAAGGACTCAATCGATCCCGTATACAATTCCCTTTGTCTAGCGGTATTGTACTTGCCCGAGATTCGATCGTCGGTATCCCGATACCTTGTTCAATCTCGTTACCGGCAAGTCTCTTTACTCGTTCCGTAACACATCATCCCGTGATCAACCCCTTGGTCACATTGTGCACATTATGATGATGTCCTACCGAGGGGGCCCAGAGATACCTCTCCGTTTACACGGAGTGACAGATCCCAGTCTCGATTCGTGCCAACCCAACAGACACTTTCGGAGATCCCTGTAGTGCACCTTTATAGCCACCCAGTTACGTTGTGACGTTTGGTACACCCAAAGCATTCCTACGGTATCCGGGAGTTGCACAATCTCATGGTCTAAGGAAAAGATACTTGACATTTAGAAAAGCTTTAGCATACGAACTACGATCTTTGTGCTAGGCTTAGGATTGGGTCTTGTCCATCACATCATTCTCCTAATGATGTGATCCCGTTATCAATGACATCCAATGTCCATGGTCAGGAAACCGTAACCATCTATTGATTTCTGAGCTAGTCAACTAGAGGCTTACTAGGGACATGGTGTTGTCTATGTATCCACACATGTATCTGAGTTTCCTATCAATACAATTATAGCATGGATAATAAACGATTATCATGAACAAGGAAATATAATAATAACTAATTTATTATTGCCTCTAGGGCATATTTCCAACAGTCTCCCACTTGCACTAGAGTCAATAATCTAGTTCACATCGCCATGTGATTAACACTCACAGGTCACATCGCCATGTGACCAACATCCAAAGAGTTTACTAGTGTCACTAAACTAGTTCACATCATCATGTGATTAAGACTCAATGAGTTCTAGGGTTTGATCATGTTTTGCTTGCGAGAGAAGTTTTAGTCAACGGGTCTGCAACATTCAGATCCGTATGAACTTCGCAAATCTCTAGGTCATATTTTAAATGTTGCTTCCACGCTCCACTTGGAGCTATTCCAAATGGTTGCTCCACTATACGTATCCGGTTTGCTACTCAGAGTCACTCGGATAGGTGTTAAAGCTTGCATCGACGTAAACTTTACGCCGAACTCTTTATCACCTCCATAATCGAGAAGCATGTCCTTATTTACTCCAAGGACAATTTTGACCGCTGTCCAATGATCCACATTCCTGGATCATTCTTGTACCCCTTGACTGACTCATGGCAAGGCACACTTCCAGTGCGGTACACAGCATAGCATATTGTAGAGCCTACGTCTAAGGCATAGGGACGACCTTCGTCCTTTCTCTCTTCTGCCGTGGTCGAGCTTTAAGTCTTAACTTCATACCTTACTACTCAGGCAAGAACTCCTTCTTTGACTGATCCATCTTGAACACCTTCAAGATCGTGTCAAGGTATGTGCTCATTTGAAAGTACTATTGAGCGGTTTTTGATCTATCCTCATAGATCTTGATGTTCAATGTTCAAGTAGCTTAATCCAGGTTTTCACTTGAAAAACACTTTTCAAATAACCCTATATGCTTTACAGAAAATTCTACATCATTTCTGATCATCAATATGTCAACGACACATACTCATCAGAAATTCTATAGTGCTCCCACTCACTTCTTTGGAAACACAAGTTTCTCACAAACTTTGTATAAACCCAAAATCTTTGATCATCTTATCAAAGTGCATATTCCAACTCCGAGATGCTTACTCCAGTCCATGGAAGGATCGCTGGAGCTAGCATACCTTTTAGCATCCTTAGGATCGACAAAACCTTTCTGATTGTATCACATACAACCTTTCCTTACGAAAACCGGTAAGGAAACTGGTCTTGATATCCATCTGCCAGATTTCATAAATGCAGCTTATGCTAACATGATTCCGACGGACTTAAGCATTGCTACGGATGAGGAAATCTCATCGTAGTCAACTCCTTGAACTTGTGAAAAACTCTTCGCCACAAGTCGAGCTTCATAGACGGTGATATTACCGTCCACGTCCGTCTTCTTCTTAAAGATCCATTCATCTCAATGGCTTGCCGATCATCGGGCAAGTCCACCAAAGTCCATGCTTTGTTACGATACATGGATCCTATCTCGATTTCATGGCCTCTAACCATTTGTCGGAATATGGGCCCACCATTGCTTCTCCATAGCTCGTGGGTTCATTGTTGTCTAGCAACATGACCTTCAAGACAGGATTGCGTACCACTCTCAAGTAGCACGCATCCTTGTCACCCCACGAATGCGTTAGTGACTTGATCCGAAACTTCATGATCACTATCATAAGCTTCTACTTCAATTGGTGTAGGTGCCACGAACAACTTCCTGTGCCCTGCTACACACTAGTTGAAGTGACGGTTCAATAACCTCATCAAGTCTCCACCATCCTCCCACTCAACTTTTCGAGACAAACTTTTCCTCGAGAAAGGACCCGATTCAAGAAACAATCCCTATTGCTTTCGGATCTGAATTAGGAGGTATAGCCAACTGTTTTGGGTGTCCTATGAAGATGCATTTTATCCGCTTTGGGTTCGAGCTTATCAACCTGAAACTTTTTCACATAAGCGTCATAGCCCCAAACCTTTAAGAAATGACAGCTTAGGTTTCTCTAAACCATAGTTCATACGGTGTCATCTCAACGGAATTACGTGGTGCCCTATTAAAGTGAGTGCGGTTGTCTCTAATTCTTAACCCATAAACGATAGTGGTAATTCGATAAGAGACATCATGGTACACACCATATCTAATAGGGTGCAACTATGATATTCGGACACACCATCACACTATGGTGTTCCAGGCAGTATTAATTATGAAACAATTTCCGCAATGTCTTAATAGCGTGCCAAAGTTCGTAACTCAGATACTCATCTCAATGATCATATCATAGACATTTTATCCTCTTGTCACGATGATCTTTAACTTCACTCTGAAATTACTTGAACCATTCAATAATTCAGACTTGTGTTTCATCAAGTAAATATACTCAACATCTACTCGAATCATCTGTGAAGTAAGAACATAACGATATTCCTTTGCATGCCTCGGACTCATTGGACTGCACACATCAAGATGTATTACTTCCAACAAGTTGCTTTCTTGTTCCATTTCAACCTTTGAAAAACGAGGCTTTCAGTCATCTTGCCCATGTGGTATGATTTGCATGTCTCAAGTGATTCAAAATCAAGTGAGTCCAAACGGTCCATTTGCATGGAGTTTCTTCATGCATATACACCAATAGACATGGTTCGCATGTCTCAAACTTTTCAAAAACGAGTGAGTCCAAAGATCCATCAACATGGAGCTTCTTCACGCGTTCTATACCAATATGACTCAAATGGCAGTGCCACAAGCAGGTGGTACTATCATTACTATCTTATATCTTTTGGCATGAAAATGTGTATCACTACGATCGAGATTCAATAAGCCATTCCTATTAGGTGCAATACCATTGAAGGTATTATTCAAATAAACAGAGTAACCATTATTCTCCTTAAATGAATAATCGTATTGCGATAGACATAATCCAATCATGTCTATGCTCAACGCAAACACCAAATGACAATTATTCAGGTTTAATACTAATCTTGATGGTAGAGGCGGCGATGTTTGATCACATCAAACTTGGAAACACTTCCAGCACATATCGTCAGCTCACCTTTAGCTAGTCTCTGTTTATTCCGTAGCTTTTATTTCGAGTTACTAACACTTAGCAACCGAACCGGTATCTTAATACCCTGGTGCTACTAGGAGTACTAGTAAAATACACATTAACATAATATATATCCAATATACTTCTATCGACCTTGCCAGCCTTCTCATCTACCAAGCATCTAGGGTAATTCCGCTCTAGTGACCATTCCCCTTATCACAGAAGCACTTAGTCTCGGGTTTGGGTTCAACCTTGGGTTTCTTCACTGGAGCAGCAGCTGATTTGCCGTTTCATGAAGTATCCCTTCTTTCCCTTGCCCTTCTTGAAACTAGTGGTTTCACTAACCATCAACAATTGATGCTCCTTCTTGATTTCTACTTTCGCGATGTCAAACATCGTGAATACCTCAAGGATCATCTATCCCTAACATGTTATAGTTCATCACGAAGCTCTAGCGGCTTGGTGGCAATGACTTTGGAGAAACATCACTATCTCTCCTGGAAGATCAACTCCCACTCGATTCAAGTGATTGTTGCACTCAGACAATCTGAGCACAAGCTCATCGATTGAGCTTTCTCCCTTAGTTTGCAGGCTAAGAAAATCGTCGGAGGTCTCATACCTCTTGACGTGGGCACGAGCCTGAAATCCCAATTTCAGCCCTCGAAACATCTCATATGTTCCGCGACGTTTCGAAAAACGTCTCTGGTGCCTCTACTCTAAACCATTTAACTGAACTATCATGTAGTTATCAAAATGTGTATGTCCGATGTTCGCAACATCTACAAACAACGCTTGGGGTTCAGCACACTGAGCGGTGCATTAAGGACATAAGCTTTCTACTGTCCGCATAACCGCTACTATCAACTTTCAACTATATTTTCTCTAGGAACATATCTAAACAAAGTGGAACTAAAGCGCGAGCCACGACATAATTTGCAAAGATCTTTTGACTATGTTCAGGATAATTAAGTTCATCTTATGAACTCCCCACTCGAGATAGACATCCTCCGGTTATCTAAGTGATTACATGATCCGAGTCAACTAGGCCGTGTCCGATCATCACGTGAGACAGACTAGTCATCATCGGTGAACATCTTCATGTTGATCGTATCTACTATACGACTCATGCTCGACCTTTCGGTCTCCGTGTTCCGAGGCCATGTCTGTACATGCTAGGCTCGTCAAGTTAACCCTAAGTGTTTCGCGTGTGTTCCGAGGCCATGTCTGTACATGCTAGGCTCGTCAACACCCGTTGTATGTGAACGTAAGAATCTATCACACCCGATCATCACGTGGTGCTTAGAAGCGACGAACTTTAGCAACGGTGCACAATTAGGGGAGAACACTTCTTGAAATTGTTGTAAGGGATCATCTTATTTACTACCGTCGTTCTAAGTAAACAAGATGCATAAACATAATAAACATCACATGCAATTATATAGTAGTGACATGATATGGCCAATATCATATAGCTCCATTGATCTCCATCTTCGGGGCTCCATGATCATCATCGTCACCGGCATGACACCATGATCTCCATCATCATGATCTCCATCATCGTGTCTCCATGAAGTTGTCTCGCCAACTTATTACTTCTACTACTATGGCTACCGGTTAGCAATAAAGTAAAGTAATTACATGGCGTTGTTCAATGACACGCAGTTCATACAATAAATTAAGACAACTCCTATGGCTCCTGCCGGTTGTCATACTCATCGACATGCAAGTCGTGATTCCTATTACAAGAACATGATCAATCTCATACATCACATATCATTCATCACATTCTTCTTGGACATATCACATCACATAGCATACCCTGCAAAAACAAGTTCGTCGTCCTCTAAGTGTGGTTTGCATGTTTTACGTGGCTGCTATGGGTTTCTAGTAAGAACGTTTCTTACCTACATAAAACCACAACGTGATATGCCAATTGCTATTTACCCTTCATAAGGACCCTTTTCATCGAATCCGTTCCGACTAAAGTGGGAGAGATCGGCACCCGCTAGCCACCTTATGCACCAAGTGCATGTCACCGGTGGAACACATCTCACGTGAAGAGCGTGTAAGGTCGGTCCGGCCGCTTCATCCCACAATACCGTCGAAACAAGATTGGACTAGTAACGGTAAGCATATTGAACAAAATCAATGCCCACAACTACTTTGTGTTCTACTCGTGCAAAGAATCTACGCAATAGACCTAGCTCATGATGCCACTGTTGGGGAACGAAAGCGTAAATTCAAAATTTTCCCACGTGTCACCAAGATCTATCTATGGAGAAACTAGCAACGAGGGAAGGAGAGTGCATCTACATACCCTTGTAGATTGCTAAGCGGAAGCGTTCAAGAGAACGGGGTTGAAGGAGTCGTACTCGTCGTGATCCAAATCACTTTGGAGATCCTAGTGCCGAGCAGACGGCACCTCCGCGTTCAACACACGTACAGCCGGTGGCGTCTCCCACGCCTTGATCCAGCAAGGAGAGAGGGAGAGGTTGAGGAAGACTCCATCCAGCAGCAGCACAACGGCGTGGTGGTGGTGGAGGAGCGTGGCAATCCCAGCAGGCTTCGCCAAGCACCAAGGGAGAAGAGGAGGAGGAGGCTGGGCTGCACCAAGCGGAGAAGTTCTCATGTATAGGGCAGCCCCAAACCAAAACTATATATTGGGGGATGGGGGGGGGGCTGCGCCCCCTTTAGGGTTTCCCACCCCAAGGGTGCGGCCAGCCCTAGATCCCATCTAGGGGCGGCCAGGGAGGAGTGCCTCCCAAGTCAAGTGGAGGCCTCCCCTTTAGGGTTTTCCTTCCCATGCGCATGGGCCATGGGGGCTGGTGCCCTTGGCCCATTATGGCTAGGCGCCCCTACAGTCCATGCTACTGTATTGGACGTGGTGGAACAATTTCCGGACCTCCGGACCCCTCCGAATCCTCCGGAACCTTCCGAAGCTTCCGCATAATACCGAAAAACCCGAACTTTTTCCGAACCCGAACAACAACTTTCCATATATAAACCTTTACCTTGGACCATTCCGGAACTCCTCGTGACGTCCGGGATCTCATCCGGGACTCGAACAACATTCGGTAACCACATACAAACTTCCTTTATAACCCTAGCGCCATCGAACCTTAAGTGTGTAGACCCTACGGGTTCGGGAGACATGTAGACATGACCGAGGCGTTCTCCGGTCAATAACCAATAGCGCGATCTGGATACCCATGTTGGCTCCACATGTTCCACGATGATCTCATCGGATGAACCACGATGTCAAGGACTCAATCGATCCCGTATACAATTCCCTTTGTCTAGCGGTATTGTACTTGCCCGAGATTCGATCGTCGGTATCCCGATACCTTGTTCAATCTCGTTTCGGCAAGTCTCTTTACTCGTTCCGTAACACATCATCCCGTGATCAACCCCTTGGTCACATTGTGCACATTATGATGATGTCCTACCGAGTGGGCCCAGAGATACCTCTCCGTTTACACGGAGTGACAAATCCAGTCTCGATTCGTGCCAACCCAATGACACTTTCGGAGATACCTGTAGTGCACCTTTATAGCCACCCGATTCGTTGTGACGTTTGGTACACCCAAAGCATTCCTACGGTATCCGGAGTTGCACAATCTCATGGTCTAAGGAAAAGATACTTGACATTTAGAAAAGCTTTAGCATACGAACTACGATCTTTGTGCTAGGCTTAGGATTGGGTCTTGTCCATCACATCATTCTCCTAATGATGTGATCCCGTTATCAATGACATCCAATGTCCATGGTCAGGAAACCGTAACCATCTATTGATTAACAAGCTAGTCAACTAGAGGCTTACAAGGGACATGGTGTTGTCTATGTATCCACACATGTATCTGAGTTTCCTATCAATACAATTATAGCATGGATAATAAACGATTATCATGAACAAGGAAATATAATAATAACTAATTTATTATTGCCTCTAGGGCATATTTCCAACAAGGGCTTCTACATCAACACCATAGTCCCTCCGATGAAGTGTGGGTAGTTTATTCAGACCTTCGGGTCCATAGCTAGTAGCTAGATGGATTCTTCTCTCTTTTTGGATCTCAATACAATGTTCTCCCCCTCTCTCGTGGAGATCTATTCGATGTAATCTTCTTTTTTGCGGTGTGTTTGTTGAGACCGATGAATTGTGGGTTTATGATCCAGCTTATCTATGGATAATATTTGAATCTTCTCTGAATTCTTTTATGTATGATTGAGTTATCTTTGCAAGTCTCTTGAATTATCCATTTGGTTTGGCCAACTAGATTGGTAGTTCTTGCAATGGGAGAAGTGCTTAGCTTTGGGTTCAATCTTGTGGTGTCCTTACCTAGTGACAGAAAGGGTTGCAAGGCATGTACTGTATTGTTGCCATCGAGGATAACAAGATGGGGTATTTATCATATTGCATGAATTCATTCCTCTACATCATGTCATCTTGCTTAATGCGTTACTCTGTTTTTAACTTAATACTCTAGATGCATGCTGGATAGCGGTCGATGAGTGGAGTAATAGTAGTAGATGCAGAATCGTTTCGATCTACTTGTCACGGACGTGATGCCTATATACATGATCATACCTAGATAACCTCATAACTATGCTCAATTCTATCAATTGCTCAACAGTAATTTGTTCACCCACCGTAGAATACTTATGCTCTTGAAAGAAGCCACTAGTGAAACCTATGGCCCCCGGGTCTATTATCATCATATCAATCTCCATCACTTTATTTACTTGCTTTGCTTTTACTTTTTACTTTGCATCTTTATACCAAAAATATTATCTCTATTAGATCTCACTCTCGTAAGTGACCGTGAAGGGATTGACAACCCCTAATCGCCTTGGTTGCGAGTAGCTATCATTTTGTGCAGGTACGAGGGACTTGCGCGTGGCCTCCTACTGGATTGATACCTTGGTTCTCAAAAACTGAGGGAAATACTTACGCTACTGTGCTGCATCATCCTCTCCTCTTCAGGGAAAACCAACACAAGCTCAAGACGTAGCAACCACTTCAAGGCCACCGACACGGCTGCCCTCGGCCCCGTCTTCGAGGGGAAGACGAAGATCAAGGTCGACGACGTGGCCAACCTCGCCTTGAACCTCAATACGTCGTTGAGCCTGCAGGATCACTCTGCACCTGGTGCTGCCGAGGCGCCGGCCGCCGAGACACCGGCGGCCGAGGCGCCGGCGAAGAAGCCGACCAGGTGCATGGCCTGCAAGAAGAAGGTGGGGCTGCTGGGGTTCGCGTGCAGGTGCGGTGGCACCTTCTGCTCGCTGCAACGCTACGTCGACGGGCACACATGCGGCTTCGACTACAAGAAGGCCGGCCGTGAGAAGATCGCGCAGCAGAACCCTCTCGTCGTGGCACCCAAGATCCACAACAAGATTTGAAGGCGGAAAGAGTTCAAAAGCATGTAAAGAGGGTTTTTTCTAGGGACATGTACATATAGTTACCATCTCTCCTCTTTAGATCTTTAAGGCTCTTTAAGTTGAAGAGAGTTGATGTTGATCTTTCTTGTTAGTAGTCATGTATTCATACAGATTGCTGTAAAGGCGTATCATCGTGTTATTTGATCTTTCTTGTCCAGTTTTGAAAGGTTAGTATTGTAAATTAGCGGGTTCATAGTTTAGGGTTGTATTTAAAACTTTCTTGTATGGACTAACGGTATCTGCTTATCATCCGATGCCTTGCATTAACGTGCTCTATATGTCTCTTCAGTTTTCTTGTTGCATTTTTTGTCAATATTTTGTGTAGCCTAGGGGTAATAATGTGAAATGTCATGTTGAACATTGAATCTATGATATGTTTACAAAACAACGCTTATTACCTCATACTGCCCATCCTTAAGTTCTTCTACTACATACAGATATCCTTTTGTTGGTTGCAGCTTGGCTTATATATATTTCAAGTCTACTCAAAATCTATAAGCGTGGGATTTTTAAGAATGGTTTTAATGTGGCATAACATTTTTAATTGGATATAGTAAAATGTGGAGATCTCAAATGTTGATTATCATAACCTATTGAGCATACTTCTGAACTTTGGCATTAGGAATATGTGACAAGAATAAAATGATGATCCGTTATGCAAGAGGCAAACATGTCATTAGTGTTTTGGCTACCTTGCAAAGTAGAATAACACTATGTATAGTACTCCCTCCGTTCACTTTTATAAGTCGTTTCAGAAAACTAAAAATAGGTTGCTTTGGATGCTGTCTGAAATGTCTTATAACAACAAACATAGTGAGTAGCATTAGTAGAAATGTCCAGGTAATGCATACGATGAGAAAATAAATAAGTTCTTTTTTCTTTTGTAACTTCAAAATATCTTGCTTGGATTTTCTCAATAACCAAACAAGGATAAACTTTTAGCTCTACTTTCACATGGTTCTGTAGCATAGCACGGACATCTTACTAGTATCTAAATAAAATACCCATCTGTTGGAGTGTAAAAATCACATGGCCAGGAATTCGAACTCCGAACCTCGGCAATGCATCCCACTCACGCTAACCAATAGTCCAACCAACTAGATATGTTAGTTTTATGTGTGGACTCTTTATATCTAATGTGTAAAAATGTCTGATATATGAAAACGAACGCATCATCCTCTCCACAGTCACCATTCGTTCTCATCACCATCTTAATCTGCATTTGCACTCCTTATTAGTACTTTGGCATCACTTGTCGCTTGTTGATTGGTTTTGGACCAAAACATCACATTTCGTCCCTGTTTGGATACTCTAACACAGTTAGAGTTGGAGTTATTTTCTAGCCCACTCTAACTCAAATAAGCACCTCTCTATCGGGATAGTTGGGTTAGATGGAACTAACCCACTCTAACCCTCCATGTTTGGATACTTTTGGGTTATTTGAGCCCCCAACTAACCCAAACTAGCTCTAACCCCGTGATCCAAACAGGGCCTTCATGCAAGTTGTAGGATGGCGGGGTGTAGTTTTGCAAGTTTTAGACCAAAACATCACATTATTTGCCAATTCTAGGACATGTGATGCTTTTACCTCAAATATGAATACAACCCACCTAATTATACAATAATTAATAATAAGAGAGAAGGTCTAAAGTATCATCGTTAATAGTAATGATGAAGATACGCAGGGGGTAAAAGACAATTTATCCCAATCTAGCACCCACCACCCCAATTTTTGCACAATTAGTGGGGGGGGGGGGGGCATTGCCCCCTGACTTCTACGTTGCTCTGCCATTGCTACCAACATAACTATGACCGTCACAATAAAATTTTACTTTGTAAATGAAATATTATTAGACCGCCAGCTAAGTACTAGCATTACTAGTAGTTGGGCATGGCAAGAACAGGCTACAACTATTCATATCTTATGTTACTATTTATGAAAAAAATGTTCTTATATTGCAAAGAGAACATATTAGCATATACAAAAATTGTTCCACAAATGATTTGTTCTACTTGCCTAGCTGATTGCCAATTTAATTCTACTAAACTATCATTCCATTTTATAAAACTTTGTCGGTACTTATAAAACTCAGTTACCTCAACGTTTTGTTGTGCTTGCCATTTTAATTCCACCTAGTTACCGTATTGTTTCATAAAGCTTGTCAGTACTTAAAAAAATCTAGTTGCCACAATATTTTGCTATGCTTGTCATTTTAATTCTACCTAGTTGTCATGTTTTCTCACAAAGCATGTCCATTATTGTAAGGGAAAATTGTGTTGTTGTGGTGATTTGTTGTACTTATCAGTTTAATTTTGTTTAGTTGTCATGTTGATTCATAAAACTTGTCGATTGTTCCAAAAACTAGTTGTCGTTGTGTTTTTTGTGTGCTTATCTGTTCAGTTATACTCGGTTGTCCCATAAAGCTTGTCAGTCGTTGTACAAACTAGTTGTCATATTATTTTGCTGTGCTTGCCACTTAAGTTCTACCTGGTGGCCAGTTGTTTCGCAAAAAATGTCAGTGGTTGTAAAAACCAGTTGCCAGGGTATTTTGTCCTCACTTGTCTAGTTGGTTGCCAGTTTAATTTTACCAAATTGCCATGTTATTTCCATAAAACCATGCTGTATGTCCCTTTATACTACATAAATAGCATCTTTATCTTGCTCACATGTGTTACTCATACAAGTTGTACATTAAAAATTTCTAGAGATTATATGAATTCAGAGATAAAAAAAAGAGTAGCGTTGCTGCCTCGAAACTTGTGGTGTACGGACACTAGTTGATCTACGCACGCTACAATATGTAACTGTTTTTTTTTTTGTGTGAGCCAACCCGGAGTTGGATGCTTAGAGGTCAGTGGTATCTTCAACCCACCGAGGTTCAAATTCTGGTGATCGCATTTATCCTATATTTATTTTAGAATTTCTGACGCTCCTCAGTCTCTTGAAGGATCTCATAGGAATAGGGTGTGCATGTGTGCGTTCATACCAGTGAGTGTATGCACGTATATATGAGGCTTGCATCTGTACTATGTTAAAAAAATGTAGATTTTTCATAGATGTATATAGAATATTTATATCTCATGGCAATGAACGGACACGTTCAGAACTGAAAACCGTAGTATGGTGTGGACCGACCAGGGTTGGAAATCTGTCTCCGTGTCCGAATTCGCCTGTCACCCGGCGTAACGGGACCTCTTAAAAGCCCACTGGATGACGCTCTCGATCGGGGACGAACACGAAGAGCAACCAAACGAGAAGCGATCGATCGGGTCCTTTTCGATCAGAAGATCATCAGCGCTGATAGATGGCGCACGGGCAGGAGTCGTCGCCGACGGAGGCCGCCGGCGCCGGCCCCGCAGCGCAGTGCGCGAACGGCTGCGGGTTCTACGGGAGCGCGGCGACCAAGAACATGTGCTCCAAGTGCTACCGCGACCACCTCAAGGCCACCCACACGGCTGCCCCCGGCCCCGCCGTCGAGGGGAAGACGAAGGTGCAGGCCGACGACGTGGCCAACCTCGCCTTCAACCTCAAGACGTCGCTGAGCCTGCAGGATCACTCTGCAGCTGGTGCTGCCGAGGCGCCGGCGAAGAAGCCGACCAGGTGCATGGCCTGCAAGAAGAAGGTGGGGCTGCTGGGGTTCGCGTGCCGATGCGGTGGCACCTTCTGCTCGCTGCACCGCTACATGGACGGGCATGCGTGCGACTTCGACTACAAGAAGGCCGGCCGTGAGAAGATCGCGCAGCAGAACCCTCTCGTCGTGGCGCCCAAGATCGACAACAAGATTTGAAGGCAGAAGGAGTTCAAAAACATGAGAGTTTTTTCTAGGGACATGTACATAGTTACTATCTTCTCCTCTTTAGATCTTTCACGTACGCTTGTCAAGTTGAAGATTGTCAATGTTCATCTTTCTTGTTCATAGTCATGTATTCATGTAGATTGGTGCAAATGTGTACCATCGTGTTATTCAATCTTTGTCTGGTCTTCCTTTTTGTTTTAACCTAACCCTGACACACATTGAACATAGCCGCCGCCTCCTCCTCTTCCACAAAAAAAGCTAGGGTTTCTGTCTTCCGCTGCCGCCGCCGCAGGTCCGCCTCCTCTCCGGTGGCCCTAGGGCCATGGAGACGCGGTGGACCTCGGCAAGGGCCGGCAGGAGGGCTCCGTTTTTTGTCGTTTCTTTCAGTTTTGTTAGGGTTTGTGTTCTGCTCAGGAAGACGAGACGGCGGCGGCTCCCTGAAGATGGAATAAAGGTCCCCCGCCTAGCCCCTGTTTCGGCGGTGCGTCTAGCATCGTTGGTGGGCGTGTGGAGGTGTGTCTCCGGCAGATCTATCTTTGGTGGATTTGCTCGGATCTCGTCGTTGTTCGTCTATGTTCATGTGTCTTTGGATTGGATCTTTCTGATCTACGCTATTCTTCATCTGCGGCGGTTGCTGTTCTGATGCGCTGGTCCTATGGGGCCTTAGCACGACGACTTTCCGACTGTCTACTACAACAAGTTGTGCCCGACTCCGGCGGTGGAGGGGCGATGACGGCGGCGCGCCTTCGGCTCGCTTCAGTGCTAGTAGTCGTCGTTAGGTGGTCTACGGATCTGGATGTAATTTCTATTATTTCTGGTATTCATTGTACTGCCATGATTGAAGATGAATAGATCGGAAATTTTCTCACAAAAAAAATTTAGATGGTTTTGTAGTTTAGGGTTGTGTTTTAGATTGGTGACAGAATGATCTGGTACAAAACACGAAGTTCATCACAATGGTGCGTTTGTTAGAAAATGCAGTGCAAAATACCAAAACAATAGCAAAGCCGTAGTGGTAGTCCCAGATAACTGTTTTTTTTTTGAAATGGAGACGTACCCCGGCCTTTGCATCATATGATGCATGCAGCCATCTTATTAAAAGATCCATGAAGTATCACAAAGTCTTAAAAAAGATCCATGAAGTATCACAAAGTCTTAAAAGTATTACAGCTCGCAAGTGGAGCGAAAAAAGAAAAAGCAATGCTGACGATCACAACCGGTACGGCAATATGAAGGATAAGCTCCCTAAACTCCTATCATGTTATGCGACCGCCATCCGAACCGGTTGAATATAGCCCGTGCTACCATCTCCCCATGGTTGCACCCAGTAACCAAAGGCTCCCTGGAGTCCGGAGGAGTAAGGACCACGTACGGATCCAAGCGATAGCTCTGAAGATGACCTGCAAGAAAGTTAAAGTGTGTTGTCTGTTAAATATCAAATCATTCCGACAGTTCCATATAGCCCATAATAGCGCATATTCCAATCCGAATACGAGTTGCAGTAGTATGTTCAACCCCAGCTAACCAAGTTCCAAACAACGACTCAATGTCAACTGAAGGATAGATGTTGAAGGCTATACGAATTGTTCTCCAAAGCAATTTGGCGAGTGGGAACTCAAGGAATAAATGTTGTACTGTTTCATCATGATCACAAAAACAACAACGTGAACTGCCTACCCATCGCCTCTTGATTAAGTTGTCCTTAATGAGTATTACTTGCTTGTGGACGAACCACATAAAAATTTTGATACGCAAGGGTACCTTAACCCTCCAAATATGCAGTGATCGTGAGATTGGGCCAGAGTTAATTAAATCCAAATAGAAGGATTTGATCGTAAAACCCCATTTTTAGTTATTTCCATTGCGTCGAATCCGATTGGTCAGAGAGTTGAATATCTATCAATCTCCGAACCAAGTGCATCCAGGCATTCTATCACTCACCAACTAAAGCGCGTCTGAACTGAATATTCAAGGGAATCGATTGTAATACTATGCCAACATAATCCTCTTTATGTTGCACAATGTTATACAGGGTGGAATATTGTACAGCCAGGGGAGTCTCCCCTAACCACGTGTCCTTCCAAAATCTTGTTGACATCTCATTGCCAACCAAGAATTTGACCCTACGAAAGAACAAGTCCTTTGTTCTCATCAGCCCCTTTCAGAATGGCGAGTCAGTTGGTCGTATGGTAACCTGAGCGAGCGTTTTGGACTGTAAATACTTATTTGCGTAAAATCTGAGCCCACATGCCATCTGGCTCATTCTCTAACCTATAGAGCCATGCATTTGCTCATAAGGCACTTGTTCTTCATTTCTAAGTTCTCAATACCGAGACCCCCCTGGTCTTTAGGTCGGCAAAGGATATCCCATCGCCCGAGACGGTATTTCCTCTTGGGCTCATCTGACTGCCAGAAGAACCGAGATCTAAAGAAATAAAGTTGTTTCCGAACCCCTTTCGGAATTTCAAAGAACGATAAGAGAAACATCGGCATACTAGTCAGTACGGAGTTAATTAGTACTAGCCGACATTCATAAGACATAAGCTTGCCCTTTCAGCAGCTCAGCTTTTTTTCAATTCGATCTTCGATACATTTCCATTCTTTGTTGGATAACTTACGGTGATGAATCGGTATTGCCCAAATAACTAAATGGTAAAGAACATAATTCACACCCAAACAATTGTCTATATGTGTCTTGTTCGTCTTTGGCCTTCCCAAAGCAGAACAACTCGCTCTTGCGAAAGTTTATCTTTTAACCTAACAATTGTTCGAAAAGACCTAGTATGAGTTTCATATTGCGCGCCTTGGCAATGTCATATGTTCCATGAATAATATAGTGTCGTCAGCGTAATGCAAAATAGATACTCCTCCATCAACCAGATGAGGGACTAACCCCTCCACCTGACCATGCTGCTTGGCCCTACCAATGAGAATGGCCAGCATATTGGTGACTATGTTAAACAAGAGAGGAGACATGGAATCCCCTTGTCTAAAACCCCCTTGTGTGTCTAAAAATAATGACCGATATCATCATTAACTTTAATGCCGACACTACCCTTCTGAACTTGAGACCCCACTTGGTTTCGCCAGGCTTCACTAAAACCTTTCATGCGCATTGCCTGCTGAAGAAAAGGCCACTTAACTTTATCATATGCCTTCTCAAAATCCACTTTGAAGATAACCCCATCTGGCTTCTTCGAATGAATTTCATGAAGCGTTTCATACAAAACGACCACCCCTTCAAGTACGTGTCGCCCTGGCATGAACGCTATCTGACTCGGTTGTACCACTGAATGAGCAATCTGCGTCAATCTATTGGTACCCACCTTTGTGAAAATTTTGAAACTCACATTGAGAAGACATATGGGCCTAAATTGCTCGATCCGATCTGCCTCTTCTTTCTTTGGCAACAGCGTAATCATGCCAAAGTTAAGATGAAACAACTCTAAATGCCCGCAAAAGAAATCATGAAACATAGGCATAAGATCGTCCTTAATAATATGCCAACATTTCTTATAGAATTCGGCTGGAAACTCGTCTGGTCCTGGTGCTTTATTCGGTTTCATTTGCGAGATTGCATTCAGAACCTCCTTCTCAGTAAAGGGCGCAGAGAGAATATCATTCTCCTCCACCTAGGAATAACTTATGAACACTACTTCCATATGGCACAATAACAAACTACGACTATTAGATAGATAGCAAATGTGGAATATAGCGAGTAAACTACGGTGATTAGATAGATAAATTCTACCAAACGCCTCGCCGTCTTATTTGCTCGCCGCATCCACCTGGTGTCCTGGTCCAGTCCTAGCCAACCAGGTAGTACACAATATGTATCACATTGTGAAGATGTACCAAAATGAGCTCATGTTTCTCACAGCTAACAAGCAACCTCTGGCAAGTCTATTCGGATGTCAAATGCCTCATAGTTCGTTGAAGCCTTGAGAGATACAATCTCTTGCTACAGTCCTCAAGCCGTCCCTAGTTCAAGTCCTTGACCATGGTGTTCAGCGTTGTCCATGTACCTGATGTCTTGATGGTCTTCACATCGGCGGAATCTTCTGGTACCGCCTCATCTATGGAGGGAATACCAGTAATGAAATTTTGTGTTGGGAAGGTTCCGTTGCTTTATAGAGAGGTATAGAACACCACAATGATGTTGATCAGGTTGTCTGAGTACAACCTGCGAAGGTAAGCAAAACAATGAAATATCCCATCTTTTCCATGCATCGGTGAAACTTTCCAACGGCTCGCGTCCATTTACAAAATATATCCAACGGTTCACATCCACCCACACAGGGATCCGAAGTTCAGGAACGCTTGAGAAAACAGACCGGACGGCCCATATGCTTCGGTGAATGTGAGAGCCTCATTTTACTCAGCTCTCTAACTATGGGATGGTACAATGGTGAACTATGGAATGGTACAATGGTGAACTATGGAATGGTACAATGGTGAACTCGGTGAGTTGAGAGACAACTCGACGACTAGAGTTTGTATCTAGTCCTAAGCTTGATGATGATGATGTTGACGATGTAGAACTTAGATCCGCCGTGCGGACCTCTCCTCCATTTATATAGGGCTAGCGAGATGTTGCAAACCTTAGAAAGAGTTCATCAAGGTTACGCCCGACTCCTTCTTGTGCACCAAGTCGGCTCACCGATAGGCCTTTCCAATGCTTAACAGAGATATCTACAGGATATCTTCTAGGATCTCTCATAACCCATGACTTAAGTTGAAATAATCTGCTAAGCGACACTGATGCATACATCCAGTGGCGGAGGTAGGCCCACCCTGGGTTTTTTTGGATAGTTTTATAGCATAGGAAAAATGGTAAAAAATATTAAGAAAAAAAATATTTTTTATGAACAATTCTATTGTTGGCCCACCCTGGTTCATTGGGCTAGATCCGGTACTGCATACATCTTGGTGTTTTGTGAACACGAAGGCAGTAATGTTCACTCGATGCGTTGCCATCAAAATATAAAGGGGAAAGTACAGAGAAACTTTCTGCGACCACGACAAGACTCCCCTCCAGGTTCGTTCCAACCACAAGACCGGCTTCTACATGCTCTTCTGGGGTGCCACCGAGTTTGAACGCATGGAATCTCTCTCTTGCAATGGGTAAAGGGTGAAGGCTTACACGTCTTGGGGAAAACTACTCCTACCAAGAATGGTTAGCTGATTTCCAGTTGGTTTACGCGGACATGGCTAAGAATTAATATCTCATGAGAGACGAGAAAGTGAGACATGATTCCCCGAAAAAAAAAAGAGAAAGTGAGACATGATTAATGATCTTTGCGCGGATTAGTTGGATAGGACCAGCTAATAACCATTCAATTGAGGGAGAGAATGTTGGGCAGATGTACCAACAGCTTGCTGGTGCTCGAATGTGTTTGCGCGGAGCGGATAGTTAATTGCTTAATTAAATTATGAGTGCCATCAAGGGGTCCATAGCTCAGTGGTAGAGCAATTGACTGCAGATCAATAGGTCACCGGTTCGAACCCGGTTGGGCCCTTTTCAACACAATCTTTTTTTGCGGACACTCTTCTATCTTGTTGGTATTTTTTTCCTTTCATTTCCTTACTTTATATTGTTCCTTTTTAAAAAAAAATACATCAGCAGCAAGCAACCGGATAAACAGTATAAAATCTAAAAAATAGTAGCAAACAATTTTTTTTTTGAAGGTCATAGATCCGTTGTATGTTGGGAGATTTGGAATGAAAGGAATGGCAGGGTATTCTGTTCCAAAGCTTCCCTTCCATTCCAAGTGGTCGCGGCGATTAAAGATGAGGCAAAGACATGGGTGACCGTCGGGCGATTATGGGCAATTTAATTCCGGGAGAGTAGCCATTTTTATTGGACATGTCTGGTCCTGTAACCTGAAAAGTATTGTCTTGCCCCTCCTTATTTAATGAGATGAGGCAAAGATTTTGCCTCCATTTCAATAAAAAAAAACCGTCGCAAGGAAACGACCAAAGTGGCCTCGCTCACATCTGCTATGATCACGTTGCCATCTGAAGAAGTAAACCCACGGGCTATTTCATCCAAGTTACCGTTTCAAAGTTGAGATTAAATGATATGTTTAAGGGCCTGTTCCGAACCTCTCTCAGCTTCTCAAACTCCACAAAATCAGCTTCTGTAGCTTGCTTCAAACTTCACCTGGCGATTCCATTCGTTCGGCAGTGTTCGTAGCTTCTCTCCACGATTTGGCCCAGCTGAGAGCCTATTGGGCTGTTGGGTGCCAGTTTGGTCCGGATGGAGGCAGCCCACCTTGTATCGTTGTGTGGAGGAGGACTGGCCACGTGCGCTCGCACAGGATACGAGCGAGGCGAGCATCCCACGAGCGGCTGGGAGCTGTTTCGCGAATCGTTTTTTGTACTTCGCGGTGGCATCCTCTTGTAATTAGTAGGAATTCCTCGCTTCTTCATATTGTGGAGCTGGGCTTTCGTTGCTTCTCATTTTTGCACTATGGAATCGCTCAACTTCTATGAGCTAAATCGTTCGGGACTGCTTCACTTTAGAATTTGAAAGAATTCCTTATTTAACACTATCTTAAATTTCGTTTTCTTATTTGACATTGAAATTTTTTTTCTTTCCTATCTAACAATGGGTCTAAATTTTATGCCTCTTATGACACTATTGTCCATTTTGAGTCTAAATAACACCGGAAAAGACTCTTTTACCCTTCATGTGGTATGTGTGTGCGTGAGACACTAGCACACACGTAACATCAGTACGAGAGCAGTAGCACACACGTAGCAGCATATACACACGTAGCAACACCCGCACGTGCACACACACAACAACACACGCGCACGCAGGAGCGAAGCCAGCAATCTGGCAAGATTTGGTGCCCGCCATACCTAATATTTGGTGCACATACTTAGTTGTATGATATACTAGCATACTCCTGTACAGTACGTGTTTGATTTTAGCTTAGCCGTGCGTCCGTGCCGGCCTGCTGGTCTGATTGCTGATAGCTAATGGATAATGGCTAATGGGCCGTGCTCCTTGATCAGCATGTGGCTTCAGTG
This sequence comes from Aegilops bicornis, assembly GCA_021605145.1. Classification (NCBI taxonomy): domain Eukaryota; kingdom Viridiplantae; phylum Streptophyta; class Magnoliopsida; order Poales; family Poaceae; genus Aegilops; species Aegilops bicornis. Next base: position 689,261,403 of record CM038674.1, read on the forward strand.
CACTCCACACTTTTCCCCTTTAAAAAGAGTACACGCAGTTTGGTCGTATTTGTTGAACACAAAGTTATATGTATTATTCTAGCGAGCTCTTGTGCTGTATTATAATATGATTTTGTCCTTCATAAACTCTGCCGCACCTGAAAAATATTCATGTCTTCGTCACTGCACACACGCAGCAGCACACACGCAGCACGGACGGACGCAATAGCACGCGCGCACACACATGCAAGGACACACCCACTAGCAAACACGCACGTACACATGCAGTAACAAACACACGCACACACATAGACACTCAGCAGTAGCACGCACGTGCGCGTGTGTCGTGCACACAAACATACCACTTGAGGGCAAAAGAGTCTTTTCAGGTGTCACTTTGGCTTAAAATGAACAAAAATGTTATAAAAGGCATAAAATTTAGACTCGTTGTTAGATAGGGAAGAAATTATTTATGGATGTCAAATAAGGCATAAAATTTAGACACGGTGTTAAATAAGGAATTCTCTCCTAGAATTTTGAGAAGATAAAAGCTGGAGGAGATCAGAACAGGCCTAAAGGTTGGAAACTTTTTTTTTGCGGTAAACTTACGTTGTCGGCGTCATAGAGAGGGGCAACCGGGCAATCATGGAGAACGACTCCTTTGGGTTGGTTGCACTATAGAGCTAGTTTGTGGAGGTTGCACATCCACACAGCGTATACATGTTGGCCTTCATTAACGGACTAATCGGAAGACTTACTCTTCTGTGTTCTGTGTTGCTTACGAGAAGTTGCCCCTGGTTGTGCAGCGACTGTACTTCTCCCTCTCTTAGTATAAATAGGTGGTTGTGAGGTATTGGTTGGTATATTACCTCTTTTAAGAGCATTTCTATCATGAAAAAAAATCCTTTGTGACACCATTTATAGTCAGCAAATGAATTTGGCAAATAATTTTTATATATCGCAAATTGATAATGTTTCGAACTAGAAGTTCGGTCTCTTGAGTACCTATATTCTGAGGAGGATATGTCCTGGACATTCCAATTAATTTAATGGTGGGAAATGAACATTTTTTCCTTCTAAAAATCATAAACATTATTTATATGCGCGAACACTTTTTAAGATTACATGATTATTTTTAAATAGGGATGAACACTTCAAAATGACACACATTTTATAAAACAATAAATGAAATTCTCTTGAAACACATGAACACTTTCCAATCTTAGATGAATATTTCTTAAAATTAAGTAAAAACAATTCTGTGTACAATTTAATTTACATGATTTTTTTAAAATTATTTTTTAAAATATATATTCATAAAATAGAATAAATAGCCTCGAATTTTAAAATTATTAAAGAACATATATGACCTACGTCGGTCCACCACACCATTCTGTGTATCTGCTTGACTATCCGCTGCAATAAGCATCACCACTATATATCCCCTACTGCGATGCTATTTCTCTCTCTCGCCTCAAGGATTTTCCCGTTGAGGCATTAGGCGGCCCAGTATGGGTTCCTGTGGGAGTCTTTTTTGGCACTTTTTCATCAACTTTTTTGTGTTTCATGTGTTGGTTTTTAACTTTTTTGTGTTTCCTTAGTGGGTTTTTTTGTTTCTTAACTTTTGTTCTCCTCCTTTTCTTTCTTTTAGATATGGTTTTCTATCTCGGTTTTCAACGGTTTTCTTATGCGTTTGATTTATGAGATCTCAACTGTTTTCTTTGGCTTTTTATACACATTGTACATTTTTCATTAACATAAAGAACATTTTATATACATGATTAATATTTTTCTAATATCTGTTTTGAAGTCTCCTTTTTTAATATTAATTTTATATTTTCATAAGAATCTGAACACATTTTTTATACATGATTAAGATTTTACAAATACATGATTAATTTCTTTCAAATACATATTTTTTAACAATATTCTGAATATGTGTTAATCATTTTTTAAATACACGTTAAAACATGTATTGAATTATAAGAACCTCCTTCAACTACACAAATATTTAAATGTCATGAACATATTTTTGAAACAAGTCACCATTTTTTGTAAATGCAGCATATTTTTTAAATGCTACGACATACTATTTTAAACTACAAGAATATTGTCTACATTCAATAAATATTTTTTAATGACGTACATTTGTTTGCAATGTGTGAACATTTTTTAAATGTCACAAACATTTTTTTGGTTGCTATCAACATTTAGATATTTATGCTAACAAATATTCTACACCCCGTCAATTTTTAAAAATTCATTTTTATTTTATGTTAAAATAATGTTTATTACATTTTTCGAAATATCAATAAATGATAAAATGAATCAATGAAAAAATATAGAAAAATCAAATGAGCATGCAGGTAGCTACTTGGGCTACCCAGTAGAACGCTCGGTGGGGGCGACACTTCCTTCCATCTAGCCTTATGCGAGATATAGGTACTACCGAGTATGTTAGCTTGGGCTCTCTTGGATCCAGCCTCATCCCCAGCTAACTTCAGAAAATGACGGTCCATATCTCAACGAAAATGAAGGGTGTGACGATGTCTCGCTTGACCGAGACAGAGCCACCTCTCGCCCCAGGGGGCTCGAGCATGGACTGGTCCACTCGGCTCCTGAAGCGCGAGATTTTTAATGTTTGAATCGTTTTTCTTCTTCTTTGCCTCTTTTCTGGTTGCTCCACTTCTTCTTTTCCTTCTACTTTGGCTTCTTTTCTTATTTCAATATCCTATATGCTTCTTCCTTGCTTCTAATTCTCATTATTCTCTCTTTTTTCCAAGGCTTGCTTGTCAGCAAATGTTGATTGGTCAAAACAAAAATGTTGATTTGGTATTAGGAAATGTATGTGTAATACTTAAAGAATGTACATCAATTAATTTAGGTGGAATAAATATTTAAAAAAGTGTGGCCCATGTGTTTGAAATAAATATTTAAAAATGGATATGATATAACCAAATAAGAAAATGTACACCTAGTGATAAGAAAATGCTCATTGCTCAAAGGAAAAATATTGATTTAGTAGTTCAGAAATGTATGCTCAAGATGCACGAAATTAAAAAAAGATGGGGAAAAGGTACAATTGTTAAATGTATTTATCTTTCAAAAAAGTGTTGAGAATATATTTCAAAATGTTTCGGAAAGCCATTATAAAAGACAAGGAATGTACGTTAAAAATGTCTAACTTTTGGAGAAGTCTTGGTATTGTGTTTTAAATATGTACTGGAAAATGTCTATGATGTATCAAAATAAGAAAATGCACACCTACTCAGCCCTGAATAAGTATTTTCCTTACATTTTTGGATAAGTTTCTAAAACATGTTTGACACTTTCTTAGAGTTATCGGAATGATAGTGTTCATTTTTTGAGAAGTTTTCCATTTTTCTTTGCCTTCCATTTTTGGGTAAATTTTGACAAAAATAAGGTTCGAAATTAGTATGTTCTTTGTGTTTTTTAATCCATTTTTCAAAAAAATTTCAAGCTTTTCCAGAATGATCAACATAGTATTGTTAATGTTTGAGAATTGTTTCAATTTTTATGGGCACTTTCATTTCTCGGCCAAAATTTGCCCCCCCCCCCCCCCCGCCAAATCCTGAATTAGTATTTTGATTGTAATTTTTAATCAATTTTTCCAAAAATGTATGGTACTTTCCAATTAGCATCGTACTGTTTATGTCTTAGAATTATTTGAAAATGTTCTGGTCATTTTCATTTTTGTGTCAAATTTTGACCAAAAAAGGCCCTAAATCAATATTTTCCTTTTTTATTTTTAAATCGTCTGTCAAAAAAGATTCCCAGAATAATCAGCGTGAGAATTTTATCATTTTGTTTTGGGCACTTTCATTTATTGGACTGCATGACGTGGCAACTAACTTGGTTGTCAATTCTTCAAACTAGTCAATACCGACCAGAAAACTGGTTTGAGGAGAGGAGGGTTGAAACTTGTTCGGGTTTCAGAGTTAGGACTTGTAATCTATATGGTTTTGAAGTTCAGGGTTAGACTTAAGTGACAACAATATTGCTAAAAATGCCTCATTTTCTATTTTGATGGTAAACATGTTTGCCATGGTAGCTAAAAATCTGTTATATCCACATTTTTCTAAACTTGTCATCTGATTAGTAAAAATATTATCTATATTTTCCATGAATTAGGAAACACTTTTTCTAAGATTTTTCCACGACATGTATATTTACCATGTTGTATATACATGTGCCAAATGGATATATATAATTTACATACTATTTAAAAACAATTTCTCATGAGAACAATGTTTTTTCAAAACTTCCCACAATTTAACATGGAATTTGCCATGAGCGACATCTACTCCTTGCTGAAAAAATTTAAAACCATGGAAAATTTCAGGGCCATGGGAAATTTAAGAGCATGTCAAATTTTTGTTGCTCTCATGGAATTGTTTTTACAGCCATGACAGTGTTTTTCCTCTAAACCACGGGCAAATTTGTATAAGTTTTTGTTCAATGCCCATGGAAAATCTACAACAAACATAATTTTCTAATCAAGGCAAATCTAGGATTTTGTAATGTTGTTTGGAGTCTCCATATATGGCAACAATAATTATGTTTTCTAAAATTTTCACAGCCATTTGTAATATTCACATATCAAATCTAGGATCTTTTGTTCTCTCATACATTACAACTTTTTGCAAATGTGTAATGCCCACATGTCAATTTTAATTTTAGAGCCATGACAAATTGTTAGAGCCATGAGAAATTTTAGAGCATGGATATTTTTTTTTGCTCACATGGAAATTTATATTGCTTAACAATGACAAATTTTGTGAAGTGCAAATTGTTAGAGCCATGGGAAATTTTACAGCTTGGCGAAATTTTCCTACTCACATGGCAAACTTTTTAGACCCATGGCGATGCCAATTTTTTATCAGTTCTGTTATGGTCACATGACAAATCTAGGGGGGGGGGGGATGTTTTTCTGTATGATGGCAAGTTTTTTTTTCGGAGCCATTTTGTAATGTCTTGCAAAACCTACCGATTGCCATCTAAATAAACTAGAAAAACAAAAACAAATCCATGCCAACTTAAGAATGTATCGCTTTTAGTCTGGCCACTTGCCCTTTGAATTATCTAGATCTATCCAACATCTTTTTTTAATAGCAACTTTAATATGCATTCACTGGTTAATATTTGTGTTTGAAGGATTGCGAACTGATGTTCTTTTTACAGCTTTTTTGCCATGCGTCCCGTGTTTCTTTACGACTCATAAATTTGCTATGTGACAATTTAAAATTTTTTGATTGGTGCCATGTCGACCGAATAAAAACCTACAAATTTGCAACGCGAATTTTTACATTTTCCCCTAAAATTTGCCATGCTTTTTTAGAAGAAAATTTCCCCAAAATTTTGCCATGTGAGCAGAACAAACCTTTTACATGTTGCCATGATGTATCTAACAAAATTTATACAATTTGCCATGTTTTCATGCTTGTTGATATACTACTTTTTACACATAGATTACCATGATTGTTTAGGTAATTTACATTGTTAGCATTTTTTTGGCTGTTTTCTTGTAGTTTTTTTTTTCCTGTGGTGTACAACGGCAATAAGAAAATGGTTTGTGTAATTTACATTGTCAGATCCCTAATGGCGTATAAGAAAGAAAAACATGAATGTAGTGCGAGGAAAAACGTACTCTACTGAATTAGTACAAGACGCACCAGCGCACGCATTCTTCTCCAGGTTCCAATTGCGTATCCAAGACAAGACCGATGCATGGCGTTCAACCAAGAACTCTTCTTCTTCTGGCCGGCCAGGTTGTGAGCTGAGTTTGAACAGAAGAAATCCTGGTCTGGGTAATGCATGCATGCATGCATGTTCGACCAAGAACTCTTCTGGTTCTGGGCGGGGACGTGGCGGACTTGGATCCAAACTCTCCTTTTCCCGGTACGTCTCGGAGAAAAACCACCGTCCGTCGGTTGATTTCCTGCTCATTTACTCCGAAATGGAAACGGAATGGACCGGGAGCGCTCGCCTCACCTGGTCCGCTGATCACCCGGCAAACCGACAGAGCAGAGCCCCGCTTTGTCAAACCAGAGAGTGACATGACAAAGAATGTCTGTCCAATTACGCGCTGGTAAATTAAAGACAGGAAAGTGACATGATTAAGAGTCTTTGCGCTGATTATAATTTGATAAGGATCTTTGTGCTGATTAATTTGATAAGGCCAAGTGACTAACTATGCATCCGATCGAGGAAGAGAATTTTGGGCAGAGGAACCAGCCGTATGTGCCAGTGCTGAAAGGTGTTTGTGCGGACCGGCTCGTTTCTGTACTCGATATTCATCCAGAACAACCGTTTACGTTGCATGTCTTGTCATTGATATGTCATCTTAATTAAATAAAATTGCGTCAGCGGGTCCATAGCTCAGTGGAAGAGCAATTGACTGCAGATCAATAGGTCACCGGTTCGCACCGGTTTCTTGCAAGGACAAATACGAGGGGAAAGGGAGGAGAAACCTACTCCTACTATGAAGTACAAGAGGCACACGGATTCTTCTCCAGGTTCCAACCACGACACCGGCCAACATGCATGGCGTTCAAGGTTCAACCAAGAACACTTCTGGGCAGCAGGGGTGTGAGTTGAGTTTGAATAGAAGAAACCCTAGTCTAGGCAATGCATGTTCAACCGAGAACTCTTCTTGTTCTGGCCGGGGACGTGGCCGAGTTTGAATGGAAACCCTCTCTTTCTGGGTAAAGCGTGAAGGCCTTGCTACTACGCGTGCGTCTCGGAGAAAACCACCGTCACTCAGTCCGTTGATTTTCCGGTTCGTTTACATGGAAATGGAGAATGGAGTGGAGCGGGTGAGCGCTAGCCTGGTCCGCTAATCACCAGACAAACCGACGACAGAGCTGCCCGCTTCGTCAAACCGGAGAGCGACATGACTGAGAATGTCTGTCCAATCAGGTGCTGGGGACGGGACAGTGACATGATTAAGCATCTTTGCGCCGATTAACAATTAGAAAAGACCAACAAAGAGGAAGCAGCCACGCAGGTGCTGAAAGGTGTTTGTGCACACCGGCTCGTTCCTGTCCCTTGGTCTTCACCGATTACGCTGCACGTCCTGCTATTTATATTAAGGGTCTAATTTAATTAATCGACATCAACGGGTCCATAGCTCAGTGGTAGAGCAATTGACTGCAGATCAATAGGTCACCGGTTCGAACCCGGTTGGGCCCTTTTCAACACTAATTTTTTCCTGCTTACAACTCTTATTTATTGGATTTCCTTTTTTTTTTTCCTACTAGAATTATACTGTATTACTTTTGAAAAAGTCTAGGACGCACCTCAACCTCAACATATATCAGCCACACACCACACATTTTTTTCCGACAAACAACAAGAAGTTCCAAGCCCACTCTTGAAGGATATTGCATATGAAGCGCGAGTAGTGCCATTGCCACGGAAATACGTCGGGCTCTTGAGGCGAACCACCACATTCATCGGTCCGGTTTGGAAGACCATTTATTGTGAATCGTACAGATGCCCCCGCGACACCTGTGACGAGTGCAATGGAGAGGGGGCATGGACCTCGGGGATGGCATCGGCAGGGTGTTACGGTGATGAAAAAGGGACCCTATAGAACAACCTACGATATGGCGGTGGCGTAACATGGGACAAGAGCTTTGGCAGGTTAGTCGCTAAGGAGAAAATTACCTTGTTTGGTGATAGAGGTGCTTACCAATATTAGTTATTGCCCCTGCTTATCTAGCTAGTGTCCTCCTTCTCCACCTTATGCGCAAATCAGAGAATAACGTTGTAGTAGTATCTTTCAAAAGAACTCTTACGAACGGAACTTATAATGTGACATGAAGGGTCACAGAGGGTGCCAAGTGACATTTGGGTCAAATTGTTCGAGAGTCTAGCACTTTTATTAATCAAGGAAACTTGCATATTATTTGACCACGCATACATGCATGCGGAGATTAGCTATAGGAGCTTGATTTTGCGTTGTATAGCAACGCATGTAAACGTAAGTAAATATCCACAACACGTACTGGCGAGTTACCTGCTTTTTAAAATTTGGGCCAATCGATTTGAAAGACGGAGGCACAACCCTAAAGCAGAAGACGGCGACACCGCGGCGAACGCCAGATAGAGGGATGGTCGGCGGTAGCAACATGGCGGTGGGTGTTGGCCAAGAGAGGGCAGTGCCCCGCTAGATCAGCGGATCAGAGGAAGAGGAAGACGGAGGCACAACCGTTAGATTTGGAGCCGATGATCCCCATTTCAAAATAAAAAAAAGATTTAGAGCCGATAATCCGCAAAATCAATTTACTCAGGCATTTCACTTATTAATGCTTCCTCACCCGCAAAAAAAAAAACTTATTAATGCTGCCGATCAACGAAGTCACGGGAACGGTCTAGAAAAAGAAAGATGCCGGCAGAAATGGCCCCCAAGCTTACATGCGCGCACGATCTTGCACGTACGTGTGCGTCTATATATATATCCCCATTCGGTGTGTGCGTCTATCCTCGCCACGTAGCTCGGTCCGCCGGTGACACCACGTGTACGGTCAACGATCACTTAACCCCATGCAACAGCATGCATGCCGGACCATACTGGATACACCTCATGCATGCTCCCTCGGAAAAAAAAATCTTTTTTTGAAGGAAAAAAACAATTCATGCATGCATGCTAGTCTCAAATTACAAACTTCATAAAGTTTAAATTATGATAATAAAACTAATATGTGAAGTATTTTGCAATGTGGAGTTCTATATATTCCGTTGAGCACTTGTATATGTAGCTTGTCTACAATTAATTAACTCACTATGTTTGTATAATCATCATGCCCCGGGCTAGGTCGTGTAGTGCAAGCAAGCTGGCTATATATATATCTATTTGGTGTGCTGCTGCAGCGGCGTGAGGAGGAGCTGGACGCCGTCGGACGGCCGGAGCGAGAGCATGACACGGGGCGCGTGCCGGTACTCTGGCGCCACGGCCAGCTCGAACCGCCGCAGCACCATGGCCACCACCACCCGGTACTCCATCCCGGTCAGGTTCCTTCCCACGCAGATCCGCCCCCCGAACCCGAACGGCAGGTACCCCATCCGGTGCCGGCAGCCGCCCTGCGCGCCCGCCGCGAACCGCTCCGGCCGGAACTCGTTCGCGTCGGGGCCCCACAGCGCCTCGTCGTGGTGCATGGCCACCACGTCCACCCACATGTTGGTGCCCCGCGGGATGGTCGTGCCGGCGCCGTCGACGGCCACGTCGTGCAGGGCCTGCCGCTGCACGTTGGGGGACGGCGGGTAGAGGCGGAGCACCTCGCTGAGGACCCACCCCATCTTGGTGAGCCTGGAGAGCGCGGCGGCATCGAGGGGGCCGTCGGCGGTGACCTCGCGGAGCTCGTCCCGGAGCGCGCGCTGCCACTCCGGGTGCGCCGCGAGCATGAGCAGCGTCCAGGACACGGCCAGCGCCGTCGTCTCGTGCCCGCCGAAGAAGAAGGTCTTGCACTCGTCCACCAGCTCCCGGCTCGTCATCAGCCTCTTCTTCTCATCTGTCACCTCGTCGTTCCCGGCCAGCAGCAGCGAGAGCAGGTCTTTGTTCTTCTTCTCCTGACCGCCGGCGCGTCGGCGGCGAGAGTCGATGATGTCGAGCAGCAGCGCGTCGATCTCGCGGCCGAGCTTCCACGCGTCGTAGGTCTTGCGGAGGTGGAGCAGCCTGGCGAGCGGCACGCCGACGAGGCGGTTGGAGCGGAACAGCATCGCCTGCATGGCCTGCAGCTTCTCGAACACCCGCGCGCCGCCCTCGTCGCCGATGCCGAAGCTGGCCCTGGCGATGATCTCCGCCGCGTTCCGCACCACGCCCCTCTCCACGTCCACCACCGCCCCCGCGCTCCGGCCCGCCGCCGCCACCGCCTCGCTCCAGTCCCCCAGCATCTTCGCCGTCGTCTCCTCCATCACGCCGATCATGTCCTGCACGCGTAAGCATGTGATGTCAGTGCCTGCATGCATGGATATGTAGTGTACGTGTGCATGGATTTGGAAGCAGGCTCGAGTATGTAGGGTAGGAGTACGTACGTTGAGGTTGGTGGCGGAGAAGGCGGGCGCGATGATGTGGCGGTGGCGGGCCCAGTCGTCGCCCTCGGCCATGACGAGCCCGCGGCCGAACATGGGCATGCGGTCGCGGCGGAACACGTCGGGCTTGCCCCACAGCCGGCCCATGGCGCCGGCGGTGGCGGACTTGAGGAACTCCGGGTCGGCCACGTACAGGAACGGCTCCGCGCCCAGCCAGTACACGAACACCTTGCCGAACGCCGCGCGCCACCGCGCGAAGTAGGGGAAGACGGCGCCGTGGATGTCGCTGATCACCCCCGCGCCCGCCGGCAACGTGCCGTTGCTCTCAGCCAGCGAGGCCGCGATCTCGGGGAGGTTGCCGAGCGGGAAGGACGGGGCCGGGCCGCCGAAGCCGGACCCGCGGAGCCGGCGCCGCGTGGCCGACGGCGCGAGCCACGCCGCGTGGAGGAAGTAGACGAAGGTGGCGAGGGCCAGCACGGCCGCCGCCGCCACCCCGCCGTGCGCCGTCGCCAGGAGAGCCGCCGCGAGCTCCATTGGGGCTAGGGCTAGCTAGTTCTCAGCCGAGAAAGTAATCAAGGTGGCAATTGGCGTCGGTGTGATGAGAGATGGTTCGATGGTGTCTGGTGTCCGGCGCGTCTGCGTTTATATAGAGGGGAGGGGAGGAGAGGAGATGGGCGGAGCGGCCATGGACGGAGGGAAGTAGGTGGGTTTGACTGGGTCATGGCCCGAGGAATGGTCGGAGGCGAGCACGTAGCAGCAGTGGTAGCACGCGGCTTGGCTCCCCGAGTGGAAGCATCGGGCCGGTGCTCGTCCCATTCTCCACCTCCTCCGTCTCGTTTTCACTGGCGTGCGTAGCTTCAAATTTCTCGGTCAAACGCGGGCCGCAATGATCATGAGCGGCGAGCTCCGGCGAACGATTTTCAGACCGGTCAGGGAATATTTCGAATCCGACTGATTGTTACTAGCTTTCTCTGCTGCCTTAATTAGAATATTATTGTTATTACATGTTTAAGTCCAGATTCTCGCGTCAGCCATGCATATTTCCACATCCTTTCGGACATAATGTAAAGAAAGATCCTTTCGGAAATACCAACGTACGTATTCAAAGATTTATACCCGCCGCGGGCGCTTTCGGTTACAAATATATGCCCTTTGCATATGCCGTGCGCATTCTGGCATCATGAAGCTTCCTTGCAAAATGCTGCTTAAATTCCACACTTGCCAGCTGACTAAATTCCCTATAGCTACATGCCCCTACGAAATTACTCATTTTTAGTTACGAATTTAACATTTTTTTAGAGCCCTTGGAATTTAACTAAACCGTAGGGCTCGGCTAGGCCATGAAAATATTCGCCGCTGCCATGACTATTAATTTTCTTTTTGAGACAGATCACCACATATACCATGTCGTGCACCACAAGGAACCTTTTATTATTCTTCCCTAGATAGCTTAGCACATACTCCCCCGTCCCAGAATACTGTCTAAACATTTAACTAGGTTGAGACACATATTCTGGGACGGAGGGAGTATAATATGTGGGGCGCAAGCGAGGGGTATATTACACGGGAAAAGTAACTGTCATGCCACACTTTTCGCAATATTATTGAATGCATTTATTGCTGTTGATCTTGGATCATGCTCCTTTAATCCACTCTTTTGTATCTCCTTAATTGTCTGATATTTTAATTGGTATGATTAATTCTGTGTCTCTTAATTGGTACACAATTAAAACCCTGTCTCTTAATTGGTGGGATTAATGGGGCTCAAAATTTGTGCGTGTGGAACAGGACTCGAACTCTAGCCCTCACCATTCATACTATACAAAACACCGCTAGCAATTGGACGTGTATGGTTTCAACTAAAATTACGTGTAAATTGCGATTTTGAATTTGTACAAACTCATTGAAGCCTGCATGAACCTTCGTCTCTTAAGCATCGAAGGCTTGGTAACGTACGTACAAACATAGTAATAACTTTTTGACTATAACAAAAAAGTTGTTGAAAAAATACCCCTGATAACTTCTGTGTAAACATTGCACAATACGTAAATAAAAAAAAACTTCTGTGTAAACAACATGATAATATATGCACCACATACCTGATAAACAGCATGAAAATACTATTAATGTACTTGTTCAAAGATTTATACTCACCAAGAGCACTTTCGGTTACAAATTAATGCCCTTGCTTATGCCGTGCGCATTCTGGGAAAGTAAAGCTTCCTTACAAAATGGTGCTTAGATTCCACACACGTGCTCTCCCTAGCTAGATGGCCCTAGGAATTTTACCTTTCTAACATGCCCTAAGAATATAGTATTAAACTGCAGGGCTAGGCTAGGCCATGAAAATATTACCCCCATCATGGGTTCTTTGAATTCTTTTCAAGATAGGTTTCCATAGATGACGGATTAATCATACCTTCATCTGCACGTGTTTGCAACAACAACTGAAAACGAATCTACTCCCTTCGTTCCTAAATATAAGCTTTTGTAGGGATTGTACTATGGACTACATACAGAACAAAATGAGTGAATCTATACTCTAAAATACATCTATATACATTTATATGTGGTTCATCATGAAATCTCTACAAAGACTTATATTTAGGAATGGAGGGAGTAGTTGTCTATGTGTGAGCACGGGGCGGGGGGTGAGGGATGGCCGGGCGGCGGCAAACTAGGGGAAGAGGCTACGCCGGCCATGGGCGGCCGGGGACAGCGATTCGGCCTGCGGCGGTGGGTGGGTCGACGGCAACTGGGCGAGGGGACACATCAACGGCAAGGTTCAAAACTGGTGTGACCTTGACAACAATGCGAGCAACTTCTCGCAAAAAAAATGCAAGCAACTGAACAATAGCAGGTCCCTAATTTGCAGTCAAATACTACACATGAGTCTGCATTTCTTTTGTCCTAGTCCCATTTTGCAATCACATAAAGATAAGTCTGCAGTTCTTTTATCCTTTGTGAATGTTGGACCGTACGCTAGGCCTGCGTACATGTGCTGTCGTCTAGATGCATCTGGCCACAAATTAAATTAAGAACACGGCGTTGCCAGCGTTACTACTTGCTATTTTTGGGTCGTTTGGTGAGCTTAGATTTGCTCACATTTGCGTCAAAAGCCGTTCAGCACGTCACATCTATGCATGGATTGTAATTAACATGTGTGTGAACATCCAACACATGCAAGCAGTGCTCTGCCTTTTCAGTTCGAGGTGCTTTTCAGCTCACTTTCTCCGCTTCATACTGTTGTCAAAAAGGTTTAGCGCGTCACATCCACTCACGGTTTGCAATTGGTAGGGAATATTCAGAACAATGCATGTGGTGGCATATAGCGAGAGCAACATCACAATGCTACATGGCGCTTTGGCAAATGTGACGTGCCTAACCAGTTTTGCTGATTTTCATTGTTATTTGCAGGATTTATGTTTCTTTGGTGCCATGATTTTTTTGTTATTATTTTAAATATAATTTCTTCCTCGTTTTGTTCTTCTTGATGTTCTTTTTCTTGAAACGGAGGCAAAACACTTCTCTCGTCTCATTAGTAAAGGAGAAGTAGAATTGCCCAATTAATTAGAGGAAAATCTGATGGATACTGTTACAATAGCCAATGACAGCAAATGGCAACATTGGCCGTCCTGACTACACACACAAAGATATACATATCATCGAGAAGGAAATCACCATCGAGGTTGCCAGGAAGCATCATCGTCATCACTCCTCCCCAAGCCAACGACTGCAAGGTCGTCATCAATGACCACCAATGAAGCCCCATCACAAAGGACGTTGGTACCCATGCTGGCCCATGCCAAACAAATGTTCCGACGATGAACATTGCAGGAGAAAAGAATTGAGCCTACGCCAACCAGGCCCATGCAACCGACCAATCTTCTCATTGTTGTCATCACTACCCAAAGTTCAGCCGCTACCCAACTCCTCTTGATGTTGTCATCGTTACCGAATCGAGAGGACACACCACACAATCCAGGGCCCCTCTTCAACATCCTTGCAGCAAGCAGGAATATAACCCACAAACCAAGACAACTCCATGACGATGCTTGAACATAGCATGTGCAATCTTCTTCCACTACTTGCACATAAAATTCATGGACTGGCGGGAAACTCTAGTTCTCCCGCACATGGATCCTCTCTTAGTTCCAAAAATAGTCTGCAAAGAGTGTTGAGTGTACGCACATATATATAAGCACCTGCGTCTGTATTGTATAGAAAAACAAAAAAAAAGCCTGCAAAGTTTTCTTTGGAAGTTTCAACCGGCTCAAAACACAATCATTTTGGCAACTCTAATTCGCCCACACCAAAGCGCGTGCTCCCAATCAGATCTAAACTTCACGTTTCGGGTGGACCCCAACCAACCAGTTTCCGAACATATTTGTTGTGCTACTTGTTCGTGGAGGGACTTCAAATGCTACATGGATGGTACCCAAAATGAGGGCGGCAAAATGGCAATCTAAAACCAACTTGCAGTTATCCGAGGGTAATTTTTTTCTTGATTATTAAATTTTAAATGAGTGTCTAGTCTTATAGTGAAATCGGAGGCGTTGCACCTCTCGCTATGAAAGGAAGGAAAAACTAAAGAAAGAAAACGTGAGTTTTACAAGACAAGTTAGTGTCTGGTGATGACATGACACTGGTTTGTTTGTGCCTTGGTAGCTCCACACGATCGAGAAGCTTTGCTCAATCAAATGGTCACCGAGCGAGCGCGAGCCACGAGTGACAGCCAATATGTGGGCCAGGTATACAGATAGCTCGGCTGGATAGCAACGGCTACTAGAAGCACAAAACGGTCGACGGCGCCGCCACGTACGAGCTGGTCGCCGGCCGGTACCGACCTGCACGACCGGTCTGCTTTCGGACAAGCGATCAGAATCCTGACGGTGCAATCAAGCACCTGAGAAAAACGCGGCCTCACTGATCGCATCCATAGAGGACCTGTGCTCGTCGGCTAAATTTCATGTTTTGACACTTTTTCCAAACCTATTCGAGATCTGACCCTAGATCGACCTTTTCTTCTGCGCCAGGGCAAGTGGTAAGGGTATAACAGCCTCACCGCCAGGACTTCAGCGGTAGGGTTGCATGCCCTACCGCCAAAAACCTTCTAAGTATTGAACACAGTGCGTGCTCGTGCCTACCACCAAGGTGCTTGGCAGTAGGGTTGTGCAGGCTACCGCCAAACGGGCTGGTGGTAGCGGTGTTTCCTACCGCCAAAGCCTCTGGCAGTAGGCTGTTAGACCCTACCGCCATGGACTCTGGCGGTAGCAAGAGGGTCAGATCTTGAAATTTTTTCAACCTAGGGTCAGATCTCGAATAGGTTTCAGAAAAGGGTCAAAACACGAAATTTTGCCGTGCTCGTCTGATTGCAGGGGATAAAAAATAGAGCTAAAAAAGAAAGAAATCTGTTGGAAATTTATCTTTTTTACCTTAGAGAATTACTATATTCTTATATTAATCGCGATGCATGATTTTCTTAACAATAGTACAGACGCATACACTCATACAGACGCATACACTCATTCATACGCACATACATTCACCCCTATAATTTAGTGTATGGATGGATAGTTTTTCGTATTAGATATTTCTAAAGTCGAACTTTGAGAGGTCTGGCCAGATTTTTGAGGGGTTATGAGGGCCTCCAAGTTAGTTTTCGCATCGGGCCCTCAAAATCTCAGAACTCGTTCTGTCCCCCACCTCTTTTTCTTCTGGCTATGTAAGAGCATCTACAGCTGGGCACCCCAAACCGGCCTCAAACGTCTGGGCTGACCGGACCCCTCATATCCAGCCAAAATATGAGGCGGATATGGGGACGCCCGAATGTTCCCGCCAAGTCGGACTGGCATCGGAGTCCCACGCGGAATCGTCCGAAAACCCGACGGTCCGAAGCTCGTCTCCTCCGTCGGACTGATGTCGCCGCGTGGGGCCGCTCCGGCGGACCACGTAGTGCCTAGCCCGGTTATTTAAGGCGGTCGCGGACACCCAAACCCTACCCTCCACATTTTCCTCCGCCGTCTGTTGCCGCCGCTACTTTCCACTCCCCGTCCGCCCACCACTAGTAGCCATGCCCCCACGCGGCTGAATAAGGGGCCACCCATTTCTAACGCCGGAGCGTCGGCTGCAGCTCCTTGAGCAGATCCGGGCAAGGCGCGAAGCCTGGTTCGCCAAGGGGCACCTCCAGATGCAGTGGATCTGGAGGAGGAGGTTGAGGAGGAGGAGGAAGTGCTTGAGGAGGAAGAGGAGGAGGAGGAGGAGCCGGAGGAGAATGTGGGGGACGCCGGGAATGTGGATTTGCAGGCGGAGCAGCAGTCCATCCTCGGTTCCGTCCGCTCGGAGTTGGATGCGGAGGCGAGACGCCGTCGCTGGCAGGAGATGGAGGCGCAGCACACCGCGGAGGAGGAGCAAATGTTCGCCTACATGGATGAGGTCGAGCAGGAGGAGGAGCCGGAGCCCTCATACGCGCACGTCCACTCGGCGCCCGGCACCGACGTCGTGGACATCTCCGACGATGAAGATTTGCTAGGGTAGTACATAGTATGTAGTACATTGGATTTGTTTTGAATGCTTTGTATGGTAGGGTTTCAAATATGAGAGACTCAGATGCAGTGAAGCTAATTTACGGCGTGGCCGGCCACTGCACGTGGGCGCGCCCGGTCGCGCCGCGGGTGTTTGGGGGACCGGATTTTGTACGTCTATAGATGCTGTAAAAAAAATACTGGGAGGGGGGCGGGGCGCTGGTGCCTGGAAAATGAATAAAGAATCCAAGTTTGACACAAAATGTACTTGTTGTCAATCGAGCTCAGGATGGTGGTGACAGATCGAGCGAGCACGAGAGGCTCCTTGAGCAGATCCGGGCAAGGCGTGAAGCCTGGATCACCACGGGGCTACCTCCGGATGCAGTGGATCTAGAGGAGGAGGTTGAGGAGGATCCGGAGGAGGATGTGGGGACGTCGGGGATGTGGATCTACAGGCGGAGTAGCATGCCATCGTTGGTTCCGTCCGCTAGGAGTCGGATGCGGAGGCGAGACGCCGGGCAGGAGATGGAGGCGCAACACACCGCGGAGGAGGAGCAAACGTTCACCTACATGGATGAGGTCGTGCAGCAGGAGGAGGAGGAGCCGAAGCCCTACTATGTGCCCGTCCACCCGGCGTCCAGCACCAACGTCGTGGACATCTCCAACGATGAAGATTAGTTAGGATAGTATATAGTATGTAGTACGTAGGATTTGTTTTGCATGCTTTGTATGGTAGGGGTTCAAATATGAAAGACCCGAATGCAGTGAAGCTAATTTACGGCGTGGTGCCACTGCGTAATGGGCGCCGATCGCGCCATGGTGTTTGAGGGACCGGATTTTGTCCGGCTATAGATGCTGTAAAAAAGACGGGAGAGGTGGGTGGGGGCGCTGGTGCGTGGAAAATGAATAAAGAATCCAAGTTTGACACAACATGTACTTGGTGTCAATCGAGCTCAGGATGGTGGTGACAGGTCGAGCGAGCACGAGAGGCTCAAATGACAGCGAGTGGGCAATCGCTCTCTGCTCTGCTGGATCGATAGCAACAGCCAGAAGTAGGACGGAAGAGACTTGCCAAAAAAAGACAAGTTTTATTCCAGGAAAAAGAAAAGCTATACAAAGAAAGGCCGAATGGCGCGGCCGTCATCGGCGCCACGTGGTGGCTGGTCGCCGGCCGGTGGCAGTACTGACCAGGCCGTAACGGCACGAGCACCTGAGAAAAATCGCGGCGCAGGCTGCAGCACGTGGCTGATCCTGATCCGTGTACGTACATGGTACTGCATCTGCATGCCACCGGGACCATGACGACGATGACAGGGGCCGGAGCCGTTTTTACGGGTCGCGCGCGGATCGTTTTGGGTCCTCGGTCAGCGGCCGGCGCCGCACCTCGCCGGCGGCACCTCTGTCCTACTCCGACACCGTCCATGCACGCCGAGAGCGTGCCTTGGCTAGCTCGTGGTCGTGGGCTAATAATTAAGGTCCTGCCTAGTCGTCAGGGAACCTGAATTGGCCAAACTATGGGTATGTCTAAAACAAAAGTCATGTCTGTTTTGGCTAATTATTTCAGGCTCCATCCCAGTTTCGCTCCGGAAGGCCCTTGCGTCCCTAGTACCTCTGGTCACCTGGGCTATCTGGAAGCACCGCAATGCTTGCATCTTTGACCTTCAGCAACCCTCGGTTAGCCGTTTGTTCGCCTCGATTCAAGATGATGTGCGCACATGGGCCTCGGCCGGTGCAAAGGACTCCAAGCTGTAATTGACGCGTTGTAAACCACTGTAACTAGGCCGAGCATCCCACTTCTTCTGCTCACGAGGACACCTGGCATGCCTACTTGTGTACGAGCTAGGTGTCCTCTAAACTTGTATTCTTTCTACTTATCAATGCAATGATACGCCAACTTAGCGTATTGGAGAAAAAAAATTATTTCAGGCTATACCAAATATCTCAAAATACAGCACAAATTCACATTTGTTCCGGGATCAAATTATGTAAAGTTTGATCAAGCCTTAATGAGGGGAAAGGTTTGACCAACTTTACAAAATCAGATGTGGGCATGTACTATATCAAATATATATGATACTCCCTCCGTCTCAAGTTTAGTACAATTTTATACTTAGTATAAAGTTGAGACACTTATTTGGGGATGGTGGGAGTATAAAAATATATTCAAATCCAATTTATTTTGTATTATAGATGTTGATAAGTTTTTCCATAAGCTCGATCAAAATTTGCATATTTTGACATAGAGGGGTATCATTTGGCGAAATCTCACTAAATTCATAGTGAAGCCCACCCTCACGAGTAAATACGATCAACATCATTTGAAACCTCACAAGTCGAGTTGTGCTCCATGACTTCATCTACTGCACCCGGTTTTTGCATTCTATAGCAAAAGGTGATACTAACAGAGACTCTAATTCTAATTTGAAAAACAAGTGGAGAACATACTTAATTATTACGCACTACCTCCTTTCTGGCTTAGAAGGCCCATGCGTATCACTAAGTCCACGATTTAACCGAGTTTTATATCACAAAAAATATATTTTCATTAGGAACTTCAACCGTTTTATGTTCTAATGGTATAAGTTTTGAGCTATATTATGTATATTTCATTGGCAAAATAAACGATCAAGATATACGCGTAGGACCTATAAACCAGAAAGGAGCGAGTAAAAAACTTGAAGGGTGGTGGTTAACTGCTCTTGGCCGGCTGTGAACTATTTTCCCTTGTATCATCTCAGTGTGACATTTATGAGTGAATAAAACTCCTTTTATCAGAAAAAAATGCTCCTGTCTTCCTAGCCTCAATGAATTTGCTGTTTTCGGAAAGATCGCAAATAGATAATTACAAGTTCCAAAAAAAAGAACGTGTATAGATAAGATAATACACTATGGTGAGCAGAATCTCATGGATAAACAAATTGATTTCTGAGTTGCACAAAAAAAAATATTTACATGACACTCCAATATGTACCTATTATAGTTTCTATTTTTGAAATATGCATTTCGAGTTTTTTTTAATGAGGAGCTTTGGAGCCTAACATAATCATCACTCCTTGAAAGAGCAGCCATACATATGGGCCGACTTAATTGGGTGCGTACTGCATGCTGCACTTGCCACCGAAAACACATATACATGTGTTAACGCTCGAAAATGGCATCATACATGCAGTGTAGTTTCATACATGTTTGAGCCACAACTTTTGACCGATGTCATGTAATTCGCACGCATGTAGAACACCGTCCATTTGTGTAAGACCAGCTAACTGAATATACATGTGTGCCAATAGTAGCCCGCCATTGAAAAGCTAGCTAGAGCTACTACTATCTCGAGTTCACATCGAAAATAGTCGCGGCTAGCAGTCGCCACATCTGTCAAGGAGGCACTCAAGTTGGATATCGGTGGCTTTCTGGTGAAAAGCTAGGCCACATATGGATCATCATCAGTCCAGCGAATGAACGACTATATCTGCTTGACAAAGACTGATGTGAAGTTAATCAACACGTACCCATCCAGAGCCGCGCCAAGTGCATGGTCTTTTAAATATACAAAGCCGCAATGCAAGTTGCTACCGATGTATACACACTGTTGACTATACATCCAGGTCTTAGGGTGCTGCCACGTACTGTACTTCAGTTCAAAGGTTCGGTGGATGTACGATTTCCTACAAGAAATAGACAAAAGTTAGTTAACCAAACAGTAAAAACTATGAGTAATAAACTGGTTGCACAAATGTAAATATTGTCATCCTTCAGTGTTAAGCATGTATATTTTTTGTCGGCAAAAACTCAGAAACAAAGGTTTTTTACTTCTTCGTTGGAAAATACACATTCACACATGCGCGCTCGTGTCTTGCATCCTCGACTTATGTGTTATTTATCAAAATATGCATTTTTATGGCCCAATAACTTACTGGGTACTAAACAAAGTCTTTGAAACATGGGGGAAGATACCACTCAGATATGCACTTTGCAGACATATCATCGATCACCCTATTAGTTATAATATAAGCATGCGAGCATGCAGTCTTGCTAATTAGTATCTCAATTCCATAATATAAGACGTACTATGAATTGAGTGTAGCTCAGGTGGTTAGGTTCATTGTGGTACAGCCAACCCACCCATGTTCATTTGCTTTCCGTGGGACACGACTATGAGTGCACGTAGAGATTTTCTCAATCTCAAAATTTATCGGCTCAGTCTTTTGGATGTGCTCACAAAGGTGGGGTGTGCGTGTGTGCGTTTATGGGGAAGAGTGAATGTGTGTGTGTGTGTGTGTGTGTGTGTGTGTGTGTGTGTGTGTGTGTGTGTGTGTGTGTGTGTGTGTGTGTGTGTGTGACCTGTGCAACAGGGACTTTCTTTTCATTGCATGTGTCCTCTCGCCGCCGCCAGGGGAAACCAAGATCTCCTCCTATTCCTCTCGCCGTCGGGCAAAGCCTGTGAAACACCGACGGTGGCAGGAAGGTCTCCTCGTGGTTTTGATGTCCATGTGGGGTGACTTGGTATGGCGAGAAGGGTTTGCTGCCGTGTGTGCTGTTGTGAGGCATGCATGTGGGCGTAGGAGCAGCGTTTGCATGAGGTCGGACACGGCATGGCTGTACGGGGCCACTAAAGGGGGAGGTACGGATTGGCAGATTGGATCCTGCGTATTGGCAACCTTTGGCAGAGATCCGGTCTGGCCTGGTCATCAAAGAGAATGGCGCCAAGACGTGATCCCGGGTGGAGACGAACTTTAGGTAATCGTAGTGTCTTGGTTAGGGTGGTGAGACGGCGACAACGTACCTATGTTGGAATAATGTCCTTCCTAGCTATCCTATAACCATTTCGTTGGCACACTTAGCACCGGTGGAGGGCGTGTTAAGGTGTCTCTCCGGCTGATCTTTCTAGATCTGGTCGGTTCTGGTTTTCGATGGATTCGGCCAGCATGTATTGTCTTCGGAGGGTTGGAAGGCTCTCTTTGGTGTTTCTTCTTGGGGCCCATGATTTGCAACACATATTGCGGCTGCCAACATCTTCTGGTGCACATCGATGAATTTTCGGCCGCTGTTTCTATAAACTGCTGAGTTTAAACAAGTTTGCCCCATCACGATGGAGGACCAGAGGCGGCAACGAGTTTGGCTCACGACGCGGCGCCGATCGATGCAGGAGGAAAACAATTTGACATCCCTAAGGATTTGGATGTATTGTTTTTCTACAAGGGTGTGTATGCGAAGACCTGTTGTGATGCTTGGCCTTAGACCGTTTCTGAAAGAAAAAAGAGTATGAAATGAACATCTGCATTATTGTACTTTGTTTTAAAATATACTCACTCCGTCCAGAATTACCTGTCACAGTATTCGATGTATTTAAAACTAAAATATGTTTAAATACAACAATTTCTCCGATAAATATTTTTGAACGGAGGGAGTATATATTAACAATAGACCTATTATTTGTCAAGAAACCTCAGTCTCATATTTTGAAACAGGGTCTCCCTTATCAGCAACGGCGATGCGGTCCTCGGTCATCTAGACCGAGCCGCAAGATGAACAGTGGGCGGAATGAAATAGGTGCGTGCGTACCTCGTGATGGATACGTGGAACGGCTCGCTGCCCGTCTCCATCAACGACCGATCCATCCGCCATTGAACGTGCTTCCATTCATTACTTGGCAAAAATGGGAACATGCCATCGTCGACAACGTTTCCGAATTTGTCAATCATGCTGTCTTTTTGCTTGGAGATAAGCTGGTGCGTAGCTAGATAGAGACATGCATGTAGGGCACATATATTTATTGCCATATTTTTAGTTTGATTAATAAAATGGTTGTGTGCATCACTTGATGCACAGACGGGGGGTAATCCTCTTTTCTAAAAGAAAAAAAATCTGTATGTGGCGCGTATATGCTCCCTATTTTAGTCTTTCTATATCATAGAATACATCCTTCAGAATAATCCTTCTGGTAATTTACTCATGAATTAAATACCAATATGTGATCATTTAATCCTATGTGCGAAAATCATATATTTTTCGTTAACTTTTATAATAGATCTGATCCTTTAACACAAAGAAATCCTATAAATAATAATAAGAGGCCCCTAGTTTTAGTTCCGTCCTTGTAATGTCAAGACCAGTCATGACTGCTTGTGTCACCTCTTTTAATTTGTTGCTACGTTATTATTCCTTTCATTTTGTAACGTTAATTCAGCCCATTAACACTATCAAAGCTGACTTTGTTTTAAGTTCTCGAATTACATATTGAATTCAGTTCCAAAATTTCATGACACAATACATAAGGGCATTGCGAATTTACTGAACCACTTTTTAGCCACTTCTAGCAGGACCAAATAGTACGGACCGATGCACCAGGATTACTCAGGAAGGTGGAGCACCGAACACGTACGTTTTTTTTTTGAACGGGTGCATGTCGATCCTGCCATACGTCGTGTGCTTCCGTTGTATACGGCGGTGCGCATAAACGGGCAATCATACCTACGTGGCGCGCATTGCATGCATGCAAGTCCATCACCATCGTACGTACGTACGTGTGTCTGAGTGGAACAGGGCCGAATCATCACCACTATTTTCCTCGCACGAGTTGCACACCCACAACATCTTCTTCTTCTTGAACACGTAGAGGTGCGTACCTACACGGCTATTGGCACTCTATAAGCTATAGTCTCTTGAGAGCGGCGTTGCAAAGGAAGGGCTCCATAACCGGCGTCAGGTAAAATTACAGGTGTTTTCCCCAAACCCTAAAACCTCTGGCGGCGCTGGAGGCGACTAGTGCTAAGAAAACAGGCAATTTTTCGACTAATTTAATCCATAAGTAGATAACTAGCATGGCATTGACAGAACTAACAACATACTGGTACTGATCTAAACAAGCACGTACTATGTAAATAGTAGATAAATCTATACATGATGCTAGCACTGCTAATACAGAAATTATCCGGAGAGGGATAAACGCAGTATACCCTCCAGTAGGCCATGCAGAAGCCGCCGCTGCGGTGGAAGCAGCGGCAGTAGCGTCCTCGGCGGCCTTCTTGTCGGCCTCGGCATTCTCGGCGGTGGCGCGTTCGGCGTCGCTGGACATGGTGATGACGGCGACGACGCGGACGTAGAGGAAGTATTGGATCGGAGGAGAGCAGTCGCGTAGTCGCTTCCCAAAAACCTATTCGTCTCTCTCCCGTACAGGAACCAGAGAGACGGACTTTCGGAGACCTGCTCTCCCGTCGACCGTGTACGCGGCGGACGGGATGGAGTCACCGGCGGCAGCAGCAGCAAAGGAACAACGGTGGGCGGTTCGCGTGGAGCAGATGTGATCTGATCGATCGTGGCGGCTAGGGGACACAACACACTTATATAGACGCAGCCGCGTGGAGAGAGACGTGGGCTTGACCCACGTCCGAGTCCGTGACAGCCCACCAATCCGACGTCTCAGATCGTGGCCCTGCTGTCAGAAACTCTCCGTTAGTGACTGGCAAAAATAAGCGCATAGGTGTGAGCTCGGCTCGGCTCATTCCCGCAACCCGCGGCGCGGCGCGACGCGAGGCGGGCGGCGGCGGCGGAGGAGGAGCACGCGAGGGCCTCTTCTCTTCTCAAGCTCCAATAGCATGTAGAAGAGCCACCCTTATAAACCACTCCAACTTTCCTTTCACTAGCATGGTGAGACTAAACTTTCCACCACCTTGTCATGCCACCTACATGGGCCTTTAGAGATTAAATCTGAAATTGTCATATGGGCTCTAGGCCCATCTCACATTTCAACAACTAGGGTTTGACGTGGATCCAACTTTGCCCCACGATTCGTCGCCGGTGCAAGAGAGATAGGAGAGAGGCAAGTGCTCCGGGCTCATGGCTGCGCCCAGCGCCGCGGGCTCAGGGGAGGGGAGCGATCGCCAGGCGGGCTGCGCCGCCAGGAGGAAACTCGAGGAGGCCCTTGAGAAACTTGACATATCCGAGGAAGAGGCTACTCCTCTGATCCTCGACGATCGCGTCAAGGGGAGGCCAGCGAAGTGGCTCTTGGCAGGGAAAGTGCTTCACCGAAACTATATCCACATCCAGACCATTACTAATGCACTTCGGCCGGCATGGGGCAACCTGCGTGGTTTGAAGTTCAGATCAGCGGGCGTCAACGTGTTTGTAGCAGAATTTGAGAATCAAAGGGACAGAGATCGGGTGTGGGGCGGCTCGCCATGGCACATCAGTAAAAACGCCGTGGTGTTGGCTGAGTTCGACGAGTGTATGCGGCCTGATGAGGTCCAGTTCAATCGTCTGCAGATTTGGGCTAGGGTTATGGATCTTCCCTATAACCTAAGGGATGAGGCGTGGTGGATGCATATTGCTAAGCAGATGGATAAGAACGCCCAGTTTGTTAAGTTTGATCACAATGGCGGTTTTCTGCGAGCAAGGATATCAATTGAGGTCGACAAACCTTTGAGAAGGTGGATTTTGATCGATTCTGCCAGGAGAAAGAAGATGGATTTATATGACATTCAATATGAACAGCTACCCTATTTTTGTTTCTCCTGTGGTAGATTAGGGCACTCAGAGCTCTATTGCGCTACTCCAGGCTTACGCGATGCCAAGGGTGAGCTTCCGTTTGGGTCTAAGCTTCGTGCTTCGGATGAGGCTAAGAAGCCGCCGGCCAGCGACAATTCCTCCAGGGAACCAAAGACTCAGAGCAAGCCAACCACTAGGAATTCTAGCACTAACAAGGAACCTGGGGAGGAAGTGATATCTCCTATGAAGAGCAAGCAGACACCGAAGCGAAAAGATGCTCCACGTCAAGTTTACAAACCTGCAGCGAGCGGTGGCAGAACCCGCAAACCCAAGTCGACTCCAGACGATGCTTTCAAGAAGGACCAGGGCACCCACCATCCGCGCAATCTAAAACCAACTTTGGAGTTATCCGAGGGTAAATTTTTGTTGATTGTTAAATGCAGTTGTCTAGTCTTGTTGGGAAATCGGAGGCGTTGCACCTCACGCTATGAAAGGAAGGAAAGAATAAATAAAGGAAGAAAACGTGAGTTTTACAAGACAAGTTTAGTTTCTGGTGACTTTTACACGGTCGAGAAGCTTAGCTCAAATCAAATCAAGTTGGATGGTGACCGAGCGAGCGCGAGCCACGAGTGAGAGCCTAATACGTGGGCCACATATACAGATAGCTCGGCTGGATAGCAACGGCTACTAGAAGTAGAAGACGGTCAGCGGCGCCGCCACGTACGAGCTGGTCGCTGGCCCTGGCCGGTACCGACCTGCACGACCGGTCCGCTTTCGAACAAGCGATCAGAATCCTAGCGGTGCAATCAAGCACTTGAGAAAAACGCGGCCTCACTGATCGCATCCATAGAGGACCTGTGCTCGTCTGATTGCAGGGGGAAAAAATCGAGCTAGAAAAGAAAGAAATCGGTTGGAAGTATATCTCTTCTTTTACCTTAGAGAATTACGATATTCTTATAAATCACGATGCATGATTCTTTCTTAATAATAGTACAGGCGCCTACACTCATAGGTACGCACATACACTCACGCCTGTGATTTTGTGCGTCGTGGGTATGTTTTTTCTTTCACTAGAAATAATGTGCTCGTGCAATGCATTTTGATATTAGCCACACAAAATTGATTACACGTTAATATTATCTAGGATATCCGTTACGTGTTAATTACATGATTAGCACAAACATTGATACTCTTTTTGTTTCTTTTTACTCTATGTAGTATTAGATTTTTATAGATGAATATTCATTTTTGAGCCTATGCTCATTTGCACCTGGTCAAGAAAATATTCACAAACAATTAAAAAATCCAATTTTTTTTGCATGTAGATAATTTGGTGCGTGAGGTGCGCTCCAAATTTCAGATCATTTGGATATATGAGTAGTTCTCAGCCAAAAAGACGAATTAGGTCAAGAACAGTACATAAACAGTAAACATTTTTACAGACCCTAAATTTGTCTTTTTTGTCGAGAGCTACTCAGATGTCCAAATGTTCTGAAATTTGAAGCGGACCGCACGCACCAAATTATCTACCATGCAAAAAATGTACTCCCTCCGTCCCATAATATAAGAACGTTTTTTTACACTAGTGTAGTATCAAAAACGTTCTTATATTATGGGACAGAGGGAGTATTTGTTTTGAATTTTTTTCTTCAACGCGGGTGTAGATGAGTTTGGAGACCGAATCGCTGCTCTCTTTTCTAAAGTCAAACTTTGTGAAGTTTGACCAGATTTATAATTAAAAATACTAACATCCACAATATAAAATAAATACAATACTAAAGTACTCCATGATTGTTCTAATGACATTGATTTGGAATTGTGAATGTTAATATTTTTTTGGTCTAAACTTGGTCAAACTACCAAGTGCTTGACTTCAAACAAACGTAATACGCAAAGTAAAAATAAACATAGGGGGTATCTTGCATGACATTAATTGCACGTTAATATTAGGTATGATCAATTATGTTTTAATTATGTGATTAGCACATACATTGATAATTGGCATGCTATTCATAGCACTTTTAAGGGGTAATAGCACGTTAAACATGTTAAATGCTTATCATTTAAGGAATCTAAGTCGTTGGGTTGACATTGTATGATAGCTGAATTAATTAGATTTGCACATTTCGGTCTTTAATTTTCTTTGAAGTACTTGTTATTGAACACATTTCTTTTGTGCAGCCGTGAAAACCGTTGGCCTAAGCCACCGATACGCACATTGTAGAAAAGTAACCACACAAATGTTGTGAAGAACATAAAACTCTAAAAATTTACAAACATTATAGTTACATATATTGAGAGCGCTATCGATGTTACAAGGTGTTTTGGACTATCAAACATGCTAGTCATTTTCACAGTTTGACATGAATGTGATATCGTGTTGGCTAAATTATTCAAACATGCCCAGGTTCTTTCCACCTTCTTGTTTTTTGTTTTCTATCCTTAAGTTTTCAAGCTAGCTTTCCAAAGTTCATTTGTGAAATATGCCAACTGGCTGGTTGGGCAGGCATACCTGCAAAAATCACCATCGTGCTGCCTAAAAGCGACTTTCGGTTACTTGGGGGGTAGGAATTTTTTCATGGAATACACTTATCTACCCTTTCTTGGAAATAGGAGGCATTGCACCTCCTCTGGTTAAGAAAAGAATGGAAGAAAGAATGAATGAGAAGCCTGCTTCGTTCGCATGCCACATGCTGGTGTCTGCCTACGTGCCCTTTCTCTATCAGTGCCTCGTGGTTCAAACTTGGAGAACATAATTGTCAGTGGTGCCCCCACCCCCAACCTCTTTTTCCTCTGGCTATGTAAGTTTTTTTTTGAATTGTTTGGATTGCTTACCATATGTGTCACGATGTGGTTTCCGGCTATGTAAGTTGGTGTTGTAAAACGACGTGCCGGGGGGGGGGGGGGGGGGGGGGGTTTGGGGGGGGGGGTGACCCAGAAAATTAATTAAAAAGAACCATGAAAAAAAGACGAGAAACCTGGTTAGTTTAACAAAACAAAGACAAGTTTGACACAACACGTACTTGATGTCGTGAAGGCAAGTTAGCATGGGAACGGATCCTCTAACATGAAGGAGAGAAGTCAGGTAAGCTACAGTACAAGTTAGTGCAAAATAGAGAAGGAAAGTCAAGATTACTGTAGAGAGCAGGTACTATACGCAGTTACTGTTGATAGAAATAAATGTGAAATTAATTTTATTGCACCATAATTTTGTTTATATGAAAAAAAATGTACATGGTAGATTTATAATTTGCAAATTAATTCAAGTCATCTTAGCTTTAATCATATGAATGTGAAGGAGGGAAGTCAGGTTACTGAGAGTATCCGGTTTCAATTAGCACGGGCAAAAGAAAATGGAGCTTAGGATGGTGGTGACTGATCGAGAAGCGACAACGAGTGGGCGATCGCTCTCTGCTCTACTGGATTGATAGCAACGGCCAGAACTAGGACGGAAGAGACTTGCCAAAAAAAGACAAGTTTTATTCCAGGGACAAAAAACAGGTCCAAAGAGAGGCAGAAGGCTGAGGCCGTCAACGGCGCCACGTGGTGGCTGGTCGCCGGCCGGTGGTAGTACCGACCAGGCCGTTCGCGCGTGCGCTTGGAAACAGAATCGTAACGGCACGAGCACCTGAGAAAAATCGCGGCGCCGGCTGCAGCACGTGGCTGGTCCTCATCCGTGTACGCACATGCTACTGCATCTGCATGCCACCGAGACCATGACGACGATGACCGGGGCCGGAGCCGATTGTTTTGGGTCCTCGGTCAGCGCCCGGCGCCGCACCTCGCCGGCGGCCGGCTCCACCTCGACCCTAGCTACTCCAACGCCGTCCATGCACGCCGAGAGCGTGCCTAGCTAGCTCGTGGTCGTGGGCTAATAATTAAGGACCTGCCTACTCGATCGTCGGGAAATACGAATCGGCCAAACTGTCGGTATGTCTAAAACTAAGTCACGTGGCCTGTTTTAGCTACTCCCTCCTTTCATTTATATAGGGTCTAATGTATTTTTTTAGGCTAACTTTGGCCAAGTGTTAAAGCAATAATATATTATGACATGCAAGTTACACAAAGCATACCGTTAAATTCGTACATGAAGGAGCTTTCAATAATATAATTTTCACATTATACATCTCATGTATTATTAATCTTATCAATAGTCAAAGACGATCTTGAAAAACGCATTAGGCCTTACATAGATGAAAGGAGGGAGTAATTATTTCTAGCTATACTATATTTCTCAAAGTACTGTATTGTAACAGCCCGAGACCGCTTAGATTCTTTTGCGTTATTTTAATTATAACCACAGTAATTGTTTGTTCATTGCACTCGCATTGCATCCAGATATTTTTCACAAAACTTGCATCCGTTCTTACTTGCCGTTTCTCCCAGTTGTCTTCGTGACCGTTTCGAGACTAACCACAGTTGCACATGTGTGACATCACCTAATAATTATTTTTCTAAGTAGGGATAAACGTTCTTGGAATGGGGTGAAAGTTGAGGTACAGTCTTAATACTGCCCTTGTAACTAAATATAAGACATTTTCTGACACTATGACCTGTCTTATATTAAGTTAGCACATTTGTCCCAGGTAAAAAATTATGTAAAATTTGGTCAAGTTTTTATGAGGGGGAAGGTTTGACCAAGTTCACCGAAACAAATGTGGACGTGTACTATATCAAATATATATATGATATGAATATATTCCAATGATATTTATTTTGTATTATAGGTGTTGATAAATTTTTCCATAAACTGATCAATAGTCGGACTTGGCAAATCCGGCCCCTGAAACGACCGCGGACACGCCCGAGCACTGATCGGACGCCCCTCAAATAATGTGATCCACATCCGGACACCTCAATTATCATATCTCAAATTCATACAACCTCATGCAACTACGTCGATGCACACACATCGTCCGCCTACTCCATCACTACTACTAAACATGCCATCGGACTACCAAAATTTAACATGTTTGACTATGGTGGAGTTCATTCACGACTACCTTTGCCCTTCCCGGCACCATTGTCCTTCTCGTGGAAATACCGGTCGAAGATGCAGTACGGATCGAGCCAGATCTGCTCGTCGCTGGAGCTGTCCCCCATCTTCTCCTTCGGTGGCAGCCCGACCATGGCATGAACCGCCCGATTCTGCTCTCGGGCGAGGGCACGCATGTTCCTCTGTTGTCGTTTCTTCACAATGCAGGCGTGTATGGCTTCCTCCTCTGCGGTCGCCGCATCAACCTCCTCCTCCACCGCCATTTCGGCCGCGATACGGGCCTCAGCGGCCCTTGTCCTCTCCTTCTCACAGGGGTCGCCCGTTCCCGGTGAGACTCATCGTCTGCCCGACCGATGATGGGGAAGAAGAGGTGTTCTGGCTGCCGGGACCGCGAGGATCCAACACCAGAGGACCCGAGTGCCCCGTGAGCCGACGCTATAGCATCGCGGCGGACAGATCCGTCTGTCGGCCAGGCGCTGTCCTCCCGGGATCGGTGGAGTGCAATGCAGACTGCCATTGCCTCCTCCAACCCGCACGAGATGACACCCTAGTCGACGGACACGGAGTGATCGGAATCCGACCCGCTGCCTGCCATGCCGAAGGAGGCCGGAACTCGCCGGAGATGAGCTCGGGTGGTGGAGGGGAGTGGAGTGAAGCGGCTAGGGTTTGCTCCAGCGAGCTGATAGGGACGAACATATGTGGGATCGGGTGAGCCAGCATGGGCCGGGTCCAACGTGGAGGGCGTGCCCGGGCACCCAATATCCGCCCCATATTTGGGCTGGATATGACGGGTGCCGGTCAGCCCGGGCGTTTGAGGCCCGTTTGAGGCATCCGTCTGGGTCGAAAAAACATGACCGGTTAGTGATCGGGCGGCCCGCCGAGGCGTTTGAGGAGGATTTGCGGCGCCCAGCTGTAGATGCTCTAACAAAGACTCTAATTCATTTCACACACACACACACACACACAGAAAAAGGCACTACTTGTATCATTTTAAACAAGGACATACTTGATTATTAACTCCAACTCCCTCATTCCTTGAAAGATCAGCCATACATATGGGTTAACTTAATTGGTGCCTAGTGCATGCTGCACTTGCATGCCACCGAAAACACATATACATGCGGTGTAGTATCATACTCCCTTCATCCCAAAATAAATGTCTTAAGTTTAATATAAATTTGTATTAGAGCTAGTACAAAATTAAGGCACTTATTTTGAGACGGAGGGAGTACATGTTAGAGCCACAACTTTTGACCGAGGTCATGTAATTCGCACGCACTAGAACACCGTCCATTTGTGTAAGACCAGCTAGCTAATCATACATGTGTGCACAGTAGTAGCCCGCCATTGAAAAGCTAGCTAGAACTACTACTAATATACTACTGTCTCGAGTTCACATAGAAAGTAGTCGCGGCTAGCCGTCGCTGGCATCTATCAAGGAAGTACTCAGTGGATCGCCGTCTTTCGGGTGGAAAGCTAGGCCACATATGGATCATCATCATCATTCCAGCGAATGAACGACTATATCTGCGTGACAAAGACTGATGTGAAGTTAATCAACACGTACCCATCCAGAGCCGCGCCAAGCGCAAGGTCTTTTGAATATACAAAGCCGCAAAGCCGCAATGCAAGCTGCTGCCTATGTATACACACTATTGAGTATTGACTATGCATCGAGGTCTTAGCTGCCGCCACGTACTTCAGCCAAAATTAAAGGCTCGGTGGGTGTATAATTTCGTAAAAGAAAATAAGCGCACAAATAGACAAAAGTTAGTTAACCAAAGTAATAAATTGGTTGCAGAAATATAAATATCATCATACCCCTCAGTGTCAAACATATAGTGAATTAGTTCTGTACTGGAAAATTCTAGAATATTACTAGAAAATCATAGAATATTACCACTTAGAGATATTTCCTATTCTAGTACATGGTAATTATCACTTTTATTATCAGCACACAAAATAGATACGCATGTGTTCTAGAAAGCCTAGCTAACTTAATAGACATCTGCCATGATATTAAATGAAACTATAGTAGACACATATGGTAACATATATTTGTAATTCTTATAAGAGGCATGAATTAACCTGTAAGGACTTGCATTTTTCTTTATTCCATTTTTGCCTAAATAGAAATGAAGTGTTAAACTAAAATGACAAAGAAGGAGCTAGTGTCTTGAAAAGGTAATAAGTACATCACACTCCTTATAATGTATATTTCAAACTTAGTGGATTTAAAATTTTCACGACAGGTGTTACAATTATGTGAGAAAATATATTGTATCGTAACATTTAGTTGCATCTGTACATAGTTACTAAGTATAAATGACAGAACATTGTACTAATCAAGATATATATACTAAAAAGATAACTTCTAACTATAGATAAGTAAAAATGCTTAGTATGAGATTTGGTGCCGCGTCCCATCGTCTCCCCAACTACCAATGCCCATATGTATTGGGTCTTCTTTCTTTGCAAAGTGTGCTCACTAGTTGCAGGTTTCAAATATTGCATATGTTTTTATTGTCTGTCATGCTAGCAACCATGCAAGTGATTTCGGACATAATTGAGAGGTGAACCCATAACACATGCCGACCGTCTGGTAGTGATGGATCAGGATTCGTTCGGTGTCAGCCATGCCACCAGATGATCACGCTTTGTCTAAATATACAACAGTTCTATATTCAATTCTAATATAAACTCGATTAACTATAATGCATACGAGAACACCGCCAGCCGCACCCACATTGGCGGTAGAGAGCGCCAGAGAAAATAAGCACCACATCGATCGACATGCACCATGCAAAACACTAATTCCCCCATCCTCCTAAGTCAATGGTAAAGCCTTCGCGACACGTAATCCCGAAAGGCCAGACCCACATTAATGTAATTGGCAATCAAGACTAGGAAACTTGCGAACCAACCTGTGGTTGGATGATTAGAGGGACTGTGATATCCCCCAGTCCACCAGGGTTCAAATCCTGGTGCTCGCATTTATTCTTGGATTTATTTCAGGATTTCTGGCGATGCGCATTCAGTGGGAGGAGACGTTCCCGTCGACGACGAGGTGCCTACAGTGACTTCGTAAATTTCAAGATGATATGCCGGCTCAGTCTTTCGGAGGTGCTCATAGGGATAGGGTGTGCGTGTGTGCGTTCATAGGGGTAAGTGTATGCGCGTGTATATGAGCGCTTGCGTCTGTACTGTGTTCAAAAAATCAAGGCTAGGCAACTTGCAAACCCTATACACCAACTGGCAGTTAGGTCCCACATGCCCCCCCCCCCCCACCCACCCCCAGTGACCACATTGACTCACTTTCTAGAGAGGTTAGAGGCTTTCGTTACTATTTGATATACCACACTTGAGATCACGCGCGCGCGCCCACACATACACACGCTCGCGCCTTGTAGCCTCTAGTTATGTGTTGTTTATCAAAATATATGCATTTTTTATAGCCCGATAACTTATTGGGTACTAAACAAAGTCTTTCAAACATAGGGGGGAAATACTAGTCAGACATGCACTTTGCAGACGTCTCCTCGATCGCCCCATTAGTTAGCATATTAGCATGCAAGCATGTAATCTTGCTAAATACTATCTTAATTCCATAATATAAGACATACTATCAACTGGATGTAGCTCAAATGGTTTGGTTCATTGTGGTGAAGCCAACCCACCCATCTTCATGTGCTTTTCATGGGAGACGACTACGAGGTGCTTGTGGAGATTTTCTCAATCTCAAGATTTGTCGGCTCAGCCTGTTGGAGGTGCTCAAAGGGGTATGGTATGCATGTGTGCATTTATGGGGCAGAGTGAACGTGTGTGTGTGAGGGAGCGTATGACATGAGCAGTGGAGATGGACTTTCTTTTTGGTACATGTGTCATCTCATCGCTGCCGGGGAAACCTAGCTCACCTCCTACTCCTCTCCCCGCCACCGGGCTGCCCGTGCTACACCGACAGTGGCAGGGAGGTCTCCTTGTGTTTTGGTGTCCTTGTGGGGCGGCTTGGTATGGCGGGGAGGGCTTGCTGTCATGTGTGCTATTGTGAGGCATGCATGTGGGCGGAGGAGCGGCGTTTGCATGAGGTCGGACACGGCGCGGATCTGCTAAAGGGGGGAGGTCCGGACTGGTGGATTGGATCTTGCATATTGTCGACCTTCGGCTACGATCTGGTCTGGCCTGGTCATTGGAGAGAATGGCGCCAAGACATGATCCTTGGTGGAGACGGGCTTTAGGTAATGTTAGTGTCTTGGTTAGGGTGGCGAGACGGTGACGGCATCTTTATGTTGGAATAATGTCCTAACCGCCCTATACCCATTTCGTGGGCACACTTAACACCGGTGGAGCGCGTGTAAAGGCTTTGGTTTTCGATGGATCCATATGGATTCGGACGACATGTTTTGTCTTCGGAGGGTTGGAAGGCTCTCTTCGGTGACTCTTCTTCGGGCCCATGATTTGCAGCCCATATCGCGGCCGTCGACGTCTTTTGGTGCACATTGATGAATTTTCGGTCGTTATTTCTACAAACTGCTGAGTTTAAAGAAGTTTGCCTTGTTGCGACGATGGACCATAGGCGGCAATGAGTTTGGCTAACGACGCGCCGTCGATTGATGCGGGAGGAGAAAAACTTTGACATCTGCATTTTTGTATTGTGTTTTAAAATACTTTCTTCATCCGGAATTACCTGTCGCAGAAATAGGTAAAAGTCAATATATCTAGAATCAAAATATGTCCGGATATATCCATTTATCCGACGAATATTTTCGGACGGAGGGAATATATATTAACAATAGACCTATTATTTGTGAATGAAACCCCCGTCTCATGTTTTGAAACGGGGCCTCCCTTGTTTAGTAACGGCGTTGCGGTCCTCGTTCGTCTAGACCGAGCCGCAAGATGAACAGTGAGCGGAATGAAATAGTTGCATGCATGCCTCGTGATCCATCCGCCATTGAACGTGCTTCCGTTAATTACCTGGCAAAAATGGCAACATGGCATCGTCAACAACGTTTCCGAATTTGTGAATCATTCTGTCTTTTTTGCTTGGAGATAAGCTGGTAGGGCGCATAGATGCATTGCCAATATTTTTAGCGGGGAGTTCATTAGTGTAATATATATTTGTTGTCGGTTGATTAAACCCGTCCCATCTCGATCAGTCATTCTTATAAGACAAACTAAATGAGTGATGGCAGCACCGGATGAGACGAAACCCGAGCATGGAAACTGGACTGTATTTTCTGTTACTTCATCATCAGTTCTTCCGGTTAATTTTCGACGTTAAACTGCTGCTCGAGCTCAAAATCCAACATAAAACTTCAATTGTTCTAGTACTCGCTGACCAACAGCTATGAGGTCTGTCCAATACGTCATCGAGTCCGGTCCATACATGCATGCGTAGTCGGTCCCCCGTCCATGTGCTTCCGATGGTATTACCGTACACAGCACGTATATGGATCCATGGATAATCGTTATTTTTTCTAAAAAAATGCAGGTTATTTTTCGGGCGTCTCGATGAAATCGTACATGGTCGTTACTCAGGCATGCGGAACAGGGAGCTTATGGCTTATGGGTGCAACCGGTTTGGACGACGGTCCAACAATAGGATAGATGTCTAGTCATCTAACCCTATTTTCGCCGGTTGTGGCAATTTCTTCATTTTTATTCGGATTTGTTTGTGACCTTCTTCTGAACTTCATACCTTGTTGCTACTTTGATTAATAAAATGGTTGTGTGCATCGTTTGATGCAGAGGCCAGGGTAATCCTCTTTTTCAAAAAAAATAATTGTATGCGCGCATGTATGCTAGACTATTTGAACCATTTATTTTCCATTTTATTTGAATTTAGGGCTCTTACAAATTGTCCAATGTGATTGCATTTGTATTCACTCACATCATTGCAAAGAGAGTCATGATATCTACATTATATACTTCCTATTTTAGTCTTTGTTGTATCATAGAATACATCCTTCAGAAAAATCCTTCGGGTACTTTACTCATGAATTAAATACCAATACATCATCATTTAGTCCTATGCATGCAAATCATATTGTTTTGGGGGGTGAGATTTTATAATAGATTTGATCCTTTCACACAAAGAAATCATGTATTCCTATTAATAATATTAAGAGGCCCTAGTTTCAGTTTCGTCCCGGGCCCCTAAAATATCAAGACCGGACATGACTGCTTGTGTCACCTCTTTCAGTTTTGTTGCTACGTTATTATTCCTTTCATTTTGTAATGCCAATTCAGCCCATTAACACTGTCAAAGCTGACTTTGTTTTAAGTTCTCGAATTACATACTGAATTCAGTTCCAAAATTTCATGACACAATACATAAGGGTATTGCGAATTTATTCAACCACTTTTTAGCCACTTCTAGCATGACCAAATAGTACAGACCGAGCGAACCAACCTGTGGTTGGATGGTTAGAGTGACAGTGGTATCCCTAACCCACCAAGGTCAAGTCCTGATGCTTGCATTATTTCTGGATTTATTTCAGGATTTTCGGCGATGCGCTTTCAGTGGGAGGAGACGTTCTCGTCGACGACGAGGTGCCTACGGTGACTTCGTAAATTTCAAGAAGACATGCCGCTCAGTGTCTCAGAGGTGCTCATAGGGATAGGATGTATGTGTGCGCGTTCATGGGGATAAGCGTATGCATGTATGTATGAGCACTTACGTCTGTACTGATGTTCAAAGTACGGATCGATACACCAGGGTTACTCAGGAAGGTGGAGCACCGAGCACGTTCGCGATCCCGATCAATGCGTACAAAGTCGTCGACGATCGTCGCCGTGCATGTCGATCCGGTCATACGTGTGCTTCCGCCTTCCAGTTGTATACGGTGGTGCGCACAAACTGGCAATCATAGTACCTACCTGGCACGCATCGCACGCACGCGAGTCCATCACCACCGTACGTACGTGTGCGTGAGTGGAACACGGCCGATTCACCGCCACTATTTTGGTCGCACGAGTTGCACACCCAAACCATCATCTTCTTCTTCTTCTTCTTGAACACGTAGACGTGCGTACCTACACGGCCACACGCGCTCTCTATAAGCTATAGTCTCTTCCTCTATATATACACGTGCCGTCTACTTTTTTCTTCATCCTCTCGGTAGAGTCTCATTCTTACTGACTTTATGCATCGCCGGCCCAGCCGTATGGTACGATGGCGTCGACGCATGCATTCATCGAACGTTTTTTGTCTCTTCCTTGCTGCTGGATTCTTCTTTTTTGCTGTTGAGAAGGAGAAAACAAAGATCATGTATTGTATAAGAAAAAAACTATATTAACAGAGTGTGAGACACTGAATTCGGCCTGAAGAAGGGTAGAACTCTGGTCGCCAGGAGGACACCACAATGTTCCTGGATTGTATGGTTGTTACATTTTTAAATTTGTTCTTCACGAAAGCTCGATTGGTTTTTCTTTTTATCCTTTTACAACTTTCTTCTGTTTTATTCTTTCAGATTATTGATTTTCTTTCATTTTTTCATATCATTTATAGGTATAATTTTAATATGTGTGCACATGCTGAAAAATGAATAAATTTCACATACACATCGAATTTTTTTAATATACGATGAACCTTTTTAAAATACAAGGTGAAAATTTAAAAATTATCGCAATTTTTTGTATTTTATATTAAATTATATTAACATACTTGTATATTTGTTAATACAATATTAAAATTTTTCAAATATACATTAAACATTTTATGAAACATGATAAGCATTTATTAAATATACACAAAGAATATTTTTTAATTTTGTTTGATGATGCGGAATACTTTCTAATAATATTATGAAAATTCTTGAAAAATCCATTATTTATTGTTTTTTACTTTTTAGATAGTTAAACTTTTTTATTTCAAAAAAAATAGTCCCGAAATATTTCCTTCAGAAGAATTTCTGAAAGCTAGAAAAGGGGAAAATCTAAGATTATTGTGTGGTGTGGTTCCCACGGCGGGAAGGAATAGAAGAGCCCGGCCTACTTTGCCATAGGCCCATAAACGTTAGCACATAGGCTAAATGGTTCAGAAACCTCCCTTTCACATTCCTTTGTTTTAAAGGGCCTCGCATTCCTAGTCGTATTGTGTTGCGTTTCACTCTGTTCCCTCGTCAAAAACAAACAGCCAATTTTGGAATTGGCACCTGACTGAAAGAATCTTGGAACTATATGCATCTCTCACGCAAAACTTGCCACCTATCTGTCTGCGTAGGGTTTTCTCAAAAAACAAAACAAAAATATGTTTGCGTAGGGTCCCGACACATCGACGCTTATGACGGAGAAATCAAGCGAGCCTTATCTATTCACAACTCTGTTGTGGATGAGGTAGTTATCAATTGGAGATGATTTAGTTAGAGATCCTTTCTGCAGTCGGTATGTATCTAGATAAGACAGAAAAGAAAATATGTGCTTGTCAAAGGGGTTGGACCAACAACAAAGTAAGCAGCCAATAGCGTTTCAAGGCATTGTTTGATTACCCATAATAAAACTGCATTGTTTGATCACTCACAATAAGAAGGCACTATTTGTCTTTTTTTTGTTGCTGAGGAAAGGCATTGTTTGATGCAAACCATTTATATCACGTACTGCAAAGCGATAGGTCCATGCTCGCCTACAAGAAGGTCTTGTGTGTGTCAGCCCAGCCCTCTCCCTCCTAACCCTCTTCCAATTTCTGTTAGGTTGTGCGTGTATTGCATACATGAACTGCCATACGCATGTAATCTTTTTTTTCCTTTTGTTTTTTTATCCTTTCATATATTTTTTTCTATCCTTTATATTTTCCATTTTATTTAATTTTTATTGTGTTGTTGTTTTTCTCTGTTTTATATTGTTCTGATCAATTATATGGGGTAAAATACATCACTATGTTTATGAGAAACTTGAATATTTTTTTGACATGTTAATAACCTTTTAAAAAGATGAACATCTATTAGAGATATGTAAACATTTATCTAAATAAAAAATTATATTTTATAAAACCAATTTCTTGGAAAATATTTTAAAAATCATATCACTTTTCAAGTAGAAAACATAAAAAAATCCTCATGAAATTGAAAATAATACATGGAAATTTATATATTTTACATGGCAATGAACCTTTTTCATATGCGTGAACATATTTCTTGCAACATCTGATCACTTTTTTCGGACCTAGAAGATTTTCTTAAAATTATATGAACTTTTGTATTTAAAGGAATTTTGAAGTTACATCAACATTTTTTATATGCATTTCGGACCTAGAAGATTTTCTTAAAATTATATGAACTTTTGTATTTAAAGGAATTTTGAAGTTACATCAACATTTTTTATATGCATTAATATTTTGTCGCAACATGGGAGTAGTTTTGACGTAGTTTTTAACCGAAGATTTTTACATGATTGGCCTTTCTACTCTGCTTGTTTAATGACTATGTGTTGTATTGCCAGACAAAACAAGATCTCTCCTGAAGCGCCTGCAGAAATGGGCTGGCCCAGCGTGCGTGAGGACCACAGGCCTTAAGCACTCATTTGTTTTTCTACCGCTGTTGTTTCACACTTTTTTGTATATTTTTTCTTCTTTAATTATTTTTATATTTTGAAAATTATAAATATGTTTAAGAAACAAATTACATAACTTTTTAGAAAAATGTTAATCATGCATTTAAAAATGTTACACATATACAGCAAAATGTTTCTGGTCTATATGAAAAAATTACAATGTGTATGGAAAAAAAAGTAGAGATGAAAACATATATACATGAAAATGTTATAATGTATTTAAAAATGATAAATATGTACAAAGAATGATCCCTATGTACATAAAAATAAACATGCTGTATGAAAAAATTAGACACCAAAATATATATACTTAAAAAATCATCTATTTAAAAACGTTAAACATCCATCATAAAATTTCCAGATGTATACGCGAAATGTACAATATGTTTGAAAAAATATTACGATATTAAAACAAATGTTTGAAAATAATGTTAACCATGCATTTGGAAAATGTTAAACCTATGTAAAAAAATTATATGTATACCAGAAATATGTAATG
This sequence comes from Aegilops bicornis, assembly GCA_021605145.1. Lineage (NCBI taxonomy): Eukaryota > Viridiplantae > Streptophyta > Magnoliopsida > Poales > Poaceae > Aegilops > Aegilops bicornis. The sequence continues at coordinate 689,301,484 of CM038674.1, forward strand.
TGTACGAAAAAAACATAAAATATTTTTTTTAAAATGTAAATAATGTATAAAAAATGTATGTGATGTACATGAAGAATGTACAGAGTGTCTGAAAAAATAGATATCAAAACATATGTTTGAAAAAATAATTAATCATGTATGTGAATAATGTGGAACATATATCATTTTTTTCTAATATGTATACCAAAAATATATAATTTGTATGAAAAAGAAGATAGGCATCTAATAATTTAACTCGTGTATTTCAAAAATATTAAATGTATTAAAAAATGTACCTGTTGTATTAAAAAAATGTATACTTGTGTTCAAAGAAACCTGAAGGAAAGAAAGAAAAAAACCGATGAAGAAGAAAAGAAACCAAAAAAGATGCAAAAGTAACAAAGAAAACGAGAAAAAAATGAAGAGAAAAATGAGAATAAGAATTTTAAAGGAAACAAAGTAAACAAAAAAGAAAAATAAAAAAACACAAACGACCAAAGAAAACCCGAAAAACGTTTCAAAACTGTATAGACCGTGCTTTAGTGCTTGGCAAGCCTAGAACTATTGCGACTTGAAGAGTTAGTGGGTGAGGGGAGTGTGCATCTCGCAATAAGGGAGATATGGCTTCCAAGTTTATTAGGGTGTGATTACGTCACAGCAAGACGGTATTTCTGTTTACCTCATGTGTATTTAGGGTTTCATCATGTATATAAAAGATATTAATCGAGCCTTTGAAAAAAATGTCGAACAAGTATTCCAAAAATGTTAACCAAGCATTGGGAAAATGTTAAATTTGTTTAGAAAAAATGATGGCCGTGCATTAAGAAAATAATGAATTGTTTTGATCATTGTATATAAAAATATTAATCAAGCATTAGAAAAATTGTTAAAGAAAATTTGCAAAATGTTAATCAAGCATTTAGAAAACGTTGAATGTGCATAAAAAATGTTGACCATCCATTCAGATTAATGTTAATCTTGCATTTGAAAAATGTTGATAAAGCATTTGAAAAATGTTAAATGTACATAGAAAAATGTTTACTATATATTAAAAAACTTTTAAACTTGTATTTGAATTTTTATGATGAAGCATTAAAAAATGTGTTTATAATAAAAATGTTGGCCATGTATTCATAAAAATATTAATCTTGTATTTGAAAGATCTTAATCAAGCATTTAACAAAATGTTTAAAATGTGTATAGAAAATGTTGACCATGTATTAAAAAATGTTAAATTTGTATTGAAAAATATTTAAACGTGTATTAGAAAAATGTTGTTGACATATACAAAAAATGTAGAATGAAAAACCAAATGAAAAAATGAAAAACAGAAAAGAAACAAAAAAAATGAAAAGAAACATAAAATGAAAACTAATACCAATGTAACAAATAAAAAAGAATGAAAAGATGGAGAAGAAAAAAGATAGAAACAAAAGAAAACGAAAAAAGGAAAAAAAAGTCCAAAGATAACTGAATAAAACAGAAGAAAATGGAGAAAAAAAAGGGGAAACCAATGTAAAAACTGACTCTTTTCCTTCTAGTAGGTTGCGCCTGACTTATTGAACACAAACTCAATGTTGGCTTAGGGACTTCTTGCAGTGCTACGAATCAACCAGGAGATCTCATATTCGATCCCCATGCGCTGCCTTTTATACTCTATTTGTCGCAAATAGATGTACTAATGGGCCTGGTGCTTCAGCAAGAGAGCCTTGGTTCTCGCTGAATGCGAGATATAGCGCTCGCGCCGTCTCGCAGTAGGCGAGATACAATTTGTGCGATTGATTACCTCTTAGTCCGCCTGTCCATCTCTAACGTGCTTGGCTTGAATGAGGGGACCAGTGATCCTTATCTAAAAAACAACCCCATCTTTCAGTGAAAGCAACCTAGTCGTCATCTCACATACCAGGGATAAAATTACATTTGTGGCGCAGCACAGAGAAAAGAAATGCCTTTCAATGTGTGAAGCAACCACACGTGGCAGTAAGCTACTACTAGCCTGCTAGCTGATGGATTTGTGAGCCAGAGCGGAAAACCCATCAGTTCAACCCAAGTTTTTTTTTTCAAACTAGTTGAAGCCAAGGTTAGGAAGAGGTGAGCCTGCCAGAGACCGGTGAGAGGCGCAGCACCACTCGAGTCTGACTCCACTACCACTAGGCTCGGCATAGCATATGGCACCCACCACCCAAAGGCATATATATATCTACTCCACTCCTCTGTCTATCTGAAGCCGACGGCGCGCCGCAGCGAGGAGCTAAAAACAGTGCAACCTTCTACTCCACTGCACTGCACTGCACACAGTAGCTAGTAAGCAGAGACCGCCGGACTTATCCGTTCTCACTCCCTTTCCAAAATTGATTATCCACATAGATAGATAGATAGATAGATAGAGAGATAGATAGAGGCGTGGAATGGGCAGGGGAAAGGTGCTCGTCCATAAAAGAGGTGGTGGTGCTGCTCTGCTCACGGGGCCGGCCGGTATGAGGTGAGGCCACGACCGGTGGTGGCCTTTTGGGGTGCACAAGAAGCGCACGCACACACCCTGTGTAGATCAGCACTCACAGGGGCCAATAAGGGCAGCTTCAAAGGTTGCTGCTCTGGCTGAGAGTGAAGTGCAGGGGAGGGGAGGGGAGGGGATGGATTGATTGGTTGCACCATCGCGCTCGGGTCACTCACTCGCTCGCAGTCGCAGGACCTCTCCTGAAAAGCTCCCTGTCTTTCCCCCGATCCACAAGCTGCAAGCTGCTGCTAGCTAGCAAGATCACACACTCACGCTCCTCTTCCCAAGCATCCACTGCTGCTGCTCCCTTCCCTATCTTCTACTCTTTTCGTCCCAAAATAAGTGTCTTCACTTTGTCGTACTATTAGGTTGAGACACTTATTTTGAAACGGGAGGGAGTACTTCACACTTACTAGCAGGAGTGCCGCTTACCACAACTACTGCGCCGACGACGACGTCAAACTACTGCTCATGGCAGGGAGAGAGCGGGAGGCCGAGCCACTTCACTCCAGTTCACTGTGCCTGTACAGTGACAGCATCCAGCGGTAACTAGAGAGAGCTACTCACACTAGTGGCAGCTGACTGCGTGCGGTCGTCCGGCGCCGGCCGTGTGCGTTTGGTGGCCACCAAAGTACTCAGTGATGAGGAACACAATGGTTACCTGTGGATATATCTGGGTTTTTTTTTCCTTGAGAATCTGTGGATATATCTGATCTGATCTGCTCGGATCCTCCCTGAGGCCGTGATTTGTTTGGTTGGGGCGGTGGGGCCTGGGCTGGTGTGGGATGCGAGATTGGAACTACCGTCTGGCCCAACTTTATATGCAAATTTTGTGATGGGCCAGGTAAGGAAACGAGTGAAGAATAATATAACTGGCCTATTTGTGGGCGTTGGGCCTTCATAGTTTTCTTACACGTTCAAAAATTATTATAGTTATAATAGAAAAACTATTCCGGAACAAAACAATACTATGTTACAAAATAAAATCATATATTCCCCTTTTAAAAAAATCATCTATTACAAAAAATGTTCGCCTAATTCTAGTAGCGCTCTTGAATTAAAAAATATTCCTAATTTTTAAATAAGGTGCTTGAAAAGGTGTCAGCAGGTGCACAGAGCCGGAGCCGGCATGCTCGCCCGCTTGGTCGAGTGTTCACCCACTATTTTTCTTCACCTTTAGAGAAAATCAGTGTCCGCCTCAGCAAGAAAAAAATACCCCGGGTTAAAAAATCACCAAATTATTTAAATATTTCTTTTTGAATTTTTTTTATGAAATTGTAAAAATATGAACTTAGAAAAGATCGTTAACACTACGGAAAACCGTCAGTAATCTTGATAGGGTGGTACGTGTGGCTGGAGCGCGCTAACGTACGGTCGAGATGAAATCAAGGATGCTCTTGCTCATGAGTGTAACATCTCTTTTTTTTGTTCTCCAAGAATGATTGTGTATGATTATAGTACAGCTGTCAATTAATTAAGTAAAAAAAAAGGTTGCTCATAAAAGGGGTGGTGGTGCTGTGCTGGTAACGGGGCCGGATGGTATGAGGTGAGGCCACAAATGATCGAGGTGCACACGAAGCACACAAACACACAAAAATCCTGTCTACTCCGTAGATCAGAAGGAGCGAGCACAGCATATATAGCAGCTCAAAAAGTTGGTCTGAGAGTGATGTGCAGTGGAGGGATTTGATTGGTTGCAGTGTCACCGATTGAGCATATATATGGTACCACTCACAGTCACAGGACTCGATATATCCCAGCCTCTCCTGAAAAGCTCCCTGCCTTTCCTCCGGTCCACAGGCTGCCGGACTTATCCCTTCTCACTCCCTTTCCAAATTGATTGTGCACATACAGTAGATGATATATAGGTAGATAGGTAGATAGATAGGTAGATAGATGCTTCGGATGGGCAGGGGAAAGAGGTCCATAAAAGGGGTGGTGGTGGTGCTCACGGGGCCGCCCGGTATGAGATGAGACGAGACCACATGTGAAGTGAAGGGTTGGCCTTCTGAGTGCACAAGAAGCGCGCGTACACTCTCGCGAGGGAGGAGAGCAGCTCGAAAGGTTTCTCTGGCTGAGAGAGTGCAGTGCATGCAGATGCAGGGTATATTGATTGGTTGCAGCGCCGCGCTCGCTCCGGGTCTCTCTCTCTCTGTCTCGTCTCGCCCGCCCGCTCACTCACTCACTCACTCGCAGGACCCCTCCTGAAAAGCTCCCTACCTTTCCTCCGATCCACAAGCTGCATGCCGCTGCTGCCTGTTGCTGTCCCCAGCTTCCCTATCTTCTTCCACTTTACTACACTTGCTGCGGCTGCTGCTGCTTCAAGTAGGAGAGTGAGAGCCACTTCAGCTCACTCTTGTCTGCATAGCGACACTAGTTACTGGCTATTCACACCAGTGGGCAGTGGCATAGAGCATCTCCAGCCGTTGGCCTTCCCAGCAGCGATTTTACGCTACCGCCCTGAAGCGGCCGCTAAAATCGGCAAGCGGAGTTCCTCACCGTTCATCCTGCGATCGCCTGCACGCGGGTTTTTTCGAAAAAAAAAACAGAATTTGGCAAAGTTCAGGAAATTGGACAAAACGTTCGGCTAAATTCGGCTAACTTGACATATATTCGACATATTCGACGTTACATAAGTTATTTAAAAAAACCCATCTAAGGGGCGAAGAAGTCGTTGAGCGTGGTGAAGTCGCCAACGTCGCCACCATCCTCGTCGTCGGCGGCTGCCTTCTCCTTCTTGATGGCGCGGCCGCCCCTGCTGGACCCCTGCCCGACGTCGCCATGGCGGACCGATGGCAGCGGCGCATCGTCATCAAAGACGACGACGCCTCCCTCGTCCCGGCCACGGCGCCGAGCTTCGAAGCGCTCGTAGGCGAGGCGCTGGCGCTCCAGCTCCGTGTGTGCCCAGTCATCACGCGCCCATTTAAGGGCCGCCAGTCGTCGAGCTCCTCCTCCTTGACGCCGCCGGCGAGCCCGGGCTCCGTCTTGACGGCGGCGATCCCCGACTCCGTCTTTGGCTTGACGTAGCGCGGTGGAGCCGAGGAGGAGGCGCGCCTGCCTCCCTCGTTGATGACGATGCCGGGGCTGCGGGTGCGCCGATCGAGCGGCGTCTCTGCGCCGGGCTCGGCCTGGACGCCGAACAGCGCCGGCGAGCCGGAAGGGTGGGAGGAGGAGCGGAAGGAGGACTGATAAGAGGAAGACGAGGAGGAGCCGAACCTCCTGGGCACCCATGGTCCGGCCCGCACGCGTGTGTGGGCGTGAGGGCGGCCGCAGCCGCAGGTATGCCGCGGGTCATTGCCGCTGGTACGCCAAAGACTCGCTGGAGTGTGCGGCCCGACACCCACCGTGACGCGGGCGCCGTCCGTTTTTCACGCCGCCACCACGCGCCTTGCTTGTGGACGCCACGCCGCCGCTGGCGTTAGTACTCCGCCCACGACGAGTGGTTGTTGGCGGCGTACTGGGGGAGGGCGCGCTGGTCCTCCGTCAGGGACGCCCGCACGCGGTCGACCTCGGGCGGCGAAGATGCCGGGCGCTGCCGACGCGCCGCACCGGGGATGGGGACGCCTCCGTTCCGAGCCTCCACCCGCCGCCGGCGCGCATAAACCGGGCGGCGCCGGATGTTGGCCTCGAAGAGAGGTACGCCCCACTCGAGCGAAGCGGCGGCCGGTTGGCCGCCGCCGGGGAAGCGTTCGGCCATCGCTGAGGGAAGGGAAAGGGGGGAAAGGGAGATAGGCAGAGCTCGACGGTGGACGGGAGAGAGGCAGAGATCGGCGGCTGGTTTTGGGCTCGGGCTAGTGTGGCTAGCGGTGAGGGGGGAGCCGCTGATTTTATAGCCCGCGCATCGTGTGTACGCATGGCGGGAGGGGAGGCGTCGGCGCGCGGCTGTGACGCGTTGCCCATGAGGAATCAATGGCAAGGTTGACCGGCGGCAGCCTTGCCATTGATTCTCCACGGAAAACCGAGGCGTCCTGGGGGAAGACGAGCCGCGGTGCCGCTGACGCGGCTGGCCCGTAGCTCTTTCACGCCAAAACTGCTCGCTCCGACGTCCCCTATCGTGCCGGGTTCGGTTTGGGTCCGCCGGCTCCAGTTTTGGCCCAAACCTAAAAAAAGGGCTCCTGAAGACGTGACTGGGACGATTTTTAGGCGCCGGTGCGGAAAAAATGCCTGAAAAGGACATGTTGGAGGCGCCGCTGGAGCTGCTCTTACTGCTGTGCGCCGGCGAGCTGTGGTCATCTGGCGCCAGCCTTGTGCCATCTGTGGCCACCAAATAGTGATGAGGAACACAGAGCTTTGTGGATATTAATTTGAGCTTTATCCATGTGGTCCTGCCTGCGCTGTCGAGGTCTTGGCTATAATTTCAATATGCAGGTATTACAGTACGATCGAGTGGATAACGCCGGCAGCAGTTGCGTCTTCCACACTACACTAGATTACTGCTTCAGGTTCAGCTCTGCTATACGATCTACTAAGCGTTGAAGAGGTCTATCTGTGAGCTGTCAATTAACTTCAAATGACCTCATCAACTATCAAGTACTAGTGGTTGGAGCTGAAAGCCTGCCATGAGATGTATCTGCATCAAGGTTTTGGGTTTCGGGTGCAAAAAAAAAGAGCACAGTTTTTTGTTCTTTATTTTACGAGGGTAAAGGGAGTTTATTGCATAGATATAGAGTTACAGTCGAGAGGCCATAAATCCTCGATACATGGTGGAAATGGTAGGCTGCCATTAGGACCTCGCCTTTGTCGTTCCTAAGCACCATACCGATGCCCGCGGAGCCATCCTCCTGCAGGAAAGAACCATCAACTGACAGCGCCAGCCTGCCAAGCGGCGGTGCCGGCCAGAGATCCGCCGGGGGCTTGACTCCTTGGGCTGGCAACGTCACCGCTGAGGTTGACATTTTCCCTTTAATAATCTCCTCCGTAGTGTAACGCGTAGCGAGCCTTATGGACTTATAAAAACTGTCCAAGAATTCGACGATGGCTGGTACAGGAGGCACCTCCTTCCCATGGGTCAAATCGTTACAAAGCTGCCAAATCCGCCAAAAGGTGGATAAAACATCGGCAGCCCAGTGGCAGACAAGAAAGGTGTGGAAGCAGGGGACGAGAAACCCTGTGGTGCTGCCATTGAACAGTAGCAGCGTAGCAGCAAAATGGCATCTCTCACGCAGGTCTCACCAGCGTCGCGTCGCGTCGCTCCACTCCGACTGTGATGCATCTACCCATCTCCTTCACAGATCGAGCGCTGCACCCATATTCCCTCTCCTTCCTGCCCCCTCCATTTGAGCAGGGGCGTACGTGCATCAGCGCCGCAACGCACACCAGCGCGTGGTCAAGGACCTTGGCTGCCTCGCTGCACGAAGAGCAGGCGGACCTCTACATCGGCTAGCGACCCGCTTCCCGCATCCCCTCTTTTCCCGGATGGTGACCTCTCCTCTGCTCGGGATGGCCCCCTCTCGCTCCACGAGACCACCACTATCGACTTGACGCGCCCCTAAATTCATGATGGATCTAGACGAGCGAGGTGAGAGAGGGAGGGTTAGGCATCTGGCGGGTGGCAGCTGCGAGGAGCGAATAAAGGAGAGGATCGAGGGAGGCAAGGTGAGTGAACGTACCGTTAAAGGAAGGAAAATGAGAGATTACCGTCCGTGATTGACCTGAATTAATTTGTTACCCAAATATGATATTGATTGCCATATGTGAATTGATAGAATTGCCAAATATTGATCGGGAGGACGGGACGAAGGGTGGGAGGACGTAAGAGGGGACGCCTGGGATTGCATGCCCATCTGGAGATTACATCCTTATTTCCTGCGCCTGATTTTTTCTTAATGGTTGATTATGTTTCCTTTTAGGCTTTTATTAGGGGCGGGCGAAGGGCGAGCGATCGCTCGTTGACGGAAGAGTCGGACAAAGCGAGGGGAACGTAAGAGGGGAGAGGAAACCACCACTATCGCCTTCAGGCCCCCGGATTTGACGAAGCGCCGACTCGGCCCTTTTTTTCCGCCCGTGCAGAGGTCGAACCCTCGCTACTGGGGCGCTTGGGGGCTCCGGCGCAAGGGGAAAGCACGGCTGGTCCACGCCGTCAGGTGAAAAGTCAAGATTTTCTTCCCCGACTCGCCTCCCACCCCCCGCGCTCTCGGCCGCCACTAGGTATATCCCGGCGCCGCCCCGCCGCCCTTCACTGGTAGATAGCCATCCCCCGCTGGAAAAATATCAGAGGTTCGCCGTGGCAGCCCCTCCGGCACCAGCTGGGCGTTTCCAGCCGCGGAGGGGCTGTTTAGAGGCGAGTGCACGCCCACCGCGCCCAAGGTGTTTGGCGACTTGCCTGCCTCGGCGATGGATTCAGATGACGAGGAAGTGCTCGCCGCGCTGCTGGAGGAGGAAGCCGAGGCCGACGTCCAGGAAGAAGAGCATCTCATGGTGCTCGCCGCCCTCGCCCATCTGCTGGCGAGCAATGAAAAGCCGCGGCGAGGTGGCTCGGTGCCGGGCGGTGAAAGCAAAGAACCGACATCGTCTCAAGGCTACTGCATGCTCTACTCCGGCTACTTACCGATGCTCCACTTCACGGCATTTACGTAACATTTCGGTGCCGTTATCGGATGAGCGTAAAGCTTTTCCTCAGATTGTGAATTCCATCCGGAGTTCGACAACTACTTCAAATGCAAGATGGATTGCACCGGCAAACTTGGATTCACCTCCATCCGTAAATGCACGACAAATGAGGATGCTTGCATACGGAGCTCCCGGTGACTCACAGGACGACTATGGGCGCATGGCCGAGTCCACCAGCATAGAATGTTTCTACAAGTTCTGTCGGGCAGTGGTGGCAGTGTTTGGACCACAATACTTGAAAACACCCAATGCGGAAGACACTACTCGGATCCTAGCACAGAATGCAGCAAGAGGATTTCCTGGGATGCTTGGAAGCATCGACTGCATGCATTGGAAATGAAAGAATTGCCCATTTGCTTGGCAGGGGATGTACAAAGGCGCCAAAGGCGGTTGCAGTGTGGTACTTGAGTCGGTGGCCACACAGGACCTCTGGATTTGGCACTCCTTCTTTGGTATGGCAGGAACTCACAATGATGTCAACGTGCTGCAGTGCTCTCCTGTCTTTGCCAAGCTTGTTGAAGGTCATTCTCCTCCGGTGAACTTCGAGATCAATGAGCGGCACTACAATAAGGGGTACTATCTAGCTGGTGGCATCTATCCGAGATGGTCGACATTTGTGAAGACCATCAAAAACCCTGTGCCTGGAGGCAAGAACGCCTAGTTTGCGAAGATTCAGGAGGCTTGCAAGAAGGATGTCGAGCGGGCATTTGGTGTGCTCCAATCTCGATTTGCTGTTGTCCGGTACCCGCTTTCGAGCACTGGTCAAAAGATCAAATGTGGGAGATCATGACCTGCTGTGTCATCTTGCACAACATGATCATTGAGAGCGAGCAGGAAGAGATAGTGTTTGACACTGAATCATACCACAGGCAGGGTCCTCTTGCCCAAGTTGATCACCAGCTACCGACAATCTGGACTGCCTACCTCAGTATGCGTCAGGAGATTTGAGACCCGCAGATGCATCATCAACTGCAGTAAGGTCTGATAAAGCATCTATGAAGGTTCAAGGACAACACCGGGCGCGACGTTGTGGCTGGTCGCCGGCCGGCCGGTAGTACCGACCAGGCCGTTCGCGTGCGCTTTCGGGCAAGGAAACAGAATCGTAAGCACCTAAGAAAAATCGCGGCACTCTCAAAAAAGAAAAGATCGCGGCGCAGGCTGCAGCACGTGGCTGATCCGCGTACGTGGTTGATCCGCATGCTACCGGGACCATGACGATGACCGGGCCGGAGCCGTTTTTCGGTTTGCGCCAATTGTTTTGGGTCCTCGGTCAGCGGCCCGCGCCGCACCTCGCCGGCGGCCACCTCTGTCCTACTCCAACGCCGTTCATGTTAGTGAATTGCAGAAAACCATCACATTTGAGGCTTCATTTGTGGAAAATCACCAGGTCATTAATTTTTTGCAAAGATTACCGCGGATTCTGTAAACTTGTTGCAAATAGCACTAATCGGGTGATTTGCTGCGTTTGATCACTTTCTGACAAGTGAGGCTGGGTTGTAAGGAGCTGACTTGGCAAAACAATTACATACACACCCCTGAATTTCACAAATACACCCTTAGTAAAAAAATAAAAAGCAATCAGCCCCTTTCACCCGTCGCTGCCCGCCTCCTCCCAGCGGCGGCGCGGCGGACACCAAATCCAGTGAGGCCTTCAACGCGCGCTCCTTGGGGACATCAGGTGACTGCCGAGCTGGTGCCGCCGTCTTCCTCGCGCAGAGCAACAGTGAGCACAACGGTGAGCCGCTGACGAGCAGGAGGAGGTCAGCTGGGGCGCGCCGACCAAGACGCTGTCATCAGACGCCACCGCGACGCTGCCAGCGGCACGCTGCGCCGACCGGTGGCTCCTGCCCATCTCCTCCTCGCTCCACCTCCTTCTCGCCTCCGTGTCCGCTGCCGGGCTCACGCCCCGCCACGGCAACCCGACGGTCGGCAGAGTCGTGGCACCGCCAGACGACCGAGCCACGCCACCTAGTGAAGAAAAGCAGCGGGGTTGCGTGGGCCGTGCTGCGCCCCGGCGGCGTCATGTTCGGCCACGACTACTTCACCGCCGCCGACGACCGCGGCGTCCGGCGCGCCGTTACGCTGTTCGCCAGGGTTTGGTCGATTCGGTCCTTGCAGTTTGTGCACAGGGATCTGATTGAGTTTGTTTTTTAGATTCAGGGGTGTGTATGCAATTATTTTGCCAAGTCAGCTCCTTACAGCCCAGCCCCACTTGTCAGAAAGTGATCAAACGCAGCAAATCACCCGATTAGTGCTATTTGCAACAAGTTTACCTAATCCGCGGTGATCTTTGCAAAAAATTAGTGGCCCGGTGGTTTTCTGCAAACGAAGCCCCAAATGTGCTGGTTTTCTGCAATTCACTCCCGTCCATGCATACCGAGAGCGTGCCTAGCTAGCTCGTGGTCGTGGGCTAATAATTAAGGACCTGCCTAGTCGTCCGGAAATCTGAATTGACCAAACAGTTGGTATGTCTAAAACTAAGTCACATGTTAGTGTCGACCCGTTGGCTAGGCAGATGGATAGTTGTCAGCTCACCCGAGTTCGAGCCTTGGCTTTGACACGCGGTGTTCGCGGAGTTTCTTCTATCTGAAAAAGCCAACAAAGGTTAGCCCTTGAGTTGATCTTGTTTTTATTAAAATCGCGTGACCTGTTTTAGCTAATTATTTCTAGTTATGCAAGATTTCTCAAAGTAGTATAACAGCAAGAGACCGCTTCTCCAGATTCTTTTGCGTTATTATTGTAGCCGCGGTAATTGTTTGTTCATTGTATTCATCATGGCATCATTCGCATTGCATCCAGAATGTTTTCATAAAACTTGCACCCATTCGTAGTTACCGCTTCTCTCAGTTGTCCTCGTGACCGTTGCGAGACCAACCACACTTACACACGCGTGCGACATCACCTAATGATTATTTTTTAAGTCGGAATAAAACGTCTCCGAGTAGGGTGAAAGTTGGCGCGTGGTCTTAATACCGCCTCTGTAACTTAATATAAGATGTTTTTTGACACTATGACCTGTCTTATATTAAGTTAGCACATTTGTCCCTGGTAAAAATTATGTAAAGTTCGTGTTGGAAATATGCCCTAGAGGCAATAATAAAAGGATTATTATTATATTTCCTTGTTCGTGATAATTGTCTTTTATTCATGCCATAATTGTATTATCCGGAAATCGTAATACACTTGTGAATAGATAGACCACAACATGTCCCTAGTGAGCCTCTAGTTGACTAGCTCGTTGATCAATAGATAGTCATGGTTTCCTGACTATGGACATTGGATGTCATTGATAACGGGATCACATCATTAGAAGAATGATGTGATGGACAAGACCCAATCCTAAGCATAGCACAAGATCGTGTAGTTCGTTTTGCTAGAGCTTTTCCAATGTCAAGTATCTTTTCCTTCGACCATGAGATCGTGTAACTCCCGGATACCGTAGGAGTGCTTTGGGTGTACCAAACGTCACAACGTAACTGGGTGACTATAAAGGTGCACTACAGGTATCTCCGAAAGTGTCATTGGGTTGACACGGATCGAGACTGGATTTGTCACTCAGACACGGAGAGGTATCACCGCCCACTCGGTAGTGCATCATCATAATGAGCTCAAAGTGACCAAATGTCTGGTCATGGGATCATGCATTACTGATGAGTAAAGTGACTTGCCGGTAACGAGATTGAACGAGGTATTGGGATACCGACGATCGAATCTCGGGCAAGTAACATACCGATTGGCAAAGGGAATAGTATACGGGGTTGCTTGAATCCTCGACATCGTCGCTCATCCGGTGAGATCATCGAGGAGTATGTGGGAGCCAACATGGGTATCCAGAACCCGCTGTTGGTTATTGACCGGAGAGCCGTCTCGGTCATGTCTACATGTCTCCCGAACCCGTAGGGTCTACACACTTAAGGTTCGGTGACGCTAGGGTTGTATGAATATGAGTATGCAGCAAACCGAAAGTTGTTCGGAGTCCCAGATGAGATACTGGACATCACGAGGAGTTTCGAAATGGTCCGTAGGTAAATAATTATATATAGGAAGTGCTGTTTCGGCCATCGGGAAAGTTTCGGGGTCACCCGGTATTGTACCGGGACCACCGGAAGGGTCCTGGGTCCACCGGTGGGGCCACCTATCCCAGAGGGCCCCATGGGCTGAAGTGGGAGGGAACCAGCCTGGTGGGCTGGTGCGCCTGGCCCCCCCTCTGCGCCTAGGGTTGGGAACCCTAGGAGGCGCCCTACTTGCCTTGGGGGCACTCCACCCCCTTGGCCGCCCCTAGGAGATCCCATCTCCTAGGGGCCGGGCGCCTGGGACCCTATATATAGAGGGGAGGGAGGGCAGCCGCACCTGCAGGCCGGGCGCCCCCACAGGGACCCTATATAGAGGGGAGGGAGGCAGCCGCACCCTTGCACTTGGCGCCTCCCTCCCCTGCTACACCTCCTCCTCCTCCCGTAGTTGCTTGGCGAAGCCTGTAGCCTGCTGCATCCACCACCACCACGCCGTCTGCTGGATCTTCATCAATCTCTCCTTCCCCTTCTTTGGATCAAGACAGAGGAGACGTCACGCTGACCATATGTGTGTTGAACGCGGAGGTGCCGTCCGTTCGGCGCTAGGATCTTCGGTGATTTGGATCACGACGAGAACGACTCCCTCAATCCCGTTCTCTTGAACGCTTCCGCACGCGATCTACAAGTGGTATGTAGATGCATCTCTCTCTCTCTCTCTCTCTCTCTCTCTCTCTCTCTCTCTCTCTCTCTCTCGTTGCTAGATGAACTCATAGATTGATCTTGGTGAACGTAGGAATTTTTTTATTTTATGCAACGTTCCCCAACAGTGGCATCATGAGCTAGGTCTATGCGTAGTTCTCTATTGCACGAGTAGAACACAATTTGTTGTGGGCGTAGATGTTGTCAACTTTCTTGCCGCTACTAGTCTTATTTTGCTTCAGCGGTATTGTGGGATGAAGCGGCCCGGACCGACCTTACATGTACGCTTACGTGAGACAGGTTCCACCGACTGACATGCACTAGTTGCATAAGGTGGCTAGCGGGTGTCTGTCTCTCCCACTTTAGTTGGAGCGGATTCGACGAAAAGGGTCCTTATGAAGGGTAAATAGAAGTTGACAAATCACGTTGTGGCTTTTTCGTAGGTAAGAAAACGTTCTTGCTAGAACCCAATTGCAGCCACGTAAAAGATGCAACAATAATTAGACTGAGACTGAGTGATTTTATTGCAAAGGGAAGGGTCACTGGAAGTGGAACTGCCCCAAATACTTAGCAGACAAGAAGGCCGGCAACACTAAAGGTATATTTGATATACATGTAATTGATGTGTACCTTACCAGTACTCGTAGTAACTCCTGGGTATTTGATACCGGTGCCGTTGCTCATATATGTAACTCACAGCCGAGCTGCGGAATAAGCGGAGACTGGTGAAGGACGAGGTGACGATCTTGGCGTCGGGAATGGTTCCAAGGTCGATGTGATCGCCACGTCGCACGCTACCTCTACATTTACCTACGGGATTAGTTTTAAACCTCAATAATTGTTATTTAGTGCCAAGTTTGAGCATGAACATTGTATCAGGATCTCGTTTAATGCGAGATGGCTACTCATTTAAAACCGAGAATAATGGTTGTTCTATTTATATGAGAGATATGTTTTATGGTCATGCTCCGATGGTTAATGGTTTATTCTTAATGAATCTCGAACTCGTGATGCTACACATATTCATAGTGTGAATACCAAAAGATGTAAAGTTGATAACGATAGTCCCACATACTTGTGGCACTGCCGCCTTGGTCACATTGGTGTCAAGCGCATGAAGAAGCTCCATGCTGATGGACTTTTAGAGTCTCTCGATTATGAATCATTTGACACATGCGAACCATGCCTTATGGGCAAAATGACCAAGACTCCGTTCTCGGAACAATGGAGCGAGCAACCAACTTATTGGGAATCATACATACCGATGTGTGCGGTCCAATGAGCGTTGAGGCTCGTGGAGGATATCGTTATGTTCTCACTCTCACTGATGACTTGAGTAGATATGGGTATGTTTACTTGATGAAACACAAGTCTGAGACCTTTGAAAAGTTCAAGGAATTTCAGAATGAGGTAGAGAATCAACGTGACCGAAAAATAAAGTTCTTACGATCAGATTGTGGAGGAGAATATTTAAGTCATGAATTTGGTACACACTTAAGGAAATGTGGAATCGTTTCACAACTCACGCCGCCTGGAACACCTCAGCGTAACGGTGTGTCCGAACATCGTAATCGCACTCTATTGGATATGGTGCGATCTATGATGTCTCTTACAGATTTACCGCTATCATTTTGGGGATACGCTCTAGAGACAACTACATTCACTTTAAATAGGGCACCGTCTAAATCCGTTGAGACGACATCGTATGAATTATGGTTTGGGAAAAAACCTAAGCTGTCGTTTCTAAAAGTTTGGGGATGCGATGCTTATGTCAAGAAACTTCAACCTGAAAAGCTCGAACCCAAGTCGAAAAAATGCGTCTTCATAGGATACCCCAAGGAAACCATTGGGTATACCTTCTACCTTAGATCCGAAGGCAAGATCTTTGTTGGCAAGAACGGATCCTTTCTGGAAAAAGAGTTTCTCTCGAAAGGAGTAAGTGGGAGGAAAGTGGAACTCGATGAAGTACTACCTCTTGAACCGGAAAGTAGTGCAGCACAGGAAAATGTTCCTGTGGTGCCTACACCGACTGGAGAGGAAATTAATGATGATGATCAAGGTACTTCGGATCAAGTTGCTACTGAACTTCAAAGGTCCACAAGGACACGTTCCACACCAGAGTGGTATGGCAACCCTGTCACGAAATCATGTTGTTAGACAACGGTGAACCTTCGAACTATGAAGAAGCGATGGCGGACCCAGATTCCAACAAATGGCTTGAAGCCATGCAATCTGAGATAGGATCCATGTATGAAAACAAAGTATGGACTTTGACAGACTTGCCCGATGATCGGCGAGCGATAGAAAACAAATGGATCTTTAAGAAGAAGACGGACGCGGATGGTAATGTTACCATCTATAAAGCTCGACTTGTCGCTGAAGGTTATCAGCAAGTTCAAGGGGTTGACTATGATGAGACTTTCTCTCCCGTAGCGAAGCTGAAGTCCGTCCGAATCATGTTAGCAATTGCCGCATACTATGATTATGAGATATGGCAAATGAACGTCAAAACGGCATTCCTTAACGGCTATCTTAAGAAAGAACTGTATATGATGCAGTCGGAAGGTTTTGTAGACCCTAAGAATGCTAACAAGGTGTGCAAGCTCCAGCGATCCATTTATGGGCTGGTGCAAGCATCTCGGAGTTGGAACATTCGCTTTGATGAGATGATCAAAGCGTTTGGGTTTATGCAGACTTATGGAGAAGCCCGCGTTTACAAAAAAGTGAGTGGGAGCTCTGTAGCATTTCTCATATTATATGTAGATGACATACTTTTGATGGGAAATGATATAGAACTTTTGGACAGCATTAAGACCTACTTGAATAAGAGTTTTTCAATGAAGGACCTTGGAGAAGCTGCTTATATATTAGGCATCAAGATCTATAGAGATAGATTGAGACGCCTCATAGGTCTTTCACAAAGCACATACCTTGATAAAATATTGAAGAAGTTCAAAATGGATCAGTCCAAGAAAGGGTTCTTGCTCAGACATACAAGGTGTGAAATTGAGCTCGGCTCAATGTCCGACCACGGCAGAAGATATAGAAGAGATGAGTGTCATCCCCTATGCATCAGCCATAGGGTCTATTATGTATGCCATGTTGTGTACCAGACCTGATGTAAACCTTGCCGTAAGTTTGGTAGGAAGGTACCAAAGTAATCCCGGCAAGGAACACTGGATAGCGGTCAAGAATATCCTGAAGTACCTGAAAAGGACTAAGGATATGTTTCTCGTTTATGGAGGTGACGAAGAGCTCGTCAGAAGGGTTACGTCGACGCTAGCTTCGACACAGATCTGGATGACTCTAAGTCACAAACCGGATACGTGTATATGTTGAATGGTGGAGCAGTAAGCTGGTGCAGCTGCAAGCAGAGCGTCGTGGCGGGATCTATATGTGAAGCGGAGTACATGGCAGCCTCGGAGGCAGCGCATGAAGCAATTTGGGTGAAGGAGTTCATCACCGACCTAGGAGTCATACCCAATGCGTCGGGGCCGATCAAACTCTTCTCGTGACAACACTGGAGCTATTGCACTTGCCAAGGAGCCCAGATTTCACAAGAAGACCAGGCACATCAAGCGTCGCTTCAACTCCATTCGTGAAAATGTTCAAGATGGAGACATAGAAATTTGCAAAGTGCATACGGATCTGAATGTCGCAGATCCGTTGACTAAACCTCTTCCGCGAGCAAAACATGATCAACACCAGACTCTATGGGTGTTCGATTCATCACAGTGTAACTAGATTATTGACTCTAGTGCAAGTGGGAGACTGTTGGAAATATGCCCTAGAGGCAATAATAAAAGGATTATTATTATATTTCCTTGTTCGTGATAATTGTCTTTTATTCATGCTATAATTGTATTATCCGGAAATCGTAATACACTTGTGAATAGATAGACCACAACATGTCCCTAGTGAGCCTCTAGTTGACTAGCTCGTTGATCAATCGATAGTCATGGTTTCCTGACTATGGACATTGGATGTCATTGATAACGGGATCACATCATTAGGAGAATGATGTGACGGACAAGACCCGATCCTAAGCATAGCACAAGATCGTGTAGTTCGTTTTGCTAGAGCTTTTCCAATGTCAAGTATCTTTTCCTTAGACCATGAGATCGTGTAACTCCCGGATACCGTAGGAGTGCTTTGGGTGTACCAAAGCGTCACAACGTAATCGGGTGACTATAAAGGTGCACTACAGGTATCTCCGAAAGTGTCTATTGGGTTGACACGGATCGAGACTGGAATTTGTCACTCCGTATTACGGAGAGGTATCACTGGGCCCACTCGGTAGTGCATCATCATAATGAGCTCAAAGTGACCAAGTGTCTGGTCACGGGATCATGCATTACGGTATGCAGTAAAGTGTATTGCCGGTAACGAGATTGAACGAGGTATTGGGATACCAACGATCGAATCTCGGGCAAGTAACATACCGATTGGCAAAGGGAATAGTATACGGGGTTGCTTGAATCCTCGACATCGTCGCTCATCCGATGAGATCATCGAGGAGTATGTGGGAGCCAACATGGGTATCCAGATCCCGCTGTTGGTTATTGACCGGAGAGCCGTCTCGGTCATGTCTACATGTCTCCCGAACCCGTAGGGTCTACACACTTAAGGTTCGGTGGCGCTAGGGTTGTATGAATATGAGTATGCAGCAAACCGAAAGTTGTTCGGAGTCCCGGATGAGATCCGGGACGTCACGAGGAGTTCCGT
Source organism: Aegilops bicornis (assembly GCA_021605145.1). Lineage (NCBI taxonomy): Eukaryota > Viridiplantae > Streptophyta > Magnoliopsida > Poales > Poaceae > Aegilops > Aegilops bicornis. The sequence continues at coordinate 689,320,003 of CM038674.1, forward strand.
AATGGTCCGTAGGTAAAGAATTATATATAGGAAGTGCTGTTTGACCATCGGCAAAGTTTGAGGTCACCCGGTATTGTACCGGGACCACCGGAAGGGTCCCGGGGGTCCACCGGGTGGGGCCACCTATCCCGGAGGGCCCCATGGGCTGAAGTGGGAGGGGAACCAGCCCCTGGTGGGCTGGTGCGCCCCCTGGGCCCCTCCTCTGCGCCTAGGGTTGGGAACCCTAGGGGAGTGGGCGCCCCACTTGCCTTGGGGGGCACTCCATCCCCCTTGGACGCCGCCCCCCCTAGGAGATCCCATCTCCTTGGGCCGGCGCCCCCCTGGGGACCCTATATATAGAGGGGAGGAGGGCAGCCGCACCTTGCACTTGGCGCCTCCTCCCCTGCTACACCTCCTCCTCCTCCCGTAGTTGCTTGGCGAAGCCCTGCCGGAGCCCTGCTGCATCCACCACCACGCCGTCGTGCTGCTGGATCTTCATCAATCTCTCCTTCTTCCTTGCTGGATCAAGACGGAGGAGACGTCACGCTGACCGTACGTGTGTTGAACGCGGAGGTGCCGTCCGTTCGGCGCTAGGATCTCCGGTGATTTGGATCACGACGAGAACGATTCCCTCAATCCCGTTCTCTTGAACGCTTCCGCACGCGATCTACAAGTGGTATGTAGATGCATATCTCTCTCTTGTTGCTAGATGAACTCATAGATTGATCTTGGTGAACGTAGGAAAATTTTTATTTTATGCAACGTTCCCCAACAGTTTGGTCAAGTTTTTATGAGGGTTAATGTTCGACCAAGTTTACTGAAATGAATGCGGACATGTACCATATCAAATATATATGATATAAAAACATATTCCAATGATATTTATTTTTTATTACGGATCTTGATAAGTTTTTTCATAAACTTGATCAAAATTTGCATATTTTGACATAGAGGGGTATCATTTGGCGAAATTTCACTAAATTCATAGTGAAGCCCACCCTCGCGAGTAAATATGACCAATATCATTAAAACTTGCAAGTCGAGTTGTGCTCCATAACTTCATCTACTACACAAAGATTTTGCTTTCTCTGGCAAAAGGAGATACTAGCAAGGACTCTAATTCATTTCACACACACAAAAAAAAGACTACTTATATCATTTTAAACAAGGACATACTTAATTATTATCTACTACCTTCTTTTCAGTTTAGAAGGACTACACAATTTAACCAACGTAACATGAGTTGTACTACCTCCATCCTGATTTATTGGTCCCCTTTGTATTTTGTGTCAAACTTTGACCATCGATTTAATTAACAAAATGTTATTGCATGTCATTAAAATTATATTGTTGGTTTCGTATTTGAACATAGTTTTTTTAATGATATTACTTTTACTATGTATAACTTATATTTCATTAGTTAAAATCTTGGTCAATATATGACACTAAATATGAGGGGGACTAATAAACCAGGACGGAGGTAGTATATCACAAAAGTTATACTATCATTAGGAACTTCAAATATTCTATTTTTAACACTATAAATCAAGTGATATATAATGTATATTGCACTGGCAAAATTAACGACCTAGATATACGCACATGACGTCCTATAAACCGGAAAGGAGGGAGTATAAAACTTGAAAGATGGTGGTCAGCTGCTCTTGGCCAGCTGTGAACTATTTTCTCTCTATCGTCTTTGTCTCGATGTGACATTTATGATTGAATCAAATTCCTTTTATTAAAAAAATGCTCTTGTCCTCCACGCTTCACCGAACTCATTGTTTTGGAAAAGATCACAAAATGATAATCACAAGTTCCAAAATGCGACCATGTAAGATGATACACTATGGATGAGCAGAATTTCATGGACAAATAATTTTATCTGTGAGCAAGAGTGGACACCACCGGCCTCACACCTATTTTCTTGGACATCTGTTTCTCACATATGCACTTGAGCCGTTGGATGTCATTGAGCCGTTGGATGTCATATCTGTCTGCCACTACCAACAAGGCATGAAGCCATTGCAGCCATATTTCATCATCTGTTGACTTCTCTTCCTGTTCTTCTTCCATAGCTTCTGACGTTTCATCCTCCTCATGTTTGCAAAAAATAATGGTATCTAATGGTTGGGATCACGTCTGTACGACCTATCCCTTAGCCATGCTTGCTTCAAACCACCAGAAGTAACACTTTGTATGTGGTACATTTGTTCCTTAGTTACACTTAGAGAGATGCTTATGCACATAGGATCCTCTGGAGAGATTGTAGTCCGCGTGTGTTGCTTTCGTATTGTCATGATTATAATTTGCCTATTTGTTGAATCAGAAAAATTCAGCGGCCGGATGTGTGAAAGTGCAAATTGATCTAACACAATGAAGACATGTTAGTTGTTCTCTGGAGAGATTGAAGCAGTGTGCAGATTCCCTAGCTACTCCTTTTATCACATTTCTCCGTTCATTAGTTGTGGTCTTTCCTCTCATGAAAACCTTTCTCTAGTGGTTGTCAACAAGAACAGTGCAAGTGTTAAACACTTATTGTTTTGTTAGTATTCGCTGGTCCTCACATGCACTATTGCATCTTTTGGGAAGTTGTCTGTTCGACAATATTTTGTCCCAAAGAAGACAAGTTAATTAATGCTTGTGAATGGTATTAGAAAAAAGGAAAAATATTGTTTAAATAATAAAGGGAGGAAAGAAGAGCCATGCATGTTGGCACATACATACGTTGTGTACGGCCTGAATCCGATTCGTTGACCATGCAAACTCTGCAGCGTTCTCGTCCGATTAGGGCTTAATTAGTGTTCTCCTCAATTGTGCTTGTGCCATACCAGTTGTATTACTCCCTCCGTCTAGATACATAAGTTATCTTAGGTTGTGCACCGTGATCAAGATGGGAAAAAAGAGAGAACTTAATGTTTATTTGCTACGTAATTAATAGCATTACATGGAATGAACTAACCATTGCATGTCGTGTTTGGTACTCTCAAGTCATTGAAAGCATGCACGTCACACATCTTTTATTGGTTGATATGTCAAGAAACAAGAAAAGAAGTGAGAGTTAATGCATCGCGTCTAAGAGTTTTGAGATTATTTGATTTTCATAAGGTGATGTATACACCTAGACGGAAGAAGTACTAATTTGGAGTTTCCGTACGTGTAGGACTACAATCATCTTGTTGATTGGCCATGTATGTTCATATATATACAATACATGCGTAGCCAGACGTATCATATGCTTCGTGATCAATCTGAGAATCCCCTGCCGGCGGTGCAGACTAAACCCTCTCTGTTTTCGGCAACAAGCGAGCGACGTCGGCGCACAGAGAGTCGGGCATGTCGTTGTTTGCCAGCGTATCCATCCTGTCCGACGGCAAGCTATTCCCCGCTACCGCATCGCTCGTTGACACCGATACGGACTGCGGGTACCACCTCGTGTAGGGATGAAAATGGAGTGGAAAGTTTTTGCTTTTCCGGAGAAAAAATAGAAACGGAGAGGAAATATGAAAACGAAAATGGAAATTTGTAAAATGGAAATGAAGATGGAATTTTTTATGCGGAAACGGAAACAAAAACGGAATGGTGTTTTTCGGTGGAACACACGTGGAAACGGAACTTCCATTTCCGTTTATATAGAATTTCTGTTTCTACTATAGCCTCATGGCTACTTTGTAGCCAACTACCAAACAACACACAATTACACAATGAGTAGAATGAGCAGAATGTATCATTTGAGTACCAACTGTTACTACCACACACATACTCAGCTAGACTATATACGGAATTGTCATGTACTACTACAATAATACCCTATGTTGCCGACACAACCATATTACCATGTTAAGAATTCCATCATTTTTTTTGTTTTTTGTTTGTATTTCTCTATGATTCAAGGGGGTTTAAGTTCCGGTCAACACACAGTTTTGTTTCCGTATCTGCTCTGTATTTGCTTCATGTTTGTTTCCGGTAGTATTTGTTTCCGTATTCGTTTCCGGGGTCTCTGTATTCGTTTCCGCTTCTGCAAAAAAATATGAAAATAAATATAGTAGCAACCAGTTCCGTCCGTTTCCGTGCCGTTTTCATCCCTATGCTCGTGTTCCACGACTGCTCGTGCACCAAAAAGATGACACCCACCGGCGACAGCATCAACTCTCGTATCTTCATGATAGGAAGCCATGGCTGGTACATCGAGTACTTCCCTAACGGCGAAAACTCTGGCTGCGCCGACTTCATTTCCCTCTCTCTGTCATGTTTCCGTGCTGACGACAAGAAGCCCCTGGAAGCCAAGTTCGTTTTCAGCTTCGTCGACCAGGTTGAGAAGTAGAATCCAGTCTACCTTCGTCAAGAGGAAATGTGCATCTTCGCTGGCTCCTCTAGGGCAGCAACAGGTTTATCACAAGAGATGCCCTTGAACAATCGGTGGATCTCAAGGATGATTGTTTCATCATCCGGTGCGACATTATAGTCTGCAACAACACCGAGGTGGTGCTCCCGCCTAACATCATGTGCTGACACTTTGACCATCTCCTTCAAACCGGGGTGGGTGCTGATGTGGAATTTGAGGTCGGCAGTGAGACGCTGGCTGCGCACCGGTGTGTGCTCGCAGCCCGTTCCAAGGTTTTCATGCCGCAGCTCTTCGGCCCCATGATGAAGGGCACCACTAAGGCCGTTGTCTCAATAGAATTGAGAACATCGTACATTGTACACCCTGTGACCGTTAACAAAGATGTTCTCAATTCTCCTAGATAGATCTTGTGTGAGTGTAGGATTTTTTTTAAAATTACATGCTACATTTTTCAACAGTGGCATCCGAGCCAGGTCTATGCGTAGATGATATGCACGAGTAGAACACAAAGAGTTATGGGCGGTGATCGTCATACTGCTTACCACCAATGTCTTATTTTGATTCGGCGGTATTGTTGGATGAAGCGGCCCAGACCAACACTACTAGGGAAAAGTCTAGCAGCAGCGCGGATTAAATGCTTATCAGTAGCGCGGGAGGCCGCGCTACTGATTAGGCGCTACAGCTAATGCTTATCAGTAGCGCGGTTTGACCCGCGCTGCTGCTATCTAGGTATAGCAACAGCGTCTGTATGCAAGACGCGCTGCTACTAATAGATGCAGCGCCCTTTAACAAAGAACGCTACTGCTAAGAGCATGTTGCTGCTAAAGCCATACCCCGCGCTATTGTTATTAGTTTTTGAATATTTTTTCTGCTCCATATTTTGTGCTGCTGAATTTTGTTTAGGGCTTTATACAATAATCTCTAGCATATCATACACATACAAATGTAATCATAGCTTATACATACAAATAGTCTCATCAAATTATGTCATCATCATCCAACATAAAATGGTCTCTCATCATCATCTCGAAAATAGCGATACAAGTCTTGAATACTTGCAACTACATTGTCATCCATCTAAACAATGATATACGCGAGAAGAGCTATCACTATGAATGATAGCAGAACTATGCAGTACATGAGGCGGCGGTTATGAGTCCTCTCTCGCGCTAGCGTGAACCTCAAGTAACTAGCTTCCGCTTCTTGTCTGCTTTTGAAGCCTTTATGGCTGGCGCCCGAGACCCCCTCCACTTGCGCCTGACACTCAGGCCACTCATCGTACACTCACGGAACTTTCCCTTTGTACACAACATAGCACTCCTTCTTCGCCATCAGGAATCTAGGTACCTGTTAGAGATACATCTTTATCAAGATAATGTACAATCATATGCAACAAAATATACTAGAGCAACACCAAAAAGAAAGGGTTAGCAACTAGATGCAACATATAGTACGCAAACTAATTAACTAGAGGTACGTAGGTCATCGTACTCAAACTAACAAAGTAGCGTCACGCAAGTTCGGTAGGGACCATGGACATCACAAAGTTTCATCGCTACACAAAGTATACAAGTTCAACCGACACATATCATCATCATCGGCATCGTAAATCACTAGAAGTTCCATCCTTTCATATCATCAAGGATGGACCATAGCTTCTTGAACGGCATGAGGTCATGACGTTGCATGCCTATGCGAGTTTGGACGTCAGCTCGCGAAATAGGGCCATGGTGGAACATCCCCTTCTCATCGACGATTTCTTTCATGATAATCGTCGCAATGTCCCTTTAGATGCGAAAGAAGTCATCTCTAAGTTTATAATCCGCTTCTCCATGAGATTCTACCCACTTGCGGATATGATCATCGTTTCTGGTTGTCATGCGAAGCTTTTGGTGATCCGTGCTGAACTCAATCATGAGATGGAGGAGGTAGAGTCCATCTTTCTTGCTTGGGTTTGGGACATGGATGCAGCAGAAGTTAGTTTTATGAGCGAAACCCAACCTATTGTTCCTTTGTTTCCTGATCTACAGGTGGCCACCCCTAATGCTGAAGCCTTGGAGAGTATCATCTAGAATATTCGGGTCTCTGGTAGGGTCGAAATACACGGTGTGGGAGACTCGCGGGTAAAGAACGATATGGACGGCGCACCCGTTGCTGCGGGGAACGATATGTCTCTCTTGAAAGCAAATTTGTGCCTCCACAAGAAGTAAATGTGTGCCTCTCGCGGAAGTGTAAAAAAGAAAAAAGCTATTTTTTTGTCCAATAACTAGGGAAAGCCGGCCAAAAACCGGGAAGCCAAAAAACAAGATAAAAAAATCATTTAGAACCCTGAATTATAATAGCGTCATTGAATTAAAAAATATTCCGCTTTTCATAAAGAATCATATATTCCAAAAAACCGCCTTATTATAATAGCGTTATTGAATTTTCAAAATTGTCTCAAATAAAAAAGTCTCTAAATTATACAAATGTTTTGATTTTTTTCAAAATATTTATGACATAAAAAAACTATGATCATTAACACTACAGAAAATCGTCGGTTTTTCCTGATTAAAAGGGATTTCTCCCCCGGTTTCATATAAAAAAAACCCAGAGTATATTACAACCCAAACACAGCAACCCCCACCACAAACCAGACAATAGACAACCAGAGAAACATGGCTTAGCTGCACCACAGACTAGAACACCTAAGACAAAACCTAGAGTAAAGGCATAACCATCCTCAACACAAAAGAGATCATCCACTTAGCACTAGTAGAAAACAGGGCTTTGGTCCAGGCCGGGTTAGCCCATTAGTCCCGGTTCAGTCATGAACCGGGACTAATGTGAGCATTGCGGCAAAGGCATTAGTCCCGGTTCAAATGGGACCTTTAGTCTCGGTTGGTGCCACGAACCGGTACTAATGGGTGCGATGCCCATTAGTACCGGTTCGTGGCATGAACCGGTACTAATGGGTTTTGAGGCATTAGTACCGGTTCGTGGGACGAACCGGTACTAAAGGTCCCATTTTCAAACTGTACCCCCCCCCCCCGGATCGCCTTTTCAGTTTTGCAAAAAGCAAAAGAAAATGATAAAAACTTCAAAATTTAAAATCCTTCGAGATGTAGTTATGTTACTACATCTACTAGTTAGGAAAATTTAAAAACTTAAATTTGGACATGTTTTGCAAAAAGTGTAGGGAAAATGTAAAACGGCTATAAGTTTTGCATACTATGTCAGAAAAAAACGTATAATATATCAAAATGTTCAGCACGAAAATCCGCATCCGATTTTGACGGCGTATGGCTTGTTTGCAAATTTTTAGAATCCTCAAATTCTAAAAGGAAAAAAAGTTATGCTCAAATTTTAGTTTTTTTTTAATTTTTGTTAAATCTGGTCAAACTATGGTCAAACTTCTTATTCAAGAAGTATTAGTGTTACTAAAGAATTATTCAAGAATATTAGTGTTACTAAATAATTATTTCAGCTTTTTTGAATTTTGGTCAAATCTGGTCAAACTGTTGTCAAACAATGGTCAAACTACTTATTCAAGAAATATTAGTGTTACTAAATAATTATTTCAGTGTTTTTGAATTTTGGTCAAATCTGGTCAAACTGTGGTCAAACTATGGTCAAACTATGGTCAAACTATGGTCAAACTACCTATTCAAGAAATATTAGTGTTACTAAATAATTATTGTTTTTTAGAACAATAATTTCAAACTCAAACAGTGAAATGTGTGACTTCATGCTCAAGCTAAATTCCTGAAGGTTAATAGGATTGAGATCTTACTATTGTCAGGAAAACAACAAGTGCAGACTTGGAAACGAGGGAGAATAGAACCCGGAAGTTAAGCATGCTCAGGCTGGAGTAGTGAGATGGGTGACCATCCGGAAAGTTAGATGATTTGGAATGATGAGGGGTGATTAGAGATTAGAGGTTAAATTGAGCAGTGATGAGGGTGATTAGAGATTAGAGGTTAAAATAATTCAGAAATTTGAAAATAAAAAAATTTCAAAAATAATTTTCAAAAAAAAATCTTAAAATTTCCTTTAGTACCGGTTGGTGTTACCAACCGGGACTAAAGGTGGACCTCCAGGCAGCGGCCACGTGGACGGCCTTTAGTCCCAGTTCGTGTAAGAACCGGGACTAAAGGGGGAGGCTTTAGTAACGACCCTTTAGTCCCGGTTTCAGAACCGGGACTAAAGGCCCTTATAAACCGGGACAAATACCCCTTTTTCTACTAGTGTAGGAATATCGCCCTGTTTTACAAGCTTGCCAAAAGAAAACCTCAAAACACACGACCTGATTTTTATTCATTCTCTAGACGAGGCATCCACGACGCCCAGCTTCTACTTGCTTGGAAAACTTCAGTTGTGGCTTGCTCCAGAATTCTTGTGCATTGTCGTAGCACCCCCTTTTCGTCCTCCTTGACCAGCAAACAACTCCAGGCAGTAATCCAATGTGCAATTCTAAACATCACTACAAATGGATCTGAAAGACACTTATGCTTAAAGCATGTCATATCCCTAGTTTTCCAAATCCACCAGAAAACTGCTGCCACACCAATAGAATGTAGCTTCCTGTTCTGGGTAGGGGGGTAGGGGGGTGGTGGTGGTTAAATTTCTAAGCCACACATTAAAACATACGTCTGTGGCCATATAGGAACAATCAACCCCTAAACAGCAGTTCACTACGCACCAAACATATTTAGCCAAAGGGCATTCAAAAAATAGGTGATCAATCGTATCTTTTTGCCCACAAAATAAACATTCTGGCTCACATCCCCCTATGTAGCAGAACATCTCTAGTCAAAATGATTTTTCAGCACTAACCATAGAAAAGTTCTGGTTCTGGGAGGAATTTTAACTTTCCACATAAACCTATACGGCACCTTGCCACCAACATGCATATCCGAGTAAAAGGAATTCACACTGTAAACCTCTTTGTCACCAACCAATGCCCTCCTAAAGGAGAGATTGAAGACCCCCTCAATAAACACTTTATTCCCAGTAATATTATGATTCAAGGAGATATTATAAAGCCTTGGAAAGGATTGAGCAAGGCTTTCTTTCCCCAACCACCTATCCTCCCAAGATCATGTTTTTTCTCCATTTCCCACACAAAATTTACAACAAGACAGAAAGATGTTTTTTATTTTTAGCAAGCCTTGCCAAAAATGTGAGTCTCCTTGCCTCTGTTGTACTTGGCCAAGAGTAGTGCCACCCACATACTTGGCCCACAAATGTTTTTGCCACGAGCCTGTTTCATTGAATAGCTTCCAGGGCCAATTTGCTAACGGAGACACATTCATCAAATCTAGATCTAAAACCCCAGGCTCACCCAAATCCTTAGGTAAGCAGATAGTGGGCCAAGAAACCAGATGATACTTTCCCTTTTCCTTATTTCCACTCCAGAAAAATCTAGCTCTAGGTCTATCAAATTTCTTATGGACTCCCTTAGGAAGACCATAGAAAGAAATCATATACAAGGCCAGACTGGTAAAAGAAGAATCCACCGGGGTGGTCCTCCCTGCTTTATTTGAAAACTGCCTAACCAGCAACTCGTCTTTTTTCCCATTTTGCCAATGGAAGGATTCCAGTCACTATTCTTCAATCTATTTTTCATCAACAGGAATTCCCAAATATTTCATGGACAACCCCCTTTTTTGAAAGTAAAGATTTCCTCAAACAAACTGGTCCTATCATTGTCTAACCCAATCCCAATTACCTCACTCTTATGGAAATAAATTTTTAGTCCAGATATCAATTCAAATAGACAGAGCAAAAATTTCAAATTCCTCGCATGTTCTAAATCATCTTGCAAAAATAAAATTGTGTCATATGCATATTGCAGTATAGCAATATCCTTTTTTTACTTTTTGCCAGCCTAAAGATCAAACCACGCTCCACATCCCTTCCTACCAATATGGTTAGCACATCAACTGCCAAATCAAAGAGAAGAGGAGATAGAGGGTCCCCTTGTCTCAGACCTTGGTGGGTCCTAAAGTAAGGGCTCACTTCTCCATTCACTTTAACACTTACTTTCCTCCCAGAAATAGTTTTTATAATCCAGTTAATCCACCTATCAGGAAAAAAAATTCATTTGCAGAGTTTGTAAGAGAAAAGGCCATTTGATTTATCAAAAGCTTTGCGGAGCAGGGGTTCGCCCTTTGAGTACTTGTCTATATTCACTCTCTCTTCGCTCATGAGTGCACACCTTTTGTTTTTCCTTATTTTTCTCAAAAGAAACGATCATATACAATTACGGTACGAGTGCAAATTAAGTAAAAGAAAAAGGTTGTACAAAAAAGGAGCGGTGGTGCTGTTCACGGGGACGGTATGAGATGAGGCCTAAAATGAGGTGAACAAGAAGCACAAAAACACACACAAAATTCCTGTGTAGGCAAGTAGCGAGCATATATAGCATAGCAGCTTAAAAAGACGGTCTGAGAGTGAAGTGCAGGTGAGGGATTTGATTGGTTGGAGTGTCGCGCTCTCGTGTAACCGACTGAGTATGGCACCACTCACACACCCGCTCACAGGACTCGATCCCAGCCTCTCCTGAAAAGCTCCGGTCCACAAGCTGCATGCTGCTGATCACACACTCAGCGGCTCCTCTTCACAGCAGCCACTGCTGGTTGGCTTGCTGTGCCGCCTGTTGCTGTCCCTTCCCTATCCTCTACGTCACACTTACTGCCGCCGCTGCGCTACAAAGACGAGGGAGGCCAAGGAGGACGACGTACTTTGGCACTTGTCAAGCTCCCTAGTGGTCGACGAGGACGACGAGAGAGCCACTTCACTTCACTGTGTTTGCACAGTGACAGCAGTCATCAGTAACTCGCTATTCACCAGTGGCACCTGAGACCTGAGTACCTGACTGACGCGCGGCTGGGGTCACCTGGCGCCGATCGTGTGTATTTCGTAGCCACCAAATGGCGATGAGGGACACAATGCTCTGTGGATATTAGTTTGAGCTCATCTGGTCCTGCTGCCTGCGACGTCGAGGTCTGGCTATATATAATATCTCAGTGTGCGTAGCTACGAGCGGATAACGCCTGCCGGGAAGGAAAGGAGGTCGTAGCAGCTAGCTAGGTCGGCAGTTGGGTGTGACACACTACGCTACTCCTTCACAACGCCCTCCCTTTCCTTCAGACAAAACCAACCAGCGGTGCACAATTCTTCAGCTTCAGCTCTATTAATCGTTCAAGAGCTGTTAGTTAAGTTTCCGATGACCTCATCAATTATCAAGTATTTAACAAAAAACTATCACATTTCATGAAACCATGCCTACAAACTACCACTTTATAAATTTGTGCCAAAAACTATCATTTTTTGACTAATTTTTGCCAAAAACACTAATGACTGCTGGCTGATATTAAACATGATTATGACAGGATGGGCCCACCTGTTAGCATCAATCTTCTTCCTCCTTGCACACGCATGCTCCGGCGACGGCGGCCAGCCTGCCAGCACGCGGCGACGGCTGCTGCTGCTGTGCACGCAAGGCCGCGGCACGCCGGCACGCGGCGGCGGCGCATGCACGCAAGCCAGCCGACAAGCACGTGGCGGCGGCGGCTGCCAGCCTGCCAGCCTGGTAGTAATTTGCCGAGTCTGAGAGAGGCCAGAGGCGAGGCTCATGCCATTAATCCGTGAAAAGGAGAGAGGCCAACTCAATGGCGAGGCTGCGGCGAGTCTGAGAGAGGCCAGAGGCGAGGCTGCGGCTATGTGCTACATCTTGAGCACTGCGTTGGTTTTTCCTTGAAGAGGAAAAGGTGATGCAGCAAAGTAGCGTAAGTATTTTTCTCAGATTTTGAGAACCAAGGTATCAATCCAGTAGGAGGCTACGCGCGAGGCGCGCGAGTCCCTCGCACCTAGACAAACAAATAAATCCTCGCAACCAACGCGATAAGGGGTTGTCAATCCTTACACGGTCACTTACGGAGTGAGATCTGATAGATATGATAAGATAATATTTTTGATATTTTTGTGATAAAGATGTAAAGTATAGAAAGTAATAAAAATAAAACGGCGTCAGAAATAGCTTGTTGTCGGGAGATTAATATGATGGAAAATAGACCCGGTGGTCATATGTTTTACTAGTGGCTTCTCTCAAGAGCATAAGTATTTTACGGTGGGTGAACAAATTACTGTTGAGCAATTGACAGAATTGAGCATAGTTATGAGAATATCTAGGTATGATCATGTATATAGGCACCACGTCCTAGACAAGTAGACTGACTCTTGCCTGCATCTACTACTATTACTCCACACATCGACCGCTATCCAGCATGCATCTAGAGTATTAAGTTCATAAGAACAAAGTAACGCTTTAAGCAAGATAACACGATGTAGAGGGATAAACTCATGCAATATGATAAAAACCCCATCTTGTTATCCTCGATGGCAACAATACAATACGTGCCTTGCTGCCCCTACTGTCACTGGGAAAGGACACCGCAAGATTGAACCCAAAGCTAGGCACTTCTCCCATTGCAAGAAAAATCAATCTAGTAGCTAGGCCAAACCAAACTGATAATTCGAAGAGACTTACAAAGATAACCAATCATACACAAAAGAACTCAGAGAAGATTAAAATATTGTTCATAGATAAACTTGATCATAAACCCACAATTCATCGGTCTCAACAAACACACCGCAAAAGAAGATTACATCGAATAGATCTTCAAAAGAGAGAGAAGAAGCCATCTAGCTAATAACTATGGACCCGGAGGTCTGAGGTAAACTACTCACACTTCATCGGAGAGGCTATGGTGTTGATGTAGAAGCCCTCCGTGATCGATGCCCCCTCCGGCGGAGCTCCGGAATAGGCCCCAAGATGGGATCTCACGGGTACAGAAGGTTGCGGCGGTGGAATTAGGTTTTTGGCTCCGTGTCTGATCGTTTGGGGGTACGTAGGTATATATAGGAGGAAGGAGTACGTCGGTGGAGCAAAGTGGGGCCCACGAGGGTGGAGGCCGCACCCAGGGGGTAGGCGCGCCCCCTACCTCGTGGCTTCCTGGTAGCTTTCTTGACGTAGGGTCCAAGTCCTCTGGATCATGTTCGTTTCGAAATTCACGTTCCCGAAGGTTTCATTCCGTTTGGACTCCGTTTGACTCCGTTTTCGGCACAAACTTGTAAAGTGGTAATTTGTAGGCACGGTTCCACGAAATGTGGTAGTTTTTTGTTAAATACTCTCAATTATCAAGTAGGTAGAACTAGTGGTGTGCAGAGCATCTACACCCGCGAGTAGCAAATCCGACCCCCTCAAACATCCTCGGAGGCGCCCGGGCGCGTCCGAGGACCGTGACCGATCACCCCTCATATCCGAACCATATCCTTGCAACTCAGTTTCAAAAATAAATGTGAATACCTTTTCGAACATAAATGCGCGAACCATTATTATCATCTGCGTGAACATTTTGCTTTGCAATATCCGAATGTTCGTGTAAGTTTCAAAAGTTGTTTCATACACTTCAAAAAAAATATACAAGACATTTGAAAGACAATGTTCAGTCGTTTCGAAAAAATGTTTGTGACATATATAAAAACAATTATATAATCTAAAAATTGTTCCCATAATAAAAAATGTTTCCTACCATTCAGAAATGTTCGGTTTGTATTAGAAATGTTTTAACATTTATTTTAAAAAATGTTCAGACATGGATTTTAACATGTTCAATTTGTATTAGAAATGTTTTAACATTTATTTGAAAAAATGTTCAGACATGAATTTTAAAAGATTTCATCTTGTATTTCTAAAATGTTCAACGTGTATCAGAAAAATCTTACATGTGCATAAGAAAAATGTACATCATTGATTGAAAAGTGTAGGCATGTTTAAAAAAAATAAAAAATAAAATGGAATAAATAAATAAATAAAAAGTAAAAATCATAAGAAATAACAAAACCGATAAGAAAACACATTGTAGCAAAAGGAAGAAAAAACAAACAAGCAAAAGGTTCTAGAACGGGTCCCAAGAAGTCCATAGGACACGTCCCTAAAACAATTTTGATGGTCTGGCCTGCGGCCTGGCGGCCATTGTCTGATAATAACTGATAAGAGAGAAGTCCACGTTGCATGCATGGGTTTTACTTTACTAGGGTGGAGAGTGGAGTTATTTTTTTGAGGAAAGCATAAGCTTTATAACTTAACTGTGCTGGCCAACATCAGCCGCAGCATGCACCGCTACAATGTCTGGTACATCAGATTCCCACTGCATACAGTGGTACGGATCACACAAACGCCCCACACTAGCTAGTTCGTGGGCTACGGAATTTGCCATACGGCGACACACAAGGATTACATGATGAGAGAGCCACAGCTTCAGTTGGTACTTCGTGTCCTCAATTATAGCTGCATAAGCCGAGGAGTCTGCTTTGCTCAAGTCCATCGCTTCCATGAGTAATTGTGAATCAGTCTCTAGGATCACTCTCACAATGCCCAAGTCGGCAGCAAAAGAAATTGCATGAGACATGGCATGCGTTTCTGCAGCAAAGGCATCATGAACATTCTCCTGCCTCCCCGCCCTGGCTCCTACGATGCTGCCATCCGCAGTTCTCGCAACCACGCCCCAGCCAGCAAAGTCTTCCCCAGGCACGAATGACCCATCTAGATTTATCTTGATCATGTCACCATCCGGTGGCCTCCATCTCTCCGGCGGGGTTTTCTTTTGAGGGGTCATGAAGATCTCTTTATATTCAAATACATAGCATCTTGCTTTTCGCGCCACTTCTTCTGCTGCGAGGGGTAGCTCGCCCTCCCTCAGCTTGTTTCTGTTGCTCCACCAGAGCCACCAGAAGGTGGTCACTAGGAGTCTTTTTCCCCCATCTAGGCCCCATAGGTAATCAAACATTGTATGCACAGAGGTAATGGCTTCCAGTTCCATTCTCTCCTTTTCTAGAGCCATCTCTCTCCAGCCTGGCTTTACAACTTTGCATGTAAATTTGTGGAGAGTCGAGTTGATGCTCATGTAACTTGTAACATTGATGTGAAGGGGCTCTTTACCCCTATCTTATTTTATGAATATACTACCTCCGCTTCTAAATATAAGACGTTTTGGCAGTTTAAATTGAACCGCCAAAACATCATATATTTAAGAACAGAGAAAGTACTTAGTACGTACACTCGTGCGTATTTGAGAAAAAAAAATCTTTACCACCACATTTACAGTTTTGGGCCGATCCTCTTTCTTGTTCCTCAAAGACAGGACCCCTGGCTCTTAGTGCCGTCATTCCTTCTCTAACGTGCTCGGCTAGAATGATTTGACATTTTGACTAGTGATTCTTATTAGCAAAAATACGGCGTGACGAATGAAGGATGGTGTTGTGTTGGATGAATAGACATCCGTGATAACCCTCTTCTTTCATTGAAAGCACCCGCACCCTCGACGTTATCTCAAATATCACACATGAGTGTCATATATATCACATATGTCGCGCAGCGGAGAGAAGAGACCCACCCGTACATTTACATCACACAGGAGTATTTATATCAGATATGTTCAATCCAAGGGCTGAACATATGTCTATCTATCTGAAGCTGATGGCTTAGCGAGCAACTAAAAACAGCACAACAATCCTGCGCTGCAACTGCACACACTAGCAAGTAACCAGAGCCAGAGGCCGTCGGACTTATCCCTTATCTCTCACTCACTTTCCAAAATTGATTATGCACATACTGTAGATGACAGATAGATACCGGCGTCGAATGGGCAGGGGAAAGGCGTCCATAAAAGGGGTGGTGCCGCTGCTCACGGGGCCGGGATGAGATGAGATGAGACGAGGCCACAGGTGAAGTGAAGGGCTGGCCTTTAATTTGAGTGCACAAGCGAGCGAGGAGAGGAGAGCAGCTGAAAAGGTTTCTCTGGCTGAGAGTGCAGTGCAGTGCATGCAGGGTATATTGATTGGTTGCAGCGTCGCGGTCGCCGCTCGGGGTCTCTCTCTCTCAGTCTCTCTCGTCTCGTGTCGCTCGCTCGCTCACTCACTCGCAGGACCTCTCCTGAAAAGCTCCCTACCTTTCCTCCGATCCACAAGCTGCATGCTGCTGCTGTCCCTAGCTAGCTTCCCTGTCTTGTTCTACTTTACACTTGCTGCTACAAGTAGGCCGGAGAGTGAGAGCCACTTCAGCTCACTCTTGTCTGTCACTAGTTACTGGCTATTCACACCAGTGGGCAGTGGCTTACTGCTGTGCCCCGGTGAGCGGTGGTCGTCTGGCGCCGGCCGTGTGCGTTTTGTGGCCACCAAATAGAGATGAGGAACACAAAGCTTTGTGGATATTAATTTGAGCCCTATCTATCTGAATCTGATCCAGTCTGCGACGTCGAGGTCTCTGCTATAATTTCAACAACCTAGCTAGCTACTACGGACGGATAACGCCGGCATGCGCAGTTGCGTGCGTCTGGCTCACTATGCTAAACTACTGCTACTAGTGGTGCACAATTCTGTCAGGTTCAGCTCTCTGCTATGAGATCTACTGATTGTGGGAGAGGTCTATCTGTCAGCTCTCAATTAAGTTCAAATCACCTCATCAACTATCAAGTACTAGTGGTGTGTTCGTATGGTCGGAGCTGAAAGCCTGCCATGAGGTGTATCTGCGTCAAGGCTTTGGATTTCGGATGCAAAAAAGATCTAGGCCCCGCTTGGAATCCATGTAAAGTTTTACAACCGGTATATGATTACCTCTGTATATTACTGGCGTCCAGTAAAATACAACCGGATATATTTCCATATGTGTAGGGCGCGCTTGGTTCGCCGTATTTCTCGTGGTATTGACGGACTCCATGAACTACAAGAAAGGCCGGCGGCTGACGACCACCACAAGTATTCGACGGTAAGTGCACGGCTGCGACGCACGGGACCAAACGGAATACACGTTGTTATTGGCAAGCCTGGATGCCACCATCATCATGATGCGAGATGCCGTCGACGGCCATCATCGCCCATTAGCCATGGTCGCCCTCGCCACAACTCGCAGGCCGGCGAAGGCTCCAGTCTTTCGCAACGCTCTCACAGGGACCAAAGAAGCGGCTAATACACCCTCGAGGCCCGTTCCTCAGCCTCCCTATGGCGGAGCGAGGCCATGACGACGCGCGGATCGACCACACGGCACCGTTGGGGACGCAGATGGCGGCGCTGCAGGCGCTTTCGCGGCGGCGCACGAAGCGCCTTGGCGGCGCGCGTGGAAGCGTTCCGACGACGGGCGCAGACGCTGTGGCGCCGTCGGCGCGCGTGGCGTCACGGCACCAATGGTGGAGGAGGATGTCAAGGCGTCGGTGGCGGTCCCGCGGCGGTGGAGCTGACGAGGAGGCGACGGCGTTGGCGGTCGGCGATAGTGAGTCACGGCGGTGTCCTCAGCGTGGTCCGGTCGAGCCGTTGCGGCGCTTGCGTCGTGCTCCAGTCAATCAAGATCAAGCGACGCACTTGGAATACGAGGGAAAACGATGGCTCGAGCAGTGTATTCGTAAACCGGTCGATTACGAGCAGAATACAAGCGTAAAGTGAACACGGGTGTAAAATTTACGGCGCAGAAACGACGTTCCAAGTAGGCCGCTCGTTTTTTGCTACGGTGGTATGTTTTACGCCTGTAAATCGTTTCGAAAACGGCAATCCAAGCGGGGCCCTAGTGGTAACGAGAGAATACCGGGCGGTTACCAGGCGATTTTTTAATGATTTCGAATCTGGACAAATTTCATTCTATTTTCAGTCAAAATTCATTTCAGAAGAAAAAATTCAGGGATTCTTGTGCTGGATAAGGTGATTTCTTGTGGGGTACCGAGATTCATGGTTACCGCCCGTCTGGTAATCGAATTTACCGCCCGATAACCAGAACTTTGTTCTGCGTGCTATGTTGATGAGTGGGACGGTGACTCGTTTGGTTGGGGCTGTCCTCGTCACAGGATGCGCGAGCCTATACCGTTTTTTTTAAAACATGTGACCCTGGAACTTTTCTTTTTTAGGGATATGCGAGCCTGGAACTTGGGGCCGAGCAATATCCAGATGTGTTTGTTATGGGCCATGTGAGGAACAAGTACAGAAATGGGCTAAGCTAGTTCTGGCATTGGGCCCTAATAGTTTAATCATGTTTCAAAAAGAAATAGTTTGATCACAGGCTGCAGATTTGCAACTCCACATGTACAGATCGGTTAACCCTAAAAAAACATGTACAGATCGGTTTATATTCTCGAAAAAAGGGTAAAGCTATCCGGTGAATGGTCGCCAGGGACCAAATCATGTCAAACGCCCTTAGAACCGTCAGATTTAAATTTTAGTATATTTCATATAAAATTTTATAAAAAATAAGAAATAATAAATAATATTTGAAATAATGATCATAAATTTAAAAATATTCTTAATTTCTAAAAATTCATAACTTCAAAATATTATTGAATTTAAAAAAATTCATGAATTATAAAAATAAACGAATAGGAACAGGAAATAGAATAGAAATATAAATCAACCTAAAAAACAAAGAAAAATGGCACAAGGTGGGGAAAACCAAAAGAAAATGATAACAAAAATCAGATAACTTGAAGGTGCATGGAAATATATGGAAGAAATCCAATTGTGTCCAAAAATGGGACTGCCCGTTAACAATGCCCCATGCGGTTTATGCCATCTATTCGGCGTAATAACACGCGGAATAGAATTGGACTTAATTTTCGGTGAGTGAAGTTCAACAATCGACAAATATATAGGAAATTCGTTTGTGTTCTTGATTTCTTTGTGTTTTTATCCATGGTGAGAACTGAGAGGCCATGTTCTTGATTTCTTTGTGTTTTA
This sequence comes from Aegilops bicornis, assembly GCA_021605145.1. NCBI lineage: Eukaryota > Viridiplantae > Streptophyta > Magnoliopsida > Poales > Poaceae > Aegilops > Aegilops bicornis. The sequence goes on from CM038674.1 coordinate 689,339,087, forward strand.
TCCATGGTGAGAACTTCAAAAAAAAAATTCGAGAATACAGTTTACGCTGAGTTGAATTTGATTATCATTTGAACCAATGGAAGAAAAGATATGAGGGTTAATGTCAGTTTTGTGACACGGCGTTAAGCTCCAGTCCATGGTATTGACCCGCTTCAAGTGTTGCATGATAGCTTTTGGGTCCGTACTTTGCGTTTGATCGACCGATCGCAGCGCGTGACCGGTCGCCTCCCAGCCCCACGTTGCAGTATGTGTGGGCCGTTGGATCTTCATTGTCATTCACTCGCACATCTCGCAGACAAGGGGGAAATCTGTCTCGCTTTTCGCTCACATAACATGCTGCCCTGCATCTCGCCGTCGTTTGTATGAAGTCACCCAAAGATTTGCCTCGTTAGTGATTGTAATGAGCAAAATTGGCGGTGGGGCACTCTTCTGCCGGAAGACCCGGGCATTTGTTTCGTTCCAAATGGTCCGTGACACGACCATGGTCAGCCAGACCATCGCTTTTCTGTTGGGGACTCCTGCCAGATCGATTTGTCCACCAATTCTTGACGAAAAAATCCAGATGCCACAAGGAGGTGTCCATTTGTTCTATCCGGAATTTCTCAGTGGCCATCTTCCAAAGCCGAATGGAATAGCGGCACTTGAAGAAAAGATGTGACCCACTCTCTTGCTCCCTTTTGCAAAGAGGGCAAAGACCACAGTTTGGCCATCCCCGCTTGGCAAGCCTGTCGGCTGTCCGGATTCTATCTTGGATAGTCAATCAAGCAAAGAACTTTGCCTTTGGCGGCGCCCAAACCTTCCAAATCATGCTCTCCATGGGAGAGAGGATCAAACCAAGAAATTGTGCCCTATAGGCGGAGGCTGCGGTGTAGTGTCCATCGGTCGTGTGCTTCCATATAATAGTATCCTCGGAAAGCTCATCGAGATGGAAATGATGCACGAGGGACCAAAGCATGCCGTGGAGGGGTTGATCTTGAGAATCCAAGCGTTGTTTTTTAGGGCCTCCCGCACCTTTCAATTTTTTCTCATCGAAGATGTATCATTATTATGATATACAGGCGCCAATTATAAGTAGGAAAAAGGTTGTCCATAAAAGGGTTGGTGGTGCTTCTCACGGGGCCGGTGTGAGACGAGTCCACAAGCGAGGCGAAGGGGTGGCCTTTTGGGCGCACAAGAAGCGCACATACGTACACAAAAATCATGTGTACACTCAACAAGCGCAGGGCCAAGCAGCGAGCGGAGCAGCTCAAAAGTTGCTCTGAGACTGAGAGTGAAGTGCAGGGGAGGGGAGGGAATTGATTGGTTATCTCGTGTCACTCACTCGCTCACACCTGTAGCTAGCACGGCACCACTCACTCTCACTCATACTCTCACAGGACCCAATCCCAGTCTCTCCTGGAAAGAAAAGCTCCACGGATCCACAAGCTGCATGCCGCTGCTAGCTAGCTGGATCACACTCCTCTTCACAGCAGCCACTGCCGTGCCGCCCGTTAGTGCTGCTGTTTTTTTTTAAACACATTTACTGCTGCCGCTTACTACTACTGGTCGTCTGACGTCGGCCGTGTGCGTTTCGTAGCCACCAAATAGTGATGACGAGGAATACAATGCTTTCTGGATATTTATCTGACAATTCTACTAATCGTTGGAGAGGTCAATCCGTGAGCTGTTAATTACAAGTTCAGATGAGCTCATCAACTATCAAGTAGCTAGTACTAGTGGTGTGTACGTGTGGTACAATTACTTACAGTGGCAGACTCGTAGATACGAGCTGGAGCTGTATATGATAGGCGTGCCGTAAAGATGACTGACATGTCACCTACCGAAATTGACAATTTTGGAAGCATGGTTTAGGTCGGGGCTGAAAGTAGGCCAAGAGGACGATGTACCCACTCCACTGCCCGTTTCCAATCATACAAGCAACAGGATGATCACTTGAGTGAGCTCCAGCAAAAGGAGTTGGTGAATGGCGAGCGAGGAGGCCGTGGCGGCCATGAACGCGGCGAACCCTAACTTCGTCATGGAGCAGCGTGTCATCCATAATGTCGTCCGCGCTCAAGTCGCCGCTCGCCAGAAAGCGGCCGCTACGGAGGCGCAGCTGCAGGCGATCGTGGTGAAGAACAACGTCAGCTGCACCGTCGACGAACCATCAGGCGGCCCGATAGGGCGACAACAATGTTGTCGCCATCATTTTCATCATGGACCTCACGTCCACTGGCGATGGACAGGTCACGGAATCCTCCGACGATGGGTAGGCCATGGGAGGCGGTAGTGCTTTGTCCCATGTGGGCCGGTCCGACTCCAGTGTTCTACTCTTCCTTGCCGAAGACCGCACCTTCACTTCATCGATCTTATCGTCAGTGGTCATTAAGAACGCGGATGGAGGACGACACGGGCTTGGACGCCGGGCGCAGTCGCCGTAGGATAGGTTTATGGTCAGTTTTTTTTTTGTTCTACATATTCGAAATGTAATGAAAATACATCGTGTTTATACAAATTCTATCATGTTTGTATAAAGTCTGGTCGAGTTTGCATAGTTTTATCCGGATTATGGAAAAACAATTTAAAATCTATGCGATTAGTGTTGGATGGCGTACGGACTGATTTCTCCTGTCCACAGACGGATGCGGGAGAAAGTTTGCGTGTTGCCGCTGAAACATAAATGGAGGCGCGGGGTGTTCGTGCTACCTAATCCAATCCGGGAATGCAAGCGGACCGAGGTAATACAAAAGACCGTCGATGTGGATGCGTTGGCAACGTCGGCAACTGTCGACCGGAAAAAAGCTAATCACTGACTTTTTAAAAACCAAACTACGTACTCCCTCTGTCCGGAAATACTTGTCAAAGGAATGGATGAACTTAGACGTATTTTAATTTTAGATACATCCATTTTTATGCATTTCTGTGACAAGTATTTTCGAACGGAGGGAGTACATAATAATAATTATTATTATTCCTTTACATAAAGAAACTATGGATGTAAACGGTCGCATCTGCCCTGCATCGCTAACCTAATACTCCGATCTGTATTGATTGATCTGGATTTCTCGAACAAACGATCTACAGTACATTTCTGCAACGTAGTGACCTTCAATCACCTACCAACCCACCTGATCAGCAGACATCAATTTATTCATTTATTTTTTGGTAACGGCCATATTTTTAATTAATTTTTCGACGGAAAGATTATTCCTACAATTGCTGTTGAGTGGGACTGCCACGTGTCTATTGTTCTTTCAGTTAGGTCCCGTGGCTTTGGCCTCGGCGTGCCTGCACATGCCCACCCAAAACCAAATCAATCACTCCCTCATGTCTACTAAGAAATCAAGCTAGAGAGTAGAGAACCGCTCCAAATGTCCAAACTCCTCGGAAGGAGCGGAGCGACGTCACTCACATGGGGTGAGATGATGAGATGGCCGGCCGGAATCGTCGGCGGCAACGTGCATGCTGACATCACTCGTCGTACCTATAGACTATAGTTATAGGCCCCACCGCCACCGCCCGGAAACTAGCCTTTGCGACAGCGTTGATTTTGTAGTTCTGTGCTACTAGCACGAGTAGACTAAAATCACTGTTTTGACCATTCTATTAACAGAGTTTAGCACAATTTAACCTCCTTTGGGGTGGGTGAATATTTTTTCTCTTTGGGTGGGTGGTAGTGTGATGCATATAGTGATATTGTTTTTACGTCGTACAAAATATATATTAATAGAGTCATAGCTGGTCAAAGGTTTGTGCCAAGTATTCTGAAACAATGGGCATATTCGAGTTGCATCTCCAAGGTGGATCCACAAACCTCCCGCATGCGTCCGGACCGCGGGAGCCATCCAACACGGACATGTATCGGTCCGCAAAACGGTTTGGACGCGATTTCTCATTGAAGACAAAAATGCACTAGTAGAAAAAGGGGCTATCGTTAAGGCCTGTTTTGCCCATTAGTCCCGGTTCAATCCAGAACCGGGACTAATGCGAGCATTTATCCCGGTTCGTGAGCCCAGGGGGCCGGCCGGGCCACGTGGGCCATTGGTCCCGGTTCGTCCGGACCTTTTGGTCCCTGGTGGGACGAACCGGGACCAATGGTCTGCTCTGGCCCACCACTATTGGTCCCGGTTGGTGGCGTGAATCGGGACCAAAGGCTTCCCTTTAGTCCCGGCTCATGCCACCAACCGGGCTAATGGTGCTGCCTATATATAGCCCCTCACAAGAAGCGAGCATACCGCTCTGTTTTTTTCCCGGCCGAGGGGAGGGGCTTGGTGGTGCTCTAGCTCACCTCCTATGCACACAAGGTGTTCGATGGAATGCCCGAGCCACACTACTTAAGCTTTCTCCTCCAAGCTCGACCTCTAACCTCCATTTTCCTCAATATTTGTCTAGGTTTAGCGGACCGTCACGCCCGTCCCGTCTTCACCGCCGTCGATCACCATGGCGATCTCATCGCCAAGACCACCGTGGTGAGCCTCTTGTTCTTATCTTCTTTCCGAAGGAAAAATATTCTTACTTGTATTATTTTCTTACTTTTATTATTGCATCTTATATAGTGCGATGGTTTTGGTATCCGCCCGTCGGCCCTCGTCCGTCTATGATTCGGATGTGGTATATATTATCTTTTCATAACTATTGGTTCATTTATTGTTTATGAAAATTAAGCCGACCAACGTGACATAGATTTTATTTATCTAGGAGGTTGTTGAACGGAAATTCCAACCGACCCTATTGTCGAGAGGTTAAATTTAGTTGAAGAAGAAAACAATTTCTTGAAGGAAAAATAAAAAACTTGAGGAGGAGAAGATGATATTGGAGTTGCATGTTGCGGATGTCGTCGATGATCACAAGATCAAGATGGATGCAATGCGCTTGAAGATGAGAAAGATTAGAAAATATGCCATTCATACCGAGGCTTGGTATCATTATGCCGTTGGATCAGTTGTTACCTTGGTTGCGATTATGATTGTATTTGTTTTCATATTGAAATGTTTTACATAGTTTCAATGTATGGTTTAATTAATTTAGATGCTCTGCAGAGCTTTATGTTGTTAGATGAGGACTATGTATGTACTTTGGTTTTTATGTGATGATGAACTTCTATTAATTTGGTCATTTAATTATCTATTCATGATGTTCTGTAATGATTTTTGACACACTTAATTATATATAATGCACGCAGATGAACCGGCAATGGATGTATGGTGACAGACACACCTCCGAGTACATTAAGGGCGTGCATGCTTTTCTCGAAGTGGCCGAGGCAAACAAGCAGAATGGTTTTATGTGTTGTCCATGCCCTATATGTGGGAATACGAAGTCTTACTCGATCGGAAAATCCTTCACACCCACCTGCTTTACAAGGGTTTCATGCCACACTATAATGTTTGGACGAGGCACGGAGAAATAGGGGTTATGATGGAAGACGGCGAGGAAGAAGAGTACGATGACAACTATGTGCCCCTGAATACGGTGATGCTATCGAACATCAAGTTGCACTGCATCGATGTGCACGATGGTGCCGCAACGGCTAAGTCTGAAGATCAAGATGAACCGTGACGATGTGCCCCATGATGATGATTTCCGGGTCATTGTCGATGCAAGGACACAATGCGAAAGTCAAAAGGAGAAGCTGAAGTTCGATCGCATGTTAGAGGATCACAAAAAGGGTTGTACCCCAATTGCGAAGATGGCAACACAAAGCTCGGTACCGTACTCGAATTGCTGCGGTGGAAGGCGTAGAATGCCAGGCTCGATAAAGGATTTGAGAAGCTATCTGAAAATAATGAAGAAGAAGCTTCCAAAGGATAACGAATTGCCCGACAAAGACATACGCAGCAAAGAAGGTGGTATGCCCTCTAGGATTGGAGGTGGAGAAGATACATGCATGCCCTAATGACTGCATCCTCTACCGTGGTGCCTACAAGGATCTGAACGCATGCCCGGTATGCGGTGCATTGCGATATAAGATCGACGAGATGACCACAGTGATGTTGACGGCGAGCCTCCCAGAAGAGGGTTCCTGCGAAGGTGATGTGGTATGCTCCTATAATACCACGGTTGAAACGTCTGTTCGTAAAACGGAGAGCATGCCAAGTTGATGCGATGGCACAGTGAGGACCGTAAGAAAGACGGGAAGTTGAGAGCACCCACGACGGGTCGCAGTGGAGAAAAATCGAGAGAAAGTATCGGGATGAGTTTGCAAAGGACCCAAGGAACGTATGGTTTGCTTTAAGCGCGGATGGAATTAATCCTTTCGGGAGCAGAGCAGCAATCACAAAGACTGGCCCGTGACTCTATGTATGTATAACCTTCCTCCTTGGATGTGCATGAAGCGGAAGTTCATTATGATGCCGCTTCTCATCCAAGGCCCTAAGCAACCCGGCAACGACATTGATGTGTACCTAAGGCCATTAGTTGAGGAACTTTTACAGCTGTGGAATGGAAACGGTGTATGCGTCGTGGGATGAGCACAAAAGGAGGAATTTGACCTGAAGGCGTTGCTGTTCGTGACAATCAACGATTGGCCCGCTCTCGATAACCTTCGGGATAGACAAACAAGGGATACCATGCATGCACGCACTGTTTACTTGACACCGATAGTATATACCGAAGCTGCGGGAAGAATGTGTACACAGGCCATCGCCGATTTCTTCCGACCAACCATCAATGTCGAAAGAAAGGCAAGCATTTCAAAGGCGCGGCAGATCACCGGAAGAAGACCGCCATGCGTGCAGGTGATCACGTACTGGCTATGGTCAATGATTAACACGTAATCTTTGGAAAGGGTCCCGACGGACTAGCTGTTCGAATGACGCTGAGAATCACGCACCCATGTGGAAGAAGAAATCTATATTTTGGGACCTACCCTCTTTGGAAAGACCTAGAGGTCCGCTCTTGATCGACGTGATGCACGTGACGAAGAACCTTTGCGTGAACCTGCTAGGCATCTTGGGCGTATGAGAAGACAAAAGATACACACGAGGCACGAGAGGACCTGCAACGCTTGGTAACGAAAAAGAGGGCATGCCTCCGGGCGATATGAAGGTCCTGCCACTACGCTCTTCTGAAAGAAGAGAAAGAAATATTCTTTTAATGCCTGCTCAGTATGAAGGTCCCGACCGGCTTCTCGTCGAATATAAAGGGAATAATAATTATGTCGGAGAAAAGTTCCGTAACCTAAAGTCTCATGATCGCCACGTGATTATGACGCAACTGCTTCCGGTTGCATTGAGAGGGCTTCTACCGAAAAGCGTCCGATTAGCCATTGTGAAGCTATGTGCATTCCTCAATGCAATATCTCGAAGGTGATCGATCCGTAAATCGTAGCAACGCTAAGGAGTGATGTGGCGCAATGTCTTGTCGGTTTAGCTGGTGTTCCCACCATCCTTCTTCAATATCATGACGCACGTCCTAGTTCATCTAGTCGATTTAGATTGTCATTACGGGGCCCGTATTTCTACACAATATGTACCCCTTTGAAAGGTTCATGGGAGTCCTAAAGAAATATGTTCAGAATCGTGCTAGGCGAGAAGGAAGCATCTCCATGGGCCATCAAACAGAGGATGTCATCGGGTTTTGTGTTGACTTCATTCCTGGCCTTAATAAGATAGGTCTCCCTAAATCGCGGTATGAGGGGAGACTGACTGGAAAAGGCACGCTTGGAAGAGACTCAATAATATGCAGGGACGGATATTCTTGGTCTCAAGCACACTACACAGTGAAGGAAATATGCCCTAGAGGCAATAATAAAGTTATTATTTATTTCCTTACATCATGATAAATGTTTATTATTCATGCTAGAATTGTATTAACCGGAAACATAATACATGTGTGAATATATAGACAAACAGAGTGTCACTAGTATGCCTCTACTTGACTAGCTCGTTAATCGAAGATGGTTATGTTTCCTAACCATAGACATGAGTTGTCATTTGATTAACGGGATCACATCATTAGGAGAATGATCTGATTGACATGACCCATTCCGTTAGCCTAGCACTTGATCGTTTAGTATGTTGCTATTGTTTTCTTCATGACTTATACATGTTCCTGTAACTATGAGATTATGCAACTCCCGTTTACCGGAGGAACACTTTGGGTGCTACCAAACGTCACAACGTAACTAGGTGATTATAAAGGAGTACTACAGGTGTTTCCAAAGGTACATGTTGGGTTGGCGTATTTCGAGATTAGGTTTTGTCACTCCGATTGTCGGAGAGGTATCTCTGGGCCCTCTCGATAATGCACATCATTATAAGCCTTGCAAGCAATGTGACCAATGAGTTGGTTACGGGATGATGCATTACAGAGCGAGTAAAGAGACTTGCCGGTGGCGAGATTGAACTAGGTATTGGATACCGACGATCGAATCTCGACAAGTAACATACCGATGACAAAGGGAACAACGTATGTTGTTATGCGGTTTGACCGATAAAGATCTTCGTAGAATATGTAGCAGCCAATATGGGCATCCAGGTCCCGCTATTGGTTATTGAACAAGAATAGTTCAAGGTCATGTCTACATAGTTCTCGAACCCGTAGGGTCCGCAACGCTTAAGGTTTCGATGGCAGTTATATTATGAGTTTATGAGTTTTGATGTACCGAAGGAGTTCGAGTCCCGGATGAGATCGGGGACATGACGAGGAGTCTCGAAATGGTCGAGGACGTAAAGATCGATATATTGGACGACTATATTCGGAGTTCGGAAAGGTTCGAATGATTGGTATTTTTGAAGTACCGGAGAGTTACGGGAATATGTATTGGGCCTTATTGGGCCATACGGGAAAGAAGGAAAAAGGGCCTCAAGGGTGGCCGCACCCCTTCCCTTGGTCTGGTCCGAATTGGACTAGGGAAGGGGGGCGCCCCCTTCCTTCCTTCTCCTTTTCCCTTCCCTTTCCTTCTCTCCTACTCCTACTACATGGAAGGTTTCCTAGTTGGACTAGGAAAGGGGAAATCCTACTCCCGGTGGGAGTAGGACTCCCCTAGGGCGCGCTATAGAGAGGCGGCCCTCCCTCCTCCACTCCTTTATATACGGGGCAGGGGCACCCCATGGACACACAAGTTGATCTACGGATCGTTCCTTAGCCGTGTGCGGTGCCCCCTCCACCATATTCCACTTCGGTCATATCGTCAGCGGAGCTTAAGCGAAGCCTGCGCCGGAGAAGTCATATCGTCGTGGAGCTTAGGCGAAGCCCTGCGTCGGTGGAGCATCATCATCGTCACCACGCCGTCGTCTTGTGGAACTCATCCCCGACACTTTGCTGGATCGAGTCCGGGATCGCCATCGAGCTGAGCGTGTGCGAGAACTCGGAGGTGCCGTGACGTTCGGTACTTGGATCGGTCGGATCGTGAAGATGTACGACTACATCAACAGCGTTGTTATAACGCTTCCGCTTCTGATCTCTGAGGTGCGTGGACATACACTCTCCCTCTCGTTGCTATGCATCACCATGATCCTTGCGTGTGCGTAGGAAATTTTTGAAATTAATGTCGTTCCCCAACAAAGTGGCATCCGAGCCTAGGTTTTATGGTTTGATGTTTTGCACGAGTAGAACACAAGTGAGTTGTGGGCGATACAAGTCATACTGCCTACCAGCATGTCATACTTTGGTTCAGCGGTATTGTGAGATGAAGCGGCCCGGACCGACATTACGCGTCGCTTACGCGAGACTGGTTTCACCGTTACGAGCACTCGTGCTTAAAGGTGGCTGGCGGGTGTCTGTCTCTCTCACTTTAGTTGAACTGAAAGTGGCTACGCCCGGTCCTTGAGAAGGTTAAAACGGAGTCTATTTGACAAACTATCGTTGTGGTTTTGATGCGTAGGTGAGAACGGTTCTTGCTAAGCCCGTAGCAGCCATGTAAAATTTGCAACAACAAAGTAGAGGGCGTCTAACTTGTTTTTGCAGGGCATGTTGTGATGTGATATGGTCAAGACGTGATGAGATATAAGTTGTTGTATAAGATGATCATGTTTTGTTGAAGTTATCGGCAATCGGCGGAAGCCCTATGGTTGTCTCTTTGTTGCATAAGATGCAAGTGCCAAATAATTGCTTTACTTTATCGCTATGCGATAGCAATAGTTGCAAGAGCAATAGTTGGCGAGACAACCATGTGATGACACATTGATATAGATCAAGATGATGAAGATCATGGTGTCGTGCGGTGACGATAGAGATCATGACAGTACTTTGGAGATGGAGATCAAAGGCAAGATGATCATGGCCATATCATGTCACATATTTTGATTGCATGTGATGTTTATCTATTATACATCTTATTCTTGCTTTGATTGACGGTAGCATTTTAAGATGATCTCTCACTAATTATCAAGAAGTGTTCTCCCCGAGTATGCACCGTTGCCAAAGTTCGTCGTGCCCGGACACCACGTGATGATCGGGTGTGATAAGCTCTACGTCCATCTACAACGGGTGCAAGCCAGTTTTGCACACGCGAATACTCAGGTTAAACTTGGACGAGCCTAGCATATGCAGATATGGCCTCGAGCACGGAGACCGAAAGGTCGGCGTGAATCATATAGTAGATATGATCAACATAGTGATGTTCACCATTGAAAACTACTCCATCTCACGTGATGATCGGTTATGGTTTAGTTGATTTGGATCACGTGATCACTTAGATGACTAGAGAGATGTCTGTCTAAGTGGGATTTCTTAAGTAATATGATTAATTGAACTTAAATTTATCATGAACTTAGTCCTGGTAGTATTTTGCAATTTATGTTGTAGATCAATAGCTCGCGTTGTTGCTTTCATATGTTTATTCTCATATGTTCCTAGAGAAAATTGTGTTAAAAAATGTTAGTAGCAATGATGCGGATTGGATCCGCGATCTGAGGTTTATCCTCAATGCTGCATGTAAGAATTATGTCCTTAATGCACCGCTAGGTGACAGACCTATTGCAGGAGCGGATCTGCAGGCGTTATGAACGTTTGGCTAGCTCAATATGATGACTACTTGATAGTTTAGTGCACCATACTTAACGGCTTAGAATCGGGACTTCAAAGACGTTTTGAGCGTCATGGACCATATGAGATGTTCCAGGAATTGAAGTTAATATTTCAAGCAAATACCGAGTTGAGAGATATGAAGTCTCCAACAAGTTCTATAGCTAAAAGATGGAGGAGAATCGCTCAACTAGTGAGCATGTGCTCAGATTGTCCGAATACTTCAATCGCTTGAATCAAGTGGGAGTTAATCTTCCGGATAAGATAGTGATTGACAGAATTCTCTAGTCACCATCACTAAGTTACTAGAACTTCGTGATGAACTATAGTATGCGGGGATGACGAAAACGATTCCCGAGCTCTTCGTGATGTTGAAATCAACGAAGGTAGAAATCAAGAAAGAGCATCAAGTGTTGATGATTGACAAGACCACTAGTCTCAAGGAAAAGGGCAAAGGGAAGAAGGGGAACTTCAAAAGGAACGGCAAGCAAGTTGCTGCTCGAGTGAAGAAGCCCAAGTCTGGACCTAAGCATGAGACTAAGTACTTTTGCTGCAATGGAACTGGTCACTGGAAGCGGAACTACCCCTGAATATTTGGTGGATAAGAAGGATGGCAAAGTGAACAAAGGTATATTTGATATACAGATTATTGATGTGTATTTTACTAGTGTTTATAGCAACCCCTCGGTATTTGATACTGGTATAGTTGCTAAGAGTAGTAACTTGAAACGGGAGTTCTGAGAATGAACAGAAACTAGTTGAAGGGAAGTGACGATGAGTGTTGGAAGTAGTTCCAAGATTGATATGATCATCATCGCACACTCCCTATACTTTCGGGATTAGTGTGGAACCTAAATAAGTGTTATTTGGTGTTGAGCATAAATATGATTTGATCATGTTTATTGCAATACGGTTATTCATTTAAGTAAGAGAATAAATTGTTGTTACATTTTACATGAATAAAACCTTATATGGTTACACACCCAATGAAAATGGTTCATTGGATCTCGATCATAGTGATACACATATTCATAATATTGAAACCAAAAGATGCAAAGTTAATAATGATAGTGCAACTTATTTGTGGCACTGCCGTTTAGGTCATATTGGTGTAAAGCGCTTGAAGAAAACTCCATGCTGATGGACTTTTGGAATCACTTGACTATGAATCATTTGATGCTTGCGAACCGTGCCTTTTGGGCAAGATGACTAAAACTCCGTTCTCCGGAACAATGGAACAAGCTACTGACTTATTAGAAATAATACATACCGATGTATGTGATTCAATGAGTGTTGATGCTCGTGGCAAGTATCGTTATTTTCTGACCTTCACAAAATGATTTGAGCAGATATGGGTATATCTACTTGATGAAACATAAGTCTGAAATAATTGAAAAGTTCAAAGAATTTCAGAGTGAAGTGGAAAATCATCGTAACAAGAAAATAAAGTTTCTGCGATCTGATTGTGGAGATAAATATTTGAGTTACGAGTTTGGTCTTCATTTGAAACAATGTGAAATAGTTTCGCAACTCACGCCATATGGAACACCACAACATAATGGTGTGTCCGAAAGTCGTAACCGCACTTTATTGGATATGGTGCGATCTATGATGTCTCTTATCAATTTACCACTATCGTTTTGGGGTTATGCATTAGAGACAGCTGCATTCACGTTTAATAGGGCACCGTCTAAATCCGTTGAGGCGACACCGTATGAACTATGGTATAACAGAAACCTAAGTCATCGTTTCTTAAAGTTTGGAAGTTGTGATGCTTATGTGAAAAAGTTTCATCCTGATAAGCTCAAACCCAAATCGGAGAAGTGCGTCTTCATAGAATACCCAAAGGAAATTGTTGGGTATACCTTCTATCACAGATCCGAAGGCAAAACATTCGTTGCTTATAAATGGATCCTTTCTAGAGAAGGAGTTTCTCTCGAAAGAAGTGAGTGGGAGGAAAGTGGAGCTTGATAAGGTAATTTGTACCTTCTCCCGAATTGGAAAGTATTTCATCACGGAAATCAGTTCCAAAGTGATTCCTACACCAATTAGTGAGGAAGCTAATGATGATGATCATGTAACTTCAGATCAAGTCACTACCGAATCCCGTAGGTAAACCAGTGAGATCCGCACCAAAGTGGTACGGCAATCCTGTTACGGAAGTCATACTACTAGATCATGACGAACCTACAAACTATGAAGAAGCGATGGTGAGCCCAGATTCCGCTTAAATGGCTAGAAGCCATGAAATCTGAGATGGGATCCATGTATGAAAACAAAGTGTGGACTTTGGTTGACTTGCCGAGGGTCGGCAAGCAATAGAAAATAAATGGATCTTCAAGAGGAAGACGGACGTTGATAGTAGTGTTACTATCTACAAAGCTCGACTTATCGCAAAAGGTTTTTGACAAGTTCAAGGTGTTAACTACAATGAGATTTTCTCAAGCTGTAGCGATGCTTAAGTCTGTCCGAATCATGTTAGCAATTGCCACAATTTATGAAATTTGGCAAATGGATGTAAAACTGCATTCCTGAATGGGTTTACGGAGGAAGAGTTGTATATGATGCAACCAGAAGGTTTTATCGATCCAAAGGGAGCTAACAAAGTGTGCAAGCTCCAGCGATCCATCTATGGACTGGTGCAAGCATCTCGAGTTGGAATATACGCTTTGATAAGTTGATCAAAGCATATAGTTTATACAGACTTACAAGGAAGCCTGTATTTACTAGAAAGTGAGTGGGAGCACTACATTTCTGATAAGTATATGTGAATGACATATTGTAGATCGGAAATAATGTAGAATTATTCTACAAAGCATAAAGGAGTGTTTGAAAGGAGTTTTTCAAACAAAGACCTCGGTGAAGCTGCTTACATATTGAGCATCAAGATCTATAGAGATAGATCAAGACGCTTGATAAGTTTTTTCAATGAGTACATACCTTGACAAGATTTTGAAGTAGTTCAAAATGGAACAGTCAAAGAAAGAGTTCTTGCCTGTGTTACAAGGTGTCAAATTGAGTAAGACTCAAAACCCGACCACGGCGGAAGATAGAAAGAGAATGAAAGTCATTCCCTATGCCTTGGCCATAGGTTCTATAAAGTATGCCATGCTGTGTACCAGATCTATTGTATACCCTACACTGAGTTTGGCAAGGGAGTACAATAGTGATCTAGGAGTAGATCACTGGACAGCGGTCAAAATTATCCTTAGTGGAATAAGGATATGTTTCTCGATTATGGAAGTGACAAAAAGGGTTACGTCGATGCAAGTTTTGACACCGATCTGGATGACTCTAAGTCTCGATCTAGATACATATTGAAAGTGGGAGCAATTAGCTAGAATAGCTCCTTGCGAGCATTGTTGACATAGAAATTAAAAATACTTACGGATCTGAATGTAGTGAGACCCGTTGACTAAAAATATCTCACAAGCAAAACATGATCACACCTTAGTACTCTTTGGGTGTTAATCACATAGCGATGTGAACTAGATTACTAACTCTAGTAAACCCTTTGGGTGCTGATCACATATCGATGTGAACTATGGGTGTTAATCACATGGTGATGTGAACTATTGCTGTTAAATCACATGGCGATGTGAACTAGATTATTGACTCTAGTGCAAGTGGGAGACTGAAGGAAATATGCCCTAGAGGCAATAATAAAGTTATTATTTATTTCCTTACATCATGATAAATGTTTATTATTCATGCTAGAATTGTATTAACCGGAAACATAATACATGTGTGAATATATAGACAAACAGAGTGTCACTAGTATGCCTCTACTTGACTAGCTCGTTAATCGAAGATGGTTATGTTTCCTAACCATAGACATGAGTTGTCATTTGATTAACGGGATCACATCATTAGGAGAATGATCTGATTGACATGACCCATTCCGTTAGCCTAGCACTTGATCGTTTAGTATGTTGCTATTGTTTTCTTCATGACTTATACATGTTCCTGTAACTATGAGATTATGCAACTCCGTTTACGGAGGAACACTTTGGGTGCTACCAAAGCGTCACAACGTAATCGGGTGATTATAAAGGAGTACTACAGGTGTTTCCAAAGGTACATGTTGGGTTGGCGTATTTCGAGATTAGGTTTTGTCACTCCGATTGTCGGAGAGGTATCTCTGGGCCTCTCGGTAATGCACATCATTATAAGCCTTGCAAGCAATGTGACCAATGAGTTGGTTACGGGATGATGCATTACAGAGCGAGTAAAGAGACTTGCCGGTGGCGAGATTGAACTAGGTATTGGATACCGACGATCGAATCTCGGGCAAGTAACATACCGATGACAAAGGGAACAACGTATGTTGTTATGCGGTTTGACCGATAAAGATCTTCGTAGAATATGTAGGAGCCAATATGGGCATCCAGGTCCCGCTATTGGTTATTGACCAAGAATAGTTCTAGGTCATGTCTACATAGTTCTCGAACCCGTAGGGTCCACGCTTAAGGTTTCGATGGCGATGCTTATATTATGAGTTTATGAGTTTTGATGTACCGAAGGAGTTCGGAGTCCCGGATGAGATCGGGGACATGACGAGGAGTCTCGAAATGGTCGAGACGTAAAGATCGATATATTGGACGACTATATTCGGAGTTCGGAAAGGTTCGAATGATTCGGGTATTTTTGAAGTACCGAGAGTTACGGGAATACGTATTGGGCCTTATTGGGCCATACGGGAAAGAAGGAAAAGGGCCTCAAGGGTGGCCGCACCTTCCCTTGGTCTGGTCCGAATTGGACTAGGGAAGGGGCGCCCTTCCTTCCTTCTCCTTTTCCCTTCCCTTTCCTTCTCTCCTACTCCTACTACATGGAAGGTTTCCTAGTTGGACGAGGAAAGGGGGAATCCTACTCCCGGTGGGAGTAGGACTCCCCTAGGGCGCGTCATAGAGAGGGCCGGCCCTCCCCTCCTCCACTCCTTTATATACGGGGGCAGGGGGCACCCCATGGACACACAAGTTGATCTACGGATCGTTCCTTAGCCGTGTGCGGTGCCCCCCTCCACCATATTCCACTTCGGTCATATCGTCGCGGAGCTTAGGCGAAGCCCTGCGCCGGAGAAGTCATATCGTCACGGAGCTTAGGCGAAGCCCTGCGTCGGTGGAGCATCATCATCGCCACCACGCCCGTCGTCTTGACGGAACTCATCCCCGACACTTTGCCGGATCGGAGTCCGGATCGTCATCGAGCTGAGCGTGTGCGAGAACTTGAGGTGCCGTGCGTTCGGTACTTGGATCGGTCGGATCGTGAAGACGTACGACTACATCAACCAGCGTTGTTATAACGCTTCCGCTTACGGTCTACGAGGGTACGTGGACATACACTCTCCCCTCTCGTTGCTATGCATCACCATGATCCTTGCGTGTGCGTAGGAAATTTTTTGAAATTAATACGTTCCCCAACACACAGTTCTACAGAACTCTACCTTGGCGACCCCGTATGTCGATGAACACAAGAACAGTCTGCGCTCCAAACACCCGGAGCAGCGCGACGACTGGATTATATGTGAACACATCAGGACTTTCAGCAGTTGGTTGGAAACACGTCTCAGAGGTGACAGCACTGTTTGTGATGAGTTGTATTTGTTGTCCAGGGGACCATCTTCGACTGTAATGATTTGGAAAGGATACGAGATAAATGGGAATACATTTTACACGATTGACCAAGATGAAAAGAGCACCAACCAAAACAGTGGTGTCCGCTTTGATGCAGCAACCGACAAGGGAAATGACACATATTATGGTTACATAGTAGACATATGGGAACTTGACTACGGAGTAGATTTTAAGGTCCCTTTGTTTAAGTGCAAGTGGGTCAATCTGTCAGGAAGCGAGGGTGCAGGTAGACCCATAGTACGGAATGACAACAAAGGATCTGAAAAATCTTGGGTACACCGACGAACCGTTCATTCCTAGCCAATGATGTGGCACATGTTATCTATGTGAAGGACATGTCTACCAGACCGAGGAAAAGAAAAGATAAGAAAGCGAATACATCATACAATGAGCCAAAGCGCCACATAGTTCTTTCAGGAAAAAGGGACATCCTGGGAGTGGAGGGCAAGACAGACATGTCTGAAGAGTATGAAAAGTTTCATGAAATTCCCCCCTTCAAAGTGTTTTTGAATTTTAAAACTAATGGCACAAACAGAAAGTTTATATTTTTTCTAAAACTAAAAGCACTAACAGAAAGTTTATAATTTTGCTGACCTAAAAGCAAAAAGAATTAAAAAATAAAGCAAAAAACCAAAAGAAAATAAATAATGCAGAAAACAAAACAAAAAACTTGAAAAAAATAAAAATAGCAACAATAAGTATTTTGTTGTAAGTAGAAACAAAATAAAATAAATAAAGCAAAAAAGAAAACAAAAAATGTTTTTTAAAATTTTAAAACTAATGGCACTAATAGAAAGTTTATATTTTTTCTAAAACTAAAAGCAAAAAGAAATAAAATATAAAGCAAAAAAAACTACCACCTACTAGGCCCCCACGGCCTGAATACGACTAGAAACCCTACATGGGCCAGGATTCAGGCCCGCAGAGGCCCAATAGGCCCACATGCAGTAGCATGATTAGGCCCGAAGCCTGCATTTGAGAGGAGCTCGAAAGGGGCCTTTGCAGTAGCTTATAAACCAGTGCTGGCGCCCTTCAACTAGCGAGGTGGGACTAAACATTTGGCGCTGGGCAGCACAGGCCTTTGGTCCCGGTTGGTGGCACCAACCGAGACTAAAAGGTGGGTTTAGTCCCGATTCGTGGCACGACCGGGAGTAATGCCCCTTAGTCCCGGTTGGTGCCACCAACCGACCAAAGACCGCTTCCCGCCCTTTGGGCTGCTGAAATTTGGCCTTTGGTCCCGGTTGGTGGCACCAACCGACTAAAGGGCATTAGTCCCGGTCGTGCCACGAACCGGGACCAATGCTCTTTCTATATAAGCAAGACTTGTGAAATTTTCACATCTCCCTCGCCTCCCTAGCTGGTTGCCCCCGCCGCCAGCTGCCCAAATCGCGCCTCGTCGCCGCCGCCGTCACGACCTCCATCCCCGCCTCTCCCGTGCCCCGCCGCCAGCCCACGCTGCCGCCGCCTGCCCCTGCCCCTGCCCCCGAAAGCACGCACGGCCGCCCTGCTTCACGCAGGCCGCCGCCCGTGCCCCCGCCCGTCCCGAAAGCACGCACGCCGCTGCGCCCCCACGCTGCCGCCGCCTGCCCCCTGCCCGTCCACGAGCTTGCACGGCCGCCTCCCCACGCCGCCGCCGCCTGCGTTCGCGCCTGCCCGCCCCACCTCGCCGTCGCCGCCTCGCCCCACTGCCACCTCAGATCGACGCCGCCTCCTCCCGTTCGTCCGGCTCCGCGACCCCCCTTTCCTCCCCTGTCCCCTCGTCCTCTTCATAAAAAAAATTTCATATAATTTTTTAGGCAGATTTATGTTCATGTATATATGTTCTTTATATGAACATAATATGGATGATGTATGCATGCTTTTATATGTTCATTATATATGTTCATTATATGGATGGATGGATGGATGGATAATTTTAGGCAGATTTTTAGATTTTTAGGCAGATTTTTAGAATTTTTGTGTATGTATGTTATGTTTATATGTATGTATGTATGTTCATATGTATGTATGTTTATATGCAAAGCATATGCAAAGAAAATGTATGAATGGTCATATGCAAAGAAAAATGTATGTATGGTCATATGCAAAGAAAATGTATGTATGTATGTTCATATGAAAGAAAAATGTATGTATGTATGTTCATATGCATATGCAAAGAAAATGTATGTTCATATATATGATGATATGTTCATATAAAAAGGAAAATAAGAAGAGGAAGAAAGGAGAAGAAGAGGAGAGGAAGAAGAGGAGAAATAAATAAGAAGAGGAAAAAAGAAGAAAAAGAAGAGGAGAAGAAGAAAGGAATAGAAGAGAAGAAGAAAAAATAGAATCTCTTCTATTCCTTTCTTCTTCTCTTCTATTCCTTTCTTCTTCTTTTCTTCTTCTCTTCTATTCCTTTCTTCTTCTCCTCTTCTCTTCTATTCCTTTCTTCTATTTTCTTCTTTTTTTTCTTCTTCTTCTTCCTTCTTCCTATAGTGTCAAAGTATTGAAGAAATCCATCGCTTCATCATTAGCCGGAAGTAACCATGGCATGATGGTATGAAGTCCTCCAAAGTTGTTACGGAATGGAGTCCCGGATAGGATAATTTGCCTTTTGCTGAACTTTGTACCAAAAGCGAATTATCCTATCTGGGACTCCGCTCCAAAACAACTTTGGAGAGCTTCTGCACCATCACGCACTGTTACTTTCGCCTAATGATGAAGACATGGTTTTGTTGAATTCTTTGACACTAGGCAACCTCCCGACCCTCGGCGATCTTCGACCCTTGACCTCGACCGCTCGGCGATCCACGACCCTCTACCCTACTTGTGGGACATAGATGTACTGTTCAACGCCGACCCTCCCGATAGCTTCAACACGTGGGGGTCGATATTACGCACCCTCCTAGCTTGAAGCGTTCTCGAGGCCACCCCTAACCCTTGAAGCGTTGTCGAGGCCACCCCAAACCCTAGAGAAGCAGCGTCGAGGCCACTAATATGATTCCTTATTGTGATTAGCTAGCTAGTTCTACGTTGGCACTAATATATCCATATCTGTCATGTTTGAATAATAATTGCCATGTTGTAAATATTTGTAGAAACTATGGACACCCCGAGACGAAGCACAAGAAGCGTTGTTGAGGGACATAATCGCATTACGTAAGTGATGCCGTCTCCTCGATGATGTTTCTCAACGTCGATAACGATGGTTTGGAAGGAGAGGGTGAAGAAGCAGCTGGCTATGATTTACATGGCTCCGATGACCCAATGCCGGTGCAAGAAGCAGACCATGAGGACGGCTCCGGTGATCACCAAACCGAGTCCGCCAGGTATATATATTAGTTAAGCTGTCTTGACTAGCTCTCGCCTTTGTTTTGGTATATATATATGTACACATATTAATTAACTCTCAGATTTGTTCTTTTTCTAGCCCTCCGGATCGAGCACAACTTCGGTAAAGAGACGAGGCCCAAGAAAAAGTTGAGCTCGGATGAAAAGTTTGAGATCATACAAATCGCTGACGACGCCAACCGATTGAACCCTACCGGACAAAGAAGGCATTTGTTGCTCGGTCTGGGTTCTCGTTAGGGACAAGATCCCGATCAGCATCCACCAATGGTATAAGCCTAAGAACGAAGACCACGAGGTGTCTTATGTCAATGATATGTAGAAAATGATCTTTGGACTGAGCTGAAGTCAAATTTTACCCTACCGCCAGAGGATGATCCGGAGAAGCCAGTAATAGAGCCATTAATCAAGTCTTTTGCTCTTAAGAAGATGGCAGATCTATTCAGGAATTGGAAGAAAGACCTCAATACGTATGTCGAAAAAAATGAGACACCAGAATTCACGGGCAAATATGAGAAGATCAGAGATGACTGTCCCGGATTTGTGGCCTACAAGACATCGGAAAAGAGTAAAAAGATGTCAGCGACAAACAAGAGAAATGCTGCGAAGAAGAAGCTTCATCATCGCATGCGAGTCGGTGGCTACCTCATAGCCCGCCTAAGTGGTCCAAGGCTGAGAATGATCTTCTTGATAAAGGGATCGAACCGAGACAATGAACTGGCCAGACCGTTGCCGGACTTGGTTCTTCGGGGCCGGCGGATCCTTGGACCCTATAACGGGGAAGTGCATTTTGACGGACGAACAATTGGACATACCAGTCAAGAGGCTTAAGCATTATATCGAAGCAGCGCAGCAAGGGAAGTTCGTTCTGCAGGGGAGAAGGACGAGCTCACAATGGCCCTCGAATCCCGAGCACCTCGGACGGACACGAGGCACGCCAGCTCCCTTTCGTGGAAGGCTGGATTTTGACGCAGGGGGTTACAAAACCCATGAGAGGAGGAAGAAACTGGAGCAGAGCCTAATGCAGGCGCTGCACGAAAGGGTAATGGGGCTAGAGGAACGAGAAGAGGAACGAGAAGCAGCCGATCACAACAAATGACCTGCCGAAGCTTCCCCCGAAGCTACCCCGCCATCTCAGCGGAGAAGCAGCGTGGCTTCCACCGAGCTGCTTCAGCCAGAGCAGCATGCCTTGACGGCTCCTGCCAGCTATCCCGTGGATGCTATCACGGATCAAGAAAGATGCCACCTAATGTCGCAATGGAGAAATTTAAAGTTAAAGGCGGCTGTTGGCTCTGTTTATCCCACTAAACCCGACTCAACTTTTCACCGCCGGCCGATTCCGAAGGATATGCTAAGGTGATGGTCGATGAAATAACGGAGGGATTTGAGGAGCTCCGCTTGACCACCCTACCGGTGAAGGGGAGTATCGGCTGGGTTACTGCTCACGAAGACTCCATGCCTATGGCGGAAGGATCTCATCAACCTTCCGAATCGGACGCCTCCGCCTCCTCCTCCTCCTCCGTGAAGTCAGGCACTCCGCCTCCTCCACCGCCTCCTCCTCCTCCGGCGAAGTCAGGGCACTCCGCCTCCTCCACCGCCTCCTCTTCGGCGAGTGACGATCAGGCACTCGGCCGGCTCCTTCTCCGGCGTGGCGGCACTCGGTCTCCTTCTCCGCCGCACCGGCGCGTCCGGGCAGCCAGCCTCCTCCTTCTCCGCCTCGTCGGCCAAGGCGGAAGAGACCCGCCGCCGCTCCGGCTGCTCCGACGTCGTAGTCCTTCTCCTCCGCCTCGTAAGCAAGGAAAGAAGACATCCGCCTCGTCTGCTTCTGCCGGCGTCTAGCAATCTTGCCAAAGGCGGGAGGAGATATAGATTCGGTCCTTCTCTCAAGACTCGGAGAAGTTACCGCACGAGAGGAGCGAGGAGGAAAACGCGAAGATCGCGCAGACGAAGTGGATGACTGGTTTCAAGGGTTGAAAGCAAAGAGACATCCACCTCCGGAGGAGAAGGTAGATCCGGTCAAAGCGAAGCGCACTGTGGCTGCCCTGACAAAACCACCCAAGTCTCCGCCGAAAGGCAACTATGAGCGCATTATTGGAAAGGCATTTGCCGAAGCGGAGAGGTCGGGAAGTACTGTCAGTGATCAAAGGATGAAAGAACGACGAGCCGGGAAACAAATTGCCCAGCTCGGCGAACAAGCGAAGCAATCGTGCCCCCCGCTCAAGGTGCTGCTAGCGACATCGTCGATCCGAGGATGGTGCCCGTTATGGCAATCCTGAAGATTACTTGTCCGACGATGTACAATTTGATTTCTTGGAGGTGCAGATACAAAGATACGAGTATGGGAAGCCTCTCGTCAAAGATGAAAGCTCTCTAACAACGATGATGCGAAGATTGCATGATTGGTACATGAAAACCTGCAAAGAGTCTGACAGGAGGAATACTTTGTATTTGAGAGTTAAAAAGGAGCATGACCTCCTTGGAATTGAACTGTTGCCTATTCCATTTGAGGAGTTCTATCAGTTTTTCAATTAATTGGCCATCGATAAAGCAACGGTCACCTGCCATCGTCTGTAAGTAGTACTACTTCTGTCATTAAGTATCTCTATATAACTCAGCTCTTTCATTGCATGTATTTATAAATATCCTCACTATATTATGCAGATTGAAGATCGCAGAAATGAAGAAAAACAAGTGGGTGATATTGGGTTCATTAACACATATCTCATCGATGCAAATGAGGTTAAATATCGTGCCAAGGAAACCGAGGCCAACTTGCTACGATCGTTGGAAATAAATGAACACAAAAATACAATACTCTTTCCTTACAACTACACGTGAGTGTTACTGTCTTGTGGCATATTCGGTTTCCCTTATTTAGTCCAGGTTATAGAAATGTAATATTGATGAGTTATGCATGCGTGCGCAGGTTCCACTATATTCCCCTAGAGATTAAGCTTGAGCAGGGAGTAGTAACTGTCTTAGACTCGAGACGAAAAGATCCCAAGGAGTATGCGGAAATGACTGAAATGCTCGAGAAGTAAGTTAAATCGATCATTATCCACCATATCAGCAACTTTGTTCATTTCTGATATCAAGTAATTGTTTTCTTTGTATGGCAGGGCTTGGGGAAAATTCACCAAAAAAGCTCCAGGACTACCGAAGAAGCTGCAATTTAGACACCCAAAAGTAAGTACTATATAGTAGCATATTCCACGCGCATCTCCTAGTGATTCAAGCGCTAGTTTCATCAATACCATTTAGCATGTGCTTGCTATATATAATTATCAGTTTGATTGACCTCTGTTTCTTGTAAAGTGGTTGTGGCAGAAACAAGGGAATGATTTCTGTGGATACTACGCTTTGCGAGTCCATCCGCCACACGACCTGTGAGAGGGCTACTCCTACAAACAATTTGAAGTGCGTAAATAAAAATATTCACAATTTTATTTTATTACAATAATTTGTGTTGAGTTTCATTAATTAATCTATATATATATATATATATATATATATATATATATATATGTATGTATTGACCCCTTTCTTAAAATTAGATGTTTGCAGCGGATGAACTCCTAGCACCAGATCGCATGCGAGCAATTCAAGAGGAATTGGCGGCATTCTTTCTTGACTATGTGATCGCTGAAGACGGGGAATACCATGTGGACCACGCGTCCATATTTTAAAAGATAATTATTGTATATATGTAGCCGGTAGCGTCGGATAGATATACGATAACTTGTTGTTCGACCAATCTCTCGGAGAAGGAGAGGTGGTCGATATCACTTCTCTCTGTATGCATATATATGTTCATGACGATCTTCTGTTTGCTTAATTACTAGCTAGCTAGCATGTTTAGTTAGTCCTCTCTATACATATGTATAGTACGTAGCGTCGACCAAGCACGGACAAAAGAAATGACACTTTTCTCTATTAATTAGCTAGCTATAGCACAATATATGAAACACCTAAATTAACCCCCAAACCCCCAAACCCCCTCTTTTGAAAAAAAAAACAAAACCAGAGCCAAAGAAATGTTGACGTGGATGCCTATTGGTCCCGGTTGGTGCCACCAACCGGACCAAAGGCCCTCCCGCCTGGGCTCAGCCGGACATGCCACGTGGAGGCCCATCTGTCCCGGTTGGATAGAACCGGACTAAAGGGTGAGGGTATTAGTATCGACCCTTTAGTCCCGGTTCACGAACCGGGACTAAAGGCCCTTATGAACCGGGACTATAGGCCCTTTTTCTACTAGTGGTGGGGGGCGTTTGCCGAAATCTGGACCGATACCAACCCTCTTCTGACCGTCCTGGCCCACCAAGAACCGTCACCCGCCCCTTCTGTGCTTTGCTTCCCATGCACGTGTCGCTTACCATGCCACACTCATGGCGGCCCAGAGCATGGCGGAGGCCGGCATTGATGTCGCGATGTGACTGGAGGAATGGAGGGTTGTGCTGACCGACGCGACCTCTTGGCACCCACCGCTTCAATGCGGACGCAGGTTCCCGAGGAACCAACTCCGACTGTTGCGCCGCATTGAAACGGCTCGCCCGCCCTTCACATGGGCTGGCCACGACTATTTAAGCTGCGCTCCGGCATCGTCCAAATTGCATCCTCGGTGGCCACGGCCGCACGACACATGAGGAAGCAGAGAGGATCACCTGCAAGCGCCAGGCCACCGCTGGGAAGCCCTGCCGCGACGCCGCCACCTTCCGCCGCCCCAAGCCCGACTCCGACGTCGAGTCGGGCGCCGATGACAGAGAGGAGCCGCCGGCCAGCCCTGCATGACCTACAAGGTCACCTTGAAGTATAGGCTAGTTTATGGTTTTAGTTCACCGGACGAAATACCGTCCGGTTTTATGTACAGATTATCCTAGTATCAATGAAATATGCCGTGTTTATATCAAAATTCATCTGATTTAATTGAATTTCGTCCAGTTAGTTTGAGTTGTTGTGAAAATGCATGTGGCTAGCGTTGAATGACTGCCTCCCACTTCCGTATCCGTGGACTGCTTTCCCTTGTCCGTAGATGGATGCGGGAGGAAATTTACTGATTACCATTGAAGATGCCCTTAAGAGTCAAAGTTGAAGTCCATGCATGCGTATTCGCAAAAAAAAAGTCCATGCATGCGAATTTTGAGCGGAAGTATGATCATGCGTGCGTGCATGTTTCTCCCTCTATCTTCTTGTACACACGCATGCCACACGCTCTAATTAATTAATCACTCCCTCCATTTCAAAATAAATGACTCAACTTTATACTAACTTTGTATTGAAGTTAGTATACAGTTAGGTCATCTATTTCGAAACGGAGGGAATAACTAGCTAGTATGAGATCTCTTTCTGTCGGCAAAAGATTGTTAATTTAATTTGCTTTGAAAGAGATCGACGATCGATGTATGTGGTGTGGATATATATATTTGACTAATCAACTAAGCATTAGTAGTACTTGGCACAAGGATGGGTAATGAAGCAATTAGATGTACGTACTTGTAGTAGTACCGCAAGCTACAAACATATACCATGGAGTTCATACGTGCACTTCACTTGCACCTTAATTACGTCCACGGACGCCATTCATGCATGCCACTGGTTATCTTGTGTGTATTTTTCGAGGCCGGCCATGTGGTACGTTCGTCCTGTACAGTACGTAGTAATCTTATGTGTGCGAATAAAATTTATGCTCTCAATTACCTCAGAAAAATGAAAAGAAAATATTTTTTAACACAGTACAGACGCAAAGCGCTCATACATAAACCTAGCCGCTATTATACGTATACAAGTACGCACATACATACGTGGTTGGGCGTGGCCACAGGCAAGTCGATAATGATCCGTACGCAATTTAATTAGGTGCGTACTGCCGATCGATAGCTCAGTTTTGTACACTTGACTGACTGTGGCAGTTAAAAGTCGTTGTACTAGAGCTTAGCTCCTAGCTAGAAGTAGTAGTACTTGTAGCTAGTTCAAACTGGGAGCTTAAAACTAGCAAGAGAGAAAGAAGAAACGAACACGTCAGGATAATAACGGTATGAGACCATGGACGGACGTCCTTGCATGCACCGTGCTTTCACCAGATCTTGAGGGCAAACCGTACGTTCCCCAGCTGGGCGATGTGGTAATAACCGAGGAGCATATAATGCAGGCTGAAATGCTCAAGATCACTATTGGACAACTCCTCGAAATCGAGCCCATGTCTCCGCTTAGAGAGGAGGAAATAAAACGGAAATATGTCCGGGGCCAACCTTTGGTCGAGCCAGACGAGGTCAAGAACCTCCAAACGAGAATGTATGAATTGCATCAATGGTACATGAACATTATCAAGATTTCCAATCGAGAGTTCCTCATGGTGAATGTCAAGGAGGAGCATTACTTCCATGAGAAAGCTGTGTCCGTTGAGTATTCAGAACTATTTCAGTTATATAATCAAGGCCTTTTCGACAAATCTATCGTCAGTTGCTATTGTCTGTAAGTGATTTCTTTCTGTAATTTAAGTCTCAAGCTAGCTGTAGTGATCATTTTGATCAATCATTACATGTAATTATCCTCACTATATTCTTTTCTGTTGTATTATACGCAGGATGAAGATGTATGAAATGAAAAAAATCTGGACGCTATAGCATTGGGTTCATTGACCCAAATACCATTAATGAGTACACATGGAATATTCCAAGTTGTCGAGCAAGTTTAGAGGAAATCATGCTAGAGTTCTTCAAGCGCCTCAATACCAATGAAGATATACTACTTCCTTACAACTTCCTTTGAGTCACACTATCTTGTACTACAAATTCTGTTTTTGCTTACTAGCTAGCTAGATATTAATAATTAAGTGTATAGGTTTTACGGTAGTTGATTAGTGTTTTGTACATGCCCGCTTAATTAAGACATGCAAACGTGTGCGCATGCAGTTTTTACTGGATCTTGTTAGACATTAAAGTTGAAGAAGAAAAAGTTGAAGTACTGGACTCACTACTTAAAAAAGAAAGTGATTACACCATTTTGAAGGGGATAGTCAACAGGTAATTTCAATCATTATTAACTATATCTCGGCCTATTTAGTTCGTCATTTCCTGATATGAACTATTTAATAACCCTTTTATTAAATTTCTTTGCCGGCGGGCAGGGCTTGAGCAAAGTTCATCAAGGTGACTCCAGGAAAATGGGTAAAAAAGTTGTTTTGGTATCGATTAAAGGTAAGTAATGAAGTATAGCTAGCTAGCTACCATCTCTTTAATTCTTGTTTCAATATCATTAATTAATTATCATGCTTGATTAATCATTATCTGATTCAATTCCATTCTCATAAAGGCCCTGAAGCAGGCATCGGAGACTGATCTGTGTGCATACTATGTTTGCGAGAATATTCACATGATGGCGTCCGAAAGGAGCAGATCTCAAAGACAGGACCGGGTACGTTTGTCAGAACACTATTCACAAATTTTTACACCATTATCGATATCTAGTCACACAACTAATACACATGCATATTGATCTCCTTCTTAACAGTTCAGAGAGGTGCGGGAGCAGCCCCTACCAACGGAGCGCATACTAGCACTTCAAGAGGAAATAACGGGATTTTTGCTCGACCAGGTCATAGATCCCAAAGGAGAATACTATTACCCGCTACCGCCACATGAACCACTTGTCATCGTGCTCCGAAGGCACCAAGTCAACATGTAGGAGAAATTGTTTATATATATATATATATATATATATATATATATATATATATATATATATATAGACACACACACATGTGTATATGTGAATAATTAATGATGTTGGTTGTGAGACATTCGATGATATATATTTATATATATGCGGTTCTACGAGAAAATCTATTTACATATATGCATAACGTGTACAATATGTATGTAGTATCGTAAAATACCAGCAAACAAAAAAGAATTAAATGAAAAACACAAAATTAATGAAAAATAAAAAATAAAACCAACCACCCCCCCCCCCCCAAAAAAAAAAATTTAGTACCGGTTGGTGTTACCAACCGGTACTAATGGTCTACCAGCACCCGGGCCTGGCTTGTGCCACGTGGTGGCACTTTAATTAGCGTCGGTTCGTGCCGAACCGGTAGTACAGGGGGGGGGGCTTTAATATCCACTTTTTAGTGCCGGTTATAGAACCGACACTAAAGGCCCTTACGAACCGGCGCTAAAGCCCGGTTCTGCACTAGTGGACCGGCGGCTTTGCATGCATGCATAGGTGGAGCGACGTCACTCACATGGGTCAGATGATGAGATGGCCGGCCGGCGGGCCAACGTGCATGATGATGTCACTCGTACCTGGCCTAACAAAAAAGGGACCATCCTTTATATATGTGTCTCTGGCAGCCGTCTTCTCACCTAAAAAAAAGCTCAGGGTTCCTCTACCTTCCGTCCGCACCGCTGCCGGTCCGTCTCGGCTTAGGTGGCCTTCTCACGATGTAGGTGCGGTGGATCCTGACCCTTGCGGTGGAAGGGCTTTGGTTTTGAATGCTCTTTTGAGTTTTGTTATTAGTGTTCGTGTCTTACTCAGAAAGATAAGATACACGGTGAGAAAGAAAAAGATATCACTCGTACCTATAGGCCCCACTGCCACCGCCGGGAAACTAGCCTTTGCCACCTATAGGCCCACTGCCACCGCCAATGCACAGTGTTTTTTTTACGAGAAACCATCTGATCTATTCATCTTCAATCATAGCAGTACAGCGAACATCAAAAATAAAAAAAATTACATCCAGATTCATAGACCACCTAACGACGACTACGAGCACTGAAGCGAGCCAAAGACGCGCCGCCGTCATCGCCCCTCCCTCACTAGAGCCGGACAAAAATTGTTGTAGTAGACAGTCGAAAAGTTATCGTGCTAAGGCCCCATAGGACCAGCGCACTAGAACAGCAACCGCCGTCGATGAAGAGTCGCGTAAATCAGAAGGATCCAACCTGAAGACATACGAACATAGACGAACGACGTACAGAACCGAGCAAATCCATCAAAGGCGGATCCGCCGAAGACACATCTCCACACGCCCACACCGAAGATTCTAGATGCACAATCGAAACGGGAGCTAGGCGGAGAGAACCTTATTCCATCTTCAGGAAGCCGCCGCCATCTTGCCTTTTTAAGCAGGACACAAACCTTAACAAAACTCAAAAACACATCTAAAAAGGAGCCCTCCCACCGGCAAGGGCCGGGATCCATTGAGCCTCCAGGGCACTAAGGGCACCGGAGATGAGGCGGACCGGCGGCGGAGCCGACAGGAGGTGGAGGAACCCTAATTTTTTGGGGGAGAAGCGGCTGCGTGAGCCTCTACTAACATTGTTGTTTCTATAGTTCTTTTACGTCGTACAAATTGTTTACGGAGGAAATAATAATTAACTAATTAGTGTGATGAATCTAACGATACCATATTGTTTTCACGTGGTACAAAGTACAGATATATACTAACGGAGTAAAAGTTGGCCAAAGGTTTGTGCCAAGTATTCTGAAACAGTGGGCAAATTCGAGTGCCCTGTTAAATTGAAGTCCATGCATGCATGGGATTTTGAGCATACGATGGATGGAGTACTAGTGCTACTCCAGTATGATCATGCGCGCGAAGATCGATGTGTGGATACAAATATTTGACTACTTAATTGCTATGAGGATGGATAATGAAGCGATTAGCAGCAGGTCATCTTAACCTGGAGTGAAGAAGTAGCTAGCTAGCTAGGTTGCACGTACGCTTGTAGCACTAGTACTGCAAGCTACAAAAGTATAACTATTTTGGAGGAGTTCATACGTGCACTTCACTTGCACCTTGATTACATCCACAGGCACCATGCATAGAGTGAATTGCAAAAAACCATCACATTGACGCATAGGTTTACAAAAAACACTAATTTACGAATTTATGCCAGTAATCACTGATTCTTTGTCTAATCTTTTGCAGAATACATTGATGAGTATCTTTGCACATTTTAACCACGATTATGACATATGGGTCCCGTAAAATCTGACGTGGCATAACTATTGGCGCTTGCTATTTTTTTATAGGCACCCTTGAGCGATAAATCACGAGTGGACATGGTGCCACGCGAGGATGGTATCCACACCATTCATTTCTTCGTGATTCGTGTTGTATTTACACTGCCAAAACATATATTGGTCATATTCCATGTATAATAGATGAGTATGGCCCACGGATCTGCACAAGTGCAGTTAAAGCCCCATTGATGACCACACTGATCCCACATTATTGATTACAGGAGTTCTTTCAGTTATTTGCAGCGTACATTAACCCCAACCTGCACCATTGCATATATTTTCTCCCCATCCCTTGTTCATTCTGCAGCTCCTCTCGCACTCATCTTGCTTCTCTTGTTTTTGCTCTTCGTTCAGGGTATGGTTAGCTAGAACTCATACATGGAGATTTAGAGTTTCTTTTCAAAAAAAATGGAGATGTGGAATTGTAGCTACAGCAGTTCATCTCTCTCTCTCTCTCTCTCTCTCTCTCTCTCTCAGCTTTGGTAGTTATGTGTCACTCAATGACTGTCTAAAAGCAATCCATATTCCTCACCCTCTCTTTCTCTCAAATCTTCTTTGTCGTGCCAACTTTTTATATCCATCAGCTCCTACAACAACAACATTTTATGTTCATCTCATACTGTTATTCATGTCTTTATCAATGTCCTACATCGATTCTCCAGCTCCTCCCATGGAGCTTCTTTTACTATGTGGCTGAATCATAGCTCACACATCAAGTAATCCCGTGTAAATAAATTTGCTCTATACCCAGCCAATCTGATGATAAGATTCAACAATGTCCTTCATACACCCACCTGCATGAAGTATATCTAAATACATGCCCTGCACAAGCCACCCCATTAACTCGTACTGGCTGCAAAAAGACTTGTAAATGCTATGCAGGCCATCAAGTACCCAGCAGGGATTAATTCAACACATCTGACAGAGTGCCAAAACACAACTACCAGACAAAGTGCATACGAATTTAAAGTGCCATGGCCCACTCACTGCTGCGTATTCCAATGTATTATTGAGTAGGTGTGATCGTATTGGAAAATGTCCTATATTAATTAGTAATCTCAAAGCACAAGCGGGCGGCCGAGATTTCGGCATCGCGTGGCACCATGTCCCAAAAATCCGCGTCGCACCCTTGAGAAAAAAAATCAAAAACACAATCAGCTCCTGCTTGCGCGCCGCCGCGTCCGCATCATGGGGCGTTGGCCGGGTCAGCGCGCGGCTGCTGCTGCTTGCGCGCCGCCGCACAGCTCCGCTGCTGCTTGGTGCTGCTACGCTGTTGTCACGCTCCATATCGAACGCAGTCTGACACTGCTACTACTTGCGTGCGCGGCGGCTGCTGCTACTTGTTGCTGCTCCGCTGCTGGTGCTTCCGCGTCACCGGGCTGCCGCCGCTGCTTCTGATTCGCCGCGCCACCGCGTCTGCTCCCGTGTCAACGTGCCGCCACTGCTGCTTCAGCGTCGCTGCGCCACCATCGCTGCTCCCGTGTCGACGCGCCGCCAGTGCTGCTTCTATGACGTCGCACCTCCTCTTCTCTCGGGATGGGGGTGGGGAGGGAGAGTTGTTTTTTGGGAGGATCTTTTTGGAAAAAGAATAGTCATCAAATATGGGACCCACTTGTCATCATTGTCACTAAAATGGTTTAAGTCACCCATCAGTGTTTTCTGCAAGATTAGGCCAAGAATCAGTGGTTTTTGGCCTAAATTCGTAAAACAGTGGTTTCTGCAAAACTATGCGTCAATGTGATGGTTTTTTGCAATTCACTCCCATGCATATGCATGCATGCCGCTGGTTTTTCTGTGTGTATATTTTTCGAGGCCATGTGGTACGTTGCGGCGGAGCTACGTTGACTCCTCAGGGGCCATGGCCCCCCTGTCTTCGTACAAGTACATGAAGAACTTTTTTGAGGGAGACTCCCTAGATTAGGGAAATTATGTTAACTCTTAAGATAAGAGCCTCACAATCCCCGCGGAAAAAAGAAAACGAAAAAGAAAAGCTCTGTACCCTCAAGATAAGAGAGACCGAACTTGTACGTACGCCTAGCGACTACCATACACATAAATACAAAGTACGTACGTACGTGGTTGGGCGTCGGCACACGCAACTCGATAATGATCCGTACGCAATTAATTAGGTACGTACTGCCGATCGATAGCTCAGTTTGGTACACATGACTGACTGTGGCAGTTAAAAGTCGTTGTACTAGAGCTTAGCTCCTAGCTAGAAGTAGTAGTACTTGTAGCTAGTTCAAACTGGGAGCTTAAAACTAGCAAGAGAGAAAGAAGAAACGAACACGTCAGGATAATAACGGCACGAGACCATGCGAATGAGACTATGCATGCCGCATCGATCCGTCCGTCCATCCATCCATGGACGGACGGCCTTGCATGCACCGTGCGTCCACCAGATGTTGATGTCTTTCTTTCCCTTTTGTTCTTTCTGTGCTGCTGTGATCAGTTAAAGTGCATGTCACGGAAAGTATACTTGCAGCAGGCCTGCAGGCGAGCTTGCAGCACCTGGGCGGTACCCATGCCGCCACACCGCCAAAGTTAGCAGCAGCATATATACCTTGCATGCGTGATCACGTGTACTCGATCTCACTTTTTGGTTACCTTCATCTCGTCCATGCAAAATGTAGTATACCGGTCCGACCATTCCAATTCATTCATAGGATTTTGGTCCATAGTTCAGTTGACATCCAATTTATATCCAAAATATCTTTGGGCACTTGGTCACAGGTATATGTAAGAAACTCGCTCTCTTCTATACCTGGCCATACCTCGGGCCGGGCCGGGCTTTCGGGCCGGGCCGGGCTTTCGGGCCGGGCCTAGCTTTTCGTCCTTAATGGTTTTTTGTTCTTTCTAAAAAATCGAATATGGTTCATATTAGATCAATGGAATATCAGAAGAACCAAAAAATAGGGTGACAAAACAAACAAACAAAAAATGACTCTAAACAAACATTACAACTATGACTGCATGCCTCAAAATTCTGGGCGAAGTGACAGTGGAAATTGTCCTTGTTACGTCCTCATGGCTGCTGTCGACAGTGGACGTACAAAAGATGTACTCCCTCCGTTCCTAAATAATTGTCTTTCTAGAGATTTCAAAGAATCAATCTCAAGTGGCTCACGAGCCTTGAGCTTTGCTTGCAGCCCTATTAGCAAAGCATAAAACTAAAATATGATAGTTGGCATTTGCACCTTCGCTTTCTTGTGGGATTAAGGCATCCCTTGTACCGAATGTCACTCTTTCATTTCGATGCACGTATAGTCTCTCTTTCACTCCTTCGCGTCAATGCAACCCTTCCTTTCTACTCCCTCCGTTCGGAATTACTTGTCGTAGAAATGGATGCATCTAGAATATGTTTCTACTGATGATACTGTACCTATTACTCCCTCCATCCGGAAATACTTGTCATAAAAATGAATACAAATGGATGTATCTAAAACTAAAATACATATCTAGATACATCTATTCCTCCGACAAGTATTTCCGGACGGAGGGAGTACTCAACTTGCTTCAGGAGCTGGCTGGCTACTGGCTAGCTTGCAAACAAGAGAAGCTCATCTCCAAGGAAAAGAACCTGATGCATATGCTGGCCCTTTGATTTACTTGGTGGTGGAGAAACCAAACCACAAGATGCATGTATATATCCAAAACACATCTCATCCACATCCAAAGTAGT
This sequence comes from Aegilops bicornis, assembly GCA_021605145.1. Classification (NCBI taxonomy): domain Eukaryota; kingdom Viridiplantae; phylum Streptophyta; class Magnoliopsida; order Poales; family Poaceae; genus Aegilops; species Aegilops bicornis. The sequence continues at coordinate 689,372,699 of CM038674.1, forward strand.
TCTAGCTAGCTAGTGTATCCAAAACACATCTCATCCACCCAAAGATAGTGGCACTAGCTAGGTAGCTAGTCATCCATCCATATATATACACACATATATGCGCATATATATACATGTACTACATGCATGTATATATGTATGCAGACATATGCCAAATTGCCCAACTAGCTAGCTTAGCCAAGATAGATAGAGCATCTACTACATACATGCTCAACTAGCTACCTTCCAATTAATTGCCCCCCTTTTTGCTTGCACCGTACCCTCTCTATATTCCCTTTCCAACTTTGCCTACTTCACTATCCATATCTTTCTCAGTTAACCAACTGCAACAAGCTACTAGATACTAGCTGACTTGATCAAGAGGAAACGTGCGCCACCACTCGAACTGTCCACTTGATGAATTAAATTAAATGTAATTAACAGTGAAGCAAGCAGCTTAAGAAGAGGAAACGTTCACTGATTAATCACCTCATCAATTGATTGATTAATTAACTTGCAAGGATAAATAAATATAGTTTGTACAATATATATGTAGAAAAAAAATGTGCCTTTTTGTACTTGCATGTGGGCAGTTGACACTTAGTAGAGCTGAACTAAGCACAGGAAAGAAAAGAAAAGAAAAGAAAAAGGTGGATAGTAGTAGGCCACAACATTGCACCCACTCCCTTAATTTGCATCACATTTCAGACAACCCCCACCACTCACTCACTTGCTCACTCACTCACTCGGCCGGCCTCATGCACACACACACACTGATCGATCCAACTGGCCAAACCTTTTCTTCTGCTCACAGGTCACAAAGTGGAATTTTTTTTCATTCCAATTTATATATTTCACCACCGAACAAAAGGCGGACAAAATGGGCATCCGTTTGGGCCCGTTGGAGTTGCTCTTAGATCACATTTTTTCTTCTCTCCTGTCCGGTCACTAACCGGGTGTGTCCGTAGATGTATTCAAGATGATTTGAGGCGTCCGGATGTAGATGCTCTTACGGGTCCGCCTAGGATAAATAGAGAAAAGGTTGTTCATAAAAGGGGTGGTGGTGCTTCTCATGGGGCCGGTATGGCGGTATGAGACGAGGCCACAAGCGAAGCGAAGGGGTGGCCTTTTGGGTGCACAAGAAGTGCACATACGTACACAGAAATCATGTGTACACTCTACCAGCGCAGCACAGGACCAAGCAGCTCAAAAGTTGCTCTGAGACTGAGAGTGAAGTGTAGGGAACGTCGCGCTCGGGGAGCTACGGTGTCACTCACTCACTCACTCACACCTGTAGCTAGCACGGTAGCACTCACTGACTCACTCATAGGACTGAATCCCCGCCTCTCCCGAGAGAAAAGCTCCATGCCTTTTCCTCCGACCCACAAGCCGCACGCTGCTGCTAGCTAGCTAGCTAGATCACACTCTTCACAGCAGCCACTGGTGCTGCCGCCTCCTGTTGCTGTCCCTTCCCTATCCTCTACGTCACACTTACTGCTGCCGCTACCAGTAGGAGGGGCGCTTACTGCCACTGCTGCTATTACCACAACGACGACAGCGGACGACGACGACCGACTTTGGCACCAGTGGTGGCAGGGAGAGAGTGAGAGAGGCACTTCAGTTCACTGCTGTCTGTACAGTGACACCAGTCACCGGTAACTAGCTCGCTACTCACACGGTCAGCGTGTGGTCGTTTGACGACAGCCGTGTGCGTTTTGTGGCCACCAAATAGTGATGAGGAGGAGGAACACAAATGCTCTGTGGATATTTATCTGATCTCATCTGGTCCTGCCACGAGCGGATAACGCCGGGAAGCAGTTGGGTCTGACACACAACGCTACTGGAGTAGATTACTGCCACTAGAGGTGCACCCTTTTCTTCAGACAGAGCCAACCAGAGGTGCACAATTCTTCAGATTCAGCTCTACTAATCGTTGGAGAGGAGTGTGAGCTGTTAAGTAAGTTGAGATGGCCTCATCAACTATCAAGTACTAGTGGTGTGTACGTGTGGCACACTTGCTCACAGTGGGCGAGCTGGGTCTGCGGTTATAAAGATTGACATGGCAGCTACCGAATTTGCTAATTTTGGAAGCATGGTTTAGGTCGGAGCTGAAAGCAGGCCAAGAGGACGATGTCCCCACTCCACTGCCCTTTTTCCAATCATGCAAGCAACAAGATGATCAGTTGAGTGAGCTCTGGCAAAAGCAGTTGGTGAATGGCCAACTCGCAGACAAGTCGCAGCTACACTCTGTTTCGGCCGGCCGCTCACCAAACTAGTTATGGACTTGACAGTTACTTAGTTAGGCATCCACATGATTAATTAACCTTGTGAAACAATTCCGATGATTTAGGCTCAGCTTAGCGTTGCTTAATTGTACCGCCCCGTGCTTATGTTATGGTCTGTTGTAAAAACAAAAATAAGCAAAAAGAGAGAGATAAGTTGGTAGTAGTTGGTCAAACAAACTCTGAAACAGACAAAAACTGGTTGGACGATAAGCTGTAGTATTATCATAATCCACTGCAAAGCCAAACGCAGTCTTTAATCTCATCTCAATGTGGCTTGGGGTTAGGCCGGACAGTGTCGTGAGCCACTTAACATCGGCATTTATCCGAAAAGGTGAATATATCGTGTGGTCGGCTTAACCAAATCCTAGACCAACTTTTCTAAAAAAGGGGAAAGCGAGAAAGAAAAAGAAAGGCCAAGGATTGTTATCTTCATCTGGCCTATTCTAGATATTATTTGGCGGTTCATTTCAGGTCGTAATCGACGGTCCCGCGGAGGAAGGGGAGAGATCGATCTAGTTTCTTTGTGTGGAATCTGTTTTCCTCCTGTGTTGTTGGATAAGACTAGAGTGGCATTGAGCAGAGACTAGGCAGTGGAGTGGTACTGGATTACTGGCCATGGGCAACCGAAACGTATGGCTTTTATTTATTTAAGAAATACATAATTATCTATCAATTATTTACATTTCTAAAATATTTATGCGGGTCGCTTAACTTGGAATTACTAGAGCATTTTTTTTTTCAAAAAAGAGGATTACCCCGGCCTCTGCAACAATTGATGCACGGAGCCAGAATTACTAGAGCATACATATGATTCTGTTTGTTCTCTTTTTCCTCTGTCCAACATGTAGATGGTCAAGTACATTTTGAGGACTTAAGATTCCTGGAACTGGGGTTATCTATCTTATTATTCCCATCTCTAGTTAATGAATATGCTATGTGCAATCTGCTAGACTGGAGAAGCATTTGAAAGAAGCAAGTCTGTGGCACCACTTGCTAAGATGTTTCTTGAAGCGGTCACAGAGAGCATTAGAATATCTCGCATGTGTCATGTTGCAACATACACTCAACCATGCATACATGAAGCATAGCTTGAGGGCGGGAACAAGGGATGATTCTGGCCACATGCATGCATGGACATGGTGCCCCTGGAACTGGAATATTAACAAGCCAGAGGTTGCCTGGCCTTGGCCTGCCCAGCCACCAATCAGTAGCTGGATGGATGGAGGAGTGGTTGCCCATGAGCAAAGCCAACAACATCTCAACAACAACAACACTTGCCGCACCCCTAAGGTGAAGCTGAAGGTGAGTGGCATGCGGCAACAGACTTGACTACTGGAGAGGCCATTGACTAGCTCTCTCAACCCCTTCACTCCACGCCACTAATCTGAAATTTCTGGACCAATAATACTCCTCACTCAGCAAGCAAGCTCTCACCAAGTCTACTTCCATGATTAATCAATTTTTTTAAGAAAAAAAATCCCAAGCTTGTTCCAACTTGTCAAATCCCAGCTACTACCCTTCACAGGTGTTGATTAATCAGTTGCTGCCTTGTTAATTCCCATCATGACTAATTACTGAACACATAGATAAAGAAAGAAAGAAACACATGTATATTTTTTGAGATCATCTTGTCATGCCACCCTCTGAGATGTCTTTCATGAGTGTGACGTGAGGAGTGGTGGCCCAGCCAGCAGCCACTTGTTGATTAATCTATGGTGGCGACGATGGATTATCATCAGTAGTGATCTCCTCCTCCTCCTTCCCCTCCAAGTGATGACAGTGCTGGCTACTGTCGAGTGTCCCACTACTACTTCACTCCTCATCCGCTCCGGCTCAGCTCAACCCGATCCATCCAGCACCGCTGGTGTGTGTGCGTGGTGGGTGTCCATGAACAGCACCACATGTTTGCCGCTTCCGTCTCCATCTCCATCTCACCCCTAATATATATTCCCAACCACTATATTGGCACTATATTTTTCCTCCCTCTACTGGCAGATTTCATGCAGTTTCTGTTCCCTCTCTCTCACATGGGTACGTACGTGTCCACGTCGTGATGGGTGGATGGTTACAGGAGCCCAACATCCACCGCCCAACGCATATTTTCGCACCGCTTAACTGTTGCGCATGACTTCTCTATGTTGATCAACCGACTAAGCGTGAGTGTTTCTCTCTCTATCTCTAGTTTGATAAAAAGAGAAGTAAAACACACACCGATCTTTTTGGTTTGGTTAAGACTGGACAGTCTATAGTCAATTTGGCTTGCCGATTAAGCAGCTATATGTATCATGTCCCAACGCTTGTAAGGCCCGGTCACAAGTTTTAATTACCTAAGTTAAATATGGTTGTGTGCATCGGCGGATGTCGGGGTGATCCTTCTTTTCTAAAAAAAACTAAGTTAAATTCTTTTTATGTTTTTTTAACTGTTCATCAACTGTCAAGTTAGTATAAATAACATGGTAAGTAACAAAGACTACATCCAGATCCGTAGACCACCTGCCGAAGGTGTGCCATCGTCGTCGATCGCCCTTTCCTCACCGAAGACGGGCAAAGCTTGTTGTACTAGATAATCGGGAAGAGGCCGTGCTAAAGACCCACAGGACGGGATCCATCCCGCCACCATGGTCCTAAGACCAAGAAAATGGGGCATATTAGCAGCAACAGAGGTAGGAGCCCTATCGCCTGTTCGCCCGTTCACTGCAATTAACCAAACTTTGAAAAGTACCAAAAACAAAGCCCTCATGTTGGCAAGGGCCAAAATCCGTCGTGCCTCCATGACCTTAAGGCAACAGAAGACGAGACAGATCGGCAGCGGCACCGACGGGAGGCAGGAGCCCGTTCACCTGTTAGCCCGTTCACGGCAATTAGGTAGATAAGTTAATTGAACTCACTCAATTGGAGTGTCACGCCATCTGAGCTTGGCAATCAAGTTGATCATGGCTCACATCAAGTACTAGCCAGTCCATTAATAATAGTTCACTAGTATTGACTTTTTAGAGATGGTGGCTTGGCATGTTCATGGTCTGGTACTACTGAGGAAGAATAATATAAAAGCATTTCTGAATCTTTTGGATGATCACATATACAGACACCCACACACTCATCACTCATGGGGCTGCTTAAGCGGCCTGGCTAGCCTAGCAAACACAAGCACTGATTAATGATAGATCCTTAAAGCTAGGGTTCCACATGTGGGACAACTCGGCTAATTGCCAATCATGGGCAGGATCATGGGGGCAGGCCCAGGGCCGCCCATCTTTCCTGCACTGCTCAACTGATTAATAATTAAGTTATGGCAAAGCAGGAAAGGAAGAAAGGCATCCATTACTGCTCTCTCACTCTGGATTGCAGTGCAAGTGAGTGACCAGCTAGTGTGGACATGCATGCATGCATGCATGTGTTTCTCTCTCTAGATCTCTATGTGATGAGGGAGATCTAGAGAGAGAAAGAGAGGTAGTGTGCTAGAGAGAGAAAGGAAGCTAACCGGCTTCCAACTAAGCCACAAGTGATGCCTTGCTTGCCCCCACCACACACCACAGCATCATCCACCCAACTGGACGGGTGCAATTTTTTTAGGGGGGTTTCTTGTTGCCTCACACAACAAACAACGATGCAGGATCACGTCAAGAATCACGGTTGATTAATTTAATTTTATCACTCTCAACCATATGTATCCCTCTCTCCTCAACCGTTGACTTCTCTCACACAACATGGCACATCAATCAGTCCTTCAACCTCAAGAAAAAAGATTGGATATATCCGAGATAATTTAGTTAATAGGTTTATGATCATATTATGCATAAATATATTGGTTTAATTTTTTTGATGGGATGGTATAATTTAATTGGTTTATGTGTGCATGTAACAAGTTTAATATAGTATGATTAAACCACGCCACTGCTATTTTTGTAGACGAGTACACTTTTTTGTAAACATGTATGGTTATTGGTTATTAAGTATATGTCATGTACGTACACGTACAGGATTAGTGATTGATGTGTGACTCGATTAATTTGGCGAGGACGGCACTGCCTGTATGTTATCTTGATTGAGATAGGGTAGGCACAGCAACCTCTATAGTACCACCAACCCAAATCTAGCCATCCCGAGAAGTAAGAAAAGGAAGTACCACATAATCAGTGTGACCTCTAACTAACACCATATTAGATGGGCCATTTGCATCAGAGGATTGGAGATTTTTGTATAGCTTAAAATTCAAGCAATTAGTTGTTCCTATTAATAAACAGTGCAATTAAAAGGGTAGGTGATCGATGGACAGGTCGGAAACAAACATTTTGGGTGAGGGGTGCAAATACTTTAGAGCAAAATTAATAATTGCAGGTATTTTTGAGTTTTCTTTTCTGGTGTGTGTGTGGCCACTGGACACTGGCTGGGGACAAATGCACCTGCAGCTGCACCACCACCACTACCTCACTACCTCCTAATTGTAGTTGCCAACTGCCAAGCAACCTAGCTAGCTAGCTGTTCATTATCGGTGGAATTATATTGCTCAACACAACTGTCTGTCTGTGGTTTTTCTTGAACAAATAATAATAATAATAATAATAATAATAATAATAATAATAATAATAATAATAATAATAATAATAATTAACAAGAATCCATAAAAAATGTACTAAAATTATATAAGAGATCGCATGGATTTGCGAGGATTTTTCACCAACTAATAAATTGATAGCCACATGCTTATTATATGTATGTTTGGTAATAAAGAAAAGTAGTAGTGGAAGAAAAGTAGCTAGGGGATGGAATTAGTTTGAGCTGGGGTGCAGAGAGGCTGATCAATCCAGGCTTGCAGTGCAGCACCATGACACCCCAGGAATCACACATGCAGAGAGGAATATTGAGCTTGCTTCCATCCCTTCTTTTCTTGGCTTGTTGCTGTTGCTACCACTATAGCACCTAATTAACAAATACCAGTACTCACTCACCACTCCTCCAATTGGATCCCTTTCTCCCTCCCTCTACCTTCTCTCCACATGTAGTGGCAACCAAACATACTCCAAATTTATTCATCCATCCATCCATTCATTCATTCACCTAGCTAGCAAGCTTGCTATCTTTGCTTCATCACAAGATTAACCTTCACTACACACTGCTTAATTAGGATCCACAGACAGAGTGGCTAATTAAGCAGTTGGAGAGAAAAAAGAGGATGGGCAGCCTAAGTTAAGGGTGGCTATTAATTCAGAGCAGTAGTGGCTAGACATGTTTTGCACATGAAAGAAATTAGGCGGGTAGCCATGCATGGCCATGAATTGTCCACAAGTGGGCTTGCTTAAGTGAGGAGGGGATGGGCATTAAGCCAGCTCTATCACACCCCATTATACCCCCTAGCTATTTCCACTCAGCTCCCTCGGCCACCGGTCTATTAACCCCTCTACTATTACTAGTTTCCACCTCTCTAACAATAGCACTTAGCAATTAACCACCAAAACCACTCTCGTCTATCTTTCTCTCTCTAGACAAGAGAGAGAGAGATGGGAAGGTTATAAGAGTTGAGAAGAGATCAAGAGAGGCATCCAAAAGACAAGACAAGAGAGAAATTAAGCTAGGTTTTTTCCAGACAGCTCTCTCTCTTGTTCTCTCTCTCTCTCTCTTTGTGTGGGGGGTGTTAATTTTCTCTCTCATCTCTAGAGAGAGAAAGCTATCTGTCTATCTAGCTAGGCTTGCTTGCTTGCTTGTCCATTGATTAGAGGCCAAAAGAAACTTCCATTGATTAGAGTAGTAGCTGCCGGATTCATCTCTTCCATTTGTTATATGTGCAAGGCAAAACGCCTCTCTCTCTCTCTCTCTCTCTCTCTCTCTAGCCAGCGTAGCGTAGCTCCACTTGTCCCTCTCCCTCTCCTCCCGCCATAAAAACCACAGAGCCAGCCTCCCTCCCCACCTGCCTGCCTGCCTGCCTGCCACTCTCTTCCTCTCCCTCCCTCTCTCTCCACGCCTCTCTTTGCTTCGGCGACATGCAAGCGTCGGCCATGGAGCTCGTGCTCTTCCGGGAGGAGGGGGCCGTGGACGATCGGCTGCAGCAGCACGGCGGTGCCGTCGTGAAGCGGAAACGCACCAAGAGGCCGCGCCACCTGACGCCGCCGGCGGCCGCCACGGCGTGCTCCTCCGCGTCCTCCTCCGAGAGCACCACCACCGAGGAGGAGGACATGGCCCACTGCCTCATCCTCCTCGCCCAGGGCGCGGCGCCGCCCGGAGTCGTCGTCGACTCGAGGCCGCCGCCCCCGACGGTGCCGCTGGAGGCGCGGCAGGGGGCGTCTTCGCTTCCTCCGCCCGGCCCTCTGCCGGCGCCGGCGGTGATGTCGACGACCAAGACGGAGAGGTACACCAGCCGTAAGTACACGGAGGCGGCCACCACGGCGGACGGCGTCAGGGCCGGCTTCTACGTCTACGAGTGCAAGACGTGCAACAAGTGCTTCCCCACCTTCCAAGCCCTCGGCGGCCACCGCGCCAGCCACAAGAAGCCACGCCTCGCCGGAGCCGACGACGACATGGCCGCCAACGCCACCAGCGTCGCCATCGCCAAGCTGTCCAAGCCACCGTCGACGAAGCCACCGCTGGTGCAGATGACGACAGCGTCGCCGCCGCCGCCCGCACCGCCTCAGGTCGACGCCGCCCCGGACGTGACCACCGTGCTGAGCCTCAACAACGGCGGCAGCGCCGTTTGCAACGCCGTCAACACCAACAGGCTCCGGGTGCACGAGTGCTCCATATGCGGGGCCGAGTTCGCCTCCGGGCAAGCGCTGGGCGGGCACATGCGGCGTCACCGGCCACTGCACGCGCCGGCCGATCGCGTCACAACCACCACCGCTGCGGCGGTGACCGCGATCCCCGCGTCCACGACGAAGAAAGACAGCACCCCGGCCGGCATCAACCTGGAGCTCGACCTCAACCTGCCGGCGCCGTCCGACGAGGAGTGCGTCACACACCCACCACCACCGCCACCATCATCGGCGCCACCGGTGGTGCTCGGCCTCGGGCCGTTCGACAGCGGCAAGAAACGGCTGATGCTCACGGCCGCTTCCGCCGCGCTGGTGGATTGCCATTATTGATCGGCACGTCGCATGCAGCTGGCTGGCCTCACGAATTCTTTACTTTTCTTAACACCGATTGATTGTCCGATCATTCTTCTCCTCTTCTTCTATACAAAATTACATACTTACAAATTTGCTCCTTGGAACATATCAAGGAAAACTGTAACATACAATTGATTCTTTCGATTCTTTGGCGTAAGGTTGACTATAGAAAATTATTGACACTCACATGTATATGTACCCTGTAAACACGATCGAGCATGTATATTGGTGCTGAAATATATAAATTGGAATGAAAAAAATTCCACTTTGTGACCTGTGAGCACAAGAAAAAGGTTTGGCCAGTTGGATCGATCAGTGTGCGTGTGTGTGTGTGTGTGTGCATGAGACCGAGTGAGTGAGTGAGCAAGTGAGTGAGTGGTGGGAGTTGTCTGAAATGTGATGCAAATTAAGGGAGTGGGTGCAATGTTGTGGCCTACTACTATCCACCTTTTTCTTTTCTTTTCTTTTCTTTTCTATGCTTAGTTCAGCTCTACTAAGTGGGAACTGCCCACATGCAAGTACAAAAAGGCACTATTTTTTGTACATATATATTGTAAACTATATTTGTTTATGCATTATCTCTTCATATATGAATCCTTGTAAGTTAATTCATCAATCAATTGATGAGGTGATTAAGCAGTTGACGTTTTCTCTTCTCAGTAAACTGTTTGCTTCACTGTTAATTACATTTAATTTGATTCATCAAGTGGACAGTCGTTTCGAGTGGTGGTGCACGTTTCCTCTTGATCAAGTCAGCTAGTATCTAGTAGCTTGTTGCAGTTGGTTAACTGAGAAAGATATGGATAGTGAAGTAGGCAAAGTTGGAAAGGGAATATAGGGAGGGTACGGTGCAAGCAAAAAGGGGGGCAATTAATTGGAAGGTAGCTAGTTGAGCATGTATGTAGTAGATGCTCTATCTATCTTGGCTAAGCTAGCTAGTGACGCATGAGGACTGTGTGTGTGTGCGTGTGTGGGTGTTGGGCAATTTGGCATATGTGTGCATGCACATGTACATGTATATGCGCATATGTGTGTGTTTATTGATGTATGACTTGCTACCTAGCTATCTTTGGGTGGATAGGATGTGTTTTGGATACACTAGCTAGCTAGAACTACTTTGGATGGATGAGAAGTGTTTTGGATATATACATGCATCTTCTGGTTTGGTTTCTCCACCACCAAGTAAATCAAAGGGCCAGCATATGCATCAGGTTCTTTTCCTTGGAGATGAGCTTCTCTTGTTTGCAAGCTAGCCAGCAGCCAGCCAGCTCCTGAAGCAAGTTTAGTAATAGGTACAATATCATCAGCAGAGACTGATGACATTGTTAACATAATTAACCTACCTCCACAGGCTTGCGCTAGCTGCCAAGTGCATATAACCCTCTCGTTATAATTAGTGTGTGCTATGTTGTACACATACCCACTTTTTTGTTTGTGTTAGCTAGCCAGACAAAATTACCGGAGGGCCGGAATAGGATGGAGGTTTCTTTTAGAAAGGAGATGAGTACAGACACACTTCTGTATAGCAAGATGCAAATAGCCCAATGAGTTCAAAACACATCGAAAAAGTAAATGTTGCATGGGACAAATTTAAAAACATTGACCAATTGTATCAAATGGGTAATTTGAAGATTAAAATGCATGCCATCCATGTAGGGTAAACATCTTCATGCCCACTTGATCCAACTAGATACATGCCACCATAAACAACTCTTTGTGTTTCGATTGTTGGAGCATAGATCACAAACATAGTGAGTATGCACATGAGTGTACCTGCGAGGGGTATGTTTCTTTTTTTTCTTCTCAAAAACCAACAATATTCCTGGAGAGCAGTGGTGGAAGCAGCAACCTACCTCGCCACGCCTGAAAATTCTTCTGCCTTCATCCTATATGTATGCGGGCATAGGCGACAACTTTCAAAATTCAAATGTGATGTTGTGTGTCTAGTTGCATGTGTTGGCCATACCTCAAAAATCATTCTGCCTTCGCCACTGTTGGAGAGCCAAAGGGTCCAACTTAAAGCTAGGGGAAGACCCTCATTAATTATGCTGAGTAGGAGGGGGGCTCTCAAATGGTCAAACTGTAATAAGAATTAGAGTAAATTATATGTGCTCTTGTAAAAAAGAAAGGTCAAGTTAAAAAAAAATCGTTGAATAGCTCCCACTCAATAACGTTTTGCCCCACTCAAAACATATTATGGATCCATTAAGCGGATGCCCCTACTAAGATATGAGAAGAGAGCGAGTTTCTTACATATGCCCGCGACCAAGTGCCCAAAGATATTTTGGATATAAATTGGATGTCAACTGAACTATGGACCAAAATCCTATGAATAAATTGGAATGGTCGGACCGGTATACTACATTTTGCATGGACGAGGTGTAGGTAACTAAAAAGTGAGATCGAGTACACGTGATCACGCATGCAAGGTATATATGCTGCTGCTAACTTTGGCGGTGTGGCGGCATGGGTACCGCCCAGGTGCTGCAAGCTCGCCTGCAGGCCTGCTGCAAGTATACTTTCCGTGACATGCACTTTAACTGATCACAGCAGCACAGAAAAAACCGCAAAGGGAAAGAAAGACGTCAAGATCTAGTGGATGCACGGTGCATGCAAGGCCGTCCGTCCATGGATGGATGGACGGACGGATCGATGCGGCATGCATCAGTCTCATTCGCATGGTCTCGTGCCGTTATTATCCTCACGTGTTCATTTCTTCTTTCTCTCTTGCTAGTTTTAAGCTCCCAGTTTGAACTAGCTACGAGTACTACTACTACTTCTAGCTAGCAGCTCTAGTACAACGACTTTTAACTGCCACAGTCAGTCAAGTGTACGTACAAAACTGAGCTATCGATCGGCAGTACGCACCTAATTAAATTGCGTACGGATCATTATCGACTTGCGTGTGGCCACGCCCAACCACGTATATATGTGCGTACTTGTATACGTATCATAGCGGCTAGGTTTATGTATAAGCGCTTTGCGTCTGTATTGTGTTAAAAAATATTTTCTTTTCATTTTTTCTGAGGTAATTGAGAGCATAAATTTTATTCGCACACACAAGATTACTACGTGCTGTACATGACGAACGTACCACACAAGATAACCAGTGGCATGCATGAATGGCGCCCGTGGCCGTAATTAAGGTGCAAGTGAAGTGCACGTATGAACTCCATGGTATATGTTTGTAGCTTGCGGTACTACTACAAGTACGTACAGCTAATTGCTTCATTACCCATCCTTGTGCCAAGTACTACTAGTGCTTAGTTGATTAGTCAAATATATATCCACACCACATACATCGATCGTCGATCTCTTTCCAAGCAAATTAAATTAACAATCTTTTGCCGACAGAAAGAGATCTCATACTAGCTAAGCTAGTTACTCCCTCCGTTTTAAAATAGATGACCCAACTTTATACTAACTTCAATACAAAGTATAAAGTTGAGTCATCTATTTTGAAACGGAGGAAGTAGTTAATTAATTATAGCGTGTGGCATGCGTGTGTACAAGCAGATAGAGGGAGAAACATGCACGCACGCATGATCATACTTCCGCTCAAAATTCGCATGCATGGACTTCAACTTTGACTCTTAAGGGCATCTTCAATGGTAATCCGTAAAATTTTTCCCGCATCCATCTACGGACAAGGGAAAGTAGTCCACGGACATGGAAGTGGGAGGCAGTCATTCAACACTAGCCACATAATCACAACAACTCAAACTAACTGAACGAAATTCAATCAAATCAGATGAATTTTGATATAAACACGGCATATTTCATTGATACTAGGATAATCTGTACATAAAACCGGACGGTATTTCGTCCGGTGAACTAAAACCCTAAACTAGCCTATACTTCAAGGTGACCTTGTAGGTCATGCAGGGCTGGCCGGCGGCTCCTCCTCTGTCATCGGTGCCCGACTCGACGTCGGAGTCGGGCTTGGGGCGGCGGAAGGTGGCGGCGTCGTGGCAGGGCTTCCCAGCGGTGGCCTGGCGCTTGCAGGTGATCCTCTCTGCTTCCTCCTGTGTCGTGCGGCCGTGGCCACCGAGGATGCAATTTGGACGATGCCGGAGCGCAGCTTAAATAGTCGTGGCCAGCCCATGCGAAGGGCGGGCGAGCCGTTTCAATGCGGCGCATGATCGGAGTTGGTTCCTCGGGAACTGCGTCCGCATTGAAGCGGTGGGTGCCAAGAGGTCGCGTCGGTCAGCACAACCCTCCATTCCTCCAGTCACATCGCGACATCAATGCCGGCCTCCGCCATGCTCTGGGCCGGCATGAGTGTGGCATGGTAAGCGACACGTGCATCGGAAGGAAAGCACAGAAGGGGCGGGTGACGGTTCTTGGTGGGTCAGGATGGTCAGAAGAGGGTTGGTATCGGTCTAGACTTCGGCAAATGCCCCCCACTTTTGTCTTCAGTGAGAAATCGCGCCCAAACCGTTTTGCGGACCGATACAGGTCCGTGTTGGATGGCTTCCGCGGTCCGGACGCATGCGGGAGGTTTGTGGGTCCACCTTGGAGATGCAACTCGAATATGCCCATTGTTTCAGAATACTTGGCACAAACCTTTGACCAGCTATGACTCTATTAATATATATTTTGTACGACGTAAAAAACAATATCACTATATGCATCACACTACCACCCACCCAAAAAGAAAAAATATTCACCCACCCCAAAGGAGGTCAAATTGTGCTAAACTCTGTTAATAGAATGGTCAAAACAGTGATTTTAGTCTACTCGTGCTAGTAGCACAGCAGAACTACAAAATGGAGTCGCGAAGGCTAGTTTCCGGGCGGTGGCGGTGGGGCCTATAACTATAGTCTATAAGTCTATAGGTACGACGAGTGATATCAGCATGCACGTTGCCGCCGACGATTCCGGCCGGCCATCTCATCATCTCACCCCATGTGAGTGACGTCGCTCCGCTCCTTCCGAGGAGTTAGGACATTTGGAGCGGTTCTCTACTCTCCAGCTTGATTTCTCAGTAGACATGAGGGAGTGATTGATTTGGTTTTGGGTGGGCATGTGCAGGCACGCCGAGGCCAAAGCCACGGGACCTAACTCAAGGAACAATAGACACGTGGCAGTCCCACTCAACAGCAATTGTAGGAATAATCTTTCCGTGGAAAAATTAATTAAAAATATGGCCGTTACCAAAAAAATAAATGAATAAATTGGTGTCTGCTGATCAGGTGGGTTGGTAGGTGATTGAAGGTCACTACGTTGCAGAAATGTACTGTAGATCGTTTGTTCGAGAAATCCAGATCAGTCAATACAGATCGGAGTATTAGGTTAGCGATGCAGGGAAGATGCGACCGTTTACATCCATAGTTTCTTTATGTAAATAATAATTATTATTATCAGGGAGATGCTATTCCGCGCGCGCGCTGGAACGATCGGTTTCGGACAGGGCAGTGTTTTGATGGTGCGCGCACACTTAGTGGGGCCCCTGCCGTTTGACAGTGCCCAGTAGATCGATCATTGCAACACGCGATCGCGAAAGAGTCGTTTCGTTATTATCATGTACGTAGTTTGGTTTTTAAAAAGTCAGTGACTAGCTTTTTTCCGGTTGACAGTTGCCAACGCATCCACATCGACGGTCTTTTGTATTACCTCGGTCCGCTTGCATCCCCGGATTGGATTAGGTAGCACGAACACCCCGCGCCTCCATTTATGTTTCAGCGGCAACACGCAAACTTTCTCCCGCATCCGTCTGTGGACAGGAGAAATCAGTCCGTGGACATGGATGCGGGAGGATGCCATCCAACACTAATCGCATAGATTTTAAATTGTTTTTTCATAATCCGGATAAAACTATGCAAACTCGACCAGACTTTATACAAACATGATAGAATTTGGATAAACACGATGGATTTTCATTACATTTCGAACATGTAGAACAAAAAAAAACTGACCATAAACCTATCCTACGGCGACTGCGCCCGGCGTCCAAGCCCGTGTCGTCCTCCATCCGCCGTCTTAATGACCACTGACGATAAGATAGATGAAGTGAAGGTGCGGTCTTCAGCGAGGAAGAGTAGAACACTGGAGACGGACCGGCCCACATGGGACAAAGCACTACCGCCTCCCATGGCCTACCCATCGTCGGAGGATTCCGTGACCTGTCCATCGCCAATGGACGTGAGGTCCACGATGAAAATCCCTATCGGGCCGCCTGATGGTTCGTCAACGGTGCAGCTGACGTTGTTCTTCACCGCGATCGCCTGCAGCTACGCCTCCGTGGCGGCCGCTTTCTGGCGAGCGGCGGCTTGAGCATGGACGACATTGTGGATGACACGCTGCTCCGTGACGAAGTTGGGTTCACCGCGTCCATGGCCGCCACGGGCTCCTCACTCGCCGTTCACCAACTCTTTTTGCTTGAGCTCACTCAACTGATGATCCTCTTGCTTGTATGATTGGAAACGGGCAGTGGAGTGGGGACATCGTCCTCTTGGCCTGCTTTCAGGCCCGACCTAAACCATGCTTCCAAAATTGGCAATTTCGGTAGCTTCCATGTACCGCACGCCTATCATATGCAGATCCGGCTCGTATCTACGAGTCTGCCACTGTGAGTTAGTGTACCACACGTACACACCACTAGCACTTGATAGTCGATGAGGTCATCTGAGCTTGTAATTAACAGCTCACAGATCGACCTCTTCAGCGATTAGTAGAGATAAATCTGAAGAATTGTGCACCTCTGGTTGGTGTTGTCTGAAGAAAAGGGAGGGCGTTCGTTGTCAGTGTACGCACTGGCTACTACTACTAGTACTACTAGTGGTAGTAATCTACTCCAGTAGCTTAGTGTGCCAGACCCAACTGCTAGCTGACCTAGCTAGCGGCCACGACCTCCTTTCCTTCCCGGCCTTATCCGCTCATAGTAGCTAGCTACATACTGAAATTATAGACAGACCTCGACGTCGCAGGACCAGATGAGCTCAGATAAATATCCAGAAAGCATTGTGTTCCTCCTCCTCATCACTATTTGGTGGCCACAAAATGCACACGGCCGGCGTCTGACGACCACACGCGGTCAGCTGCCACTGGCGAGTAGCTTAGCTAGTTACCGGTGACTGGTGTCGCTGTACAGGCAACAGTAAACTGAAGTGGCTCTCTCACTCTCTGCCTGCCACCACCGGTGCCAAAGTACGTCGTCGCCGTTGTAGTAATAGCAGTAGTAGTAAGAGGCACTCAGTGCGAAGTTGAGGATAGGGAACAACAGGCGGAAGCAGCAGTGGCTGCTGTGAAGATGAGTGTGTGTGTGTGTGCGCGCGTGTGTAATATTAGCTACAATAGCTAGCAGCAGCATGGGGCTTGTGGGTCGGAGCAAAGGCTTGGAGCTTTTCTTTCCAGGAGAGGCTGGGATCGAGTCCTGTGAGTGAGTGAGTGAGTGAGTGAGTGATTGGCACCGAGCGCGACGCTGCAACCAATCAATTCCAATTCCCTCCTGTCCCATGCACTTCACTCTAAGCCTCGGAGCAACTTTTGAGCTGCTCCGCTCGCCGCTTGGCCCTGCGCTGCGCTGGTAGACTGTACACATGATTTCTGTGTACGTATGTGCGCTTCTTGTGCACTCAAAAGACCACCCCTTGGCCTCGCTTGTAGCCTCATCTCATACACCAACTAGAGAGGAAGCTAATAATGATGATCATGAAGCTTCGGATTAAGTTACTACCGAACTTCGTAGACCAACCAATGCACGATCCGCATCAGAGTGGTACGGTCATCCTGTTTTGGAAGTCATTTTACTAGACCTTGATGAACCTACGAACTATGAGGAAGCGATGATGAGCCCAGATTCCACAAAATGGCTTGAGGCCATGAAATATGAGAAAGGATCCATGTAAAAAAACAAAGTATGGACTTTGGTTGACTTGCCCGATGATCGGAAAGACATAGAGAATAAATGGATCTTCAAGAGGAAGACGGACACTGATGGTAGTGTTACTATCTACAAAGCTTGAATTGTCGCACAAGGTTTTCGACAAGTTCAGGTTGTTGACTATGATGAGATTTTCTCACTCGTATCGATGCTTAATTCTGTTCGAATCATGTTAGCAATTGCCGCATTTTATGAAATCTGGCAAATGGATGTCAAAAAAACTGCATTCCTTAATGGACTTATTAAAGAAGAGTTGTATATGATGCAACCATAAAGTTTTTGTCGATCCTAAAGGTGTTAACAAAGTGTGCAACAACGATCCATCTATTAACTGGTGCAAGCATCTCGGAGTTGGAATATACGCTTTGATGGGTTGATCAAAGCATATGGTTTTATACAGACTTTCGGAGAAGCCCGTATTTACAAGAAAGTGAGTGGGAGCACTACAGCCTTTCTGATAAGTATATGTGAATGACATATTGTTGATCAGAAATGATGTAAAATTTTCTAGAAAGCATAAAGGAGTGTTTGAAAGGAGTTTTTCAAAAAAAGACCTCAGTGAAGCTGCTTACATATTAAAGCATCAAGATCTATAGAGATAGATCAAGACGCTTGATAAGATTTTTTAATGAGTACATACCTTGACAAGATTTTGAAATATTTAAAAATGGAACAGTCAAAGAAGGAGTTCTTGCCTGTATTACAAGGTGTAAAGTTGAGTAAGACTCAAAACCCGACCACGACAAAAAATAGAATGAAAGTCATTTCCTATGCCTCAGCCATAGGATTCTACAAAATATGCTATGTTGTGTACCAGACCTGCTGTGTACTTTGCCATGAGTTTGGCAAGGAGGTATAATAGTAATCCAGGAGTAGATCACTAGACAGCGGTCAAAATTATCCTTAGAGGATTAAGGAAATATTTCTCGGTTATGGAGGTGATAAAGAGTTCGTCGCAAAGAGTTACGTCGATGCAAGCTTTGACACCGATCTGGATGACTCTAAGTCTCGATCTAGATACATATTGAAAGTGGGAGCAATTAGCTAGAGTAGCTCCGTGCATAGCATTGTAGACATAGAAATTTACGAAGTACATACGAATCTGAATGTGGCAGACCCGTAGACTAAACCTCTCTCACAAGCAAAACATGATCATACCTTAGTACTCTTTGGGCGTTAATAACATGTCGATGTGAACTAGATTACTGACTTTAGTAAACCCTTTGGGTGTTGGTCACATATCGATATGAACTATGGATGTTAATCACATAAAGATGTGAACTATTGATGTTAAATCACATGGCGATGTGAACTAGATTATTGACTCTAGTGCAAGTGGGAGACTGAAGAAAATATGCCCTAGAGGCGATAATAAAGTTGTTATTTTATATTTCCTTAATTCATGATAAATTTTTATCATTCATGCTAGAATTGTATTAACCGAAAAGTTGATACATGTGTGGATACAAAGACAAAACAAGTGTCCCTAGTAAGCCTCTACTAGACTAGCTCGTTAATCAAAGATGATTAAGTTTCCTAGCCATGGACATGTATTGTCATTTGATGAATGTGATCACATCATTAGAAGAATGATGTGATGGACAAGACCCATCTATTAGCTTAGTATAATGATCGTTCAGTTTTATTGCTACTGCTTTCTTCATGTCTTATACATGTTCCTCTCACTGTGAGATTATGCAACTCTCGAATACCGGAGGAACACCTTGTGTGCTATCAAACGTCAAAACGTAACTGGGTGATTATAAAGATGCTTTACAGGTGTCTCCGAAGGTGTTTGTTGGGTTGGCATAGATCGAGATTAGAATTTGTCACTCCGAGTTTCGGTGAGGTATCTCTGGGTCCTCTCGGTAATGCACATCACTATAAGCCTTGCAAGCAATGTGACTAATGAGTTAGTTGCGGGATGATGCATTACGGAATGACTAAAGAGACTTGCCGGTAACGAGATTGAACTAGGTATGATGATACCGACAATCGAATCTCAGGAAAGTAACATACCGATGACAAAGGGAAGAACATATGTTGTTATGCGGTTTGACCAATAAAGTTCTTCGTAGAATATGCAGGAGACAATATGATCATCCAGGTTCTGCTATTGGTTATTGACCGATGATGTGTCTCGGTCATGTCTACATAGTTCTCGAACCCGTAGGGTCCGCACGTTTATATGTTCGATAACGATTTGTATTATGAGTTATGTGGTTTGATGACCGAAGTTTATTCGGAGTCCCGGATTAGATCATGGACATGACGAGGAGTCTCAAAATGGTCGAGAGGTAAAGATACATATATTGGAAGGCTATATTCGGACATCGGAAAGGTTCTGAGTGATTCGAGTATTTTTTGGAGTACCGAGGAGTTACGGGAATTCACCGAGAGAAGTAATGGGCCTTATTGGGCCATACGGGAAAAGAGGAGGCAAACCAAAGGGGAGATGGCATGCGCCCCCCCATGGGTACGAATTGGACTAGGGGAAGGGGGCGGCGCCCCCTTGCCTTTTCCTACTCCCTCTCTCTTTCCCTCTTTCCTTCTCTCCTACTCCGAAAAGGAAAGGGATTCCTACTAGGACTTGGAAGTCCTAGTAGGACTCCATATTCTTGGCGCACCCCTAGGGGGCTGGCCTCTCTCCCTCCCTCCTTTATATATGTGGGCAGGGGGCACCCCAAAGGCACCTCAAGATTTTTCTTAGCCGTGTGCGATTCCCCCCTCCATAGTTTAACACCTTGGTCACATTGTCGTAGTGCTTAGGCGAAGCCCTGCACCGGTAACTTAATCATCACCGTCACCACGCCGTCGTGCTGACGAAACTCTCCCTCGTCCTCAACTGGATCTAGAACTCGAGGGACGTCATCGTGCTGAACATGTGCTGAACACGGAGGTGTCGTACGTTCGGTACTTGACTCGGTTGGATCGTGAAGACGTTCAACTAGATCAACCACGTTCCTAAACGCTTCCACTTTCGGTCTATGAGGGTGCGTGGACACACTCTCCCCGCTCGTTGCTATGCTACTCCTAGATAGATCTTGCGTGATTGTAGGTAAATTTTTTGAAATACTATGTTCCCCAACAAAAGTGGTGGCCTATGAAAGAAGATGAACTATGTACTAACCAAACCATGTCATATTATCTACAATACTACCTTATTACTAATAAAGTCATTACTGTTTTTGTCCGTTTGTCAGAAAATTACCCCAAAATTGCCATAAATTACCCACTATGCCCCCCATAAATGAAGAAAACGGTTCAAATTTTTTAAAACTGGTCGTCGTGTTCGGTTCTCATATCGTGATACCCTCATATGCCATAGTGGAAACCCGGTTTCGATCCCAGGGTCTTCCCTTTTTCTCTCTTATTAATAGCAAGCATGTCTCCTCCTCTCACCACACGCGTTCATGTGCCCGCCCATGTGCGGGGCGTGAAACCCTATTTTTTCATATATTTTTTCTTTTACCTTTCTCATTTATGTTTTGTTTTTACCTTTTTAAATTAATTCAGGATTTCTAAAAATTCCAAACTTTCAAAAGTTGCAACTTTTGGAAACAATTGCAAATTATAAAATGTTCGTGATTTTTAAAAATGCCGCATATTATAAAAAAATCAAGATTTCGAAACAATGTTCATGATTTTAAAAAATGATCATATATTCAAAATGAGCTTATCACATTCTAAATGTTCATATATTCAAATTAACTAGTGGAAGCTTTGGTATACACAAAATAAACTTGTCACATTAAAAAATGATCATATATTCTATATATTTAAAAATGGTCATATATTCAAATTAACTAGTGGAAGCTTTGGTATACACAAAATAAACTTGTCACATTCTAAATGAGCTTATCAAATATGAAATTATATGTGTGCAAAAGTAGAGTCCGTAATTTTCTATATTCTTCGATGGTTAGAATAACTTATTTGAAGTACAAGTAGAAAACATGCACATGTTGCCAATTTGTTAATGAACCAAGTTGCAAGACACATTTGGCATTCCCTAGCAGTTTATATAAGGTTACCTAATAATATACTAGAAACCACTATTAATTAATATATTCTTGTTAGACTGTATGCTTTACAAATCTCTTCATGATATTTCATGATATATATATATATATATATATATATATATATATATTTTTATATATAGACAAACACACACACATGGAAATATATATTTATACACTATATACTTAATACAATTTAAAAGAAATTAATTCAAATAAGAAATTTTATATTATACAATTTAAATTTAGGAGCAGTAAAATTTAGTGATATACATTTAAACTGCATATCAAACAGAGAACACTATAAGAATTATTTAGAAAATGTTTTATGTTATTGACTATGCTAGCTGAGTATTATAGAAGTGTACTAAATTAATCTATAGTATTATGCCACTAGTTTAAGTAAGTACAAAAGTTTATTATAAAGATATGTATCTTACTATGCCCCGCGTCCAAACAATTGTTTGGACCGGCCCTGGCCCGCGCCGGCCCGGTCCTCTCGTTTGCCTCTCCGCTGTTGTATTGTTCGTCCTTAAGAAAATTTTATTCAAACTTTACGACCGACCGATCGCTTGGGCCACTCAAGTGACGGCTACAGGCTTCAAAAGAGCAGAGAAGATTTAGACTATGAGTGTAGCCGTCACTTGAAGCCTTGTTTCCCAGCTCTCTTTTTGTGGGCGCTCGTGAATGGATCTGCCAAAAAAACAAGGTTTTCTATCGGGCCGAGACCAAGTTGGGCCTCACGTGTCCCCTACGTGTCCCCGCTATGTCATCCTTTCTTGTTTTTTTTTTAGTTCGTATTTCACAGAATACGTTTTATATTGTTACCATCAATATGAGTTAACCTGTTGTGCATGTGCAGTGCATTGGAAAGAAAAGAGCTGATTACATTATTCTGCTTCGTGAGACTTCGCCAGACTAGTTCAAAAACATGAAAGATTTCATTGACGCAATTGGATTTAATAAGATAGAGGTACAGTGTGATAATAATGTGTTGCCCATTTTAGTTTTACTTATATTTCCAATATAATAATTTGCCTTTTTTTGGGCAGTAAGGAAAGATGATGGCGTCATTAAGTAGGGTCCCCCCTAAGGATTGAAGGATGAGGCTCTTCTCAATACAAAGAGGTACAATGCAGGGGATGGTGTGATTCCTGAGAGCGAATTTGACTATCCAGTAAAGCTTAATATATGCCTATGTTAATGTTTGGAGTAATTATTAGTTGTAGCCAACTGTATGATTAACCTGGAATTTGATTGTAATGAAGGATTGTTTCAATTGCCGGAATACTTCTAGTGCTGCCATCGAACACATAGTATTGTTCTCAGTTCCTTAAATTTGGTTCTTGAGAATCAGTTTTTGGCCCTTTTTGGACCTAAAAGAAAGACTAACGTCAAACTTTACCAGAAGAGCATGCAGATTGGCACCAGCAGGAAACTGTACCTGGTGCCTCATGGTGTGGTGTATTTTCTAATGATTTTCAGCTTTACCAAAAGAGTATGAAGCTTTCATTTGCCTCCTTGTTTTTTTCTCCCATCTTGCACTTGTGCAACACAACAAACGACATATTTTGTTGCCACATTTTAGCTTGCCGCACAACTTGGTCTTGCACAAGCTATCCATACCTGCATTACTACTGTCCTGACAAAATAATGAACACAAAAAAATTCTGCTTACGTTAGAAGCAGAATTGTTCATTCGACAAATAAAGGCAAAATCACAAGAGAAATGTTCTTCATTTTCAAGACAAATAAATGGTCAACCAAGTACTCAACTCTCAAAAGGCATAACCCAAAGGAAAGGAGATACCTTCAAACTAAAAAGGACAGCTTCTCCTGAAAAAACACCCCCCCCCCCTATGTAAACTAGTTTGGCCAAATTAATGGTCCAAAATGCCCCTCTAACAAAACTGTCGAAATGGCCTCAAGTTGCCTAGCCGCACTAGACAAGAGCTGAAATTGGCAATTTTCCGATTACCATGTTTTGACAATTTCATCATAGCTACTGATTAATTAGCGTGCCTTTTACTTCTCTTTGATCAAACTAGAGATAGAAAGAGAAACACCTACGTTTAGTCGGTTGATCAACAAGTCATGCGCAACAGTTAAGCGGTGCAAAAATATGCGTTGGGCGGTGGATATTGGGCTCCTGTAACCATCCACCCATCAGGATGTGGACACGTACGTACCCATGTGAGAGAGAGGGAACAGAAACCTGCATGAAATCTGCCAGTGGAGAGAGGTAGGCCAGTCACATGATTGGGAATAATAAGGTATATGCTATGGTTGAATGGATTCCTTTTCGAAGACCATTTAACATGGTCAGCTGGTTATATCCTTCTATCTTGAACTGTAGGCAGAAGTGCGATAGTATTTGCTGCTTTATGCTCTCAGGTAGCTGATTTTGGGCCGCAAACTCTAAAGTTGCATATATTGAGTCCCTCCGCACCAGCTGGGAGGAGAGGAAGCAGCGTCGTGGTGGTTTTGGCGGCGATCAAAAGGAGGAGCACGGCGAGCTGAGCCAGAGGAGGACGAGGCATCCACGTGCAGGAGGCTCCCTGGCGGATTGGGGAGACGGCGCGAGGCATCTCTGACGGCGTGGGCCGGGCTGCCAGGGCACCTTGCTTCCTCAGATTCGTGTTTCTGTCGTGCCTCCAGTTTGTCGCTTCCCTTGACGTCAACGACTCTATGATCAGCTGTGTTCTCTTCCTGCTATATGGCTACGCCACCTCATTCTCCAAGTACTAAGCCAAGACGAGATGTAAGTGCACCCTATATTTTCCTCTTGATTATTGCATACAATTGCTGCCTTCCATATGTTTGACGGAATGCCCAACCACACTTCTCACACAAAATTCGATGGAAAAAGGAAGCAACCTGGCTTATTAGGGCCATTAAGCAAACTGAGAGTTGCTTACAAGTCTCTTGCATATGATGCTAAAGGAATTTCTTCCCACTTTGAACTTCACAATTGCGGTCCATGCTCTCATAAAACTATTGGTGAGTTTTTCTCAAAATCCATGCTTCCTTAGTTATTTTTTTACTTTTGTAGTATCCTGTATTTTTTCTACTGATCAATTTTAATAGCTCTCCTACTTTCATTGTAAATTATAGTAAGAGGTATATTCACATTGTATACTTTTACAATGAATGAAAAGACTCATGCTCTGCTATGTAGGCAGCAATGGAAGAAATAAAAATAAGGAACAATTTTTGTGGTGGATCTCTAGAAAAATTTGGAACAGTATCTGATCTGGGGACAACAACTATGAAAACAACTGATCTTGGATTTGAGTTTCCTTTAGTCTTTAAATGATGTACATGCCAACAAATTCAGTTATTTAGTTTTGGAACTTGTGGAGAAAAAAGAGATAGGTGAGGTAGAGAGAGACACTACAAGAAATATGTCAACTAGTGACCTTCTGTCAGTGACCCTGGAAGAATTGGTCATAGATCTATGTGTTGGGGAACGTTGCAGAAAATTAAAAAAATTTCTACGGTTTCACCAAGATCTATCTATGAGTTCATCTAAGCAACGAGTTACTAGAGAGAGTTTGCATCTACATACCACTTGTAGATCGAGTTCGGAAGCGTTCGAGGGAGTGGTGATGATGAAGACGTTCCAACGTGATTCCGATCACCGATGACCAAGTCTTTGAGCAGACAACACCTCCGCGTTCAACACACGTGCGGGGACGATGGCGTCTCCTCCGTCTTGATCCAGCAAGGATGAAGGAGAGGTTGAGGAAGACAACTCCAATGGCAGCCCACGGCGTGGTGCGGTTGGTACTGGCAGTTCTCGGCGGGGCTTCGCCAAGCTTCAGCGTGGAGAAAGAGAGGTGTTGGGGAGGGAGGGGCTGCGCCTTCAATGGTGTGTGCAGCCCTCCCTCCACCCCTCTATTTATAGGAGGAGAGGCCAAGGGGACCGGCCATCTAGGGAAACCCTAGATGGGGGCGTGACAAAGGGAGGAGGGAGGGTGGCTTGCCCCCAAGCTGAGGCGCCCCCTTTGGGTTTCCTCCTCCTTGCCCTAGCCGCATGGGCCTAAGGGAGGTGCGCCCAGCCAGGGGCTGGCTCCTCTCCCACTTAGCCCATGTGGCCCCGAGAGGTGGCCCCTCCGGTGGACCTCCGTAACTCTCCGGTGGCCCGGTACATTACAGTATACCCCGAAACTTTCCTGAGTCCGTTTAACCACTTTCCATATATAAATCTTTACCTCAGGACCATTCCGGAACTCCTCGTGACGTCCGGGATCTCATCCGGACTCGAACAACATTTGGTAATCACATACTTGTCTTCCTATTAACCCTAGCGTCACCGAACCTTAAGTGTGTAGACCCTACGGGTTCGGGAGACACGCAGACATGACCGAGACGATCTCAGGTCAATAACCGACAGCGGGATCTGGATACCCATGTTGGTTCCCACATGTTCCTCGATGTTGTCATCGGATGAACCACGATGTCAAGGGTTCAAGCAACCCCGTATTCTATTCCCTTTGTCAGACGGTATGTTACTTGCCCGAGACTCGATCGTCGGTATCCCAATACCTCGTTTAGTCTCGTTACCAGCAAGTCACTTTACTCGTACCGTAATGCATGATCCCGTGACCAGACAATTGATCACTTTGAGCTCATTATGATGATGCATTACCGAGTGGGCCCAGTAATACCTCTCCGTCATACGGAGTGACAAATCCCTGTCTCGATCCGTGTCAACCCAACAGACACTTTCGGAGATACCTGTAATGCACCTTTATAGTCACCCGATTGTTGTGGCGTTTGGTACACCCAAGGTATTCCTACGATATCCGGAGTTACACGATCTCACGGTCTAAGGAAGAGATACTTGACATTGGAAAAGCTCTAGCAAAGCGAACTACACGATCTTTGTGCTATGCTTAGGATTGGGTCTTGTCCATCACGTCATTCTCCTAATGGCGTGATCCCGTTCAATGACATCGATGTCCATAGTCATGAAACCATGACTATCTTTTGACCAACGAGCTAGTCTACTAGATGCTTACTAGTGACGTATTGTAGTCTATGTATTCACACGTGTATTACGATTTCCGGATAATACAGTTATAGCATGAATAAAGACAATTATCATGAACAAGGAAATATAATAATAATGCTTTTATTATTGCCTCTAGGGCATATTTCCAACAGTCTCCCACTTGCACTAGAGTCAATAATCTAGTTACATTATGATGAATCGAACACCCATAGAGTTACGGTGTTGATCATGTTTTGCTCACGAGAGAGGTTTAGTCAGCGGATCTGCGACATTCGGATCCGTATGCACTTCTAAATTTCTATGTCTCCATCCTGAGCGTTTTCACGGATGGAGTTGAAGCGGCAACTTGATGTGCACTGGTCTTCTTGTGAAACACAGGCTCCTTGGCAAGGGCAATAGCTCGATCTTTGTCACGGAAGAGTTTGATCGGCCCCAAGCGCATTGGGTATGACTCCTAGATCGGTGATGAACTCCTTCACCCAAATTGCTTCATCTTGCTGCCTCCGAGGCTGCCATGTACTCCGCTTCACATGTAGATCCCCGCCACGAC
Organism: Aegilops bicornis; assembly: GCA_021605145.1. NCBI lineage: Eukaryota > Viridiplantae > Streptophyta > Magnoliopsida > Poales > Poaceae > Aegilops > Aegilops bicornis. The sequence continues at coordinate 689,399,534 of CM038674.1, forward strand.
GCTCTGCTTGCATGCACCGACTCTTGCTCCACCATTCAACATATACACGTATCCGGTTTGTGACTTAGAGTCATCCGGATGCGTCGAAGCTAAGCGTCGACGTAACCCTTCTGACGAGCTCTTCGTCACCTCCATAAACGAAACATGTCCTTTGTCCTTTTAGTGCCGGGATATTCTTGACCGCTGTCCGGTGTTCCTTGCGGGATAACTTTGGTACCTTCCTACCAAACTTACGGCAAGGTTTACATCAGTCCGGTACACAAGCATGGCATACATAATAGATCCTATGGCTGAGGCATAGGGGATGACACTCATCTCTTCTTTATCTTTTTGTGGTGGGGCATTGAGCTGAGCTCAATCTCACACCTTGCAAAACAGGCAAGAACCCTTCTTGGACTGATCCATTTTGAACTTCTTCAAAATCTTATCAAGGTATGTGCTTTGTGAAAGACCTATGAGGCGTCTCGATCTATCTCTATAGATCTTCATGCCTAATATATAAGCAGCTTCTCCAAGGTCCTTCATTGAAAAACACTTATTCAAGTAGGCCTTAATGCTGTCCAAGAATTCTATATCATTTCCCATCAAAAGTATGTCATCTACATATAATATGAGAAATGCTACTGAGCTCCCACTCACTTTCTTGTAAACGCAGGCTTCTCCATAAGTCTCAAGATAAACCCAAACGCTTTGATCATCTCATCAAAGCGAATGTTCCAACTCGAGATGCTTGCACCAGCCCATAAATGGATCATTGGAGCTTGCATACTTTGTCGACATTCTTAGGATCGACAAAACCTTCCGGCTGCATCATATACAGCTCTTCCTTAAGATATCCGTTAAGGAACGCTGTTTTGGCGATCCATCTGCCATATCTCATAATCATAGTATGCGGCAATTGCTAACATGATTCGGACGGACTTAAGCTTCGCTCACGGAGAGAAAGTCTCATCGTAGTCAATCCCTTGAACTTGCCGATAAGCCTTAGCGACAAGTCGAGCTTTATAGATGGTGACATTACCATCCGCGTCCGTCTTCTTCTTAAAGATCCATTTGTTTTCTATTGCTCGCCGATCATCGGGCAAGTCGACCAAAGTCCACACTTTGTTTTCATACATGGATTCTATCTCGGACTTCATGGCTTCTAGCCATTTGTTGGAATCTGGGCCCGCCATCGCTTCTTCATAGTTCGAAGGTTCATTGTTGTCTAACAACATGATTTCCGGGACAGGGTTTCCGTACCACTGCAGTGCGGAACGTGTCCTAGTGGACCTCTGAAGTTCAAGAGCAACTTGATTGAAGTACCTTGATCATCATCATGAATTTCCTCTTGATTGGTGTAGGCATCACAGAACATTTTCCCGAGCTGCACTACTCTCTGTTCAAGAGGTAGTACTTCATCGAGTTCTACTTTCCTCCCACTTACTTCTTTCGAGAGAAACTCTTTTTCCAGAAAGGTTCCGTTCTTGGCAACAAAGATCTTGCCCTCGGATCTTAAGTAGAAGGTATACCCAATGGTTTCTTTAGGGTATCCTATGAAGACGCATTTTTCCGACTTGGGTTCGAGCTTTTCGGGTTGAAGTTTCTTGACATAAGCATCGCATCCCCAAACTTTTAGAAAGCGATGACTTAGGTTTCTTACCAAACCATAATTCATACGGTGTCGTCTCAACGGACTTAGGCGGTGCCCTATTTAAAGTGAATGTAGCTGTCTCTAGAGCGTATCCCCAAAATGATAGCGGTAAATCGGTAAGAGACATCATAGACCGCACCATATCTAATAGAGTGCGATTACGACGTTCGGACACACCATTACGCCGAGGTGTTCGGTAGCGTTAGTTGTGAAACGATTCCACATTTTCTTAAGTGTGTACCAAATTTGTGACTTAAATATTCTCCTCCACGATCTGATCGTAAGAATTTTATCTTTCGGTCACGTTGATTCTCTACTTCATTCTGAAATTCCTTGAACTTTTCAAAGGTCTCAGACTTGTGTTTCATTAAGTAGACATACCCATATCTACTCAAGTCATCTGTGAGAGTGAGAACATAACGATACCCTCCATGAGCCTCAACGCTCATTGGACCGCACACATCGGTATGTATGATTTCCAACAAGTTGGTTGCTCGCTCCATTGTTCCGAGAACGGAGTCTTGGTCATCTTGCCCATGAGGCATGGTTCGCATGTGTCAAATGATTCATAATCTAAGGACTCCAAAATTCCATCGGCATGAAGCTTTTTCATGCGCTTGACACCAATGTGACCAAGGCGGCAGTGCCACAAGTATGTGGGACTATCGTTATCAACTTTACATCTTTTGGTATTCACGCTATGAACATGTGTAATACTACGCTCGAGATTCATTAAGAATAAACCATTGACCATTGGAGCATGACCATAAAACATATCTCTCATATAAATAGAACAACCATTATTCTCGGATTTAAATGAGTAGCCATCTCGTATTAAACGAGATCCGGATACAATATTCATGCTCAAACTTGGCACCAAATAACAATTATTAAGGTTCATAACTAATCCCGTAGGTAAATGAAGAGGTAGCGTGCCGACGGCGATCACATCGACTACGGAACCATTCCCGACGCGCGCATCGTCACCTCGTCCTTTGCCGCCTCCGCTTATTCCGCAGCTCCTGCCGTGAGTTACAAATATGAGCAACGGCACCGTATCAAATACCCGGGAGTTACTACGATTATTGGTAAGGTACACATCAATTACATGTATATAAAATATACCTTTGGTGTTGCCCGCCTTCTTATCCGCTAAGTACTTGGGGCAGTTCCGCTTCCAAAGGACCCTTCCCTTGCAATAAAAGCACTGGATTTCGTGCTTGGGTCCATTCTTTGACTTCTTCCCGGTAACTTGCTTACCGGCGCGCAACCTCCTTGCCGTCCTTCTTGAAGTTCTTCTTGCCCTTGCCCTTCTTGAACTTAGTGGTCTTATTGACCATCAACACTTGATGTTCTTTCTTGATTTCAACCTCGGTGACTTCAAAGATAGAGAACACTTCAAGAATGGTCTTTACCATCCCCTGCATGTTGTAGTTCATCACAAAGCTCTTGTAGCTTGGTGGGAGCGACTGGAGGATTCTGTCAATGACCGCCTCATCAGGGAGGTTAATATTCAGTTGGGTCATACGGTTGTGCAACCCAGACATCTTGAGAATGTGCTCCTTGTAACTGTTTTCCTCCATCTTACAACTATAGAACTTGTCGGAGATGTCATATCTCTCGACCGGGCGTGAGCTAGGAAAACAAGTTTCAGCTCCTCGAACAACTCATATGCTCCGTGATGCTCAAAACGCTTTTGGAGCCCGGTTCTAAGTCAGTAAAGCATGCCGCACCGAACGAGGGAGTAATCATCAAGACGAGACTGCCAAGCATTCATAATGTCTTGGTTCTTCAGGGACGGAGCGTCACCTAGCGGTCCTTCTAGGACATATTGTTTCTGGCAGCTATGAGGATGATCCTCGGGTTAGGACCCAGTCCGTATAGTTGCCGCCGTCATCTTTCAGCTTGGTTTTCTCTAGGAACGCGTTGAAGTTCAAGTTGACATGAGCGTTGGCCATTTGATCTACAAGACATATCATTCAAAAGTTTTAGACTAAGTTCATGATAATTAAGTTCATCTAATCAAATTATTACAATGAACTCCCACTCAGATTAGACATCCCTCTAGTCATCTAAGTGATACACGATCCGAGTCGACTAGGCCGTGTCCGATCATCACGTGAGACGGACTAGTCATCGTCGGTGAACATTCTCATGTTGATCGTATCTTCTATACGACTCGTGCTCGACCTTTCGGTCTCCGTGTTCCGAGGCCATGTCTGTACATGCTAGGCTCGCTCAAGTTAACCCTAAGTGTTTTGCGTGTGTAAATCTGTCTTACACCCGTTGTATGTGAACGTAAGAATCCATCACACCCGATCATCACGTGGTGCTTAGAAGCGACGAACAGCAGCGGTGCACGCTTAGGGAGAACACTTCTTGATATTGTTCTAAGGGATCATCTTATTTACTACCGTCGTTCTAAGTAAACAAGATGCATAAATATAATAAACATCACATGCAATTATAAAGTAGTGACATGATATGGCCAATATCATATAGCTCTTTTGATCTTCATCTTGAGGCTCCATGATCATCCTGTCACCGGCATGACACCATGATCTCCATCATCATGATCTCCATCATCGTGTCTTCATGAAGTTGTCACGCCAACGACTACTTCTACTTCTATGGCTAACGCGTTTAGCAATAAAGTAAAGTATGTTACATGGCGTTCTTCAATGATGACACGCAGTCATACAAAAATAAAGACAACTCCTATGGCTCCTGCCGGTTGTCATACTCATCGACATGCAAGTCGTGATTCCTATTACAAGAACATGATCTCATACATCACAATATGTTATTCATCATTCATCACAACTTGGCCATATCACATCACATGACAATTGCTGCAAAAACAAGTTAGGCGTCCTCTAATTGTTGTTGCATCTTTTACGTGGCTGCAATTGGGTTCTAGCAAGAACGTTTTCTTACCTACGAATAACCACAACGTGATCTTGTCAACTTCTATTTACCCTTCATAAGGACCCTTTTCATCGAATCCGCTCCAACTAAAGTAGGAGAGGCAGACACCCGCCAGCCACCTTATGCAACTAGTGCATGTTAGTCGGTCGAACCGGTCTCACGTAAGCGTACGTGTAAGGTTGGTCCAGGCCGCTTCATCCCACAATACCGCGGAAGCAAGATAAGACTAGTAACGGCAAGTAAATTGACAAGATCCACGCCCACAACAAAATTGTGTTCTACTCGTGCAAAGAGAACTACGCATAGACCTAGCTCATGATGCCACTGTTGGGGAACGTTGCAGAAAATTAAAAATTTTTCTACGGTTTCACCAAGATCTATCTATGAGTTCATCTAAGCAACGAGTTACTAGAGAGAGTTTGCATCTACATACCACTTGTAGATCGAGTTCGGAAGCGTTCGAGGGAGTGGTGATGATGAAGACGTTCCCAACGTGATTCCGATCACCGATGACCAAGTCTTTGAGCGGACAGCACCTCCGCGTTCAACACACGTGCGGGACGATGGCGTCTCCTCCGTCTTGATCCAGCAAGGATGAAGGAGAGGTTGAGGAAGACAACTCCAATGGCAGCACGACGGCATGGTGCGGTTGGTGCAGCGGTTCTCCGGCGGGCTTCGCCAAGCTTCACGTGGAGAAAGAGAGGTGTTGGGGAGGAGGGCTGCGCCTTCAATGGTGTGTGCAGCCTCCCCACCCCTCTATTTATAGGAGGAGAGGGCAAGGGGGCCGGCCATCTAGGGAAACCCTAGATGGGGGCGTGACGAGGGGAGGAGGGAGGGTGGCTTGCCCCCAAGCTGGGGCGCCCCTTTAGGGTTCCTCCCTTGCCCTAGCCGCATGGGCCTAAGGGGAGGTGCGCCCAGCCACCAGGCTGGCTCCCTCTCCCACTTAGCCCATGTGGCCCCAGGAGGGGTGGCCCCTCCGGTGGACCTCCAGTAACTCTCCCGGTGGCCCCATTACATTACAGTATACCCCGAAACTTTCCGAGTCCGTTTAACCACTTTCCATATATAAATCTTTACCTCCGGACCATTAAGAACTCCTCGTGACGTCCGGGATCTCATCCGGGACTCGAACAACATTCGGTAATCACATACTTGTCTTCCTATTAACCCTAAGCGTCCACCGAACCTTAAGTGTGTAGACCCCTACGGGTTCGGGAGACACGCAGACATGACCGAGACGATCTCGTGTCAATAACCGGCGGGATCTGGATACCCATGTTGGTTCCCACATGTTCCTCGATGTTGTCATCGGATGAACCCACGATGTCAAGGGTTCAAGCAACCCCGTATTCTATTCCCTTTGTCGACGGTATGTTACTTGCAGAGACTTCGATCGTCGGTATCCCAATACCTCGTTTAGTCTCGTTACGGCAAGTCACTTTACTCGTGCCGTAATGCATGATCCCGTGACGGACACTTGATCACTTTGAGCTCATTATGATGATGCATTACCGAGTGGGCCCGGTGATACCTCTCCGTCATACGGAGTGACAAATCCTGTCTCGATCCGTGTCAACCGCAGACACTTTCGGAGATACCGTAATGCACCTTTATAGTCACCCGATTACGTTGTGGCGTTTGGTACACCCAAGGTATTCCTACGATATCCGGGAGTTACACGATCTCACGGTCTAAGGAAGAGATACTTGACATTGGAAAAGCTCTAGCAAAACGAACTACACGATCTTTGTGCTATGCTTAGGATTGGGTCTTGTCCATCACGTCATTCTCCTAATGACGTGATCCCGTTGTCAATGACATCCGATGTCCATAGTCGGAAACCATGACTATCTCATTGACCAACGAGCTAGTCTACTAGAGGCTTACTAGGGACGTATTGTAGTCTATGTATTCACACGTGTATTACGATTTCCGGATAATACAGTTATAGCATGAATAAAGACAATTATCATGAACAAGGAAATATAATAATAATGCTTTTATTATTGCCTCTAGGGCATATTTCCAACACTATGACCATTTCAGACCAATTGGTCAAAAGCTATTCCAGGGGCTCCAAACCCTAAACCATTGCGACCATTTTGGTCAGAAAGGTCGTAATTTCCTTACACGAAAAGGTCATAAAGCAAACAACGCTAGTCCGCTGCCTTATTTCTAGTTGTTAACGACCAATATAGATGGTCATAGCCTTGTAAATTATGGTGGGTTGCTATGACTAGGCGCCACCTCATCAGTTTTGCCTATGTGTCATGTCCATGTGGCAGTTTTTGCCATAGGTTGCAACCTATATTTCTGTCATTCCCAAAATTCCCAAAAAAATCTCATAAATTCTTTGGGTCATATCTTCGTCAAATACGTAAAGACCTTCCTTGCCTAGTTCAAAAATAATTAAAAAATATTCATTTTCCTATTCTGTTCAGAACAACAGTTTGTGAAGGAAGTACCACTTTGGCATGTCCAAATAGTATCCATTTTCTCTGAGCTTTTCTATGCCCAAATAACCATCCTCTACCAAATGCCAGCTCCATCCATTCATTATTTTGAGCCGAGCTTCAACATTCGTATTTATGTCCAGTGTGGTAGTTTGCAAAGCAAGTACCACATAGGCTCCTCCTTTTGAGCTGAAAATTTGTGAAGACGGTCTTCTTAGTAACTGATCATCCTCAGCCAAAACTCACGGCCATTAGCCATGTGCATCCCGTACCGCAAATCAAACACTTGGCTGCTTATTCATGTTTGAGCATCGATCGGTCTCCTCGTGAGAACTTATGTTGTGATTTTCTTCCTAGCACCTACCTGGGGAGTGCCCAACCCACTAGACATGCCTAGGCCGCCAAGAAAACACATGGCAACGCCACGGTCACGCGGTGACCACGCGGCGGGCATGCGAGCTTACGCGTTCTAGAGTTGGGACCCTCGGCCACCGGCCAAACCTCGATGTCTCGCCATCAAACCATGTATTTCTGATTAAATAGATACTTATTTACCTAGAAATGATTTTTGGAAAAATAAAGAGCAAACTATGAGGCAACTGCAGTTCAAATTTGACCCGCTTCCACCTGAATCGACGGGAATTTGTCTTTTTCACCAGAGGTGGATCAAAAATTTTGACACCCAACCATTTTGTCAATTGTGCATTATATATGTCCTAGTATTTTATAAAATTGATTAGGTCCAATTTTGCAACAATTATTTGGTAGTTCCTTCACAAAAAAACCTCTTTTTGGGCACTCGAAAAATGAAAAATGAATTTTGCGTGCAAAGAAAATGAAAACTTTCTTAGGCAACATTGTTTGGAATTCCAAGATGCATCCTCATGCACAATATGAGATAATTTGAACAAACTATGCCATGAATGTGGCCATAAGATTGATCTTTTGGCTTGAAAGTCATGAATCTTCACGCATGATAGCTCATTTCTGAGAACACTTTTTAAAAATAATTTCCGTATTACAAGTTTATTATTTTTCCTGGAAACTTGGTCACATATAATGACACAATGCGAAGGTTTTCCATTTTTTTGATTTTTTATGCCCGTTTCAAAATGCGGTCAAAACGGCGGGCTTGACCGTTCCTAGCTAGTGATTGAATCTTGGAATTTTTTTGGTGTTTCTATGATTAAATAGATACTTATGTACCTAGAAATGATTTTTGAAAAAAATAAAGAGCAAACTATGAGGCAGCTACAGTTCATATTTGACCCATTTCCATCTGAATCGACGGCAATTTGTTTTTTTCACCAGAGGTGGATCAAAACTTTTTTCACCCAATCATTTGGTCAATTGTGCATTAAATATGGCCTAGTATTTTATAAAATTGATCTGTTCCATTTTGCAACAATTATTTGGTAGTTCCTTCACAAAAAAACCTCATTTCAGGCACTCGGAAAATGAAAAATGAATTTTCCGTGAAAAGAAAATGAAAACTTCCTTAGGCAACATTGTTTGGAATTCCAAGATGCACCCTCGTGCACAATATGAGATCATTTGAACAAACTATGCCATGAATGTGGCCATAAGATTGATCATTTGGCTTGAAAGCCATGAATCTTCACGCATGATAGCTCATTTCTGAGAACAATTTTTGAAAATAATTACCGTATTACAATTTTATTATTTTTCCTGGAAACTTGGTCACATATAATGACACAATGCGAAGGTTTTCCAATTTTTGATTTTTTGAATTTTTTATGCCCGTTTCAAAATGCGGTCAAGCAGCGGGCTTGACCGTTCCTAGCTAGTGGTTGAATCTTGGAATTTTTTTGGTGTTTCTATTATTAAATAGATACTTATGTACCTAGAAATGATTTTTGGAAAAAAATAAAGAGCAAACTACGAGGTAGCTACAGTTCAAATGTGCATTAAATATAGCCTAGTATTTTATAAAAATGATTTGGTCCAGCTGAATCGGTGGAAATTTGTCTTTTTCACGAGAGGTGGATCAAAACTTTTTTCATCCAACCATTTGGTCAATTGTGCATTAAATATAGCCTAGTATTTTATAAAAATGATTTGGTCCAATTTTGCAACAATTATTTGGTAGGTCCTTCACAAAAAAACCTCATCTGGGGCACTCGAAAAATGGAAAATGATTTTTTGTGCAAAGAATATAAAAATCCCTTTGTCGATACTGTTTACTATTCAAAGATGTAAACTTTTGCAGAGTATAAATAACTCATTTTGAACAAATATAAAGAATATAAAGAATATCATTTGAAAAATATTTGGTAGGTCTTTTACAAAAAAGAACTCATTTTGAGCACTAAAAAATGGAAAATGATTTTTTCGTGACCTATTTAAAAGGTCATAAAGTCATCAAATTGTTGCTGCGTTCTGATTGGTCCATCAGCATATCACGCGGATCACGCATCAACCACCGTCGGATGCTTCCGGATCCAACGGCCCAAACCCACCCGAGCTGAAACCCTTGGTCTGTCCTAATGGAAATTTTCCACCCACCCCCCCCCCCCCCCCGCCTCCATTCTTTCTTTCTTTCTCTCCCTCCCCCCTCAGATCCTCTCCCTCTTCCCCGATGCAGATCCTCGTCCCCCTCAGATCCCCTCCACGATCCCACTGCCATGGCGACCTCCACGCATCCATGGCCTCCCGCGCCCATCCTCGCCCGCATCGCCACCCGACCCCTCCCTTCCCCATCATCGCCATACCCCAAGCCACATCCCTTCCCTAACCCTACACCGCCCAAACCCCGGCACCCTCTCGGCCAATGTCGGCGCCGCTGCCGCCTCCTTGCCAAGCATGCCTCCGCCCATGACGTCCTCTTCCACTCCACGAACCCTCCTCTTGCTCGTCCGGTCCTCATCCTCCTCGTCTTCGTCCTCTCGAGAGCCCCAGATCTCACCTTCTCCCCGCCACTGCCCGCCACGCCCGCCTCGCCGCCCAGCTCTGCCCCTTGGCCCTTTCGCCTGCAGGCCTCCCGGTCTTCGCCCGGCCTCGTGGGCGTGCCCCACCCTTCCTCTACTCCCTTGCCGACACAGGGTCGCCTCCCACCGCCTTGCAGAACATCGCCCGCCTCCTCAAGGTCAAGCGCTTTCGCAAGCCCGACATCTCCCAGACCATCCAGGAGCTGCTCGCGGGGGAGGTAGGGAGCGGCTGGGATATCTTCAGCCAGGAGAGCAAGAGTTGGTGATTAGCAACACCATCATCGTGGTATCTTTGCTCGCTTGTAATGCTAATCTAGTTTACCTGCTATGTCAATATATATGATCTGAACTAGATTCGATGTGAATATATCATATATGTGCATTTGCAGTCGGGAACAAGGAGAGGATTATCCCTAAGTTGATTTGCATGTGTAGCTGTGCTGTGTCAATTAATAATAGTCCCAATCAATCATCCCAATTAGTTTATCTGAATCAATATATGTGCATTTGCAAGCTGGGAACAAGGAGAGCATTATTCCTAATCTGATTTGCATGTGTAGCTGTGCTGTGTCAGTTAATAATAGTCCCAATCAATCATCCCAATTAGTTTATCTGAATCAATATATGTGCATTCGCAAGCTGGGAACAAGGAGAGCATTATTCCTAATCTGATTTGCATGTGTAGTCAGTGTTGTGTCGATTATTTATACAGCCAATCTATCTATGATCTCAATTTGTTTATCTTTCCTTGGGTTCATTGCAGTGGAACAAAGGAGAGCATTGTCCCTAGTGTATAGATTTTGGCCATAGAGGTGCAGTTCGGTGTCCATAATGTGTCAAGAAAGTGCCTACCTCAGATGCTTTCCTAACCTGGAGACGCTCCATGTTCAGGTAAAATTGGTTTTATGATTTTGCAATACTAGATACACTTGCTGCATTGGCAATTTGGCAACACGGGCGAAGACATTGGTATCCGGGCGGGGACGCGTGGAAGACTTAATTTACCAGAGATCTCTGCTGCCAACAGCAGTTGGCATCGGATGTGTGACATTTCCTAGTAGCGGGTTTGCTTTCTTTTTGTTTTCCTCATGGGTGCATTTGTTGATCGTGGGTGAGAAGTTCTGTCTTGCTTTGTTGGCAGGATTAGTCGATAGACATGTGGTTCCATCAATCTATAGACTTTAGATGGATACCATGTTGGTCTGCTAGTCTGAAACAAACAGAAATTGAGTTGCATGTCCAACACAACCAACAGAAAGAAACACTAGCAGCACTACTGCCTATGCTTGATTTATGCAGTAAACAGAGCTTAAAATTTGTGTGCTCTCTATTTTTTGTTCATTTTCTCATATGATCTGATGCGTGCTCTTTTGCTTGGTGTGTGTGCAGTTTGGTACCATCCCGTGAGGGCCAGGGACAAGCTGCTCCGGTCCGGCGAGGATGCGCACCATCTGTGTTGCCAAGGCGATCTCTCTCTCTCTCTACATATCCTGTTATGCATTCAGAAGATACATTCTATAGTAAAGTATGGTTTTGTTGATTAAACTACTGCTGTGTTCACTTCAATGAGAAAAAGTGTAGTTAATTCAGGTTGTGAACATTTCTTAGGAGTTATGTTAAGACACATACATCATAGCACTTTGTTGAAACCAATTGGAAAACAATGGAATAGCCTAACAGGTCATGTTGGCAGTTTTTTAACATATAACAATACTTAGGGATATATGTAACTGTTTTGATTCTGCTTGCAGCACCCACCCAAGACCTTTATTTTTGGGGTACCGTCCGTCACATATGGTTCTGGACTATCCTGTTTTGTGTACTATTCATTGTCTTGATCATTGTTTGATTAAATTCAGTCCAAATTCAGTCCAGAGTACTCCAAATTTAGTCCAAACACAGTCCGGATATTGTTTTGGTTTCCTTGTACTCCATTTTCGTTCCAAACACAGTCCTGGAGTATATTCAAGTTTACAGATTAAGTACAATTTCACTTGTGCATGAAATTCACTGTCTTGTGGCGGCGGGGAAGGAGCGGACCGCGGCCCTGACAGAGGAAGCCATGTTGCCGTTTTGTTTGTTCCCAGCCTTGACTATGGTTGTCCAAATGAAGTTCGGCATGTCATCATTTTCTTGTAAAGCGATTGTATCACACTTGTAGAGCTTGTTACACATGTAGATCTTGTAAAATCTTGTATTACACATGGTCATATGTATTGGCAACGTGATCTGGTTGCTCTTATTTGAAGTATCATGTGTGCTTTTGTCCGCCAAGTTAAATACTAGTTGAAATATGAAGAATATGAGCACGATAGATGGGACTCACTTACTGCATCTAAACGACAACTGGGATCCATCTGACTGGTGGACCCATTTAATAAAAAAGGAAATTAAAATTATTTAGACGAAAAGGCCAAGGCCCAATAATAAAAAAGGCTGCAATGTTGGGCCAGGCCCATGAAGTCGACCAAAAATTGACAGAAAAAAATATAGAAAGGCTGAATTAATGGGCTAGGCCCATGTAGAAAACTGAATTGGACCGGGCTGAATCTTGTGCCACATCAGCTTGCCACGCTGGATGCCTACGTGGCCTGGGGAGGTTGCTAGTGACCAAAACGCCACAGTGGACATATTTTGGTCATAAACGTCTTCGACCATTCCAGAAGAAAGGTCGCTATAGTCGATTCTGACCCGCCAGCTTTTGACCTTCTGCTTTTGGTCACAAAAAGGTCGCAAATGAAAAACCATGACCTTTCAGTGACCAATAGTGGTGGTCACAAGTTGACATATTTCTTGTAGTGAGAGAGAGAGAGAGAGCAGAGAGAGATGTGCCCATCACCGAACCCTTTTGATTCTATTGCAAGGTCAACTAGTTTTTCATGTTCTAACTCTCTGGGATAATCTGCAGTTATTTGGCTCATCGGCGTGCCTCAAGTTTCCGACAACACCGTGGCTGTACACCACCACTTCGCCGGAAATCCGTCTGCACATACTCTACTGTCCGCCAAAACTTCGCCTGACCTGAGGTACATACTACAGTGTCGTTGATTTGTATCTGTCATCAACTACTTACTTCTTAAGTCTATATGTCATCAACTATACTAATTAAAAGGGAGAAAGAGAGGATATGTTAGAGCTAGATGAAACAGTAGCCCTATGAAAGAGAGGATTCTACTTTCTACGTGAGGATCTTGGTGCATGCTTGTTTCTGAATAAAATGCAGAGGTCATGAATGAATTAAACCATGCTACTCTGAAATCAGAGAGCAGGCAATGGTAGGTTTATTATCAGTTAAAGTAGTATCCGTTGTATACCCCCATTTGAAAAAATAGTATGTATACGCTCCTTGCAAACTACTACGTATTATTTAAACGTTTTACATAAGATTGCCCGTCTAGATACAAAAACTATTTAGTATTTAATAACTTGAATTGCATGACTTGATTGCTCTACTTGGGTCTTCTCTTATGTATGAGTGCACCATGTACGGCTCAAATAAGTCTTCTAACTGTCTGGCTAATTTGCCTTCTGTTTTGATTTGAGCTGATGGGGATGAGATGTGACCCCGCTGCTGGGCGTCGCAAATGCCACTGCTCCTGTGTGTGCCTCGGCTTCAGTGATGCACGGGTGAGACTACTCGATTTGGTGCAGTGGCCCTCCTTCCAAGAAATCAAGTTTTTTCGTTCAAATTTTAGAGATCTTGAGTTTCAGCTTAGTTCAAGGATAGAAAAGCATACTCCTTATGGATTCAACGAGGAAGACCATCAGCCGCCACCTTTTCAGAATTGGATGGTGTGATGCACCTTCATCTAATTGTCCAATTTCTTAGCTTATTTGCTTTAACTGTACTACAGTTATATAGAAGGATAAAAATCTAATCTTGTGATGCCTCTGCATTTGCACCATCATCAAAAGTTGCACATGAGTTGATTCAGACTTTTAGAGTTCATAGAACACCTAGCAGAGTTCATTGGCTTGAAAGTATATCAGATCCTAAGGAAAGGGGACCCGGTTCAGATTTGTCACTACTATGTGCTATTGGATAGTCATGGTATGTATTAGTTTTGTTTTACCACAGAAGTTCAATTCTTGGGAGTTAGGATATCAGGTCTATACATTACTTTTCTTATGAATTGGTTCTCTTTTAGTGCACTATCTATCTATCAAAGTTTTCAAAGAAATTGATGGCAGCGGCTCAGCAGCATCGTGGCGAATGACAAAGCTTCTAAAATGGACAGGAGAGAGGTGGTGACGAGCGGCTGGGAGATGTACAGATATGAGGAAATGCGATTCATGAGGTTTCATATTAACAGAAAATGATAGCCTCTGTAAGAAAAGATATGGCATACATTTGTGCAAATTGATAATGTAAGCTCATCTCGAAACTTCTTCTTTTTTCAAGATTGATTTACTTGGTGTTGCTAACTTCCATTTGTCAAAACAGGACATGCGTGCTACTGAAAAAAGAAGTTTCTATGTTGGTTGGTATCCCTGATGGTACCTTTAGATATGTAGGAAAAGTAATGGTGTCTCATAATTCATTGGATGTGGACCAGTAGGTCATATCGTCATGTTTTGCTATTGATGTAATGCTATATTCCTTGATTGAAATCAAACCCTTTAGTTGCTACTATGGTGCTCCCATTATTGTTATATTCCTTCATAGAAAGCAAACCTTATTCATGACTAACCTATAGAATAGCGGATACATAGTTCAAAAACCATCAATCTCAGGAACACTCTGACCATGCGTTTGATTCTATTGAAGACCCAATATATGATGAAGTGCTGCAACTCTTAATGTTGAGCTATTATGGACTCAGTGAGCCAACCACCATGAAAACATACGGGTCAATAGAATACAGAAAGTTGCAGTTTATTTGCTCTGAAACTACTCTATGGATGATAGTTTATGTTGCTGATCACTGCACGACCCTAATCAAATGGTCTGCTGCAGTTTAATGCTATGCATTGTTGGCTCGATCTCACTGTCGTTCAATAATGGCTTCAGTTTCATTAAAATCGTTAACTGGACTCCCATGATTGCGGTGGTGTATTATTCGGCAATAAGTACTATTGTCACCTTTTTAATGTTGCAATTCACATCCATGGTCATATATGCTACTTGGACGAAACAATTGATCAAATCTGATTCCAGCTGGTAGGGGTCGTGATGGACAGGGCGAATGAACGTAGCGGAGCTGGTAGGGGTTGTGATGGACAGGGTGAACGAATGCAGCGGACAAGGCACCAAACGGCGGGTGCTCCCCCAACCCCATGGGTAACCCTACATTACGGCCCGACGAAGGGATAGGGCCATCTCGATGGAGGAGGTAGACACAACGCGGGCGGCGGTGGCGCAGAGCACTTCGACGAGGGAGACTTGAGAATGGGGAACCATAAGGAAGACGAGTTCGTGTGTCCTTATTTTAATAAATGTTAACGCCGAGTGCTTTGTTTGGGCCAAGCCCAAATAGTTAAAAAAAGAATAAACTCTTCCCAACCAAACAACCACTGCAAAATTCCTTAACAAAAAATCTATTAAAATATCTGTAAAAAAACTTAACATGGTAAAAATAGCTTTAAAATGTTCACAGTTTTACATATGTTCACACCATCTTTCTTTCAAAAAAATATGTTCGCGTTTTTTAAAAAAACTTAAAATTTCCCAAAAAGTTCCATTTTTACTAAAACAAAGTCCATCTAGAAATGTACAACCAAAAAACAAAACATTATTTTCATTTCCATCTAGACATTATGTTCTTTTCTAGAGAAATTCCGATTTTCATAAAAACGTTAACTATTCTTAAAAAAGTGTTCCATTTTTTACGAAAACATTAACTTTTATTAAAAATAAAGAATTTTCCGTGTTTAACCTTATGGATGTTTATTAAAATTGAATATAAAAAATGATGCACAATAGCACATGAAGCTGGTTGTGCCCTTTATTTGCGGCATTTGTACTAGTAGTGCATATATAGTGGTTGGGAATATATATTAGGGGTGAGATGGAGATGGAGAGGGAAGCGGCAAACATGTGGTGCTGTTCATGGACACCCACCACGCACACACACCAGCGGTTATGAGCTGAGCTGCCCGGGAGCGGATGACGAGTGAAGTAGTAGTTGGACACTCGACAGTAGCCAGCGCTGTCATCACTTGGAGGGGAAGGAGGAGGAGGAGATCACTGATGATAATCGCCGCCACCTTAGATTAATCAACAAGTGGCTGCTGGCTAGGCCACCACTCCTCACGTCACACTCATGAAAGACATCTCAGAGGGTGGCATGACAAGATGTTCTCAAAATATATGTGCTCATTTCCCTGTTTATCTATATATATTGTGTTCAGTAATTAGTCATGATGGGAATTAACAAAGAGGCGACACCTGTGCAGGGTAGAGTAGCTGGGATTTGACAAGTTGGAACAAGCTTGGAACTTGACTTGGTGAGAATGATTAATCATGGAAGCAGACTTGGTGAGAGATTGCTTGCTGATGGAGGAGTATTATTGGTCCAGAAATTTCAGATAGGTGGCGTGGGGTGACGGGATTGACAGAGCTAGTCAATGGCCTCTCCTCTCCTACCTCAAGTCTGTTGCCGCATGCGACTCAGCTTCACCTTAGGGTTGCGGCAAGTGTTGTTGTTGTTGTTGTTGTTGAGATGTTGTTGGCTTTGCTCATCGGCAACCACTCCTCCATCCATCCATCCAGCTACTGATTGGTGGCTAGGCAGGCCAAGGCCAGGCAACCTCTGGCTTGTTAATATTCCAGTTCCAGGGGCACCATGCATGTCCATGCATGCATGTGGCCAGAATCACCCCTTGTTCCCGCCCTCAAGCTATGCTTCATGTATGCATGGTTGCGTGCATGTTGCAGCAACATGAGACATGTGAGATATTCTAATGCTCTTTGTGAGTGACTGCTTCAAGAAACCTCTTGACTAGTGGTGCTACAGACTTGCTTCTCTCAAATGCTTCTCCAGTCCAGCAGTTTTCATATATTTATTAACTTGAGATGAGAGAGGGGATAAGATCATATAAGAATAAGATGGGTAACCCCAGTTCCAGGAATCTCAAGTCCTCAAAATGTACTTGACCATCTACATGTTGGACAGAGGAAAAAGGGAACAAACAGAATCATATGTATGCTCTAGTATTCTGGCTCTGTGCATCAATTGTTGCAGAGGCCGGGGTAATCTTCTTTTTTGGAAAATGAATGCTCTAGTAATTCCAAATTAAGCTACCCGCACAAATATTTTAAAAATGTACATAGTTGACAGATAACTATGTATTTCTTAAATAAATACAAGCCATACGTTTTGGTTGCTCATGGCCAGTAAGCTAGCACCCGCATATTTTTTTTAGAAATGTAAATAATTGACAGATAATTATGTATTTCTTAAATAAATAAATAAAAGCCATAAGTTTCGGTTGCTCATGGCCAGTAATCTAGCACCACTCCACTGCCTAGTCTCTGCTCAGTGCCACTCTAGTCTTATCCAACAACACAGGAGGAAAAATGACTCCACGGAAAGACACTAGATTGATCTCTCCCCTTCCTCCGCGGGACCGTCGACTACGACCTGAAATGAACTGCCAAATAATATCTAGGATAGGCCAGATGAAGATAACAAACCCCGACCTTTCTTTTTCTTTCTCGCTTTCCCCTTTTTCAGAAAAGTTGGTCTGGGATTTGGTTAAGCCGACCACACGATATATTCACCTTTTCGGATAAATGCCGATGTTAAGTGGCTCACGGTCGACACTGTCCGGCCTAACCCCGAGTTACACAGAGATGAGATTAAGACTGCGTTTGGCATTGCGGTGGATTATGATAATACTACAGCTTATCCAACAATCAGTTTTTGTCTGTTTCAGAGTTTTTTTGACCAACTACCAACTTATCTCTCTCTTTTTGCCTATTTTTGATTTTACAACGGACCATAACATAAGCACAGGCAGTACAACTCAGCAACCATAAGCTGAGCCTAAATAATTAGAATTGTTTCACAAGGTTAATTAGTCATATGGATGCCTAACTAGGTAACTATCAAGTCCATAACTAGTTTGGTGACCGGCCGGACGAAACAGAGTGTAGTTGCGACTTGTCTGCAGGTTGGCCATTCACCAACTCCTTTTGCTAGAGCTCACTCAACTGATCATCCTGTTGCTTGTATGATTGCAAACGGGCAGTGGAGTGGGGACATCGTCCTCTTGGCCTACTTTCAGCCCCAACCTAAACCATGCTTCCAAAATTAGCAAATTCGGTAGCTGCCATGTCAATCTTTATAACCGCACGCCTATCATATGCAGACCCAGCTCGCTCGCATCTACGAATCTGCCACTGTGAGCAAGTGTGCCACACGTACACACCACTAGTACTTGATAGTTGATGAGGCCATCTCAACTTACTTAACAGCTCACACGCCTCTCCAACGATTAGTAGAGCTGAATCTGAAGAATTGTGCGCCTCTGGTTGGCTCTGTCTGAAGAAAAGGGTGCACCTCTAGTGGCAGTAATCTACTCCAGTAGCGTAGTGTGTCAGACCCAACTGCTAGCAGCGACGACCTCCTTTCCTTCCCGGCGTTATCCGCTCGTCGCAGGACCAGATGAGCTCAGATAAATATCCACAGAGCATTTGTGTTCCTCCTCCTCATCACTATTTGGTGGCCACAAAACGCACACGGCTGCCGTCAAACGTCCACACGCTGACCGTGTGAGTAGCGAGCTAGTTACCGGTGACTGGTGTCACTGTACAGACAGCAGTGAACTGAAGTGCCTCTCTCACTCTCTCCCTGCCACCACTGGTGCCAAAGTCCGTCGTCGTCGTCCGCTGTCGTCGTTGTGGTAATAGCAGCAGTGGCAGTAAGCGCCACTCCTAGTAGTGCGGCAGCAGTAAGTGTGAAGTAGAGGATAGGGAAGGGACAGCAGCAGGCGGCGGCAGCAGCAGTGGCTGCTGTGAAGAGTGTGATCTAGCTAGCTAGCTAGCTAGCAGCAGCGTGCGGCTTGTGGGTCGGAGGAAAGGCATGGAGCTTTTCTCTCAGGAGAGGCGGGGATTCAGTCCTGTGAGAGTGTGAGTGAGTAAGTGACACCGTAGCTCCCCGACCGCGACGCTCCAACCAATCAATTCCCTTCCGTTCCCTACGCTTCACTCTCAGTCTCAGAGCAACTTTTGAGCTGCTTGGTCCTGTGCTGCGCTGGTAGGGTGTACACATGATTTCTGTGTACGTATGTGCGCTTCTTGTGAACCCAAAAGGCCACCCCTTCGCTTCGCTTATGGCCTCGTCTCATGCCGCCATACCGGCCCCATGAGAAGCACCACCACCCCTTTTATGAACAACCTTTTCTCTATTTATCCTAGGCGGACCCGTAAGAGCATCTACAGCCGGACGCCTCAAACCATCTCTCATATGTCTGCAGACGCACCCGGTCAGTGACGGGACAGGATGAAAGAAAGAACATGACCTAACCGGACATCTCATATCATCCCTATTTGTCCGGGCTGTACGCGAACCCTTATATTCATCTCAAATATGGGGAGGATATGAGGGCTCACGGACGCGCCCAGGCAGTCTCTCACATAGGACGTGGCCCCACTCTAAACCACTTTTTCTCTTTCTTTATTCATTCTTTTATTTCTCTCTTCATCTTCATCAATCACGTGCAAGTGATCAGACCTATGAGGAGAAAAATGAGGAGTGTGACTATCCGAACAGATAAATAGCGGCTCAAAACGGACACGTTGATCTGCACGTCGCATGCAGCTGGCCTCACGAATTCTTTACTTTTCTTAACACCGATTGATTGTCCGGTAATTCTTCTTCTTCCTCCTCCTCTTATATATGAAATTACATACTTACAAATTTGCTCATTGGGACATGATTCTTTCGATTCTTTGGCGTAAGGTTGACTATAGGAAATTAATTAACATCCATGTGTATATGTACCATGTAAACACGATCGACCGAGCATGTATATTGGTGCTGAAATATATAAATTGGAATGAGAAAAAATTTCCACTTTGTGACCTGTGAGCACAAGAAAAAGGTTTGGCCAGTTGGATCGATCAGTGTGTGTGGGTGTGTGCATGAGACCGAGTGAGTGAGTGAGCAAGTGAGTGAGTGGTGGGAGTTGTCTGAAATGTGATGCAAATTAAGGGAGTGGGTGCAATGTTGTGGCCTACTACTATCCACCTTTTTCTTTTCTTTTCTTTTCTTTTCTATGCTTAGTTCAGCTCTACTAAGTGCTAACTGCCCACATGCAAGTACAAAAAGGCACATTTTTTTCTACATATATATTGTACAAACTATATTTATTTATCCTTGTAAGTTAATTCATCAATCAATTGATGAGGTGATTAAGCAGTTGACGTTTTCTCTTCTCAGTAAACTGTTTGCTTCACTGTTAATTACATTTAATTTGATTCATCAAGTGGACAGTCGTTTCGAGTGGTGGTGCACGTTTCCTCTTGATCAAGTCAGCTAGTATCTAGTAGCTTGTTGCAGTTGGTTAACTGAGAAAGATATGGATAGCGAAGTAGGCAAAGTTGGAAAGGGAATATAGAGAGGGTACGGTGCAAGCAAAAAGGGGGCAATTAATTGGAAGGTAGCTAGTGGTGGTGCTCTATCTTGACTAAGCTAGCTAGTGACGCAATTTGGCATATGTTTGCATACATATATACTCCCTCTGTAAACTAATATAAGAATGTTTAGATCACTACTTTAGTATTCTAAACGCTCTTATATTAGTTTACGGAGGGAGTACATGCTTGTACATGTAGATGCTCAGATGTGTATATATATGAATCAATGGATGACTTGCTACCTAGCTAGTGCCACTATCTTTGGGTGGATGGGATGTGTTTTGGATACGTGCACTAGCTAGCTAGAACTACTTTGGATGGATGAGATGTGTTTTGGATATATACATGCATCTTGGGGTTTGGTTTCTCCACCACCAAGTGAATCAAAGGGTTCTTTTCCTTGGAGATGAGCTTGTCTTGTTTGCAAGCTAGCCAGCCAACCAGCCAGCCAGCCAGCGAGGTACAATATCATCAGGAGAAACAGGCGACAAAATTAACATAATTAACCTACCTGCACAGCCTTCAGCTAGCTGCCAAGTGCATATAATCCTCCCGTTATAATTAGCGTGTGCTATGTTGTACACATACTCACTTTTTTGTTTGTGTTAGCTTGTCAGGACCCCGATTCCAAGTCACATCGATCTAGCCGGTAACACCTCATATCACTTTGCGGCCTCACGCACGGTATTCCCACGGGTGTCATCTTACCATGGCCCGGGACCGTTTGCGCCTTTTGGCTCACGTATATGATAGTGTCGCTAGCATCCATATGACAGAGAACCCGGGCCGACATGACTAGTCGTGAACCCAAAGTGGCACTAACTTACGGGGACAGGCATACATGAATCAACATCGAGCATGTCGGTCAGCAGCGTGCGAATCCGGGCTGTAGCACTGGGCTAACAGGACTCCGGTGAACCGGCCGTCTGTAGCAGGCTAGGCAGGACTCCGGTGAACCGGGCTGTAGCGGACTACTATGGCCCATGGAAGCACTAGACTACATTTCCCCATAAGAGAGGCTACCAAGGATAAACAACTAGGTTGTCGGATCCCACACATACCAAGCATTTCAACCATACACACAATATGCCCGATATGTGCAAATACAACATGGCATCACAACAAGACTCTACGACTCAGAGTATTTATTCATTAGACTCCGAAGAGCCAGATATTACAAACATGGATCTCATGACCCAACATACAGAGCATACAAGCAACAAGCACATGCGGAAGCTTAACTTGTCTGAGTACAGACAACTACAAATGAAAAAGGCTGAGAAGCCTGACTATCTACAAGATCCTGCCAAGGGCACAAGATTGTAGCTGAGGTAACTAGCTAAACATCGAAGTCCACACAGAACTACTAGCGAGACTATAGTCTCTCTGCAAAAACATAAATTAAGCAAACATGAGTACAAATGTACCCAGCAAGACTTACATCAGAACTAACTACATATGCATCATTATCAACAAAGGGATGGTAGGGTTTAACTGCAGCAAGCCAGCTTTGACTCAGTGGCTAACCTGAACTACGACTGCAAGTAACTCTTTGAGGTGGCGCACACGAGTCCACATATTCACCATATCAATACACCACTATGGATCCGCTCCCGTCTCCCCACGAGAACGCCATCCATAGCACTAACGCTTATCTTGCGCATTTTAGAGTATCCACTTTCACTTGTCTATGAACCGTGCAGCAACCCGTAAGTCCTTTACCACGGACACGGCTATTCAATAGATGATGTTAACCCCTGCAGGGTGTACTTCTTCACACACGCTCTCGCCACTTACCACCATGTACACATCGTGTATCTCGGCAACCTTCAAGCGGAAGCTTTGGCGAGGAGTCGGCCACGACCTGACTAACCACACAAGTCTCTAATCCAGGTTTATCACCTATTCGGGTTCCATCCGCAAGGAGATCCGGCCGGGGTGTCGCTCACGGCCCCAAACAATGTGTGAAGGGTTCCCAAGCCCACCATCCGGGTGCCACTTGGTACACCGCCATCAGGTTTAGTCTGTCCCAAGCCCACTGCATCTGGGTGTCACTTGGTAGACTACTAACACTACCTACAAACACCAGAAACTAGTTGCAACTCCTGGACAGAGGTCAGGTTGATTAATAAGTCGAGAGGGGCACCTAAGCATTCCAATGCGTGGTAGTAGCTGTTCATGGATCACAAACACAGAACTCAGTTCCTAAGGACAGCTTCAATGAGACAACCCACCATGTACTCCTACATGGCCTCTCACCGCCACCTTTACCAAATCGTGTTCACACACTTAGCTCTCAACAGTAGGACATGTTCACCACATTCCAATTCATCCCCGATGAATCAGACCCGACTCAACTCTAAGCAAGAGTGTGCATGACAAACCAGCATGAATGAGTAGGCACATCAGGGCTCAAACAACTCCTACTCATGCTTGTGGGTTTCATCTATTTACTGTGGCAATGACAGGTCATGCAGAGGAAAGGGGTTCAGCTACCGCAGCATGTAACAGTTGAAACGTTGTTGTCCTAATGCAGTAAAAGAGAGCAGGAGCGAGAGAGTGGGATTGTATTAGAATGAACAAGGGGGTTTAGCTTGTGTGGCACTTCTGAAGATAATATAGCTCTTCATCGGTGTCATCGATCTCATCGTCGGAACCGCATCTACTGAGGGGGAACAATTACCGGCAACAGAGAGAAAACACAATAAATGCAATGCAACAATATGATGCATGATCATGACATGGCAACATGCTGGTGTTTTTGAGCTAATGCAACTAGCAACAAAGTTAAATGAAGTTGGTTTGAACCAAAGGTTCAAATTCAAACTCCATATGTGATTATTCAAATGCCAAACATATGATTTTCCCTATTCAGCAACTATAAGTTGTTCCAACATGCATGAAAATTGTACATATGGATAGATTGCATTTTCCTGATAATTTTTCATATATAAATTATTTCATTCTGAGCTACGGTTGATTTTCTATGAATTTTATAAGTTTAGGCAAATTTCTGAAAATAAATAAATCATTTAAATTCCAGAAATAGCTACAGCGTCAGCATTGCGTCATGCTGACCTCAGCAGGTCAACAGGCGCCGCCCAGGTCAAACCTGACCAGTGGGGCCTGCTGGTCAGTGACTAAGGGCTGGTTAGGGTCGCAGACAGGTGGGACCGGTCAAACGCCACGTCAGCAAAGTCAATTCTAGCGTGTGGGTCCCGCCTGGTTTAACTAAATCTAATCAAAAAATAACCCGTGGTTTTTTAGCTGGTGGGGCCCTAATGTCAGCGACTGGTGTTATTAAAAACGTGATTAAGCCCTAATGACGGTGCCACATCATCACCACCGGCGTGTAAACACCGGTGTCCAAATCCGCGGCGGAGGGCGTCGGACTTTCGCTATAGGGCTCGATTTGAAGAGCAGCTTGCACCTACGTGCTCTGGGGAGTGACGCGCATCTGATGGAGCAAACAACGGAGGCGGGGGTGGCCGGAGTTGATCACCACGTCAAGTGATGGGGCGGCCGGAGTTCGGCTTAGCGCGGGCGAGGCGCTACGCTTGGCTGACGAGCGAGCTAAGCAGCAGGGCGGACTTCTGGGAGCTCCAGGAGCACGCTCGTGCCACTGGACCGAGCGGGGGTGCTCAGGAGCGAGGACCTCATCGGCCATGGCGGACGGTGGCGCTCGGGACTCACGGGGCGGTGGCTACCGTGCAAATTAGAGCACGGGGGTGAGGGGAAAGACGGAGGAGCTCACTGGGATGCCAATGGAGGACTCGGAGGGCATGGGGACGCGTCGGAGCGGGAGCACGGTCGCCGGCGATCTCGGTGACCCGATGAGGAAGAAGACGTCGGGGACGGCGCTCCGGCGCTCTTCCCGTTGCGTGGATCGGTGGAGACGGCGTAGAGGTATACGGCGGAGCTACTTGGCGCGTCGGAGAGGCGTGTGGGGGCCGGTGGCCGTGATGGTGCTCGTCGGCGGCGGCGGGTGTGTTGGGTGGTGCCGCACGGAGAGAGCAGAGGAGGGGAAGAGGTCCAGGGGGAGAGGGAAGAGTGCAGGGGTCATGGGCGTCTCGTGCAAGCAATGGACTTCATGAGGGACGCTGCCACAAGCAGGAGGTGGAGGCCTCAACAAGGCGTCGGCTTCGCCTCTGCCTACTGGCTGAGGAAGACGACAAGCGACGAGGTAGGTGGGCTGGGCTGGTCAAGCTGGGCTAGCTACAGGTAAGTGGGCTAGGTAGGTTCCTTTCTCCTTTTCTGTTTTTCTATTTTGTTTCTTTGTTTTGATTTGAATCTTGCCACTGTTTGAAATTCCAACAGTTTCATACCAGTGCCAAAAATCCTCTGAACAATTTTATGTTGCTAGATGGACTTTTCCAAAAGCACATAAAACATTTCAAAGTTATTTGAAAATATATTCTATATATTATGAATATAATTCCAAATTCAAATACAATAATGATTTAAATTCAGTGCCCAAAATATTCCTACAAATGTTCATTATTTTTGGATTGGTGCAAAAGCCTTGCCAAAAAAATCAAACAGTTAATAAGAACATTTTGAGAAACATTGAATGCAATTTTCCAGGGTTCTTTGCCCTTCTTGAATTAAAATTTGAGGCTTCCAAATTTCCTCAATTCAAGTTTCAAAAAATTTAAACAAGATGCAAACACTAGGTAGCACCTGTAGCTAGGGATGTGACAACTCGCCCCCACTAAACAAGAATCTCGTCCCGAGATTCAAGACGTGAGGTAAGAAGACAGAGGGGGCACGGAACTGACACAGTCTTCATGATCCATTGCTTCATATTGATCTTGACGTCTTTGCCTTCGAGATCTTGATCCAACACGATGACTACGGAAGGGAACTCTACAGAAAACAATCTCCTCGAAGATCGAGCACTCAAGATCAACTCATGGAGTGAGACATTGAGGCATCTCTTGAATTGGAACACAAAATATACATCAAGAGGGATGGATAGTAACAGATGATGAAGTTCGATTTGGTAGGCAACAATTCCACACTAAAGTAGATGGTGGATGCGTTTCGACGTAGCGAGGACTGAATTGCCATGATTCCATAACGGGACACCTTAGAAGAGGTGACTCGTAGAATTATTTCCTTAAGTGGCAAAAGAATTACTTTTGATACTGATATCATTGGAACTCTTTATACCAGCATAAGGCAATCACAAATGATCATTACAAGGAGTTCGAAAGAATGACATACTCAGACCAAGAATGGATGATGTCGACTACCTTGTTGAAGACAATGCAATGAGTGATTTTTGCTTATCATTGGATATGGATGGACCCATGGTAAGCCCACTTTGAAGATAATCCTGAGTAGTAATTACCGAGAGGGAAACCCATGGTAAGATTGGCACAGTGGGGTGCAAGCTGGGAACAAAATGCAAATGGTGGGAATGTTCCAACCATCATATCTGCCTGAGATTCAGATCTGGTTAGAAACAGGATACTTCAGACTCAACATGTCTGAAAAGAAGAGTTGCAACACAAATCGATGAGATGATGTTGCGAGATTCTCGGGAGATGAACTACGATAGCAAGCTCCAAGACATGAGCGGGTTCTGCTACTCGCATGTGAAAACGTTGTCCCAAACAACATGACCACATAGTAGTCTTATAATAAGATACTACCGAGTTCAGGTGAGGAACCATCATCGAGGATATCGAAGTCTTGTGCACTTAAATTAGACTTCTTTTCCTAGAACAAGTCAATCAGTGGCTTGGTGTGCTACGGAATCCATATGGAGTGGAGGTAATTAATCTACCAAACCATAGTATACTTTGCACATGCATGACTGACTTGGGACGATTCCAAAGAAAGCAAAACTAACTTTCTCAAATTCACGGCGGCAACTTGCATCGAATGCACATGAATGAGAGGAAGTCACTTCTTTCATCCAAACATATACTTCATGAACGGGGCATGAAGAAAATGCTTACACAAGTTTCCAACACTAGCTGGATGTTCAACATGAATCATGGAGGAGACAAGATGTTGTTGATGGGCTCAACAACAACTCATCGGAATTTCCATATCACTGTACTTCCACCATTATGTGAACATGGTCATAGTATTGGTCAGACCAAAAGATGTAATGGTGTATGCTCGAGGGATCAGCCAAGAGTAAGACAACATTACGAACATCGTTGGTTCTGATTTGACTTGACGATAGCCCATACTCAAGTCATGGTTTGGGCAAGACGATAGGTTCAACAACTGGTCACGGGGATCAGTCGATGAAGATATCATCTTTCTTCAACACACCCACACACACACACACACACACACACACACACACACACACACACACACACACACACACACACACAAGGATACCCCTTAGTGATGAACTAAGTCGGACAAGCTTCCATCTTCCAACTCTCCAAGTTGTTGTTTAGCTTAACCAACTAGCTCGGGGGTATCCAACACAGATTCTTGGAGAATGGATGTTTTAGAGAAAAACCAACATGATGACGAACTCAACATAGCGATCAGGGAACAACCTGGTAATACTTCCGAGAAGATATTCGGAAAATCGCGAACCACCGATATGTCCCTAAGCTCGAGAACAATCTTGCTTTTCAAGGCAAGACAACATGATCATAAGAGCAAGGGATTCAGTCCTAACTCAAAGATCAAAGAGTGCACCAGAAATAAGGACAAGGTAGCACGATCAATCCTAGTATAGTGATTCGATAACCAACACGCTAAGAATGATATTAATGTCCATTAACTACCAAGCAACACGGTTGCTAGGAGTATTGATTTCACACATCATGGTTCACTTGTCGCCATTCCGGTTGTGACAACACGGGACCGAGGAATGAAAAATGATGGCAAGAAGTATCACTGCGTCAGAAATTCATGAGAGATGGTGCAATTCTCATGACAATCCTGACATAAAGAGGGTAATACTCCGAGGTAGAACAGAACAAAAGCTGGATTGGCAATTTGATCTGCGAAATACAGCTACTTTGACCCAATCCTGGATATGGATGAGGTTCTGGAGTTTGTTTCTCCTAGTCATTCTGGAATAGGATGGCTTGATAGACCACAAGAATATTAGGCATCGGTGAATGATACGTCTCCAACGTATCTATAATTTTTGATTGCTCCATGCTATATTATCTACTGTTTTAGGCAATATTGGGCTTTATTATCCACTTTTATATTATTTTTGGGACTAACCTATTAACCGGAGGCCCAAATGATTTCTTTGTTTTATGCCTATTTTAGTGTTTCGAGGAAAAGGAATATCAGACGGAGTCAAAACGGAACGAAATCAACTAGAGAAGTTATTTTTGGAAGGAAAGCCATCCGATGGACTTGGAGTGCACGTCAGGAGATACGGGAGGTGCTCACGAGGGTGGGGGGGGGCGCTCGCGCCCCCCTGCCTCGTGGCCCCCCCTTCGGTCCACCGACGTACTTCTTTCACCCATATATACCTACGTACCCTAAAACTTCCAGAACAGAAGATAGATCGGGAGTTCCGCCGCCGCAAGCCTCTGTAGCCACCAAAAACCTCTCGAGTCTGCTCCGCACCGCCAAGGGGGAACCCATCACCGGTGGCCATCTTCATCATCATCCCGGCGCTATCCATGACGAGGAGGGAGTAGTTCACCCTCGGGGCTGAGGGTATGTACCAGTAGCTACGTGTTTGATCTCTCTCTCTCTCTCTCTCTCTCTCTCTCTCTCTCTCTCTCGTGTTCTCTCTCGTGTTTCCTCTATGGCACGATCTTGATGTATCCCGAGCTTTGCTATTGTAGTTGGATCTTATGTTTCTTCTCCCCCTCTACTCTCTTGTAATGAATTGAGTTTTCCCCTTGAAGTAATCTTATCGGATTGAGTCTTTAAAGATTTGAGAACACTTGATGTATGTCTTGCTGTGTTTATCTATGGTGACAATGGGATATCACGTGCCACTTGATGTATGTTTTGGTGACCAACTTGCGGGTTCCGCCCATGAACCTATGCATAAGGGTTGGCACACGTTTTCTTCATGATTCTCCGGTAGAAACTTTGGGGCACTTTGAGGTTCTATGTGTTGGTTGGATGAATCTGAGATTGTGTGATGCTTATCGTATAATCATGCCCACGGATACTTGAGGTGACAATGGAGTATCTAGGTGACATTAGGGTTTTGATTGATTTGTGTCTTAAGGTGTTATTCTAGTACGAACTCTAGGGCTGTTTGTGACACTTATAGGAATAGCCCAATGGATTGATTGGAAAGAATAACTTTGAGGTGGTTTCGTACCCTACCATAATCTCTTTGTTTGTTCTCCACTATTAATGACTTTGGAGTGACTCTTTGTTACATGTTGAGGGATAGTTATGTGATCCAATTATGTTATTATTGTTGAGAGAACTTGCACTAGTGAAAGTATGAACCCTAGGCCTTGTTTCCTAGCATTGCAATACCGTTTACTCTCACTTTTACCACTTGTTACCTTGCTGTTTTTATATTTTCAGATTACAAAAACCTATATCTACCATCCATATTGCACTTGTATCACCATCTCTTCGCCGAACTAGTGCACCTATACAATTTACCATTGTATTGGGTGTGTTGGGGACACAAGAGACTCTTTGCTATTTGGTTGCGGGGTTGCTTGAGAGAGACCATCTTCATCCCACGCCTCCACCAGTTGATAAACCTTAGGTCATCCACTTGAGGGAAATTTGCTACTGTCCTACAAACATGTGCACTTGTAGGCCCAACAACTTCTACAAGAAGAAGGTTGTGTAGTAGACATCAGTGAACGAATGCACGCATACTCTTGATTATGAAATGATAGACGGAGGTCAAAATACAATTAAAGAGGAACAACTCAAAGGAACATATGTTTTTTGAGTTGTGGATGCGTAGATTAGTATGTCGAGCGAAGCTCAACATTTCTTCCGGATAACCCATGCGGAAAGGGTAGAGCTGGCAGATTCACAATATAGAATGGAGAACTCATCAAGAGCACTCTGGTTGTGATCTTTTGGTTCAAAAGAACTCCTGCCAAGAATGGTTCATGGTAATTGGAAGAAGGATGTACCACGAACCTCGAGGACTATCGCAAGGTGACTAATATCCTAAAGGAACTAGCAACACTATCAACATGAGGTAAGTAGGGTGAATCGCGGGCTCAAGAACCCAGGAATAGAATACCTACTAACTAATAACATCACGAGATGCTTTCGAGAATGGCGGCCAGAATCATCACACTGGGACCACAAAACATGGCTAGATTACTAGGTGATCCTCTAAGACACCTAGGGTCATAATAATAACTCCAACATATATGTCGAGGCAATAGAATACCTCCACTCAGCAATTAGTGTGATTAACCTGGCCTAAAAGAACAACAAAACCAGAGGGAAAGGATTTTGCAAATGCATCAGATGGTATAGAAACCTGGGATGACTCGGACAGCATAACGGCTGTAAATGCTCAAAGGATTTAAGACATCTTGCAAAAATGGTGGCATAACCACTTAGAAGCACAATATCAAGGTTCCGAGATCAACTGTCAACACATGGAAGTAATAGAAACTGAACTGAGGCTTGAGAGCAACAATCCTACGAGTCTACGGATTAGTAACACGTGATCCTGATGGAAATATGAGAAGCCTAGTTCCTAATCCCTGTAGAAGAGAAGAGGGTGACTCAGATCAGAGGACATAAGGTAAAGGAGTAAAAAGTGCCTTACGTTCCATCCCATAATCAATTCCCCTACATATAACTAAAGCATTTCTAGACTCAACTTCGACCAGTTTGGCTTGGTAATCCTACAGGCAGTCAAGCTCTGATACCAAAGCTGTCAGGACCCCGATTCCAAGTCATATCGATCTAGCCGGTAACACCTCATATCACTTTGCGGCCTCACGCGCGGTATTCCCACGGGTGTCGCCTTACCATGGCCCGGGACTGTTTGCGCCTTTTGGCTCACGTATATGATAGCGTCGCTACCATCCATATGACAGAGAACCCGGGCCGACATGATTAGTCGTGAACCCAAAGTGGCACTAACTTACGGGGACAGGCATACATGAATCAACATCGAGCATGTCGGTCGTGACGTCAGAATCTGGGTCAGAGTACTGGCTATGTGACTCCGGTGAACCGGGCTGTAGTAGGCTAGGCAGGACTCGGATGTCACCGCGTGACATTTCCACGAAGGGACGGAACAAAGGAACGAAGTGAATCACATGCCGCCGATCAAGTGTTCCAGCGAGTAGTCTTTGGGCTAGCAGGACTCCGGTGAACCGGCATGCGGACTACTATGGCCCATGGAAGCACAAGACTACATTTCCCCATAAAAGAGGCTACCAAGGATAAACAACTAGGTTGTCGGATCCCACACATACCAAGCATTTCAACCATACACACAATATTACCGATATGTGCAAATACAACATGGCATCACAACAAGACTCTACGACTCAGAGTATTTATTCATTAGACTCCGAAGAACAGATATTACAAACATGGATCTCATGACCCAACATACAGAGCATACAAGCAACAAGCACATGCGGAAGCTTAACTCGTCTGAGTACAGACAACTACAAATGAAAAAGGCTGAGAAGCCTGACTATCTACAAGATTCTGCCAAGGGCACAAGATTGTAGCTGAGGTAACAAGCTAAACATCGAAGTCCACACGGAACTACTAGCGAGACTGAAGTCTCTCTGCAAAAACATAAATTAAGCAAACGTGAGTACAAATGTACCCAGCAAGACTTACATCAGAACTAACTACATATGCATCATCATCAACAAAGGGATGGTGGGGTTTAACTGCAGCAAGCCAGCTTTGACTCAGTGGCTAACTTGAACTACGACTGCAAGTAACTCTTTTGAGGTGGCGCACACGAGTCCACATATTTACCATATCAATACACCACTATGGACCTGCTCCCGTCTCCCCACGAGAACGCCATCCATAGCACTTACGCTTATCTTGCGCATTTTAGAGTATCCACTTTCACTTGTCTATGAACTGTACAGGCAACCCAGAAGTCCTTTACTACGTACACGACTATTCGAATAGATGATGTTAACCCTGTAGGGGTGTACTTCTTCACACACGCTCTCGCCACTTACCGCCATGTACACGTCATGTATCTCAGCAACCTTCAAGCAGAAGCCCGCGGGGGAGTCGGCCACGAACTGACTAACCACACAAGTCTCTAGTCCAGTTTATCTCCTATTCGGGTTCCATCCACAAGGAGATCTGGCCGGGTGTCGCCACGGCCCCAAACGATGTGTGCAGGGTTCCCAAGCCCACCATCCGGTGCCACTTGGTACATCGGGCCATCATGTGCCTAGTCTGTCCCCAGCCCACCTGCATCGGGTGCCACTTGGTAGACTACTAACACTACCTACAAACACCGAAACTAGTTGCAACTCCCCGGATGTAGATCTGGTTGATTATTAAGTCGAGTGGGGCACTTAAGCATTTCAATGCGTGGTAGTAGTTGTTCATGGATCACAAACACATAACTCAGTTCCTGAGGACGGCTTCAATGAGACAACGCACCATGTACTCCTACATGGCCTCTCACCGCCACCTTTATCAAATCATGTTCACACACTTAGCTCTCAACAGTAGGACATGTTCACCACATTCCAATTCATCCCCGATGAATCAGACCCGACTCAACTCTAAGCAGTAGCAGGCATGACAAACAAACATGAATGAGTAGGCACATCAGGGCTCAAACAACTCCTACTCATGCTAGTGGGTTTCATCTATTTACTGTGGCAATGACAGGTCATGCAGAGGAAAGGGGTTCAGCTACCACAGCATGTAACAGTTGAAACAATTTTGTCCTAATGCAGTAAACGTGGTTTTGCTTGCCTGGCACTTCTGAAGATAATATAGCTCTTCATCGGTGTCATCGATCTCATCGTCGGAACCACATCTACTGAGGGGGAACAATTACCGGCAACAGAGAGGAAACACAATCAATGCAATGCAACAATATGATGCATGATCATGACATGGCAACATGCTGGTGTTTTTGAGCTAATGCAACTAGCAACAAAGTTAAATGAAGTTGGTTTGAACCAAAGGTTCAAATTCAAACTCCATATGTGATTATTCAAATGCCAAACATATGATTTTCCCTATTCAGCAACTATAAGTTGTTCCAACATGCATGAAAATGGTACAGATGGATAGATTGGATTTTCCTGATAAACTTTCATATATAAATTATTTCATTCTGAGCTACGGTTGATTTTCTATGAATTTTATAAGTTTAGGCAAATTTCTGAAAATGAATAAATCATTTAAATTCCAGAAATAGCTACAGCGTCAGCATTGCGTCATGCTGACCTCAGCAGGTCAACAGGCGCCGCCCAGGTCAAACCTAACCAGTGGGGCCTGCTGGTCAGTGACTAAGGGCTGGTTAGGGTCGTAGACAGGTGGGACCGGTCAAACGCCACGTCAGCAAAGTCAATTCTGGCGCGTGGGTCCCGCCTGGTTTAACTAAATCTAATCAAAAAATAACCCGTGGTTATTTAGCTGGTGGGGCCCTAATGTCAATGGCTGGTGTTATTAAAAAAACGTGATTAAGCCCTAATGACGGTGCCATGTCATCACCACCGGCGTGTAAACGCCGGCGTCCAAATCCGCGGCGGAGGGCGTCGGACTTTCGCTACAAGGCTCGATTTGAAGAGCAGCTTGCACCTACGTGCTCTGGGGAGTGACGCGCATTCGATGGAGCAAACATCGGAGGCGGGGCTGGCCGGAGTTGAGCACGACGTAAAGTGATGGGGCGACCGGAGTTCGGCTTAAGCGAAGCGGCGCTACGCTTGGGCGACGAAGCGAAGCTAAGCGGCGGGCGGACTCATGGAGCTCGAAACGCACGCTGGTGCCATCGACCGGCGGAGGTGCTCGAGGCGAGACCTCATCGGCCATGGCGGACGGCGGCGCTCGGGACTTGCGGGGCGGTGGCTAGCGTGCAAATTAGAGCACGGGGTGAGGGGAAAGACGGAGGAGCTCACTGGGATTCCAATGGAGGACTCGGAGGGCTCGGGGACGCGTCGGAGCGGGAGCACGGTGGCCGGCGATCTTGGTGACCCGAGGAGGAAGAAGACGTCGGGGACGGCGCTCCGGGGCTCTTCCCGTCACGTGGATCGGTGGAGACGGCGTAGAGGTATACGGCGGAGCTAGTTGGCGCATCGGAGAGGCGTGTGGGGGCCGGTGGCCGTGATGGTGCTCGTCGGCGGCGGCGGGTGTGTTGGGTGGTGCCGCGCGGAGAGAGCAGAGGAGGGGAAGAGGTCCAGGGGGAGAGGGAAGAGTGCAGGGGGTGCTGGGCGTCTCCAGGCAAGCAGCTGGACTCGCGGGGACGCTGCCAGCGCGAAGCAGGAGGTGGAGGCCTCCCAGCGCGGGCGTGCGTCTTCGCCTCTGCCTACTGGCAGAGGAAGACGACGAGCGACGAGGTAGGTGAGCTGGGCTGGTCAAGCTGGGCTAGCTACAGGTAAGTGGGCCAGGTAGGTTCCTTTCTCCTTTTCTGTTTTTCTATTTTGTTTCTCGTTTTGATTTGAATCTTGCCATTGTTTGAAATTCCAACAGTTTCAAACCAGTGCCAAAAATCCTCTGAACAATTTTATGTTGCTAGATGGACTTTTTCAAAAGCACATAAAACATTTCAAAGTTATTTGAAAATAAATTCTATATATTATGAATATAATTCCAAATTCAAATACAATAATGATTTAAATTCAGTGCCCAAAATATTCCTACAAATGTTCATTATTTTTGGATTGGTGCAAAAGCCTTGCCAAAAATATCAAACAGTTAATAAGAACATTTTGAGAAACATTGAATGCAATTTTCCAGGGTTCTTTGCCCTTCTTGAATTAAAATTTGAGGCTTCCAAATTTCCTCAATTCAAGTTTCAAAAATTTAAACATGATGCAAGCAAGATGCAAACACTAGGCAGCACCAGAAGCTCGGGATGTGGCATAGCTAGCCAGACAAATTACTGGAGGCCCAAAATAGGATGGAGGTTTCTTTTAGAAAGGAGGATTAACCCCCAATCTATGGTTGGTTGATGCACCCAGGCATATATTATTGTTCGACAATGTCAAGCAAATTCCAACGTTGAGCTCAAGCAAATCGGATGAAGCAATTATTCCTGAAGAAATTGAACGGTTTCTCATATGAAGTTATTATATCTCGAGAACAACCTAAAGATATCATGACATGTTGAATCCTAATGGAAGCTAGGGCAGGGTGATTTTACTTGGATGACTCAAGCTATATCCATATTCATCTTGTTTTTCTTTCTCTGATAACAAGAGGAAAAACACGCCCCTGTATAGCGAAGATGTACATAGCCCAGCGAGTTCAAAACAAACCGAAAAGTAAACATGTCATCGTTCAGAAAATTAAAAAAGACATCCACCAATTGTATTGGATGGGTAATTGGAAGACTAAATCGCATGCCATTGATGTAGGCTAAACATCTTCATCTCCACTTGCTCCAGCCAGATACATGACACCGTAAACAACTTGGGCTTCGATTGTTGGAGCATAGATCACGTACATAGTTAGTGCGTACATGGGTGTATCTACACGGGGAGGGGGTGTTTTTCCTCAAGAAACAACAACATTCCTCGAGAATCAAATAGTCCAACTTAAAAGCAGGGAGCAAGACCCTCATTATGCTTAGTAGGAGAGGAGGGGTCTCAAATATTCAAATTGCAATAGAAGTTACATGTTCTCTTGTAAAAAAGTCTAGTTTTTCAAAAATTTCATAGAATTTTTTTTGTGGAACCGTTAGTTGGGCTGCCTTAATATATTAAGAAGGAGAAAAAAATTACAAATGTTACTGTACAGAGTCTGGGGCTAGGGTGATCCGCACCAAAAAAATAAAAGGATCAGTTTGGCTCAGGTTCCGGTGAGTTCTCGACATCAGAAAGCCAACGGGCAGAGTAGAAGGAAGAGAGATGTCTTGCTTGATGAGATGGAGGGTAACAGCTTTCTGGAGCGAATGGTGCTCGAACACTCGCCTCTTCCGTTCCTTCATAGAGTTGTTCTCACTCAATAACTTTTTGCCACTCAAAACTTATTATGGATCCGTATCTGCATTAATCGGATGCCCCTACTAAGATATGAGAAGCGAGTGAGTTTCTCACATATATCCCACAACCGAGTGCCCAAAGATATTTTGAATATAAATTGGATGTCAGCTGAACTATGTACCAAAATTGATCCTATGAATAAAGTGGAATGATCCGACCGGTATACTACATTTTGCATGGACGAGGTGAAGGTAACTAAAAAGTGAGATCGAGTACGTGATCACACATGCAAGGTATATATTCTCTTCGTTTCTAAATATAAGTCTTTCTAGAGATTCTAACAAATAACTACACACGAAGCAAATTGAGTGAATCTACACTTTAAAATATGTCTACATACATCCGTATGTTGTAGTCCATTTAAAATGCCTAAAAAAACTTATATTTAGGATCGAAGGAAGTATGCGGCATGGGTGTGCCGGCCAGGTGCTGCCAGTATACTTTCTGTGACATGCACTTTAACTGATCACAGCAGCACAGAAAGAACCGCAAAGGGAAAGAAAGACGTCAAGATCTAGTGGACGCACGGTGCATGCAAGGCCGTCCGTCCATGGATGGATGGACGGACGGATCGATGCGGCATGCATCAGTCTCATTCGCATGGTCTCGTGGCGTTATTATCCTCACGTGCCCGTTTCTTCTTTCTCTCTTGCTAGTTTTAAGCTCCCAGTTTGAACTAGCTACAAGTAGTACTACTTCTAGCTAGGAGCTAAGCTCTAGTACAACGACTTTTAACTGCCACAGTCAGTCAAGTGTACCAAACTGAGCTATCGATCGGCAGTACGTACCCAATTAATTGCGTACGGATCATTATCGACTTGCGTGTGCCGACGCCCAACCACGTACGTACGTACTTTGCATTTATGTGTATGGTAGTCGCTAGGCGTACGTACGAGTTCGATCTCTCTTATCTTGAGGGTACAGAGCTTTTCTTTTTCGTTTTCTTTTTTCCGTGGGGATTGTGAGGCTCTTATCTTGAGAGTTAACATAGTTTCCCTAATCTAGGGAGTCTCCCTCAAAAAAATTCTCCATGTACTTGTACGAAGACAGGGGGGCCATGGCCCCTCAGGAGTCAACGTAGCTCCGCCGCAACGTACCACATGGCCTCGAAAAATACACACACAGAAAAACCAGTGGCAAGCATGCATATGCATGGTGCCTGTGGCTGTAATTAAGGTGCAAGTGAAGTGCACGTATGAACTCCTCCAAATAGTTAGTATACTTTTGTAGCTTGCGGTACTAGTGCTAGCTAGCTAGAGATAGCTACTTCTTCACTCCAGCTTAGGCCAGTCATAGTGGGAAGTAACTTAGAATAGTAACATGCATATGTTACTAGTCTTTGTTACTAACTTTTGTAGTGGGTAGTAACACAAGTTTAGTGTCATGCACGCATTCATTTATTAGGTTGTAGACACATTTTGCATTGGGGTGCGTTATGTTACAGTAACATATTATGTTACCACAAACACCTCTCTCCTCATTAACTCTTTGCCACGTAAGCACATTTATCTTGGGATGTGTTATGTTACTAGCTAAGTTACTCCCACTATGGCTAGCCTTAAGATGACCTGCTGCTAATCGCTTCATTATCCATCCTCATAGCAATTAAGTAGTCAAATATTTGTATCCACACATCGATCTTCGCGCGCATGATCATACTGGAGTAGCACTAGTACTCCATCCATCGTATGCTCAAAATCCCATGCATGCATGGACTTCAATTTAACAGGGCACTCGAATTTGCCCACTGTTTCAGAATACTTGGCACAAACCTTTGGCCAACTATTACTCCGTTGTACCACGTGAAAACAATATGGTATCGTTAGATTCATCATACTAATTAGTTAATTATTATTTCCTCCGTAAACAATTTGTACGACGTAAAAGAACTATAGAAACTACAATGTTAGTAGAGGCTCACGCAGCCGCTCCTCCGCCAAAAAATTAGGGTTCCTCCGCCTCCTGCCGGCTCCGCCGCCGGTCCGCCTCGTCTCCGGTGCCCTTAGTGCCCTGGAGGCTCAGTGAATCCCGGCCCTTGCCGGTGGGAGGGCTCCTTTAGATGTGTTTTTGAGTTTTGTTAAGGTTTGTGTCTTGCTTAGGAAGGCAAGATGGCGGCGGCTTCCTGAAGATGGAATAAGGTTCTCTCCGCCTAGCCTCCGTTTCGATGGTGCATCTAGAATCTTCGGTGTGGGCGTGTGGAGATGTGTCTTCGGCGGATCCGCCTTTGGTGGATTTGCTCGGTCTTGTACGTCGTTCGTCTATGTTCGTGTGTCTTCAGGTTGGATCCTTCTGATTTACGCGACTCTTCATCGACGGCGGTTGCTGTTCTGGTGCGCTGGTCCTTAGGCCTTAGCACGATAACTTCCGACTGTCTACTACAACAAGTTTTGTCCGGCTCTAGTGAGGGAGGGGCGATGACGGCGGTGCGTCTTTGGCTCGCTTCAGTGCTCGTAGTCGTCGTTAGGTGGTCTATGAATCTGGATGTAATTTTTATTATTTTTTGATGTTTGTTGTACTGCTATGATTGAAGATAAATAGATCAGATGGTTTCTCGTAAAAAAACACTGCGCATTGGCGGTGGCAGTGGGCCTATAGGTGGCAAAGGCTAGTTTCCCGGCGGTGACAGTGGGGCCTATAGGTACGAGTGATATCTTTTTCTTTCTCATCGTGTATCTCATCTTTCTAAGTAAGACACGAACACTAATAACAAAACTCAAAAGGGCATTCAAAACCAAAGCCCTTCCACCGACAAGGGTCAGGATTCACCGCACCTACATCGTGATAAGGCCACCTAAGCCAAGACAGGCCGATAGCGGTGCGGACGGAAGGTAGAGGAACCCTGAGCTTTTTTTAGGTGAGAAGACGGCTGCGAGAGACACATATATAAAGGATGGTCCCTTTTTTGTTAGGCCAGGTACGAGTGACATCATCATGCACGTTGGCCCACCGGCCGGCCATCTCATCATCTGACCCACGTGAGTGACGTCGCTCCACCTATGCATGCATGCAAAGCCGCCTGTCCATTAGTGCAGAACCGGG
The DNA here is from genome assembly GCA_021605145.1 of Aegilops bicornis. NCBI lineage: Eukaryota > Viridiplantae > Streptophyta > Magnoliopsida > Poales > Poaceae > Aegilops > Aegilops bicornis. The sequence goes on from CM038674.1 coordinate 689,438,230, forward strand.
CTTTAGCGCCGGTTCGTAAGGGCCTTTAGTGCCGGTTCTATAACCGGCACTAAAGAGTGGATACTAAAGCCCCTTCCCCCTCCCTTACTACCGGTTTGGCACGAACCGGCGCTAATTAAAGTGCCACCATGTGGCACGAGCCAGGCCCGGGTGCTGGTAGACCATTAGTACCGGTTGGTAACACCAACCGGTACTAAATGTTTGGGGGGGGGGAGGGGGGTTGGTTTTATTTTTTATTTTCCATTAATTTTGTATTTTTCATTTAATTCTTTTTTGTTTGCTGGTATTTTACGATACTACATACATATTGTACACGTTATGCATATATGTAAATAGATTTTCTCGTAGAACCGCATATATATAAATATATATAATCGAATGACTCACAACCAACACCATTAGTTATTCACACATACAGTATATATATATACAATTTCTCCTACATGTTGCCTTGGTGCCTTCGGAGCACGATGACAAGTGGTTCATGGGGGCGGTAGCGGGTAATAGTATTCTCCTTTGGGATCTATGACTTGGTCGAGCAAAAATCCCGTTATTTCCTCTTGAAGTGCTAGTATGCGCTCCGTTGGTAGGAGCTGCTCCCGCACCTCTCTGAACTGTTAAGAAGGAGATCAATATGCATGTGTATTAGTTGTGTGACTAGATATCGATAATGGTGTAAAAATTTGTGAATAGTGTTCTGACAAACGTACCCGGTCCTGTCTTTGAGATCTGCTCCTTTCGGACGCCATCATGCGAATGTTCTCGCTAACATAGTATGTACACAGATCAGTCTCTGACGCCTGCTTTAGGGCCTTTATGAGAATGGAATTGAATCAGATAATGATTAATCAAGCATGATAATTAATTAATGGTATTGAAACAAGAATTAAAGAGATGGTAGCTAGCTAGCTAGCTAGTAATACTTAATTACTTACCTTTGATCGATACCAAAACAACATTTTTACCCATTTGCCTGGAGTCACGTTGATGAACTTTGCTCAAGCCCTGCCCGCCGGCAAAGAAATTTAATAAAAGGGTTATTAAATAGTTCATATCAGAAAATGATGAACTTAACAGGCCGAGATATAGTTAATAATGATTGAAATTACCTGTTGACTATCCACTTCAAAATGGTGTAGTCACTTTCTTTTTTAAGTAGTGAGTCCAGTACTTCAACTTTTCCTTCTTCAACTTTAATGTCTAACAAGATCCAGTGAAAACTGCATGAGCACACGTTTGCATGTCTTAATTAAGCGGGCATGTACATAACACTAATCAACTACCGTAAAATCTATACACTTAATTATTAACATCTAGCTAGCTAGTAAGTAAAAACAGAATTTGTAGTACAAGACAGTGTGACTCACAGGAAGTTGTAAGGAAGTAGTATATCTTCATTGGTATTGAGACGCTTGAAGAACTCTAGCATGCTTTCCTCTAAACTTGCTCGACAACTTGGAATATTCCATGTGTACTCATTAATGGTATTTGGGTCAATGAACCCAATGCCATAGCGTCAATATTTTTTCATTTCATACATCTACATCCTGCATATAATACCACAGAAAAGAATATAGTAAGGATAATTACATGTAATTATTGATCAAAATGATCGCTACAGCTAGCTTGATACTTAAATTACAGAAAGAAATCACTTACAGACAATAGCAACTGACGATAGATTTGTCGAGTGCGTCTTGATTATATAACTGAAATAGTTCTGAATACTCAACGGACACAGCTTTCTCATGGAAGTAATGCTCCTCCTTGACATTCACCATGAGGAACTCTCGATTGGAAATCTTGATAATGTTCATGTATCATTGATGCAATTCATACATTCTCGTTTGGAGGTTCTTGACCTCGTCTAGCTCGACCAAAGGTTGGCCCTGGACATATTTATGTTTTATTTCCTCCTCTCTAAGCGGAGACATGGGCTCGATTTCGAGGAGTTGTCCAATAGTGATCTTGAGCATTTCAGCCTGCATTATATGCTCCTCGGTTATTACCACATCGCCCAGCTGGGAAACGTTAACGGTTTGCCCACAATAATATTGGGCGTGCGTACTCTCATGTGTTGTTGGCACAACAAGCGGAGGGATCGATTGTGCCGCCTGTTCTCCCAGCTGGGGAACGGTTTTCCCGCATTTTTTGGCAGCTGCTTGTTGGATCGAGCTCGAGCTCGCTTCCTTCTTTAGTCGTGCTTGATGTAGCTTCCTGAGTTGGCGCTCATAGTCTGAGTCAACAGGCTTGGGGCTGGTTTTCTTGCCATATGAATAAAGTGGTCAATAAGTTTCTCAGGCACTTTCTCCCTTGGCGGTGGTGCCGATTTCGGTCCAAAATGGGTGTCCACTTGAGCCCGCACTATGGCTTCATTTTGCTCCTCGGTCATGTCGTATGGCCTCTGAGGAAGAGGAGCGAGGCTTGGACCATATTTATATCGCTTGTCTCCGCATGTACTTCATGTACTACCTCGACTCGTACCGCTACGCACCATAGCTGCGGCGTGTCTCTTCTGCGATTGCTGAAACGGCGAAGATGGCTGACGTGGCTAAGTTGGAGCAGGAGGAGTGGCCTGACGCTGTGCCGGACTTGAAGCAGGAGGTGTGGCCTGACACGGTGTCGGACTTGAAACAGGAGGAGTGGCCTCACGTTGTGCTGGACTTGAAGCAGGAGTCTGCTCACGCGTTCGTGGACTTGGAGGAGGTGGCGGGCTTCGAGGAGGAGTCGGCTCACGCATTTGTGGACTTGGAGGAGCGCGAGTCTGCTGACTCGGTGGCGGACTTTGAGGAGGAGTCGGCAGACACGGTGTCGGTGGACTTCGAATGATGATGCAATCCTTTCTCCATAGGATGATACGATGTATGGCCTCTCCCAGTTTGTTCTCGTCGTCACCTCCAGGAATGTCAAGTTGTAGCCCCGAATATGGGTCCACCACTTCATCAACCAAGACACGAGCATAGCTCACTGGAATCGGGGTGCAATGGAAGGTTGCTTCGGGGGTAATTGTAAAAGCAACGGCGTCTGCCACCTTCATGGACATGTTCTTCATTTTGGAGTGTAGCTCAGAGTTAGTGTTCTCTATGATGTCATCCACAGGGTATGTATCCAGAAGTGTGTCGCCCGGGGCGGAACCACCGCTGCTTCTCGGCATGGATGGGACGGTGCTATCCAATGCTGGACGATCGTCCGCTTGCGGCTGCCACTGCTGAGACCCCCTTTCCTGGCTAAGTGAGTCGATCTGCTGCTGCAGCTGCTGGAATTTGAGTGCCAAGTCTGTGTGCCTTACTTCTAGGCCTTGAAGGCGTTCTGCGTCCTGTTTCCTCTGCTCCTCCTCCAGCTTCCTCTTCTTCTCCTCCTCCATCTTCTTTCTTGCACGGGTCCTGTAGTCGCTGCTCCATTCCAAAAGCCCTCATACCAGGGAATAACGCCTTGCCTCGTGTTCTTCCTGTGTGTTCAGGATTTCAGTATGCCAGCGTAAGCTCATCTTTCTCTCCATTGGGCGTGAACACCCCCTTTCGAGCATCTTCTATTGCGTCAAGTAACTTTTGTTCGTCTCCTTTTAGACTTGCCTTCTTTGAAACCAGGCCTGTCTTTGGGTCCAACGCCCCCCCATGCGCAAAGAACCAAGTTCTACACCTAGGGGGGCAGCTCCTAGTAACCAGAGTGACCCCTGCATCCTCCATCTCTTGCTCAGACTTATCCCACTTAGGCATTGCCACCGCGTAGCCACCTGGACCCAGCCTATGGAACTGTGTCTTTTTTGCGGCATTGGCCTTGTTTTTTCTCGACCGTTCCTTAGATAATTCTGATTCCTTGAATTTCACGAAAGCGGGCCAGTGTTCTCTTTGCTTCTCCAGTGTTCACTTGAATTCTGGAGTCTTCCTTTCTGCAGCGAGGTAGTTGGCCCATGCAGTTTTCTTGTGGGTGTTGAATGCAATTGCCATCTTCCTATGAGCAGCGTCCTTGACTTTCTGCACATCTGCATCAGTGAAATAATCTGGTAGGGTGAAATGTTCCATCAAAGATTCCCAAAGCTTTTGTTTTGCTCTGTCGTCGACCCAAGTAACATCTGGACGTTTAGTTTTTGGCTCTTTCCATTCTTGAATGGAGATCGGGAGTTGGTCCTTCACAAGAACTCCGCACTGACGAGTCCACTTGTTCGCAATGTTCTTAAGCGTGAGGGGTTCGCCATTAGCTTTATTGGAGTCGATGTTGTACTTTACACCCTCCTTCAACTTTTTTCCAGGGCCTCGCTTTGTCCTGCTGTCTGTAGAAGCAGATTTGCTCAATCCAGAGGGCTGAAAGAAGAAAGATCGATTCGTTAATATATCTTCAAATAAAAAAACATGTGATGATCACCAGATGCCTTCTTATATAAATATACCTCGCCGGTAGTCTTTGTTATTTCAAGAGCAACATTGTATGTGTCATCATAAACATTGTCTGCGTCATCATAATCATAATCATAGTTCATGACTTCATCAGCTCGGTCGTTGAGATCGAATATCTTATCATCACCCTCCCCGGTATTGTTCAGATATTGGGAGCCGTCATCTGCTTCATTCAGATCATCTAGCTTGCGAGGGCTGCATATGATCTTGAACAATTCCTCTTCTCTCTCTATGACGGTATTGTCCGCCATAGCTTTTACTTAACTAATACAGAAGAAATATAAAACAATTTTGTATTCAAATTACAATGCATGGATGCAATCAATAAGGAAAAACTGAATCATATAGTACAAAATATGCATTGTCTCGATTAATATATAATCTCGAATACATCGTCTCGAATAATATATATAATCTCGAATACATCTTCTCGAATATTATATATCGAATACATCACTGGCTAGGTACCTAATAGAGATCGAATACTACATAAGAATCTAGGCCACTCGCGGTTCCTGGGGCGTGGGCGGTGGACACCCAAAGAGAAGGAACCATCACAGGATCATATCTCCGGTCATCTGCCTAAAGAACTTGCCAAGTATTGGAGAACCTGGCGTCCATAGCAGCCATGTAGCGATGGACGTGCTCGTTCTCCTCCCTGACACGGTGACACACCACCTCCGGCGGGGCCGGCTCCCTCTGCACCGAATGTGGCCCACGCAAACGCCACCGAAGGAGATCAGGGTCGACGACAGGACCCGAGGCCGGGTTCCTCACCAAGCGGCGCGCCCCTCCAGGTAGCACCTCCCAGTGCCAGCCCGGCGGAGCCCAGTCCCGGACATGGGCAGCCGGACGTTGTCGCGAACGGGTCGACGGCGAGGATGCGGGCCGGGCATCGTCGAGAACAAATACTATATGCCCGTAAAAAGTAACATTTTTTAAATGATTGGAGTGTGATAACTAAAATTTGATATGCAAATTCTAACAATTTGACATTAATCTAATTCATTTAACTAAAACTAATTCTAAAATTTCTAACATTTCTATATATATAACTAACATTTCTAATATTTCTATAACTAAAAAACAGAAAAATTGCTAACATTTCTATAACTAAAAGACAGAAAAATTTTATAACATTTCTATATAACTGACATTTCTAATATTTCTATAACTAAAAAACAAAAAAAATTCTAACATTTCTATAGATATTTCTATAACTAAAAAACAGAAAAATTTCTATAACTAAAAAACTAATGTGTGTGTGTGGACATGGCGGTCGGGGCAGGAGCTCACCAGCGAGGCGCGGCAACGGGGACAGAGACGGGCGGTGACGACGGGGATGGGGACGGGGCGGCGACGACGGGGACGGGGACGACGGGACGATGGGACGGGGCGTGCCGACGGGGCGGGGTGCGGCGACGGGACGACGGGATGGGGACGGCAGGCGGCGACAGCGACGGGACGGCGACGGGGCAGCGACGAGGCGGCGGCGACAGAGGAGAAAGAAGCAGAGGGAGAGATGAGAAACTGAATTTTTTTTGAAGTGCTTTCTTATATAGAACACCCCTTTAGTACCGGTTGGAGCCACCAACCGGTACTAAAGGTCTGTTTTAGCCAGGTCAAGCGGCGGGAAGCGCCCCCCCTTTAGTACCGGGTGGTGGCACCAACCGGTACTAAAGACCCACCCTTTAGTACTGGTTGGAGCCACGACCCGGTACTAAAGGGTGTGCGCTGCCAGGCGAGGGGCGCAGAAGTTTAGTCCCACCTTGCTAGTTGAGGAGCGCCAAGACCAGTTTATAAGCCCCGGCGCAGGCACTGCATTGAGCTCCTCACAAAAGCAGGCCTTTTGGGGCTACCTCTCCTACTCTGCCTGTGGGCCTACTGAGCTTGCGGGCCTGCATCCTGGCCCAACTACAGGTTGGGTTTCTAGTCGTATGCAGGCCGCTCTGGCCTTGTAGGTGGGCTTTTTTATTTTCTTATTTTTTTTGCTTTATTTATTTTGCCATTAGATTCTAAAACTTTTTCTCTGTCATATTTATTATTCTCTTTATATTCGACGAGAAGACAGACGGTACCTTCATACTGAGTAGGCATTCAAAGAAGATTTCCTCCTCTTATTTGGTAAGAGCATAGCTGGCCTGACCCTGATGTATGTCGTCTTTTCCGTGCATATGTTGCTGGTCCTCCCGTGCCTCTGGTGTATCTTTTGTCTTCCCATACACGCCCAAGAAGCCAAGCAGGGTCACACAAAGATTCTTCGTCACGTGCATCACGTCGATTGCGGAGCGGACCTCTAGGTCTTTCCAATATGGCAGGTCCCAAAATATAGATTTCTTCTTCCACATGGGTGCGCGTTCGTCAGCGTCCTTCGGAACAGGTTGTCCGCCAGGACCTTTTCCAAAGATTATCTTGAAATCCTTGACCATATCATGTACATTAGCACCAGTACGGTGGCGAGGCTTCGTCCGGTGATCCGCCTCACCTTTGAAATGCTTGCCTTTCTTTCTTACGGGATGCCTGCTCGGAAGAAATCGACGATGTCCTAGGTACACATTCTTCCTACGACTATCCAAATATATACTGTCGGTATCATCCAAACAGTGTGTAATAGTTCTTCAACTAATGGCCTTAGGTACACATCAATGTCGTTGCCGGGTTGCTTAGGGCCTTGGATGAGCACTGGCATCATAATGAACTTCCGCTTCATGCACAACCAAGGAGGAAGGTTATACAAACATAGAGTCACAGGCCACGTGCCATGGTTGCTGTTCTGCTCCCCAAAAGGATTAATGCCATCTGCGCTTAGACCAAACCATATGTTCCTTGGGTCACCTGCAAACTCCTCCCCGTACTTTCTCTCGATTTTTCTCCACTGCGACCCATCAGCGGGTACTCTCAACTTTCCGTCTTTCTTACGGTCTTCTCCGTACATCGTGACGCTTTCGCATGCTCTTTGTTTTGGAACAAACGTTTCAACCGTGGTATTATAGGAGCATACCACATCACCTTGGCAGGAATCTTCTTCCCGGGGCGCTCGTCCTCGACATCACCAGGGTCATCGCGACTGATCTTATAACGCAATGCACCGCATACCCGGCAAATGTTCAAATCCTCGTACTCACCGCGGTAGAGGATGCAGTCATTAGGGCATGCATGTATCTTCTGCACCTCTAACCCTAGAGGGCAGATAGCTTTCTTTGCTTCATACGTACTCTCGGGCAATTCATTGTCCTTTGGAAGCATATTCTTTATCATTACCAGCAACTTTCCAAATCCCTTGTCAACTACACCATTCTCTGCCTTCCATTGCAGCAATTCCAGTGTGGTGCCTAACTTTTTTTGTCAGCTTCGCAATTCGAGTACAACAATTTCTTGTGATCCTCTAACATGCGCTGCAACTTCTTCTTCTCCAAATCACTTGGGCAATTTCTCTTTGCATCGGCAATGGCCCGAACTAGATCATCGGCGGGCTCATCTGATGCCTCTTCTTCAGCTTCTTCCCGCATTGCCGGCTCAGCTTCTTCCCCCGTTGTTGTATCATCGTATTCAGGGAACCCATGGCCAGGATAGCCGTCGTCATCCTCTTCTTCTTCATTGTCTTTCATCATAACCCCTCTTTCTCCGTGCTTGGTCCAAACATTATAGTGGGCCATGAAACCGGACTCAAATAGGTGGACGTGAATGGTTCTTGACGTAGAGTAATTGTGACCATTCTTACAGCCAGCACATGTACAAGGCATAAAACCATCCGCCCGCTTGTTTGCCTCAGCGGCAAGGAGAAAAGTATGCACGCCATTAATGAACTCGGAAGAGCATCGGTCATCATACATCCATTGTCGGCTCATCTTCATTACACAACACCGAAAATACCAAATTAATACAAATTCATACATATATATAGTTTCATACAACACTTAAATGCAACAAACAAATAACTCTCTAGCTAAAGCATTTAAAATGCAACAACAAATGCGATCAATATTGCAACTAAGGTAACAATTGATCCAACAGCATAATGATACCAAGCCTCACTATCAATGACATATTTTCTAATCTTTCTAATCTTCAAGCGCATTTTCTCCATCTTGATCTTGTGATCACCGACGACATCGGCAACATGCAACTCCAATTCCATCTTCTCCCCCTCAATTATTTTCAATTTTTCTTTCGAATACTCGTTTTCTCTTTCAACTAAATTTAACCTCTCGACAATAGAGTCGGTTGGAATTTCCGGTTCATATACCTCCTAGATAAATATATCTATGTCAACTTGATGGGCATAATTTGTCATAAACACGAAATGCAACAACTAGTTTTAAAAGAGAATATACCACATCTGAATCATAACAAGGACGAGGGTCGACGGGGATGGATATCAAAACCATGGCACTATGTATAACAAACAACGTACGGGTAAGATAATTATACGAGTAACTGTATATCCAAATCACACAAACATCAATTTGGTAATGTAAAACATTCATGAACAAGAGCCTCGCCACAAGGTGGTGCCGGCGACGGGACGGTGCGGGCGATCGACGGTGGTTACGACGGAGATTTAGAAGGCACTAAGTAAACCACACCTACATATCCAAACTAAGTGTTATTTTTTACCTCAAATTGCATATAAATCAAATACTAGCACATATAATTCCTCCCAAATTACTAAACTCATAAATTAATCCCTATACAAAGCATTGCAAGAGCTAATCTAGCAATAAGAGATGAAAGGACAAAGTTGCTAACCTTTGTGATCATTTGAATGGATGGGGGCCTTAAAATCTTGACAAATTTTGGGCAAAATGTGTGATGAGCTCGAGGAAGAGGGGAAGAACAGAGGAGGAGAGGGGAAAGGGGAAGAACAGAGCGAGCTCGGGTGGACGAAGGGTTTATGTAGGACGACCTTTAGTACCGGTTCGTAACACAAACTGGTACTAAAAGGTGCTTGGAAAGACCCAGGCCCGACAACATCCTGCCACCACTCACTTTAGTACCGGTTCATGGCACGAACCGGTGCTAAAGGTTCGCCACGAACCGGCACTAATGAGAGCGGCCGGCTAGCCGTTGGAACCGGCACTAATCGACACATTAGTGCCGACTCAAAATCAAACCGGCACTAATGTGCTTCACATTTTTATCCCTTTTTCTACTAGTGGTCCGCCGTCGTTCATCCACCCGCTACTTCTTCCTTTCGAAGGGTTGGACATTTGGAGCGGTTGTTGATTTCTTAGAGCATCTCCACTCGTTCAGCCCCCCAGCGCATAGGCCGGCGCATTTTCGGCGTTCACCCGGCGATTTTTAGGTCCTGAGGGCGATCAAGGCCCCAGCCACGCCCCCTATATTCAAACTTGACCCGTTCCCGTTCCAAAAAATGCCATAATCCAGCGAGCGGCGCAACAGTTCGGCGATCATCATCGTGCCACAGTTCGGCGATCAAATGAAAAGTTCGGCGCACAAAAAGAAAGGACACGCAAGGAATGCATCAAACGTCGGGGTCAGCCTCCGGCGTCGGCGTCGGTGTACGCGGACTGAGAGGCGTCGGCGTGGCTTCTGGACTGGTCGGCGCGGCTTCTGTGCTGCTGGGCGTCGCGGAGGCATCATCACTCGGGCTGGGTTGTGGCATTGGCGTCGGCGTGGGAGTTGGCGTAGGCGTCGCCGGTATCTGGTTCAGGATGAGGCCACGCTCCGCCAATTACCACGCCTTGAGCTGCTCGTCGACGCTCTGGAGCATATCAGCGCCGCCATCAAGAAAGCCGGGTCGGTGTTCCTCTTCTTCGCGGCGACGTAGGTCCGGAGCAAGTCGAGTTTGACGGCGTTGTTCGTCATCAACGCTGTTCACCGCGCCTCCGTTTTCTCTTCTCGCAGGGCGGCCCTGGTCTTGGCGTCGGCGAGGCAATACTCGATGGACTCTTGCACACGTGCGGCAGCCGACTCGGCGTCACGTGTCTCGTCACATACCCACTTTTTTTTTAGCTAGGCAGACAAATTACTAGAGGCCCGGAATAGGATGAAGGTTTCTTATAGAAAGGAGGATCAACCCCCAACCTATGTTTGGTAGATGTACCCAGGCATATATTATTCATTATTCAACAATGTCAAGCAGATTCCAACGTTGAGGTCAAACAAATCGGACAACCCTAATTATTCCCGAAGAAACTGAACGGTTTCTCATATAAAGTGACATCGAGTACGGGATCACACATGCAAGGTATATATGCTGCTGCTAACTTTTGTGGTGTGGCGGCATGGGTACCGGCCACAGGTGCTGCAAGCTCGCCTGCATGCTGCCATTATACTTCCCGTGACGTGCACCTTAACTGATCACAGCAGCACAGAAAGGAAGGGAAAGGAAGACATCAAGATCTAGTGGACGCACGGTGCATGCAAGGACGTCCGTCCATGCATGGATGGACGGAGCGATGGGTGCCGCATGAATCAGTCTCATTCGCATGATCCCACCACGATTATTTTTGAATAAAGGGTGGTTTTTATTGATTCATAATGTAGCATCAAAGGGATACATGCACTATGAATACACACCCGGTCTTTGCATAACTAAGATGCATACAGCAACACTAACACACACACACAATCCTACCAGCAGATCGCAAAGTCATACAAGACCAAAGCTATACCTGGGATGAAGAGAAAAAAAATGAAGCAATCAAAACAATGAACGAGGAAAAAACAACAACGGCCATGGGCACCAACCATCACTTGACAACACAAGGACTACGATAAATGTCCTCCAAAAGCAACGTCTTCAGGAAGGAAACGACGCTCAAGCGTCGCCATCGCCTGCTCCAACCACTGAAGGCTAGATCATGGGTTTTCACCCTGGAGATAATGTCCGAGCAGGATTCAAGCAATGTCTTCAACAAGATAACGATGAAAACCATCGCTATTGCCAGGTATAACAGACCAGGGTCACACCTAGGATTTTTCACCCCGGAGCTCAAGACCGGGTACCTGAGAAGCACCGCCAAAACAGAAGTCATCTTGTGTTGTCGCTTCCACTTTCCGGTATTCCAGCAGCATTGCACACGCGATAAAGCCAATGACAAAGGTGAAAGGTCATCGGCATCGCCAAAATCCCTCGGGACGCTCTGGCAGCAGCACCGCATCATCCTCACAAGCGGCAGCCGGTGATAGATCTGTATGAGACGACACCACCATACGCTGCCACTTGCTTTGCCGCCCTCACCGGTAGTGTAGGTTCACAGCACGCGCCACCCGCGAGTCCGAGCGGAGGACCGCCTCACGGGTACACGGATGGCAGCTGCCATGGCACTGGCAAACCTCAGATCACGGGATCACGGCGTCTGAGCGAACTGGACTCTGTCAGGTATGTCGCCGGTACAACTACAACACGCATTACGGAGGAGCAGAGCAGACACCACCGACACCACAGACGCATGTGCGGCCCAAACGGCCACCGTGCCTGAAGCCACCAGTGTGCTGCTCGGGGGCAACACTACTGCACGCGTGCACCAGATCGAATCCCATCGGGCGAGCGGCGACGCGGCCTCCCACTCGATCTTGCCGGCAAGCGGTGCATCCCGCCACGATTATTATCCTCACGTGCGTGCCCGTTTCTTCTTTCTCTCTTGCTAGTTTTAAGCTCCCAGTTTGAACTAGCTACAAGTAGTACTACTTCTAGCTAGGAGCTAAGCTCTAGTACAACGACTTTTAACTGCCACAGTCAGTCAAGTGTACCAAACTGAGCTATCGATCGGCAGTACGTACCCAATTAATTGCGTACGGATCATTATCGACTTGCGTGTGCCGACGCCCAACCACGTACGTACGTACTTTGTATCTATGTGTATGGTAGCCGCTAGGCGTACGTACGAGTTCGATCTCTCTCTTAGCTTGAGAGTACAGAGCTTTTCTTTTTTATTTTTCCGCGGGGATTGTGAGTACAAAGTACATCGCCACATACTCCTCTCTTTTTAAATATAAGTTTTTTTAAAGATTATAATATAAACTACATACGGATGTATATAGAATATTTTAAAGTGCAGATTGACTGATTTTATTCATGTTGTCAATATTAAAATCTCTAAAAGGATTTGTATTTAGAAACAGACGGAATACAATATTACTACTTTCTATACACGAACGTACCACATGGTCTCGAAATACACACACACAGAAAAAACAGTGGATGCATACATGGTGCCTGCGGATTTTTCGTCAAAAGAAACTACTTACCGAATTAAAATGACAAAAAAGACCACCTCTAAGTCAGATTGACAAAAAAGATCCCCTCGTCGTGGCGGCAGGCGCTCCAGTCAACACGTGGCACCTGCCGCCATGACGTGAGGCGGCCGGCCCCGCCGCCACGCTGCCAGGCGGCCAGTTGCTCGCTATGGGATTCCAGGCCGGCGACGGAACGGGGACGGGCTCGTGGGCCCGGCCGCCACCGTATGAGGCGGCCGCACTGCTGCTGCCCGACAGCGCTGCTGCCACACGCGACGGAGGGGTGGGCCCCGCCGCCACGCCATGCGGCGGCCGCGCTGCTGCTCTGCATGCCGTCGCGAGAAGCGTCTCAGCCTGGAATCCGCATGATACAATTATCCATCCCACCCATGCCTGCAACATGTATACCTAAGCCTTTTTGTTTTTGCAATAGTATACGTGTGTTTATCCCATGACGTGATGCGTCGTCCTCGATGGACATAGTGTTCGATTCGCCTGTATGGAGCAGCATGCATGGTCAATGCGGTGCAGTCCTGTACACAGATCAACATAAATTTATACGTGTGTACTGTAGCATCCCGTTGCTCTAGCTAGCCATGCTAGCGACGTCTCGACACGTAGCCCACACAGACCGTCATGGGGCTGGCACCGATTAGCCCGCGTGCAGTGCGGCCGCCACAGGGCGTGGCGGCAGGGCCCGCCCCTTCGTCGCGTGCGGCAGAAGCTGTCGGGCAGCAGCAATGCGGCCGCCTCATACTGTGATGGCCGGGCCAACGAGCCCGTCCCCGTTCCGTCGCCGGCCTGGAATCCCGTAGCGAGCGACTGGCCGCCTGGCAGCGTGGCGGCGGGGCCGGCCGCCTCACGTCATGGCGGCAGGTGCCACGTGTCGCCTGGCGCACCTGCCGCCATGGCGAGGGGGTCTTTTTTGTCGATCTGATTCAAAGGTGGTCTTTTTTGTCATTTTAATTCAATATGTGGTCTCTTTTGATGAAAAATCGTGCCTGCGGATGTAATCAAGGTGCAAGTGAAGTGCACGTATGAACTCCTCCAAAATAGTTATACTTTTGTAGCTTGCGGTACTAGTGCTACAAGCGTACGTGCAACCTAGCTAGCTAGCTACTTCTTCACTCCAGGTTAAGATGACCTGCTGCTAATCGCTTCATTATCCATCCTAGCTCGTGGCAATTAAGTATACTACTGTACTCCGTCGAGTAGTCAAATGCATCCACACATCGATCGTCGATCTCTTTCGAAGAAAATTAACAATCTTTTTTTTTCTGACAGATAGAGATCTGGTGCTACTACTTAATTACAGCGCGTGGCATGCTGTGTACAAGCAGAAGCAGATAGAGAGGGAGAAACATGGACGCACGCATGACCATGCTGGAATTGTACTGGTACTCCATCCATCGTAAGCTCATAATCCCATGCATGCATGGACTTCAACTTATTAACAGGGCACTCGAATTTGCCCACTGTTTCAGAATATACTTGGCACAAACCTTTGGCCAACTATTACTCCGTTTGTACTCCCTCCGTCCGAGAAAAGTTGTCTTCATGATCATTTTACAAAAACACCCTCAGCTAATTCCCGACAAACGACGCAGCCCCGCCTCGTGCCTCCCCGCTCGCTTCCAGTTCCCAGCTCGGCTCCCACTGGAGCTCCCTGCTCCTCCCTCCGCTGAGCTCTCCCACAGCTTCCTCCCCGCACTTCCTCGAAGGCCGCCTGCTCCCTCCTTGGTCCCTTCCTCCGCCCCGTGGGAGACAGAGTAAAGGTGGATCGGCGGACTCCCAAATTACACGCTTAGGCGGAGTAAGCGGGCGCAAGGCGGAGGCAGCGGAGGAGGAGACCGAGGAGGGCGGGAGGCAAGGAGCACCTCGGTCATGTCGGCGTGGCCGCTTGTCGCCGAGGGTGCTCCCGTGGTTGCTCTTGATGGACCAGAGTCGGCCGCCACGGACCGGTCGTCGTCCTGACGCCATCTCGCCGGGTGGGCCTCCCCTGTGGCCATGGCTGAGGCGCCCAGACCACAGTCCCGAGCAACCGCGTCGGGAACATCTCCGGGTCCTCCCGCAGCCACCGTATCCCGGCAGGGCCGGCCCTGGGCCAGGGCAGCAGGGGCGACGGCCCGGGGCCCAGCCAAACTAGGGTGCCCCGACCTACGGTATATACATATATACTACTGATATAGGCCTTCCCCCGCAAAAAAAAAAAGATATAGGCCTTGATGAATTCGTTAATGAAAAGAAAAAGAGAGAAAAGGCCTGTAGGCTGACAGGCCCATCATCCGACTTCCAATAGAAGCCCAACTGCCAAGAGGCCTAACGAAGGGCGAGCGACTCTGGTCCTCATCAGTCTGCACGTCGCTTCGTTTTCTCGCCTGATCTGATCGCCTCGCACAGATCGGGCGACTGCGACAGCGGCAGCCGCCGGATGCTAGCAGGAGACAAAGGTAAGCACTTTTCTTTGCCCTCAATTTTAATCCAGTGATTAATCTATATTCTTCCTTTTACAACAGAAAGTAAGTATAGTGGCGTTGGAGTTGGTCAGTTCGATCGTGTGTTGCCGACTTAGTCCTCGAATCCTAGTTTCCTTGATGATTGGATTTGGATAGCTGAAGAACACAGATTCTCACTAATTTGAACAGCAACCTTCAGGTCAGGTGCCTTCGTTCCTTTTCGTGCAAACATGTTGCCCAAAAAACATTTATGTGGTTCCGAGAAAGAAGAAAGAGGAAAGGAACAAATGAGTTCATTGGATTGCAGAAAGGGGCTATGAAGAAATTTGTTGCGAGGATTGAAACTACTGATCATCTTGAGGAATTAGATGTCAGTGGTGCTGTAGAACAACAACCTGATGGGAATGAGACCACAATGGAGGAAAATAATGCCCATGAGACTCCTACAAATTTGAGTGACCGTGAGAATTCTGTAATTGTACATGAATAGGGATCTTCTCCTGATATCTATGACCCTAGAAACTGGGACACTCTTGACAATAAATCAAGAGACATTCTGGTTGAAAAAGGGCCTACAAGGGAATATAATCTTGTGTTTTAAACCGACAATATTGGCATACATTTTTCGTATGTTTACTACTCAAGAAAGCTCAGTAAGAAATACTGAATGGATTAGCAATATGTTGTATTGAGAAGGATGTGTTGGATAACTATGTCACAAGAAATGCCGAATGGATTGGCAATATGTTGTATTGAGAAGGATGTGTTGGATAACATTGATCTTGACACTGTGATTAATGATTTTGCATCAAAAAATGCACCAAGGCGCCGTTTCTCATGATTATTCGAGGCTTGGAGGTTCGTTAGCATGTCATTTCTTTTTTGTTATGCGCTGTAATTTCTATGACATTTGATTAGACCTGAAGTAAGACATTGTTGTCATCACTGTTCATTACAGCTTTCCAAGATCTATTCCTCCAATGTCGTCACTGGGCCCATTCATTTGAGTTCGCCCCGGGGCCTCCGAAACTCCAGGACCGGCGCTGTGTATCCCCGCCATGCCCGCCGCCCGCTCGCCGGAGATGGACGCTCAGCCGACCACTCCCGCCCCCGCAAAGACATAGTAAAGGTGAGAACTTCAACGCTCACTAAATTTTAGAGCTCAAGTACTCTGCTTTGCTGCTAAATCAAATGCTCTAATTTCCTTTAGATGTTCAAGTACAGTAGATGTTCTGCTTTGCTTTTCTTTGCTGCTAAACCAAATGCTCTGCTTTGCTGCTAAATCAAATCTCAGGGCAATGGGGCTGCAGGGAATTTGGGTGCTGAGGGTTCTTCTGTCAGGAGGAAGCATGGTGGTGGTGTACAGGGGATAATTCCCAGTTCATTTTGGTGAGTTGAAGAGCATTCCTCCCTGCCCTGCCCTGCCCTGCCTAGTTGAAGAGCATTGTTTACTTTGGTAAAGTAAAACAGTTTTGTCAAGCAAAGCTAAGAATTTGTACATGCAGAAGCACTGTACTGGCAAAATTGAATTTCTATTTAAATTTGTACAGGCAGCAGCACTTAATTTAAATTTGTACAGGCAGCAACACTGAATTTAAGCTTTGACAGAAGAATCTAAATAACTCTAACTTAATTCAAATAAATCCAACTTAATTCAAACAAAATCAAAAATTCAGTCACTAGTGATGGATTATGCTCAGCAAAATTACCAAGTTTAGTGAAATTCAGTCTAAAATTAACAGCAAACTGTTAAGACATCCATATTTTGTTATTTTGGTTAATTGAAAACAAAGCTATGTGATGCAGGTTTGCATGTGAAGACCTTAACTGTGCACTCATCATGTAAGCCACTTTGTACTCTTACTGTGCTGTCGTTTCTCTGTCTTTCTGTCAGGAAGGATTTGGGGATATTTTCAGAGATGTTTTCCTTCTCCCATTTTAGACCATGATCATTTTAATGCTACAGTTCAGAAACAATTTTTTTAGTGAAGATGATCTTAATGGTGATACTGTCACAACAAGAAGTTCAATTAGCAGTCCTTGATTTTTAGAACATCAAGGAAATTTAGTTGATGAAAGCACATTCCATGAACATCAAGGAAATTTCAGTAAACTGCAGTAGGATTTTTCCAAGTTAGTGCTTGCAAAATTTGTCACTGTCAACTGAAATATGAATGTATGTTTTCATTTTCCAAGCTAGTGCTTGCAAAATTTTCAAGCATTGACATAACTTGACAATATATGTTCACTAATTTTAATCTTGTTTTCTAATTCTAGTTTCAAGTATAGATCAGTCTGGTTTATAAATTTTAGGACCATGTGAATAAAATGCTTTCAAGTAAGAAGATGATTATTGGACTATGTTTATAAATTTCTAAAATCTTGTTCTTGTTGTGGAAACTTTAGGCATGTTTGCAATTGGACAAATGGTGTATAAATCCAAATAAATCAAATAAATTCAAATGATTCAAATAAATCCAAATACTTCTATCCTTTCTCATTGAATCTTGCTTTGTGTCAATTTCAGTTGTCCATCAAGTACTCCATTCAGATTGCTGCTGCTCCATCTTTATTAATCTTGAAATAACATCAGCGTTGACCTTCTCTGACTTGACAAGAGCTTCTCTGACTTGACATGCTTGCAATTTTGATCACTAAGAGTACTGCAGCTAGAGTATATCTCAATTTATAACAGCACATGTTGACCTTGCAGCAAGTTTACAAGGACAGCATTTCTATCAAACTAAAGCAAGCAAACACTTAACTGAATGTGCAATGACAGGCTCTTTCACCAATGTGAAAAAATGAGGGTAAGAACTAACAATGATTACTAGTGCATCTAGGAATCATTTAGGTTCTGCTGCTATATGAAGTGGTGCTGCTATGTGACCATGCTGGAATATGCATTTACATAGATTGACTGATGGCTCAACATATTCTTAACTTTGTTACTGTATTTATCAAGAGATGGGAGTATATCACCATGTCCTGACTTTGTTACTCTTGCACTCACCTACGCTGCTCTTGCACTGATTTCAGTCCCTATCTCAGTTGTTCTGTTGCATGACCATGTATAGATAGAAGTTGTTCCCTGAATTTTCAGTGCACTCATGGAAGCATGCATTTTCCAATCAATTAACAGTGGCAACTGATTCCTTTGGCCTGTCCTTAAAAATTATCAGATCCACTGTTTAGATCCAGTTTTGTGATTTTTTTGGAACTATAAATATTCTGATTATCAACTTTATGTGTCAAGTTTGACATCAACTTGACTGAATATCAACTTGAAAGATCAAAAGCTGACAGAAATTGACAGGTTTTGAGCATCAAGAGATCTGAATGCAGTTAACTTGTGTTGAAAAGTTAACTAATTTTTTTTTGTATCAACATTGCACCATTTCAGCATGACAACTCAACTCAGCTACCTCACTCAATTCAGCAATTATCTTGCAGGTTCAGGAATTATCTTTGTAGGTTCTCCAGACACAACAATAGTCTTCAGACTCACACCACTAGTTGAACAGCAGCAGTAGCAGAGGCGGGCGGGGCAGACTCACCAGCACCAGTACGAGCAGAGTCGGGGCAAGGGAAGAAGCATCATCAGAGGTCCAAGTCGGCGTTGCCCACCAGCAGTAGCAACATCAGAGGCGGGAGTGGCCGGAATTGTCCACAGCGCCGGCGGCCGAAGTCAGAGGCGCAGGTTTGTGGCCGTGGGCGGCGAAGGTGGTTGCGCAGGTGGGCGACCGCGTGCAGGGAGATTCAACGGGGCCGGCGGCGCAGCTCGAGGCGGGCGCCGGCGCAGGTTGCCTTCGTGGCGGGCGCCGCAGGTGGGAAGCCTCGGCGCAGTTCCAGGCAGGCGGTGGCGCTGGTGTTGGTCGCGGCGCAGGTCCAGGCGGGCGGCGACGCAGGTGGGAAGCCGACGATGGCTGCGAGGCGCGGGCGACGGGGGAGCACGAAGGAAGAACATGGAGTTATTCCTGACGGGTTTAAAACTCTGAGGTTTTTTTTTTGCAAAAAAGTAAATACACTGTGCTGTGCTGTGGACAACTTTTCCCCGACGGAGGGAGTATATATCTGTACTTTGTACGACGTGAACACAAATATGGTATCGTTAGATTCATCACACTAATTAGTTAATTATTATTTTCTCCGTAAATTTTTTATAAGACATTTTAGATAGAGAAAAGTCCATTTTTGGTCCCTCAATTCTTCGGTCTGCTCATTTTTTGTCCCTCAACTCTAAAACCGGACAGATTGCACCACGAACTCTCAAAACCAGCTACTTTACATCCCTGCGTGGTTTTGCTGCCGGGTCAACCCGGTTTTGACCACTACGTGAATAGTGTTTCGATGAACAGTAAATTCAAAAAAATAGCAAAAAAAATCAAAAAATTGAAATTTTGTGAAATCGAAGATACTCAGATGCGCAAAGTGCGTGCCAATTTTCGTCATGTTTAGACGTTCGAGAAGCTCGCGGCAAAAAAACAAAAGTAAATCTAGTCTATGTTGAACAGTAAATTCAAAAAATAGCAAAAATAAATAAAAATTCTGGTTTTTTTTGGCATTGAAGATGCTCAAGTAGGCAAGGTGCATGCAAATTTTCATGCTAAAATGGCATCCGAGGATTTGGAAACCACCTGAAGCGTCACGCATGCGTACACTATTTTAATTTTTCCCACGAGCTCTTCGGTTGTCATTTTAGCACTAAATTTTGCACGCACCTTACGCACCTGAGCATCTTCGATGCCAAAAAAAATCAAACTTATATATATATATTTTGCTATTTTTTTGAATTTACTGTTCATCATAGAGTAGATTTACTTCTTTTTTTTGCCGTGAGCTTCTCGAACTTCCAAACATGAAGAAAATTGGCACGCACCTTGTGCATCTGAGTATCTTCGATGTCATAAAATTTCAGATTTTTTTATATTTTTTCATATTTTTGTTGAATTTACTGTTCATCTGAGCACTATTCACGTTGTGGTCAAACCCGGGTTGACTCGGCAGCAAAACCCCGCAGGACGAAAAATTGCTGGTTTCAAGAATTCGTGGTGCAGTCTGTCCGGTTTTACAGTTAAGGGACCAAAGGTGAGCAGACCGAAGAATTGAGAGATCAAAAATGGACTTTTCTCTTCTAGAGAAGGCAGTAATCACACATCCTCCCTTTCAACAAAGAACTAGAGAAACAACAATGCGAGAAAACTTTTTCTTTCGAGGGCCTATAGGTGGCAAAGGGTAGTTTCCCGGCTGTGGCGGTGGCGGTGGGGCCTATTGGTACGAGTGACATCTTTTTCTTTCGAGAAAACTTTCGATCTATTAATATTTGATCATGGCAGTATAACGCATATCAAAAATAATAAAAAAATTGCATCCAGATATAAAGACCACCTAGCGATGATTAAAAGCATTGAAGCGAGCCGAAGATGTGTCGTTGTTATCGCTCCTCCCTCGCCGGAGCCAGGCAAAACAGAGAACCGCCTCCCGTCTTGTTTTACTGAGTAGGACATAAACCCTAATAACAAAACTCAAAAGAGCATTCAAAACCAAAGCTCTCCCGCCGGCAAAGGTCAGAATCCACATGAGCCGAGACGGGCTGGCAGCGGTGCCGACGGAAGGTAGAGGAACCCTGAGCTTTTTTTAGGTGAGAAGACGGCTGCGTGATACATATATAAAGGAAAGGATGGTCCCTTTTTGTTAGGCTAGGTACGAGTGACATCATGCATGCATCATGCACGTCGCCGCGCCGGCCGGCCGGCCATCTCATCATCTCACCCCATGTGCAGGACCGACGTCGCTCCACCTATGCATGCATGCAACCACCCGCTACTTCTTCCTTCCGAGGGGTTGGACATTTGGAGCGGCCCTCTACTCTCTAGCTTGATTTCTTAGCAGACACGAACACGAGGGAAGTGATTGATTGGGTTTGGGTGGGCACCTACCTGCGCCCCATATTCAGAGGGGGGGCTCAAGTAGCGGCCGACACGTGGCATTCCCACTCAACATTAGCTGTAGCAAATTATCTTTCTGCAAAAAGAAAAAAAGTTACAAGCAGTAACCTGTCTGGACCATAAAAAAGAAGAAGTAAAACTGGTGTCAGCTGATTAATTAGGTAAGGTGATTGGAGGTCATTGCATTGCATTTCAGAATGCAGATCGTTCGTCCGTTCGAGAAACCCATGTCTGTTAACCAGCCAGCCAGACATCAGCCTACAGAAGAATTCCAGTGTAAACACCCATGGCGCAAAGCTAGTTCCTACGGTGAAAAGCTCGGCCACTGAAAAGATGGATCCAGAGTTGGGGGATACAGATAGCAGCCAGAATAGAACTTTGGGAGAGAGCATGGATCTTGACAAGGGTGCTCGGAAACGTCTGAACTTGGCAGGTGTGGGTACTGCTATTGACTCGACTGGTGTGCCCCAAGCGTCTGGTCTGCTGGCTATTACTGATGGCACAGGCGATGACTTGTCAGAGAATCAGTAGCATGAGTAGTAAACGAGCTAAGATTAATAAGGATGATGCAACACAAGGGAAATCGGCGGCCTCCTTCGAGGAGGACCGCCGGACATAATGAATCTCTTGGTTTGGAACTGCCGGGGTGGGGGGAACCGCCGGACAGTTCGAGAGGTGTTGGCTCTCTCAAAAACCAACTCCCCCCAGCTTGTCTTCCTTAGTGAGACTAGGCAGGCTGCAGTTAAGATGGAAAAGTTAAAGTAGAGAATTGGTCTAAGAGGTTTCTTTGGTGTTAAAAGTGATGGTATGAGTGGGGGGCTAGCACTATACTGGGATGAAAAACTTCAAGTTACGGTGCTAGATTCTTGCCCGAGATATATTGATGTTCTGGTTGTGGATAGTAGTATGGATAAACGGTGGCGAGTAACTTTTGTGTATGGTGAACCACGTGTGGAAAATCGTCATCAAATGTGGGATCATCTAACCAGATTAAAGGTTGCTTCACAAGAACCATGGCTAGTCTGTGGTGACTTTAATGAAGTCCTCTGGCAGCATGAGCACTTTTCAAGAGCATCAAGGTCAGAAGGACAGATGGCACTATTCAGAGAGTGTTTGCAGCTTTGTGAACTTGAGGATCTTGGCTTCTCTGGTATGCCGTTTACATATGATAATGGGCAATATGGAAATAATAATATTAAGGTGCGACTGGACCGAGCATGAGCTGATGAGCGATGGAGGGACTTATTTCCGGCCACTAAGGTGGTGCACGTGGCGTCTTCATGTTCGGACCATTGTCCGTTGGTGATCCAAGTAGTACCGACTTTTGACCAGCGACGTCCCTCTGTTCCTAGGTACGAGATCATGTGGGAGAGGGATTCAGCCCTCCCACATATAGTTGCCCAGTCGTGGGCAAAATCAAATCCCCAAGGTAACTTGGGTTCCGTTGCTGCTTCCTTGAAACAGATGATGATGAGCTTGCGTTCTTGGAGCAAGCGTAATTTTGGTCATGTTAACCATGAGATAGAAAAACTGCGCTCTGAACTCACCAATTTGCAGGAGGGTAATGCAGATAGATATGTTGTAAAACAAAAGATGAATGCCCTGGATGAACTCTTGTATAGGGAAGAGATGATGTGGCTTCAGCGGTCACGAATTACGTGGCTTAAGGAAGGTGAACGCAATACAGAATATTTGCATCGGAAAGCGGTATGGAGATCACGCCGTAACCATATTCAGCGACTACGCAAGATTGATGGCACATGGTGCGATGTTCCGTCAGAGATGGAAAGGATGGCCTCGTCTTATTTTCAGGAGGTGTATACAAAAGACCCAACGCTCTCGTCTGGAGAGCTGTTGGATTGCATACAGCCAAAAGTGACGGAGGTAATGAATGCAAACTTATGTGCACCTTTTTCGGAAAAGGAAATATCGGATGCGTTATTCCAGATCGGCCCCCTAAAGGCACCAGGTACAGATGGTTTCCCGGCACGTTTCTATCAACGCAACTGGGCTGTCTTGAAGGGTCAAATTATTGCTGCGGTATTGGACTTCTTTCATACTGGGATCATGCCCGCTGGGGTGAATGATACGGCGATTGTTCTAATTCCAAAAGTTCTACATCCGAAGGAGCTAAAGGATTTTAGGCCAATTAGCCTATGTAATGTCATATATAAAATTGTCTCTAAGTGTTTGGTCAACCGATTGCGTCCCATTTTGTCCGAGTTAATATCGGAGAACCAAAGTGCTTTTATCCCAGGAAGGTTGATCTCTGATAATTCTATCATTGCTTTTGAGTGCATTGATTATATCCAAAATCTGAAGGCTAATTCACTGGCATGTTGTGCTTACAAGCTTGATCTTTCCAAGGCTTATGATAGGGTGGATTGGGAGTTTCTGGAGAAGGCCCTACTTAAGTGGGGGTTCTCACATCAGTGGATTTCATGGATAATGGCATGTGTTTGTTCAGTGAGATACTCGGTGAAGTTTAATGGGAAACTTTTAAATTCTTTCATACCTTCACGAGGACTTCGACAAGGTGATCCCTTATCTCCGTTTTTGTTTCTATTTGTGGCCGATGCTTTCTCTGATCTTGTCAACAGAGCAATTATGGACGGGAGTATGGAAGGTGTAAGGATATGTAGACGTGCACCGGTGATCTCTCATTTATTATTTGCGGATGATTCTTTATTATTTTTCCGGGCTTCCGAACAACAAGCTACAATTGTCAAAGGTTTGTTGAACACTTATGCAGTGGCTACGGGTCAACTTATTAACCCTTCAAAGTGTTCCATCCTTTTTTCTGATAACTGTTAGGAGACAGTGGCAAATGGGGTTAAAGGAATCCTAGATATTACAAAAGAGGTCTTTGAGCCAAAGTATTTGGGCCTTCCAAAGGCCAGAAGGTAGGATGCACAAAGGTAGGTTTGAAACAACTCAAGCGAGAATTAGTAAGAAGCTAGTGGATTGGAGTGAGCAATTCATGTCCTCGGGCAATAAGGAGATTCTAATTAAGTCTGTTGCGCAAGCTATCCCCACATATGTTATGAGTGTCTTCAAATTGCTCGCTTCGTGCGATGATTTAACACGCATGATGAGACAATATTGGTGGGGAGTTGATAAAGGAAAGAGAAAAATGGCTTGGCTCAGTTGGGATAAAATGCGCCTTCCAAAATCGAAGGGGGGCATGGGGTTCAGAGATATGCGCGCTTTCAACCAAGCCCTGCTAGCTAAACAGGCGTGGCGGTTGATTGAAACCCCGGATAGTTTGTGTGCTCGCCTGCTTCGAGCAAAATATTATCCAAACGGAAATATTCTGGATACAGTGTTTACTGGCTGTTCTTCGGCTGTCTGGAAAGGCATTGAGTATGGCCTTCAGCTATTGAAAAAAGGAATTATTTGGAGAATTGGTGATGGCTCTACGGTACGTATGTGGCAGGATCCTTGGATACCTAGGGGTAACGACCTACGACCGATCACTCCAAAAAGAAACTGTCGGTTTAATCGAGTTTCAGATTTCCTTTTTGATAATGGTGGATGGAATCTGGAGCGTCTCCAGCAGCATTTCTGGGATGTGGATGTGCAACAAATTTTGAGGATACGTACGTCGCCGAGGAATCGTGTTGATTTCCTTGCTTGGTTCCCAGAGAAATCTGGACGTTTTACTGTTAAAAGTGCCTATCGTCTTGCAACGAAAGACCATGATGATTCATTTGCGGGTGGGGCATCTAGTATACATCCAGAGGGAGAACGATCTATATGGAATTTTATATGGCGAGCTAAAGTCCCTCTGAAGATGAGGATAACTGCATGGAAGGCCGCGTCAGAGCTCTTGCAACAGAACAAAACAAGTTGTTTCGCCATCCGGGCACCACAGATCGTTGCGGGTGTGTTGTCGTGAAAGTGAAGGCTCCTTTCATGCGCTGGTTGCGTGCACTCAGGCGCGTCTGGTTTGGCAAAGCATGCGTGGAATATGGCCGTTGCCTGGGGATGATGTGCTAGTAGATAACGGCAAAGAGTGGATATTGTATATATTGGCGACATGTGATAACAAAACCCGTGATATGGTAATTCTGCTTGTATGGAGGATATGGCAGCTACGTAATGACGTTGTGCATGGGAAAGAAGTACCACCCGTTGAGGTTACTTTGGATTTTCTAGATAGTTACTACAAATCACTTGATCTTGCCAGGAATCATAGTATGGAGGAGATTATTAAAGGTAAAATGTTAATAGGGAGGAGGTAGTACGTCCAATGGTACATCAGATGAGGCATACAACTCCTTGGCCACATCCTCCGCCAACTGGACTGCCTTGTCTGTTGATGGCTCTTACTCATCTCAGGATGGCAGTGCGGGTGTTGGTATGATTTTGCGGCGTGACGACGGATCGGTAATTTTTGCTGCCTACCGTGTTATTTTTAATTGTAACGAGGCGTTGGAGGCGGAGATTCATGCACTTATGCAGGGGATGGCCCTAGCGTTACAACATACAGAACGGCAAGTAATGGTGCAATCTGATTCTTCCGGCGTTGTCAATCCTCTCAAGTGATAGCTTGTCTCGTTCGGCTTATGGACACCTAGTAGCAGAAATCAAGACATTGATGAATGAAAGGGAGTTTGTTCCACAGAAAATTAGTAGAGCTCAAAACAGGGTAGCAGATTGTATGGCAAACTATAGCCGTATTGAGTCATGTACTGCGGTGTGGATGTGCAGATGTCCTCCATGTTGTGAGGACTTATTGCCTCTCGATTGTAACCCTATAAGTTTGAAATAAAACTCCCATATGATTTCACAAAAAAAAAAAAGAAGAAGATTAGGTTAGCGATGATGGCTGGCCGGCAGATGTTTGTCAAATCAAAACGGTTTTACCGGAGCCTTGGACCGGCGGGTTAGCTAGGATCCTCTACTGTAGCGCACCGTGTAGTGCAGTCGCTGTCGTATGGACCCGGCCTCGTGTGTCATCCGCACTATAGTACTGTACAATATTGCAGAGGATCTTAACCCCGACTGGCCATGCCTGCCAGCGGTGTTTATGTCGCTAGCTAGCAGAGAGATCAATCAAAATATATAGCGAGCGTACGTGCATCCTACGTACCAAGATAGGCATTCCTTCACTCCTAATCAAACGAGCCTGCCATGCTAATCGCTTCATTATTCGTGCTTGTGCTAAGTAATACTCCCTCCGTCCCGAAAAACATGTCGCGAGGGAAGTTTTGCAAAAAAGCCCTCCAGTTTCTCCTGACCGAACCCGCGCTCCTCGTCTTGCTCCTCCGACAAAATCCCCAGCTCCGCTGCTCCCCGCCGCCGTAACCCGGCTCCTCCACGCCGCCGCAGCTGCCATGTCCTCACTGCCGTAGCTCCCCGCTCCCTCGCTGCAGCCGTAGCTCCCCGCTCCCTCGCTGCAGCCCCTCTTTTCCACCGCCGCACCGCCACTCGCCGCCTCACCAGATCCCCCTTCGTCATAAAATGTTCGATTTCCCGGCTACCGCCGCGCTCTGCTCGGCTGTGTCGGAACAGCGTCAGCCCGAGCCGGCGCTGGATCGTGACCACCACGAACAACCTCATGTCTTGGGGTCGAGCATGGTGGCGGCAGAGCAAGGATGGAGTTCGGCAAAGGCGGTGCATCGCCACGGGCTCATTTGGAGAAGGAGTTGAGGATGGCAGCGGCAGCAAGGCCATGGAGGCAGTGGTCGACGGAGTGGCGGACGGCAGAGCAGGCCTTGGCGGCTTGGTCAGGCGGGCGCCGATGCGCTGCTCGCGCAATGTAAGCGAGGAGGCTGGCGGGGTCTTGGATGGCGACGCGGGACCTGACGGCAGCTTGGCGCGGGCGCCAGGGCCGCCGGAGTTGGCCCCTCCGGTGGTAGCGCGGGGAGGCACGACGCGGAAGGGAGGAGGCGGGCGACGCGCTCGGGGAGGGAGAGTGGGGATCGGGAACGAGGGGGATGGAGCTCGCGGCGGCCATTGACACCCAGTGCATTGGGATGGATGCAGGAGAGGTGCGTGCGTGCTTGCTTGCTGACCACCATGGTTCTGTCTCTGTTCTTTGTCCTGTAAGTGCTGGTGTTGCTTCTTCAGATAAGTGGCATGAAAGTGCTGGTGTTGCTTCTTCGATCTGTTGTAGCCCAAGGAGCAGGAGGTCCTGGTGCTGGAGGATGCACATGGCAAGACCAATCTCAAGGGCCTCTCCAAGGTTTACTCTGCTCTAACAAATCAGCCTCTTTTCAAATTACACAGAGGATTGCAGAAAAGTTATGTTTGTTGTGTGTATCACAAATTCAGTTTTAGTTCCAGTGAAGTTTCTTGTCCTTTAGGTTTATTCTTATCAAAAATAAATTCAACTAACCAGATTGCAACTAACCAGCCTCTAGAGCATGTAGTTTCCCAATAATCTTATTTGGCACTTCGGTGGATCTGTTCATAAGCAGACATCGCAATTTTGTAAGCTTAACAATACTAGATGGTACTGTGACTGGTGCCTAGAACCAGATACCTCTAGAGCATGTACTCCTATTTATTCTGATAGGCATTTTGTACTCCAAAGGTGAGGCCATGATCTGTGGTGTCTACTGAAGGCGTTTCAGTCAAAAACTTGCTTAAGCAAGAGCAGATTTACGAGCAAAAAACTCACTCCATATGTCTACTGTCTAGCACTTTGTGCATGAAATCTGCAACTTATTTAGAAGAAGGAATAGGAGTAGCTGTAAATCAAAAAAAATGTGTGTCCATATTTAGGAGCAGTAACTTTGTTAGGAAGAAAGCTAGCTCTAAACAGAGTTACTCCATTTGATATGTGATATTTTTTATCCTAGAGTAGATTGTTAGGAGATGTTGTTTTTATCTCTGAACTTGTATGATATGTGAACCCCAAAAAATGCATCATCAGACAGGTTCAGGTTGATGCCCCTCCATTTGTCACATCACAGACTAGACTAGGTGATCATTTTCTTTTTAAATGCTAGGAAAAGGGGAGGTGTTCGCCATATTATAGAGAGCAGAAAGATTGATGGCTAGGGAAACCCAAGAAGTAAAAGGAACAGCACTGAAAGCAAATAGACCATGCAAATAACCAAAATTAATTCTAATTAATTCAAATAAATCCAAATAACACAAATTAATTCAAATAATCCAAATTAATTCAAATAAATCCAATTAATTTAATTAATCCAAATGACCCAAATTAGTTCAAATAATTAAGCCAAATAACCCAAATAATTCCAATAAATTCCAACAAGGAGTTGATATACAAGGATTAGACAAGGCATACACAAGGGCATGACATAAGGGCATCTTTGTCCCCTCTTGACACAAGATTACACAAGACATACACAAGGAGCACCTGACTACATGACATAAGGGCCTCTTTGCCCCCTCTTGACTACATTCTTTCTCTGGCCACTTCTTCCCTTTCCTTCCCTTTACTTTTCTTTCTTTTTCCTTCTTTAGCCAATTCTTTCCTTTCATTTTCTTTTCCTATTGCAATTTCCATTTCTTCTATAATTGCCCTAGTATCAACAACTACCCGACTGTCGCAATATACACCGATGATTTCCACCTTGACATTCTCAGATGCGATCCTTGTGCAAGTGGGGCAACTTATATTGATTTCCTCCTTTGTCTTTCATAACTTCAAACATAACTGCTTCTAATGTGATAAAGCTTTTGTGCAACTTGTCGGGATCGTAGTTCTCGAATTCCTCTTCCACACCCTGTACCAGTTCCTGGATGTTTGTAGGTGACCTGCAGTCGGTTAGAGACTGGAGAGAGGTATGGAAGCAGAGGTCCAAACAATTTAACTCAGGGCTATTTGGGGGCTGTTGTAGCAATCTGATGTCAAGATCAGTTTGTTCCACAGCTTCTCGAAAAACTACATCATTGGGAAGGACATGGGGCTTTGCATTATCCTGTTGGATGAATATTGTTGCTCCCTCGTCATCGTCAGGCCACTTATCCCTGAATTGCGGGATAACCTTATTGATTAGATAATCTCTGCACACAGGCCTAGTTACTTTCACTGATGTCAACACTTTTGTTCCCTTTGTTCTGTTATGACTTGTCCGCTTCGCCTCAGTCTCTTCAACGAATGCCCAAATGCCAATCTTCCCGTCGAATGTTAGTTCCCCCTCATTGTTATATCGAGGCCTGGCAACAGCTGTTAGGAACATCACCTTCCCAATGCTGTGAGTATTTGACACGGTGCGCTTCGGCTCAGGTTCTCCTGGAAGTACATAGTAACTATTCTTCACTCTCGTCATGTCGAACCACTTCTCATCGATGTGAACCATATTCGTCATTGGTTTAAACATAGCCCGAGAAGTTGAGATTGAATTGTCATCGACCATGGACATACAAAATTTCAATCTCGCAAGCTTGTTCTCTAGCTTGAGGTGAGGCTTCACGGTGCTTGTGATGCGGTTGAGCTCATTCAACTGGAACCTCTTATGTAGGGTCGATCGGGCCACACCTAGAGACCGTGCGTAGATCGAATTGTCCTTCTTTTTATTTAGTGGGATTGTTGAGGTCCTCTCTAGATCCAGCTCCTTTCTCTTTCGGCCGATCTTCCTGGTTTCTTGCTTGAGACATCTACTTCTTTGCCATCGGCAATTTGCTTTGGCTTTTTCCCAGATTCTTTCAACAGATCGTACACTTGTGTCCAACAGGTTTGAGACTAGCAGCTTGTCGTCTGTTGAATGCAGACCCATCTCTGAGCTCGATTACCCGAAAGCGAAGTAAACACCATGCCTCTCCTTATCTGACAATTCTCTTCTCTTCTCTTGAAGTATCCAATTCATAACTTCATCCTCTTCCTCTTGAGCTTCGTCCTCTTTCCCTTCATCTTCTGGAGGCATCCAATTCATAGCTTCATCGTCTTCCTCTTGAGGCATCAAGTTCAAATCCATAGCTCCATTCTCTGCCACTTGAGGTTCCTCCTGTTCAGGGATCCAATTCAAATTAATACCTTCATCGTCTTCCTCTTGAGGCATCAAGTTCAAATCAATAGTTTCATGTTCTTCCTTTTGAGGCATCAAGTTCAAATCCATAGTTATGTTTCCTGCCATCAATGACAAAATATGAGTACACCATGGTACCATAACAAGAATATACACACACAAAATGAGTATGCAAGTCAAACAAGAAATATGGCATGGATGTACCATTTCTAGTTTGGTTGCCACGGTAGCCAAACAAGAAATGCTGCCATGGCAGCCAAACACTTTGCTCTAACCATAACCATAAGCCATTTTTTGTAGCAGTGCCACATGATCAGCAGTACATAAACTTTTGTTACTAAAATTTTAGAAACCTCCTTTGTGTCATGATTGCTTTTGTTCCTTAACTTTGTTTTGTTCTGAAGCATCTATCGATCTTTTTCTTCAAGCTAAGGATGGTACAGATTTGAGTATGTAATGTACTGTGTCAATATCCATGTCATCCACCACCTTATTTAGGTTGACAAATACAATTGGATGTAGTGTAGTGGTAATCACCAATGTTCATCCATATTTTGCATTTAAAAACTCAGATTTGAGTCTGGATCAACTCAGTTGTACTGTGTCAATATCCAACTCAGATTTTACTGTATGTATCTTAACTGAATCGTAACTGAATTTTGACCATGTCTTGTTCCTTTATTGCTTGCTTGCTTCTCTTGACTTCCAATGGGAAGTTACTTTCTGTATCTTTATATATTGTCAATTTCTGTAACAGGATTTTGTTGTGAATCTCAAATCTAAATTAGTTCCAGAGAAAAGCATTCAGTGTACCTTCATGTCAAACTAATCCAGTTTACTGAAATTTACTCTAGTTAGAGTAGTTTTGCTGAATTTTACTCTAATTACAGTAGTTTTAACATCACAATTTCACAATTCACAATTTCACAGCTACTCCTAGTACTCTTCCGATGCCAATCAATGCACAATGCACAGAAAAATCCTCATGATATTCCTCTCAAGATAAAATAGAATGATCTATATCTCCCTCTGTATAACATCACAAAGCAATCACCTCTTTAAGCATTATGTGTGTACTTTATGAGTTAAGCGCACCAAAATAGCAGCATCATTTGTATACATATGCAGAAAATTCAGAACCTGAGCTTGGTTCAAAAAGTTACTCAGAACATTTACATATGCTAAATCAAACAGAAATCGGTATCTTCTCTTGGAGTACCAAATGTGAAACTAAATTATCTGTATCAAGGACAGTAGCATGAAACCAATAATTTTCAGTATCAAGGTTTAGTGTGAATATGTGCCTTATGTAATGATTTTCTCCCAACAAGCTTCAGACCATGGAGTACACACCTACTGTTAACTGTTTTATTCAGTGTTTCTCTGAAGAAATCTGAACATTATTTTCATTTAACTTGTACTTGCAGCACAAGCATGGCCATCCACCAACATGCAAAACAAGTTCAAGACCAAAAATATGTGTTTCTTGCTGTTTACTCAACTGAATCAGATTTGGGTTTTCAAGTTCCAAGGTTTCCTGCTAACAGCATACAGATTAAATTGAAAGGCTGGATTCATCTAAATCATGGACAGTTCAAAACCAATTATTTCTAGCTTGCTCCCTCCACACCCCCCCCCCTGATATCTACTGATTTTTATTCAATTAACACTAATCATATTCAGTTAACAGGAGCAGAGCAGTTCTTCCTGACGAACAGGAGCAGAGCCGCAACTCCGTGACACCATCATATTCAGCACAGGAGAAGAGGAGCAACTCCTTACGGTACCTTCTTCCTCTTGACGAGCGGAGCTCAAGGGCAAAGACGGGGGCAGCAGCAGCAGCGACCGCAGAGGGGAGAAGCAGCACGGCGCCATGCGGGCAGGGGATAAGGAGGACGCGCGAGCTCCCGGGTCAACCGGATCGTGGAGGCAATTTCCGGCGACGCCCGTAGGGGATCGCGGCCGGGATGAATTGCGGCGGTGAACGCGCGGGAGCTCGAGGAGGATGCACTGGAGCTTGAGGAGGATGCGCTGGAGCTTGAGGAGGATGCGCGGGAGCTCGAGGTGGACGCCCGCGAGCTCGAGGAGGACGTGGCCGGAGGTCCCGACGATGCCCGCAGGTAATCGAGGAGGGAGGGATCATGTGCGCAGTCTGAGCGGGAGGCGGCAGAGGTACTTGGCGACGGAGGCGGCGGAGCAGTGTAGGTGGCGACAGCCGGAGCACTTCCTGATGGGCGGCGAGTCGCGCAGCTGGGCGGCGCCGGCCCCTATCGACGGCAGAGGAAGAAGACAGGGGGCGGAGGGGCTTGTTTCAGACGATTTTAAAACTACAAGGGCTTTTTTGCAAAATCACCATTGAACTGCCCGCGACATGTTTTTCGGGACGAAGGGAGTAATAAGTAGTCCAATGTGTCGACGTCGATCGTCCATCTTTCGTTCAAAACATAAAATTAACAAACTCATCTTTTATACGTACACCAGTTCCTTGGAGTCCAAAGTCAAACAGTCTGTTTGTTCTTCGTCTTTCTTTAGCCAGTGGGCCCCAGGCATGAGTGACCTCAGCATGCATGTGTGTGTATCGCCGCCGGCTATCTCAGGCATCTACAATGATGACATATGGATACAGATACTTCATGATAACATTGATTTTTCCTCTCCAATACAAGCTATCACTAGTAAGCCTCGTCAAAGAATTAAAGAAAAAAGACTCACGATACACATGCATCTCTACTCTTCACTTTAACCTTTTCAGCTTTATGCATCGGACCACACTTTTTTTTCCCAAGCACCCGTCTCCTACAAAGGATCTCACTGCTCCATCCGAACCTAGCTACTTTTCCTGACATTCGATCCTACATGACCTATGGGGCATCAACCTGGGACTATGCATTGGCCATGCCCTCATGCCATGTGACTGACGTTCCATCCTCCGGTGCAACCGTCGCCACTCCAAAAGCCTAATTAAAATCTGTGTGAACCCAAAAAAAACAACTAGTATCTGCACCAGCATAGAGCGAGAAAGGTTTGTAGCAAGCATAGCCGTTTGTCACATCAGAAACTGATGTTGGCCCCACCGACCTAATTAGACAGACATCTCCCGCGCTGACCTGCAAATTTGCTTAGGAGCAATCCGTGGTTATGGATGCAGAAGCCAGCCATCGTATATTTAAAACACCGTTTTCAACTAACCGGACGATATTCATGCAAACACGGCGCCTTTTCAAATAAACCAGATGAAATTCATGCAAACATGGTGGATTTTTATTACGTTACGAACATTTAGAACAAAAAAAGTAGTCCGACCCTAAACCTATCCTACGGTGACGGCCGCCACTACTTTCTTTGTAGTCTGCATCAGTGACCACGTCCTCCGTATGTCGTTTCCATGAACGACGGCGGGGTTCAATAACCGTGTAAAAGTGGAGGTGCATTCTCCGGCGAGGAAGAGTACAACATGGAGACGGACCAGCCCACTTGGGACACAATGCCCTGCTGGCTTCCATGCTCTACTCATCCTCGGAGAAGTCCGCGACCTGTCCGTCGCCGGCACGTATGGACGTGAGGTCGATGATGGACGTGGATGGTCCGTCACTGTCCACCTGCCACATGCGTCGTTGAATGTTAGACGGCGACCTCTAGGACGCGTAGCTGGCGACCCCATCTACGCCTCCTACGCCTGACGGAATCCCAACGAGGAAATGGGCCGCGCGAGAGAAAAGAGGAGGGAGCTAAAACTCCCCTCCTGCGTGAGAGGTTGGCCATTGAAGGCCGCTCCATATCAACGCCCAAGCCTCCAACTATGAAGTCTCGCGGGCCATACATGGAACGCGCTCTATAAATTATGGCAACTCGGGGACGGATGGCAACTTTGTTGAGTGGTCAAAATTGCCATATTGACAGTTATTATGTGGATGGGGCCGATACGACAGCTCTATTGGAGTTTCTCTTAGACGACGTTTTGCTAGTGGATGTGAATGCTTCTATATGACTATATACACACATATAATGAATTACAAGCAAACGATTCAAAAGAACCATGGATCTGCGAGGAGAAATATGTACGTGCATGCAAATCTATGAGATCTCCATGATTCTAATCAAGCCTCTAACAACATAAAAACTCTGTTAGTCCGTCTGTGCTTTGGCTCTCAAAGGCTTGAGGATCTGGAACGAGCAGAGCAGGCTGGCGTCGATGTTCATCAGCGCGCCGGCGTTGTTGAACTCCCCGCAGTAGTTGGGCGCGGAGAAGATGGTGACCAGCTGTCGATCCGCGAAGAACTCGTACCCGTCCTCCACAACCTGTTACATTGTGAACGTGGATTTTTGAAGCTCAGGCTTTCAGACACCTTTTATTTTTACCCTCTAATATTGCTTTGAGTTCTGTGCTAACAACAAACTTACTACATGAAATTTTCTCTTTTTTGTTTCTTTAAAACAAAAAGAATACGAACTTCAAATTTTTCAGGACAACAAAACATTCTTACTACAATGTGGGTAAAAACTTTCAGAAAATTTTTGTCCGACATAAATATACAAAATGAGATATTTTTAGTAAAATTAATAATATTTACTATACATGATTCACGTAAAAATCTGAAAGTTTTTTCCCACACTGTAGTAAGAATGTTTTGTTGTCATGTAAAGTTTGAGGTTCATATGTTGTCCTATTTGCGGGAAAAAGGGACAAAAGTACTTGCATAGATCGCGATGCAGAAATGGATGACTAGATAAGGGAGTGTAGGAAAGCCTATGCTTCCTCAAATGTTAACCGTTACATTGCCATGCCAAGAGCCGTCAATGATAATGCACAGAGGATGGAGAGGAGAGGGGAGATGTTTGTAATTACCTGGTGGGCGCGGCAGATGAGGTCAAGATCGTGCTTGTTGAGGAACTCGGCGACCTTGTCGGCGCCGAAGGTGAAGGAGACGCCACGGTCGTTCTCGCCCCAGCCGGGGCTCTCGCGGTCGGGGTCGGACCAGAGGAGGTCGCAGAGGAGGCCCAGGTCGGGCACGTCGACGGGCGCTGGATCTCGGCGATCCGGTCGAGGCTGTCGAGGTCCGGGAGAGGCCGCCGTGCATGCAGAGGATCTTCTCGTCGATGAGCGCGCCACGGGAGGCAGTTGAAGCAGTCGGTGAAGAGCTTCCAGAGGCGGACGCTGAAGCGGCGCTTGCACTCGTCGTAGAAGCCGTAGATGCGGTTGATGGAGGCGCACTCGTGGTTCCCCCGCAGCAGGAAGAAGTTGTCCGGGAACTTGATCTTGTACGCCAGCAGCAGGCAGATGGTCTCGATGCTCTGCTTGCCCCGGTCCACGTAGTCGCCCAGGAACAGGTAGTTGGCGGCCGGCGGCAGCCCGCCATAGTCGAACAGCCGGAGCAGGTCCGAGAACTGCCCGTGGATGTCGCCTGACACGTACACGTGCACAAAAGCATGTCAAATTTTTTGTTTTGAACCATGCAGTAGAGTTGTATGTATATTCATTAAGAAAATGGGTGTGGTTAGGTCTCAGTCAACTGAGGCATAACCAAGTTTAAGTCAGGTGATATAGTATGTAAGAAGAAAAAAAAACTGAAAAGAATTTATTTGCACGAATCTCATGCAAAATCAAAGGAAAATACTATTGCCTAAACATAAAGAAGTCTCAATCGACTGAGAAATAACTGATACAACAACAAAGAAAGACACAACCCCAAACAAGCAACATGACAAAACTAAAATGACATAAGGATCACCACTCAAGACTTTTGATCCACGACCTTGAAGACGGCCAGAAAACATACCCAGCCTAATCTAGAACAGTAGTACATCACAAGGGAAGAAAGC
Source organism: Aegilops bicornis (assembly GCA_021605145.1). Taxonomy (NCBI): domain Eukaryota; kingdom Viridiplantae; phylum Streptophyta; class Magnoliopsida; order Poales; family Poaceae; genus Aegilops; species Aegilops bicornis. Next base: position 689,474,001 of record CM038674.1, read on the forward strand.
AAGAAACATTCACCATAACAGCTTGAACATCAGCAATCTACGACGCAACCACAACTCGACTACCATGACAACAACGACGATAGCAACTGAAGCACAAGCACCGAACAGACAAAACCATCATCAACCTTTAGATGCACCATATGCACAATACTAGGCGTCTCATCACCGAGCAACGAGGCCACAAGTCCGGCCGACGCCATCTGGCCCGCCGCCACCCAGGTTATAGAGGGGACAAACACCAGCCCTAGAGATACATGAGACACACACTAGCACCAGGGATGAAGACCATCACAACCGATGACCAGGGAAGGAGGCACAACCAAGGTTTAAAATTTAGACGAAATTACAAGGCTGTATTAAGAACCTGAGATCTCACTAATCTACATGTCTTATAGTAGCGCCATGGTAGATTGCTATCAACCTAGTGCGCGGGTCTAAAGTTGGAGTACCGCAAGGCTCATATCTTGTACATATAAATTCATAATGAACAAAATTTTGCAAACATCCAAACTTGGGCCAACAGATATCGGCATACGAAACTCACCACTAGACCATATCAGGTCCTATGTACTATAATGGCGTTACGCACTCCTTTATATATGTGTCGAAATTAAAAACTCTCCAAATTTAAACAAGAAGTTGTGAATTTGTCCGAGATGATTTTCGAATTTACCAAAATTTCGACCATTTCAAGGGTCACCCAAATTTTTACCCAATCTAACTATTTTCCCCCGGCACGAGCTGAAGCCAATCGAAGGCCCCAGGCCAGTCATGAGTCACGACTCACGACCAGACGACCACAAATCCAAACGACCATTTTTTATCAAGGGACGGGACGACCACTGCACAGGAGCAAGGGAGGAAGCGGGACACCTGATCCCCTCCAACGCAACGCAAGGAGAGGAGGCGGGCTCCAGATCAGCGTCGCCACAGGACCGGTGGCGACTCAGCCGGCGGCGCGGCACGGCTGCAGGCCATGCACGCACACCGCGAGCACCCAACCCGGTGCCAAAGCTAACTAAAATACACCGGGAAGGAAATCGACAATGCATGCATGCTTCCGGCGACGAGACTCCGGCGACGACGGGACTGGACTCACCGCAGACGTTGATGGGGGCCTCGAGCTCGAGGAGGTTGGGCTGGGCGAGGAAGATGCCCTTGGCGGTGACGCAGAGGTGCCGGATTTCCGCCTCGCTCAGCTGCACCTTCTTGCCGGGCGCCTTGCCCTTCTTCCCGTCCAGGAGCCGCCGGATGAGCTCGTCCACCGCGTGCCCGTCCATCGACGATCTCTATCTCCTTGCCGCGAGCTCGATCGCGTTGATGGGAGAGAGAGGAGAGGAGAGGAGGAGAGCGTCCGTGCGCCCGTGTCCATGGCTTTGGTTCGTTTTATGGCCCGGCGATGCTTGGCTCGCAGAGGCCCTCCCAAATAAGGACACGGCCCTGCTACGTACGATCGAGTGGCAAATGGGGGTCAGCCTCTTACCAAATCCTCCTCGCGCCTAATATTTTATGCACCGTGACCATATCCTCTCTCCTCTCCTATAAATAAACTCGCCCGCCCAAAGATGATCTCACTGACTGTGTTGGAATATATTGTCCGGCTCTCTCCATCAGTTCGAACATTTGAAAGAGTTAGCTGAAACATGCATTCTATATGGTATCCGAGTCATGAAGAGTTGAGTTCAAGACCCTGTAAATCTACACGTGAGGGCGGTGTTGGAATATATTGTCTGTCTCCCTTCATCAGTTTGGACTTTTGCATGAGTTGAATGGAGCATGAATTCAATAGGTCGTGGCTGGCTGGCTGGCTGGTGGTATATTAGGCCGGCGGATTTTGTTTAGTTTCGGCCGCTTCTTTCTCATCCGTCTGATCAACATCCAACAATAGAGTCCCTTCTCCCTCATCCCACCTCCATGCCATGCCGTTTGCCGAGCTGCCACCACCTCGGTCTTCCCTCTGAACGTGCCTTCTACTTCAACGCCAGAAACCCCCACATCCCCGACCCGTTGAACCGGACAATCTTCTTCCATGCTGCAAGGAAGTACTTCCTCTGTAATAAACAAATATAAGACGTTTCAGGTCACTACTTTATAGAGGGAGTATATTTTTCCTTCCGTGACATGCACTACTTTAACTGACAACAACGCACGAAAGAGTAGTCGCAACTCGCACGGTGCATGCTCGATGGCTATGGCATTGATCGATCGATCAATCTCATTCTCACGTCACGTGTTTGTTGCTTCTCACTTTCTTCCTTTCTTTCTTTCTTTCTTTAATTCACCTATATATAACTCCAAAGTCTGCCGGACGAAAATGAACTCATGTTCCATTGTAAAGCCACACTTTGCTTTGGAGTGGTAAGCCACACATATTCTCCCTTCTTCTAGTACTCACATTAGTGAGATACAGGAGACTGATCATCCTTGGCTTGAGGTGAGCAGTAAAAAAGGGAGTAGATCTAGGAGGAAAATGTATTTCCCTGATAAATGATAGGTTTATTTTGGAATGCTAGGGGCATAAATGGGCCTCATAAGAGCTTGAGAGTGCAAGAGCTTATGAAAGCACACTGCCCTGATTTTGTATGTATTTCTGAAACAAAGAAAAATGATTTTACCTTGTCTCAACTGGAAGCTTTAGGCTCCAGGAATGATTTTCTTTGGAAATGGCTGCCTGCAGTGAATACAGCTGGAGGCATATTAATTGGTCTTAAGGAGGATACCTTTGAGAGCATAGCTTGTAACATACATATTTTTTGTGTTTCTTGCCTTCTTAAACATAGAAAGGACCTTAAAGAATGGAGACTTATCTCTGTTTATGGTTCTGCGTATGATGAAGGCAAGCTTGACTTTATTAATGAATTACACAATGTAGTAGTTGGGTGGAGTGGTCCCACAATTGTAGGTGGGGATTTTAATCTTATCAGAACTGCTGCTGAGAAATCAACTGGTGCTATTAATCATCACTGGGCTGATCTGTTCAATGAATGGATTAATAAATTCAGTCTGATAGAGATTAGCAATATTGGTAGGAGGTTTACTTGGGGTAACAATCAGGAGGATATGATTATGGCAACTCTGGACAGGGTCTTTGTAACTACTGACTGGGAAGCTATGTTCCCTGCAGTACATTTGAAGGCACTGCCTAGGGTGGCCAGTGATCACACACCTCTGTTGTTGGACTCTGGGGGTATACCTGCTGCTAAACATAAGATGTTTAGGTTTGAAAAATGGTGGCTTGGTATGGAAGGTTTTGATGAACTAGTTCACAAAACCTGGAATACCAAGTGTATACATACCAAAGCAATTGATATTTGGCAGTTTAAAATTAGGCTGTTAAGAAAGGTCCTTAAGGGCTGGAGTATTAATATAGAAGCTGCTAAGAATAGGCTTAAGCAGTCTCTAGTTGCTGAATATAATTGCTTGGATATAATGGCTGAAACTCAACCTTTATCCCCTATTTCTAAAGAGAGAATGAAAAAAAATTCAGGTGAGCTGCAGGACATATGGAGAAAGGAAGAAACTAAGGCCAGACAGAGATCTAGAGAGAGAGAAGTGTTGGAGGGGGAACTAAATACAGGCTATTTTCAAGCTGTTGCAAACCAGAAAAGAAGGAAAAAACAGATTGCAATGCTGGAGGGAGAGAATGGACCTGTTGAAGACCCTAAAGGTATCCTAGACCTTACTGTTCAGTTTTATAAAAAGCTTTTTGGTTTTACCCCTAAGCCTAATATTCATCTTAAGGAAGGGTTTTGGGGAGAGGATGGGTTAGTTTCTAGGGCCCATAATGAAAAGCTTGACGCTCCTTTTTCTGAGGATGAAATCAAGACTGCTATCTTTGGCTCTTATGCTGAAGGGGCCCCAGGCCCAGATGGCTTCTCCTTCCTGTTTTATCAGCACTTTTGGGATTTGATTAAACCAGACTTGCTTGCTCTCTTTGCAGATTGGGAGAATGGAGAGCTTGATTTATATAGGCTTAATTTCTCACTTCTTACTCTGGTTCCTAAAGAACCAAATGCTATTAGACTAGAAAGATTTAGACCTCTTGCCATGACTAATTGTAGTTTTAAAATCTTCTCTAAATGCTGTACTAATAGGTTTGGCCCAGTGTGTGATGATATTATTTTACAAAACCAAACTGCCTTTATGAAAGGGAGGTTCATTATGGAGAGTATAGTTGCTTCTCATGAGATTGTTCACTCTCTGGCCTCCTCTAGACTTCCTGGTTTTTTTTTTAAGCTAGACTATGAGAAAGCTTATGACATGATTAATAGAGATTTTCTTTTTGAAGTGCTATCCAGTAGAGGCTTTAGCCCCAAATGGATTGAGAGAATTAGGACTCTAATAGTTGATGGATCTATTGGTATCAGAGTTAATGATACCAATAGTGATTTCTTTATTACAGGTAAAGGGGTGAAACAGGGTGACCCTATTTCCCCTCTACTTTTTAATGTGGTGGCTGATGCATTCACTAGAATGTTAGTTGAAGCAGCCAGGCACAATTTGATTTCTGGTGTTTTCCCAAAAAACAAACCTTCTGGAGTTATCAGTATGCAGTATGCTGATGGTACTCTCCTTTTCATGAGTAAGAATTTAGATCATGACAAAAATCTCAAATGGCTCCTGTCATGCTTTGAGCAGATGTCTGGAATGAGAATTAACTTTCACAAATGTGACTTGGTTCCCATCAATGTAGATGGGGACGAAGCCCAAATTTTTGCCCAAGTTTTGGGTTGTAGATTAGGCGAGTTCCCCATTAAATATCTAGGTGCCCCTCTTCATTATACTAAGTTGAAGAGAGAAGATCTTCAACCCATGGTTGATAAGATTATTAAAAAAGCCTCTGGGTGGAGAGGACGTCTCTTATCCACAGGTAAGAGACGAGTGCTGGTCCAAGCTAACTTGGCTAGCATCCCTGCCTATTTGATGGGGGTAATTGAACTCCCAAAATGGGCAACCACCCTTATCAACTCGCATTTGGCTAATTGTTTTTGGGATGACTATGAAGGCCATCATAAATACCACCTGACGTCTTGGGGGACTGTTGCCCTCCAAAAAGAACATGGTGGTCTTGGTATTACTAATATTACGGATCTGAATTTATGCCTCCTTGCCTCCTGGGCTAAAAGGTATTTTGCTGGAGACAATAAGATTTGGAAACTTATCATTGACGATAAGTACAACACTGATAAACCAAACATTTTTGCTTGCTCCTGTTGGGGAACGTAGCAGAAATTCAAAATTTTCCTACGTATCACCAAGATCTATCTATGGAGAGACTAGCAACGAGGGGAAGGAGAGTGCATCTACATACCCTTGTAGATCGCTAAGCGGAAGCGTTCAAGTGAACGGGGTTGATGGAGTCGTACTCGCCGTGATTCAGATCACCGATGATCCTAGTGCGAACGGACGGCACCTCCGCGTTCAACACACGTACAGCCCGGTGACGTCTCCCACGCCTTGATCCAGCGAGGAGAGAGGGAGAGGTTGAGGAAGACTCCATCCAACAGCAGCACACCGGCGTGGTGGTGGTGGAGGCGTTGCAATCTGCAGGCTTCGCCCAAGCACTACGGAGGAGAAGGAGGTGTTGGAGAGGGAGAGAGAGGCGCCAGGCTCAGGTGCTGCTGCCCCCTTCCCTCCCCCTTTATATAGGTGCCAAGGAGGGAAGGCGCAGCCTTGCCCCCTCCTCCAAGGGAGGGTGCGGCCAAGAGGGGAAGGAGTCCATCCTCCCCAAGGCACCTCGGAGGTGCCTTCCCCTCTATGGACTCTTCCTCTCCAAGTGTTTCATGCGCATGGGCCTCTTGGGGCTGGTTTCCCTTGGCCCATGCAGGCCTAGGCGCACCACCTAGGGCCCATGTGGCCCCCGGGGCAGGTGGCCCCACCCGGTGGGCCCCCGGGACCCCTCCGGTGGTCCCGGTACAATACCGATATCACCGAAACTTGTCCCGATGGGCGAAACAGCACTTCCTATATATAATTCTTTACCTCCGGACCATTCCGGACCACCTCGTGACGTCCAGGATCTCATCCGGGACTCGAACAACATTCGGTAACCACATACAAGCTTCCTATATAACCCTAGCGTCATCGAACCTTAAGTGTGTAGACCCTACGGGTTCGGGAGACAAGCATACATGACCGAGACGTTCTCCGGTCAATAACCAACAGCGGGATCTGGATACCCATGTTGGCTCCCACATGTTCCACGATGATCTCATCAGATGAACCACGATGTCAAGGACTCAATCGATCCCGTATACAATTCCCTTTGTCTAGCGGTATTGTACTTGCCCGAGATTCGATCATCGGTATCCCGATACCTTGTTCAATCTCGTTACTGGCAAGTCTCTTTACTCGCTCCGTAACACATCATCCCGTGATCAACTCCTTAATCACACTGTGCACATTATGATGATGTCCCTACCGAGTGGGCCCAGAGATACCTCTCCGTCACACGGAGTGACAAATCCAGTCTCGATTCATGCCAACCCAACAGACACTTTCGGAGATACCTGTAATGCACCTTTATAGCCACCCGATTCACGTTGTGGCGTTTGGTACACCCAAAGCATTCCTACGGTATCCGGAGTTGCACAATCTCATGGTCTAAGGAAATGATACTTGACATTAGAAAAGCTTTAGCATACGAACTACGATCTTTGTGCTAGGCTTAGGATTGGGTCTTGTCCATCACATCATTCTACTAATGATGTGATCCCGTTATCAATGACATCCAATGTCCATGGTTAGGAAACCGTAACCATCTATTGATCAACGAGCTAGTCAATAGAGGCTTGCTAGGGACATGGTGTTGTCTATGTATCCACACATGTATTTGAGTTTCCTATCAATACAATTATAGCATGGATAATAAACGATTATCATGAACAAGGAAATATAATAATAATAACTAATTTATTATTGCCTCTAGGGCATATTTCCAACAGTCTCCCACTTGCACTAGAGTCAATAATCTAGTTCACATCGTCATGTGATTAACACTGATAGCTCACATCGCCATGTGACCAACACCCAAAGAGTTTACTAGTGTCTATAAACTAGTTCACATCATCATGTGATTTAGGCTCAATGAGTTCTGAGGTTTGATCATGTTTTGCTTGTGAGAGAGGTTTTAGTCAACGGGTTTTAGTCAACAGGTCTGAACCTTTCAGATCCGTGTGTGCTTTGCAAATTTCAGTGTCATATTATAAATGCTGCTTCCACACCCCACTTGGAGCTATTCCAAATGGTTGTTCCACTATACGTATCCTGTGAGCTACTTAGAGTCATTCGGATAGGTGTTAAAGCTTGCATCGACGTAACCCTTTACGCCGAACTCTTTATCACCTCCATAATCGAGAAACATGTCCTTATTTACTCCAAGGACAATTTTGATCATTGTCCAATGATCCATTCCTGGATCATTCTTGTACCCTTCGACCGACTCGTGGCAAGGCACACTTCCGGTGCGGTACACAAGATAGCATACTATAGAGCCTATGTCTGAAGCATAGGGGCGACCTTCGTCCTTTCTCTCTTTTACGCCATGGTCGAGCTTTTTAACTCTTAACTTCATACCTTACAACTCGTGCAAGAACTCCTTCTTTGACCGATCCATCTTGAACACTTTCAAGATTATGTCAAGGTATGTGCTCATTTGAAAGTATTATTAAACATTTTGATCTATCTTATAGATCTTGATGCTTATTGTTCAAGTAGCCTAATCCAGGTTTTCTATTGAAAATCATCTTTCAAATAACCCTTTATGCTTTTCGAAATTCTACATCATTTCGATCATCAATATGTCAACAACATATACTCATCGAAATTCTATAGTGCTCCCACTCACTTCTTTGGAAATACAAGTTTCTCATAAACTTTGTATAAACCCAAAATCTTTGATCATCTCATCAAAGCGCACATTCCAACTCCGAGATGCTTACTCCGGTCCTTAGAAAGGATCACTGGAGCCAAGCATAACTTTTAGCATCCTTAGGATCGACAAAACTTTCTCGATTGTATCACATACAACCTTTCCTTACGAAAACTGGTAAGGAAACTCATTTTGACATCCATCCGCCAGATTTCATAAATGCAGCTTATGCTAACATGATTCCGACAGACTCAAGCATCGCTACGGATGAGAAAATCTCATCGTAGTCAACTCCTTGAACTTGTGAAAAACTCTTCGCCACAAGTCGAGCTTCATAGACGGTGACATTACCGTCCATGTCCGTCTTCTTCTTAAAGATCCATTTATCTCAATGGCTTGCCGATCATCGGGCAAGTCCATCAAAGTCCATGCTTTGTTATGATACATGGATCCTATCTCGGATTTCATGGCTTCTAACCATTTGTCGGAATTTGGGCCCACCATCGCTTCTCCATAGCTCGTAGGTTCATTGTTGTCTAGCAACATGACCTTCAAGACAGGATCACCGTACCACTCTGATGCAGTACGCGTTCTTGTCGTTCCTACGAGGTTCGGTAGTGACTTGATCCGAAGCTTCATGATCAATATCATAAGCTTCTACTTCAATTGGTGTAGGTGCCACGGAACAACTTCCTGTGCCCTACTACACACTAGTTGAAGTGACGGTTCAATAACCTCATCAAGTCTCCACCATCCTCCCACTCAACTTTTCGAGACAAACTTTTCCTCGAGAAAGGACCCGATTCAAGAAACAATCCCTATTGCTTTCGGATCTGAATTAGGAGGTTTACCCAACTGTTTTGGGTGTCCTATGAAGATGTATTTTATCCGCTTTGGGTTCGAGCTTATCAACCTGAAACTTTTCCACATAAGCGTCGCAGCCCCAAATTTTTAAGAAATGACAGCTTAGGTTTCTCTAAACCATAGTTCTTACGGTGTCATCTCAACGGAATTACGTGGTACCCTATTAAAGTGAGTGCGGTTGTCTCTAATGCCTAACCCATGAACGATAGTGGTAATTCGATAAGAGACATCATGGTACGCACCATATCCAATAGGGTGCAACTATGATGTTCGGACACACCATCACACTATGGTGTTCGTGCGGTATTAATTGTGAAACAATTTGCACAATGTCTTAATTGTGTACCAAACTCGCAACTCAGATATTCATCTCTATGATCACATCACGTACATTTTATCCTCTTGTCACGAAGATCTTCAACTTCACTCTGAAATTACTTGAACCTTTCAATAATTCAGACTTGTGTTTCATCAAGTAAATATACTCAACATCTACTCAAATCATCTGTGAAGTAAGAACATAACGATATTCATCAGATGCCTCAAAGCACTCATTGGACTGCACACATCAAAATGTGTTACCTCCAACAAGTTGCTATCTTGTTCCATCTTCTTTGAAACCGAGGCTTTTCAAATATCTTGCCCATGTGGTATGATTTGCATATCTCAAGTGATTCAAAATCATGCAAGTGCAAACGATCCATCTGCATGGAGTTTCTTCATGCGTATACACCAATAGACATGGTTCGCATGTCTCAAACTTTTCAAAATCGAGTGAGTCCAAAGATCCATCAACATGGAGCTTCTTCATGCGTATACACCAATAGACATGGTTCAGCATGTCTCAAACTTTTCAAAAAAGCGAGTGAGTCCAAAGATCCATCAACATGGAGCTTCTTCATGCTTTTATGACTTACATGGCAGTGCCACAAGTAAGTGGTACTATCATTACTATCTTATATCTTTTGGCATGAAAATGCGATCACTACGATCGAGATTCAATAGACCATTCATTTAGGTGCAAGACCATTGAAGGTATTATTCAAATAAATAGAGTAACCATTATTCTCCTTAAATGAATAATCAGCATTGCGATAGACATAATCCAATCATGTCTATGCTCAACGCATAAACACCAAATGATAATTATTCTGGTTTAATACTAATCTTGATGGTAGAGGAGCGCGTGCGATGTTTGATCACATCAACCTTGGAAACACTTCCAACACATATCTTCGGCTCACCTTTATCTAGTCTCCGCTTATTCCGTAGCTTTTATTTCGAAGTTACTAACACTTAGCAACCGAACCGGTATCTAATACCCTGGTGCTACTAGGAGTACTAGTAAAGTACACATTAACATAATGTATATCCAATATACTTCTATCGACCTTGCCAGCCTTCTTATCTACCAAGTATCTAGGGTAATTCTGCTCCATTGGTTGTTCCCCTTATTACGTAAGCACTTAGTCTCTGGTTTGGGTTCGACCTTGGGTTTCTTCACTGGAGCAGCAACTGATTTGCCGCTTCATGAAGTGTCCCTTCTTGCCCTTGCCCTTCTTGAAACTAGTGGTTTCACCAACCATCAACAATTGATGCTCCTTCTTGATTTCTACTTTCATGTGTCAAACATCGTGAATACCTCAAGGATCATCATATCTATCCTTGACATGTTATAGTTCATCACGAAGCTCTAGCAGCTTGGTGGCAATGACTTTGGAGAAACATCACTATCTCATCCGGAAGATCAACTCCCACTCGATTCAAGTGATTGTTGCACTCGGACAATCTGAGCACAAGCTCAACGATTGAGCTTTTCTCCCTTAGTTTGCAGGCTAAGAAAATCGTCGGAGGTCTTATACCTCTTGGCGTAAGCACGAGCCTGAAATCCCAATTTCAGCCCTCGAAACATCTCATATGTTCCGCGACATTTCGAAAACGTCTTTGGTGCCTCAACTCTAAACCGTTTAACTGAACTATCATGTAGTTATCAAAAACGTGTATGTCCGATGTTCGCAACATCCACAGACGACGTTTGGGGTTCAGCACACTGAGCGGTGCATTAAGGACATAAGCTTTCTACTGTCCGCATAATCGCCACTCGTCAACTTTCAACTATATTTTCTCTAGGAACATATCTAAACAGTGGAACTAAAGCGCGAGCTTACGACATAATTTGCAAAGATCTTTTGACTATGTTCAGGATAATTAAGTTCATCTCATGAACTCCCACTCGAATAGACATCCCTCTGGTCATCTAAGTGATTACATGATCCGAGTCAACTAGGCCGTGTCCGATCATCACGTGAGACGGACTAGTCATCATCGGTGAACATCTTCATGTTGATCGTATCTACTATACGACTCATGCTCGACCTTTCGGTCTCTGTGTTCCGAGGCCATGTCTGTACATGCTAGGCTCGTCAAGTTAACCCCAAGTGTTTTTGCTGTGTAAATCATCTTACACCCGTTGTATGTGAACGTAAGAATCCATCACACCCGATCATCACGTGGTGCTTAGAAACGACGAACTGTAGCAACGGTGCACAATCGAGGAGAACACTTCTTGAAATTTGTGTAAGGGATCATCTTATTTACTACCGTCGTTCTAAGTAAACAAGATGCATAAACATAATAAACATCACATGCAATTATATAGTAGTGACATGATATGGCCAATATCATATAGCTCCTCTTGATCTCCATCTTCGGGCTCCATGATCATCATTGTCACCGGCATGACACCATGATCTCCATCATCATGATCTCCATCATCGTGTCTCCATGAAGTTGTCTCGCCAACTTATTACTTCTACTACTATGGCTACCGGTTAGCAATAAAGTAAAGTAATTACATGGCGTTGTTCAATGACACGCAGGTCATACAATAAATAAAGACAACTCCTATGGCTCCTGCCGGTTGTCATACTCATCGACATGCAAGTCGTGAATCCTATTACAAGAACATGATCAATCTCATACATCACATATCATTCATCACATTCTTCTTGGCCATATCACATCACATAGCATACCCTGCAAAAACAAGTTAGACGTCCTCTAATTGTTGTTTGCATGTTTTACGTGGCTGCTTTGGGTTTCTAGCAAGAACGTTTCTTACCTACGCAAAACCACAACGTGATATGCCAATTGCTATTTACCCTTCATAAGGACCCTTTTCATCGAATCCGTTCCGACTAAAGTGGGAGAGACAGACACCCGCCAGCCACCTTATGCAACTAGTGCATGTCGATCGGTGGAACCGGTCTCACGTAAGCGTGCGTGTAAGGTTGGTCCGGGCCGCTTCATCCCACAATACCGTCGAATCAAGATAAGACTAGTAACGGCAAGCATATTGAACAAAATCAACGCCCACAACTACTTTGTGTTCTACTCGTGCAAAGAATCTACGCAATAGACCTAGCTCATGATGCCCTGTTGGGGAACGTGGCAGAAATTCAAAATTTTCCTACGTATCACCAAGATCTATCTATGGAGAGACTAGCAACGAGGGAAGGAGAGTGCATCTACATACCCTTGTAGATCGCTAAGCGGAAGCGTTCAAGTGAACGGGGTTGATGGAGTCGTACTACCGTGATTCAGATCACCGATGATCCTAGTGCCGAACGGACGGCACCTCCGCGTTCAACACACGTACAGCCCGGTGACGCCTCCCACGCCTTGATCCAGCGAGGAGAGGGAGAGGTTGAGGAAGACTCCATCCAACAGCAGCACAACGGCGTGGTGGTGGTGGAGGCGTTGCAATCCTGCAGGCTTCGCCAAGCACTACGGAGGAGAAGGAGGTGTTGGAGAGGGAGAGAGGCGCCCAGGCTCAGTGCTGCTGCCCCTTCCCTCCCCTTTATATAGGTGCCAAGGAGGGGGAAGGGCGCAGCCTTGCCCCCTCCTCCAAGGGAGGGTGCGGCCAAGAGGGGAAGGAGTCCATCCTCCCCAAGGCACCTCGGAGGTGCCTTCCCTCTATGGACTCTTCCTCTCCAAGTGTTTCATGCGCATGGGCCTCTTGGGGCTGGTTTCCCTTGGCCCATGCAGGCCTAGGCGCACCACCTAGGGCCCATGTGGCCCCAGGGCAGGTGGCCCCACCCGGTGGGCCCCGGGACCCCTCCGGTGGTCCCAGACAATACCGATATCACCGAAACTTGTCCCGATGGCGAAACAGCACTTCCTATATATAATTCTTTACCTCCGGACCATTCCGAACTCCTCGTGACGTCCAGGATCTCATCCGGGACTCGAACAACATTCGGTAACCACATACAAGCTTCCTATATAACCCTAGCGCCATCGAACCTTAAGTGTGTAGACCCTACGGGTTCGGAGACAAGCGTACATGACCGAGACGTTCTCCGGTCAATAACCAACAGCGGATCTGGATACCCATGTTGGCTCCCACATGTTCCACGATGATCTCATCGGATGAACCACGATGTCAAGGACTCAATCGATCCCGTATACAATTCCCTTTGTCTAGCGGTATTGTACTTGCCCGAGATTCGATCATCGGTATCCCGATACCTTGTTCAATCTCGTTACCGGCAAGTCTCTTTACTCGTTCCGTAACACATCATCCCGTGATCAACTCCTTAATCACACTGTGCACATTATGATGATGTCCTACCGAGTGGGCCCAGAGATACCTCTCCGTCTGCGGAGTGACAAATCCGATCTCGATTCATGCCAACCCAATGCAGACACTTTCGGAGATACCTGTAATGCACCTTTATAGCCACCCAGTTACGTTGTGACGCTTTGGTACACCCAAAGCATTCCCTACGGTATCCGGGAGTTGCACAATCTCATGGTCTAAGGAAATGATACTTGACATTAGAAAAGCTTTAGCATACGAACTACGATCTTTGTGCTAGGCTTAGGATTGGGTCTTGTCCATCACATCATTCTACTAATGATGTGATCCCGTTATCAATGACATCCAATGTCCATGGTTAGAAACCGTAACCATCTATTGATCAACGAGCTAGTCAATAGAGGCTTGCTAGGGACATGGTGTTGTCTATGTATCCACACATGTATTTGAGTTTCCTATCAATACAATTATAGCATGGATAATAAACGATTATCATGAACAAGGAAATATAATAATAATAACTAATTTATTATTGCCTCTAGGGCATATTTCCAACAGCTCCAGTAATGGGGCCTCCCCTATCTGGAAGGGTATTTTGTGGGCCATTAAAGCCTACAAGATGGGCTACTCTTGGGTGGTAGGGAATGGTAAGAAGATTCGTTTTTGGGAGGATCAGTGGTGTGGGAATGCACCACTATCCACTCAATTCTGGGATTTGTATTCTTTGGCTAATGAGCACAACATTTCTATTTATAAAATCTGGGATGGAATTGATCTTAAGATCAATTTTAGGAGGTGTCTGAGGGATGATCAAATCTCTGACTGGATGGACCTTGTCTCCATCGCTGGTACTATTACTTTTAAAGACTGTGAAGATACTCCAGTCTGGAAGTATAATGCAAATGGGCAATACTCGGTTAAATCCTTTTACAACATTGTAAACTTTAGAGGTATCCTCCCTGTCCATACACAACATGTGTGGAAGCTGAGGATTGTCCCTAGAGTTCAAATTTTTCTTTGGTTAGTTTATAATAATAAGATTCTAACCAGGGATAATCTTGCTAAGAGGCAGCATGTCCCAGACATGACCTGCGTGTTTTGCTCTGAAGCAGAATCTTGCCAGCATCTATTTTTTGATTGTGTAGTGTCGATTGAACTCTGGAGATCTATTGCAGACATATCAGGAGTTGGCAAGGTCTCTAATATTGAGAACCTTGCAGCCTGGTGGGTGTCCAGTAAGAAACATGCAGTGGTGAATGCTTTACATGCAGCTGCGATGTGGGGTCTCTGGAAGATCAGGAATAACCTGTGTTTCAATCGATCTGTGTGGTATGGTATGCAGAAAATCTGGAGAAAGGTGGCCTTGGAGCTAGCAGCGTGGGAGGTCCTGTTCTTAACCGATGCAAGAACGCAGGTCTCTGCTATGGTGGAAAAAATCGAGAAGCTGGCCAGAGATCCTCCTATGCTGATGTGGCCAGACCCCGGCTGATCCTTTCAAGCTGCACAGGGGGGCGGGACTGATGAAGAAACAAGGAGAAAGAAGATTGATGCTGTTGTTACTCTCCTTCTGTCTGTATGAAGAGCAGACTAGATGAAAAATCCCCCTGTGTACCTCTTATATTTACTTTCTGTTTTAGTAGACTTGAGCTTTCAGTAGGCCTGAGCTGTTTGTTAGTTTTTAGCCTGGTGCAGTTTAGTCCCAGGTAGCTTTTTTCTTGTGCTGAGACAGCTGCTTTTGCTGTGCTCCGCGGGCTGTATTGGTGAATGCTTGTCACACTGATTTCGTTGCCTGCAATGGAATCGGGGCTGCGTGCCCTTTTGCTCTAAAAAAAATTCTCCATTTAAAAATGAGGTGTAACACACACTATACTACAATACACAAAATTATCAAGAAAACAGTAAACTGAATGTTGACGCGTCTTTCTTTGATGATGGCTCCGGCTCGACTGCACAAGTCCTCAGAGATGAAGATGATCGAGGTGAAGCCATGGCGGGTTCACCACATGCATGATGTGGCGACAGCGGAAGCGGTAGCCCTTCTGAATGGCCTGAGGTTTACTGAATCTCCGTGTCGCAATCGAGCGATTGCGGAACCGGACTCACCTGAGCTCGTTGGTTCTTGACAGAAATTTGGAGCCCCTGTGATTCCATATTGATTGGCGGAGTGCTTTCTCATTGCTCAACGTTTCAATCCGGTGTCATTTGAACACTGCAGAGGGATGCTTCACCTCCATCATACTCCCTCCGTTCCTAAATAATTGTCTTTTTAGAGATTTTGACAAATGACTACATACGAAGCAAAATGAGTGAATCTACACTTTAAAACATGTCTACATACATCCGTATGTTGTAGTCTATTTGAGATGGCTAAAAAGACAAATATTTAGGAACGGAGGGAGTATTACGGAGTAAATTTACATCATTTAGATTGTCTTATCAAAAACAAATACGAGGAGATCATTGCAGATAATTCGTTGCAGAGAACCCAGTTCAGCCAGCCAAGAAAAAAGATCATGAGGTAGCAGAGCACAGCCGTTTGTCTGATGCAAAAAAAACCGGTGCCTCGGTCAGCGACCCAACCAGAAAATCGGTTAAATTACACGGCCTAAACCGTGCAACACCGCCGTCCTGATACTCCCTTCACATGAAAACCGTTGTTGGGCAAGTGAAAGAAAGGGAAGCAGAGCAGGCACTCCATGTGTTTCGACACTCTTGCGTGCGGTGCGGCCCGGCGCAGATCTCCGGACTAGATGGAGCGGCGGCAAGCTGGAGCTTCCACGTTTTTTTTTCTCCAGGGAAAGGCTGCAAGCAATGCAAAGTGTTTAGGGTTAATTTTCAAAACAATCCGTCTGGATTTGTCTCTCTCACCCATGGATGTATGCATGTATGTATGAATGAATGAATGAAAGAAACTAACCATGTACTCCCTCCGTCCGGAATTACTCGTCACATAAATGGATAAAATGGATGTGTTTAGAACTAAAATACGTCTAGATACATCCATTTCTCTGACAAGTATTTCCAGAGGGAGGGAGTATGTAACCTATGTATGGCACACATGGGAGAAAGAAAGGATTCAAACACCATTACTCTGTGCAACACATCATCAAGTGGCCAGACCGGGCGCCTTTTCTCGCTTTGCAAACACAAGGTAAATAAGTAAGTAATTCACGAAACACGAGTTTCGGCGCCAGGGTTGTAACTAACAGGCCGTGGCGGGATTTGGCTCATCTGTAGGGTGGATCTAAGCAAAACCTATCCTACCAACGATCGGTTAAACATTACAAAACGGTGTCCTGATTTGCCTGCATCAGTAATGCGCGTTTCTCTTAACTAGTGACCGATGATGACCCATCGCAATGGCACACAAGAGTAGAAATGCAGGAGATGCAGTCGTATCGTATGTGTACCTGTATCTCTGGCTGTGCACTATTCTTGTAGTAGCTACATCAACAGCTTGGCGGCATAAATAAATCCCAGGAGCACAAGCACAACACCTCTGACAGGAACCATGCTACGCCAACCACATACACTGGCAAGCAAAACCTCGAATCCGATGCCTTGAGTGCGGGACACATACTGAAGAATGAGAAACAGATAAAGTTATAGTACATGTCTCCTGAAAAGAGCGGTATCGAGTAACGAAGAGAGTGCAAAACTACTGTTACTATAAGGTTACCTGCTGGCTGCTGCATGCACGTCCTGAAAGTGAGTAGAGTTACGCCTGAACCACTCATCAAAACTTTAGACTCCCCCAAGCGCATCACGGCACGTTGGCTTCTTTGTCGGAGACGTGCCCAGCTGACACGATCTGCAAAGCTGTGCCTCCGACGAGCCATGCTGTGAGCTCTGGTTGCTGCTCGAGGTGTTTGAGGGGGGATGTGCTTCCGTCCCTTGTCTCGGCACCGTACACGAATGGAAGACGCAAGGTAAGAAAGCTCTCGGGTGGAAGGAGAACTCTGCATCCAAGGCTGAACGATCCTTGTTGATCACGGTCAGATACATTTGATGCCAGACATGACCTCTGATGCCCAAAAGGAAAAACAAGGAATCCATTAGTAATAAATACGATAATGCACGAGTTCACATGATCTGTATTACTAAAATTTATTAATTTATTTGCTCAACACTAAAGTGTTGAGAAGACAACATATGTATTGTTGTGATTGATTGTACCCACCTCAAACTGCACGAGTGGGCAGCTAGCCAACAGGACAGGGAAATCAGGCGTCACCTGCGCCGGAAAGCAACATCAGTGGAATGACATAAAGATCAGTTATATAGATACTGCAATGTTAAGCAGGGAGTGCTTAAAGATCAGTATTAGAAATAAAACTTTAACATCTATCAATCTATGTTCCCAATGTAAATCATATAAATGCTGATAAAAGAACTGTAGCTTGAAAAATAAACTTACGATGAAAATCCGTTGAAGTTGTGACACAGCACCAGCAACCTTTACATCTTGATGCCCCTTCCCGTCTGAGCTCTTGCAATGTGGGCAGTGCATATATATCGGCAGATTTCTGTTCAACAGTGAATATGCTTCTCCACCATCATCGGCTGTAACGTATTGAAGATAATGCTCTCCCTTTCTGACAGTATGTGCATCTGACAGAATATGAGCAGGCCGCAAGGTCTCGCCATCAACGCCGGGCTGAAGCAACTGCTGCCTGCTATTTCTCCCTGATGATTCCATTGGCCTATTGGATTTCCGCCCATTGTTTCCATTTCCTGTAGTTGCTGCCGACTTAGATGCATTTGGGGGCAACTTTTGTGAACTGTGCTTACTTTCTGCTTCATTGTTTTGATAAGATCTTTCATAATCAATCTCCTTGAGATACTTCTCTGACAGTAAGAAACGGTGACCGTACGAGCACTCATGCTCAAATCCCACATATACTACAAACTGTTGTACGGTTTGAGCAGCTTCTTTAGTCTCATTTCCAACAGTAACTGGCACCATGTTGCTCCCGATCTGTAGAAAGGGCTTCCCATCGGCAGTTTCACTACTAATATTTTTGCTCATCTTCTCAGATTCATTTTCTGCTACAGGTCCTTGACTGAGAGCTACATTGGTTCGGCCATTAGTCTGTTCCGCTACGCTCACCTGCCGTTCATCTTTTCGGCTAGCAGGTTTTGGTGGTCTCTTCAGCTGGAGAGCAGGAAACTCAGAATCTTTAGTTGTGCTGCCAGCAACAACTTCAGCAAAAGGCTTTTTCATAGTAAAATTTGGATGACCTTTACCAAAACTAATAGCTGAGTTGTTTGTTGATTGCACTTCAGGTTGTTTTCTGGGATTTTCAAGCTTCGCAGATCTAATTTCTGGTGCGACTTGGTTTGTAATGGACTTTACTTCTCTGGAAACAGCAGGTGGAATCTGGGGGTTCACATTAGATGTCATGGAGGAAGATTTAGTGGCAGCATGGGTGCCATTTTTTCCTTGCCCTTTGCCAAGAGATATTGTCCACTTCAAAAGATACTTGTCCTTTGAGCAAAATCCAGCTTGGAGCAACCCTTTCGTTGGCTTGTAATATCTTGCTCCTCCAAGGCGCACCAAACGCCAAGAGGATGCCGGAAATGAACTAGCATCAACCCCCCTCGGTAGCACAAGGGTGGGTAGTAGATCTTCACAATTGGAGAAGCAGTTAAATGATACATTGGCTGTCTCAAAGTCAAAAGGATCATCTCTAAGGCGACGTGACCGTCCACAAGCACATGCATGGAGGAAGACGTAACCACTAGAATGCTGTTCGACAGCATCTGATGAAGATAATTTACCATGACGCTGGTGCTTGCATGGCCTGCCAGTAAGGCTGACAGCATCGCATTGCTGCCTTCCAGCTTCCCAGATTGTCTTGCAGTCATCTTCTAGCTTCTTGGAGAATACCTTGACGGCCGGTCCTTTGACTGCTGAGTGAAAGGATCGCAATGCTTTCTGTAGCTGCACTTCATGCACGCTAGTTGGGTAAAAGTCAGGCAAATCTTTTAAGTACACCTCCTTAGCAACTGGAAGCACCTTTTGGCACCACGATGAGGAAAATTTCATGTTAAGCCCCTTGTTGCTTTCCAAGCAAGATAAAGCAGTTTCAATAGCACTAGATTGCTCATTCTTCAAACTAGAACTTGTATGAGTAGATGATCCCCTCACACTTTCAGAATTATCGATCCCATCTTTTGCACTAATCAGTCCAGATATAATAGATGTACTAATGGAGAACCATTTATCAAAACTAGGGAGGTCAGGAACACTAACTGGCTTCCCAGATGATGCGGACGCAGCTGCTGCAGCTGCTGCCGCAGCCACCATACCGACACCAGCAACAGAGCCAGCAGGCGCATTGCCTGAATACCCGCCTTTCCCTCTCAGTCCGTCAGACTGCCGAAATATAAAATCCTTGATCAACTGAACATCTTCGTGGTTTGCAGATTGGCAGTTATTTTCTAATGAAGCGACATCCAACGATGACTTGGAGCTGAAAGAATCTTCAAACAGTCCTGCGATGATATCCAGTGACTCCCGTTTCTTATTAATTGAGCGGTCCAACAGGGCAACAACTCTGGATGGATCAAGTGAGAACAAAGGAAGATGGCTCACGTTACCAGCACCTCTTGAACCATTATGCCCTGACGACTCCAGACCGGTTAGTGTCCGGCACCTCTTCAGCAAGAACCGGATCTGACCTTCCAGAGACAAATGCAGCTTCTTGGTGAAACTACCCTCAGATTTGCTGGCAGGTCGGGCGAGCATTACCACTGAGCCAGAACCTTTTGAAGTGCCAGAAGCCTGATTTGATGAAGATGTCTCCCCCGTATCATCCACACTTGTTGCAACACTTGGACCATCAATGATATCATCCTCAAAGACAAAGAGGACAACAGGGATGCATTGGCCTGGCAACACAGAAGCATGAGAACCGGTTCCTGACATCAACGAGATGGCTGAGGGTTGGCGGCCCGAGTGACCTCCACGGCGTGCCGGAGGGGAGATTGATGAAGCCCTGCGGGTAGGCCGAGTCGGGGTGCCAGAAGGAGTAGCTTTGGATGGTGTCCCTGGTGTGCCAGAAGGAGCAGCTTTGGATGGTGTTCCCGGTGCTACTAGTGACCTCACAAATGGTGCAAAAGCATGCTTCGAAGATTGCAGCAGCCTAAAATTCTTCAAGATCTGCGTGTCGAACCGGAAGCCTTCTTGGAGAAATATTATTACATGGCATACCTAGAATTTCCCAAAAAAAAATAAAAAACACATATCAGAATCAACCTTCAAATAAGTGAATATTAAACTTCGATTAGTCACCTCTGTTTCCAAAGCTATTTATCATTACATTGGTGAATGACACAAACAGAATAATAATAAGGGAAGTATCACATTGAAGTCTATAATCTTAATGATCAGCACTAAATCTTAGATGCCATTACATGTAAGTGGTAAGCAAGTAAAACTGTTGGAGGTGTAGCTCTGAGATGCCAGCTCTACATAGACCAAGTAAACCAAAGTAAGTCCCTAGCTATTATTATCAAAGCTACTAGTAATTGTGACTCTGCCATGTCTGTATCGCAGGAATTTCCACGAACTTAGCATCCATCTGCCATAGTATTACTTCCCCCAATACTCTATTAAAAATGATGCAGTGTGACACCAGGGAAATAGTGCCAACCCTTCCACCTTAGCACCAAATTTCCAAAACTAGGTAGAATTTTGCAAATCAACACCCACTTCATGTTCAAGTTACACTTTGCAAATGAGGATGAGAAAACAGTGCTATTTGCAACTAATCACTTGAACTTGTAGCAGCCATCATAAGAATTGTAACACCCAGTCTAAAAAGACTATGTACTCAACTACCCACAATGGCCGGATGCGAAAGCAGCAAGTATAAGAAGTAATATATACAGTCTGAACTCTGAAGACAGCATATCAAAATTATGCCCCCGAGATTCTTCTCAAGTTTCGCTCTTTGCGTCAGTAGCTAGCAAGCAACCATGAGAAATTATTGCGAGAGCGAGTCTGATATGATGAAGACAGCATCGCACAATAGTTTCCATCCATGGTTGAATCAGGCAGGCACAAAATCTGAGGGCTTCAGAGCTAAGAGTAGCAGCATCTGTTGAGCTTAATCCATCCATGGCTGAATCACAGTGAGGGGCAGCACTCACCGAGAACATGAAGAGCATCTCCGGGAGGTCGCCGCCCGCGTCCCGCGGCGGGGGCGGGGGCGGGGAGGCGAGGTGGAGGAAGACCATCCTCCTGTCCCCGTCGCGGTGGTACCTGACGCCCCCGGCGAGGGTCCTGGCCGAGCCGCCGGGGGAGAAGACGGGGGCGTCGAGGATCCGGTCCGCGAGGCGCGCGGCGGCGCCCCCCGCGCCGCCCACGAAGCCGACGACGACCACGCCGCCGTCGTGCGGCGGCGAGGCGGCGGCCGCGGCCGGGGAGGGGGCGGAGGCGGGGGGAGGCGCGCGGGAGAGGACCCGCACGGCGGAGGAGGGGGACGCCTGAGGCGGCGACGGCGACGGCGGCGGCCGCGGCTCCATCGCCGGCGGCGGTCGCGGCGCGCGAGGAAGGAAGCCAAGTAGTTTCCGGGGAGTCGTTCGCTCTGGTGTTTGGTCGCTCTTCGGGTTTGCGGCTTGACATAAATAAAAAAAACTTTCATTTACTTCAGCCCAAAAAAACACTACATCTATCTATGTGAGTTAAAGAAATCCACGAGATGTTAGAAATATTAATATTTAATAGTAATAATAAAATCCATGTGCTAATCCAAAATTGAGGCATGAATGCATCTTTGCAAGTTGTGTTTTTCTTCAGATCTGATGTTCTAGGGTTACTTGATGGTGTCACGGCGAGATCGGCGACGAGATGGGTGCTAAGGAAGCGCAAAAGCAAAATTGGGTGGCGCATCGGTCAATCATGCTTGGCGTAAGCTCAATCTAGGCGTAGTGATGCGTGCGGCAGTGTCGGCGTGGCACCCATCATGTCTAGGAGGTGTCTCAAATGAAAATAGGCGTCAGAGAATGAAAGAAAGAGGTGAAGTGGAATTTGTCCTAGCATTTTCTTTTTGGTGGGATTCTATTTGTCTTGACTTCGACAGAAGATACTACCATAAGTATGCGAGATTGTTTAGAGCTAATTTAATTAGCATTTTATCTATATTCTTTCGGATCTCCCCTCCTTCGACCTTGGGTGGTAACCCTTCCAAGCCCATGGCCATTTCCATCTTCTCTTTTTGAGTCCATCGTCATTTCAATCTATTCTCTCACCACTAACATGGTTTTTTTTTTTTTTTGAGAAAACTCACCACTAACATGGTGCCCCAAATTGGCGTCGTATATGGGCCTTGTCTCGCATAGGATGCTCCAGCCCAACTATGGGCGCATATAGCAGCACTACATCTTCCCTTCAACTCTTTTTTTTTGAGTTGATCTTCTCTTTAGCTCTACATGCACCCGCGAGAGCTATATCTCGCTTATTGCGAGACCGAGTACGTTGGGAACCTTCCGTCCGGATTTTGGAAGGTTTTGACTTTTCTTTTGTTCTCCATGTTCCTTTTGTACAGGTTATATCGGGGTTTTATTTTTTATTTCCATTTTTGCCTTTTCCCTTTTTTCTTTCTTTTTCTATTTTCCAATACAGGCCAACTTTTTTAATACATGTTGAACATTTTTTGCGTACATGCTGAACATTTTTCAATGCATGTACTTGAATACATGTTGAACATTTTTCAATGCAAATCGAAAAAAAATCATATACATGTTGGACTTTTCTTAGTACATGTTAAACATTTGTTGAATACGTAATGAAATTTGTTTTAACACACATTGAACTATTTTCATAAGATTCATGAACATTTTTTGTAAACTTGGGATGGCTGCGTGTGGCGGCGCGGATCAGCGCTTCTAATCGGCGGCAGGGACCTGCACCGGCTGGATCCGGCCATGTGGGCGGTGGGGAGGCGCCGAAGTGGATGCGGGGGTGCTTAGGCGAGGTTGAGTGGTGGGAGGGGGGATTTTTACACCAACGGTGGGCGACCGAGTATATTTGAGAGTCGGGCGGGCCGCGGAGTAACTTTTTTACTCCTCTAACTCGTATAACACATCGATTAGGTGTAGTTTAGAGCAGCAAAACCGGAATTTTACGCCTCTAATACCTTTTAGGGGATCGGTTAGAGATGCTCTTACATGATAACTCATGTTCATCATATTAGTATGGAATTGCATGCATTTTTTGCTCATGGCTCCAAGTTACCAAAGTACTTGTCTGTGGACAACTTAACTGAATCGTAAAGAGAATCGCCATACCCTTCATCTGGTGTCTATTTCGTTTATATTTTTCAGGTGTATTCTTTTTCTTTTTGTGAATTTTTCGGGTGTACTCCACCATAGTCTCAACAAAATGTATGCTTCCACAACCTGTTGCTCCCTCGGTCCCTCCTGCACTCGATCACAGTGACACATAACATATGTATCCATCACACAAGCAAAAATAGAAAGAGAACAATATTTCCATTCATGCTAATCGCCTTATTCTGACATATATTATTTCTGGCACTGATGAATTAATTAAAATAACTCAAGGCCTTTTTTGAAGTTAGAACTACTAGAAGTCTTATTGTTTGAATGATGAAAACACCATAGAAAGATGTGTTTGAATGAAACAGTTATAATGGTTCTGTTTGGCATAGGTCGATGCTGACTTCGTGTAGGCTGCTGTGGTGTGTGCCTCGCCGATGGGGGTTTGCGGTGAAGTCGGAGTCGTTGGCTCGCGGAGGAGTGATGACGATGACACCTGTAGTCCGCCTCGATGGTGCTCCTCTCTCGGCAGCGTGTGTGGGTCTTGTGTAGATAGCCAGGTTGTACCCCCTCATGGGTTGTAGGGGTTTTCGCCCGCTTTTCCGTAATTAACGGGGCAATTCTCTTCTTCTTTATTAAATAGATGAGGCAAAGCTTTTGCCTCCATTTTAAACAAAAGAAAGTTAATGGTTGTGACCTTTTATTATCTGCTGGGGTCTGGAAGAATGTGTTGAAGCTGCCATACATGTAATTCACACATCATGACATGAATGCATCTCACAAAAGCAATGTCAAACACACCACTGGGTAAAGTCATGACACCAATCGTAAAATAATCCTGTCCAGCATATGAATCAACTCATTTCTATGTTTGTTCATCGATCGATGGTCAGCGTTGAGGAGAGACCTGGCTGAATACTTGCTTCTGTATCCTGGTGCTATTCCCTTGCTTTGCATTTTCATCTGCAAGGAGAACGTCATCTATCCATGAGACAATACTGTAGGCCAAACTTTCGAGCACCCTTGAGTAGCTTTCAAGTATTGCCTGTCCAATGTCCTGTGGGCCAGAGGGTAAAATGAAGATTCAAAAAGGTTAGCTACATATGATGTACTTCCTCCGTTCCTAAATATAAGTCTTTGTAGGGATTTTACTATGAACTACATATGGAGCAAAATGAGTGAATCTACACTCTAAAATGCAACTACATAGTGGAATCTCTCCAAATACTTATATTTAGGAAAGGAGTATATCGTCTCTGGTTTTTTTTTTCTTAAAAGAGATCTTTTCTGGCATCCTGAAGAGATGCAGTTGCTAAAACGGTTTCTGATAAAACAGTAGCAAATTCATGGATAAACACTGAAATCAGACAACATGTAGTCTGTATATTCAGTTTATTTAACCACTTGATCTCCTCATAAGCTTATATTTACCTTATTGTAGTGAATCTTGCTTGTGTCGAGGGTGGTCTGTGAGAGGCCTGGAAACCTTTGTTTCAAGCACAGCAGCAGGCTCCTGGCCCTGCTTGCCAGGATCAAGTTCTTGTCCCCATCGGCGTTCAGCTCGGTGACGTTCTCCCATTTGGTCACCACGTGGGTGATGCTGGCCTTCCTTCTCCACACGTACATGGCAGCCTCGACACGGTCGGCGACCTCGAGCGCCTCGTGCTCGGAGCTCAGGTTGAGGAAGTCGAGGAGGTGGTCCGGCGAGAACTGGTCCCCCGAGGACATGTACCGGTAGATGGCGTCGCCTGTCCCGACTTTCCCAGTCTGTTGTTTGAGCAACATAAATGCATGATCTATTAGAGAGGGAAACTTGATACTCCCTCCATCCCAAAATAAGTGCCTCAACTTTGTACTAGCTCTAGTACAAATTTACACTAAGCTCAATGACATTTATTTTGGGACGTACGGAGGGAGTATATTTTTTGACAAGACTACATACAGACTACAGTACATGGAGAATGAAGCTACTTGATCTCTATATACGGATGAGGTCCTTCGCCAAGTATTCTTACATACCTTGGGAAGTGTTTCAATGTATGAGGATGGGATTTGCATTTCGGAGAGGATAGCGTTGTTGATCTCCATGGCCATCTTGTGGATCTGGCTGGCCTGGTCCCTCTTGTGCTGCAGCTCACGGTGGAGAGCATCGGAGAGGCCGGATTCCGGCACGCATGGCTCGGGCAACCACCACTTGTCCTCGTTGCGCTTGAACGACGACGGCTTCTTGGCTTCACTGAAGGACTGCTTCCTCTGGTCCGCGTACCAGAACTCCGCCTTGTCAAAGCTGTCCAATATGCCCTGCAAGCAAGGGCATCAGAGTCAGTCATGAATGTGTTCTGCTACGAGAGTTGATATGAACAAAGTATCTGAAGGAGGCTTTACAAGGAGCATGGTTTCTAGCTTCTCGAGCGCGGGGAGGTTCATCAGGATGTCTGATCGCGGCGAGGTTGCCATCACCTGCACACACAAATATGTTTGTTAGTAAGCAGAAAGCTTGAACTTGATTATCAGGAGGATGTTGGCATGGGTTACATCGTGGGTGCTTCCGTCGGGCCTGGCCTGGACCGTCGGCGCGAACTCGACGATGTACTCGCAGATGGAGAGGAGGCAGTCCATCTCCCGGTTCCACATCGATCTCTTCTCGGGGGGCAGTGACTGCAACCTGTGGCAGGTCCCAAACACAGTGGCTGCATGCATGCATGTATGGATGCATCAGGTGGTCAGGACCAAGTTCGTTGATTCAACAGGAAGGAAGAAAGAAGTTGTTTCATCTGCAATTAGTTAGTTCCAAGATAGCTAGCACTAGGTATGTAGGTAGGTACGGTACGTACCGTATAGGTTGGTGATGGCGTTGGAGATGGCGACGGCGGTGCAGACGCCCTTGCCGCCGCCGGACATGTCCTCCCCGAGGAGCAGCTTGGTGTACTTCTCCTTCATCAGCTCCATTTCTGAGCAGCATGTAAGACACTCATCAGCCAGACTGCGTGCAGGAACAGGAAGAGAAAAAACAGATTCCGGCGATCCATAGATATATACCTTCGTCTTCCACGGACCTCTCGTCGACGGCCTGCTGCAGCTTCTTCATGCTCAGCTTGCTCATCGCCTGCGAGAGGCGCGACGGCGCCGCGGTCACCTTGAACGACGCCGTGCGGGCCATGCCGCCGCCGCGCCCTCGCGGCGAGGAGTGCTCGTGCTCGTGCTCGCCGGCGCCTCTCTCGGAGGAGAAGGAGGCGACGCGGAAGAGCGGGCGCGCGTAGTCGCGGTCGTAGCTGTACTGGCTGTGGAAGCCCGGGAAGGCCGAGCTGTCGCCCATTGCCGCTGCTGCTGCTGCGTGTAGGTTTGAGCCTTGGCAACTGCAAGAAGGAGGCGTAGGCTGGTCCGCTGGTTCAAACTTGTAAGCAAAGTCAGATCATCCCCACATCTAGGCCATCTACGTGCTCCTCATGAAGAAGAATTGGTACATCATACTCATTTTTTTTCGGTTGGTGGTATGCATGATCATGGCAGGCACCAAGTATGTATGGCCGCCAGCTGAAAAATGGAAAGAAAAAAAAATGTATGTGACGGCAACGAAATGGTGGCCACGTACGTAGGATCAGTATATATTATCTTTACTAATTAGTATGGGCTCTGGTCTGGAGCATAAAACTTAAGAGGGAAGAAGGTGGGAGGCGACTAACTGGTCAACTAGGAGTAGTAGTTGATCGCGGAAGCAGACACAAGACGTGAGAGATCCGAGAGAAGGCTTCCTTGATGTGACTTGGGCCACGTTGGGCTCGGGCCAGTCCGTCGTGCGCCCAAGCACGACGGGCCAAGTGGCCCATGGTCCAGCAACGTGCCAAATGGTCGCAGACGAGTCAGGAGAGAACCATCCAATTACTCAAAAAAAAAAAAAGGAGAGCTCCATCCATAGCGGGCAGAGGAGATGAGCAAGATGGCGAGTTTGGGTGGAATTCCTAAAAATAGAAAAGCCTGCTACATTCACTACAATAACTTCCAGTTCCTGATTCAAAACAAAAGCGATAAAATACAACATTTAGGTGAATGCAACAAGCATAGATCAGATAACGCGCCAAGTCAATCAGTCTCTCAGCAATCAAGCAAAAAAGAAATCCGGATACCGCAAAATCTATGCATGTATGTATATGGCTACAAGCTAAAGAAAGCTCCACTCAATGACCACAAGAATCCATCTAGGAAGAAACCATGATCGACGGAACAAAAGTAATATCTCAACCGTCCATCGACTATCCCTGGCAGCAGCTCGAAAGCAAAGCTCCGACGACGCGCTCCGCATCTGCCTCCCTCCCCCGCTCAGTCTGTCGAGTTCTCGTGGAGCAACACGTACTCCCGGCTGCAACCAACGGAAGAAACGTTCGTTCACACCCATAAGTCTATGAGCTCGGAAGGCCGGTTGTGTTGGCAAGAGGTTGCTCAAACAATGAGATCTAGGAAAGTAACAACAGACTATTTAGACCATACCTACTATTGCCAAACTTGATGTTGTCCCTTTCGAAGAGTTCGTAGTAGCGGTGGGACTCGACACGATCCTCCTGCAGCATTACATCATGTTTGAGAGAGAGAGAAAATGGAAGCGCCATAAACCAAACCAAGGTTGAAATGATATCACGTGGAGAACATGTGTCTGGAAAACTTACATTGATGAAAGTCCCATTGGTACTGCCAAGATCCATCAGATAAGGCCTACCAAACCAGGCAGAAACATGTTAAGTCATCATTCATTAACATATGATGAAGTACACAAGGACTAGGACAAGCATGCTGATCAATTACGAGTACAACAATAGCTAAGTAAGTACCTCACTTGCTTTGACATCATGCCATCTGGCTGCTCCTTCTCTACAAGTCTGATGAATAATAGGCAAAGGATCATTTGATCAGAGTACGATTTCTCAACATACACAGACAAGAGTTTTAGGCACTTACTTAGGCTTACCTATATTGAAGAACCGCATGTTGCTTGCTGCAGGAGGGGTGGTCGGTGGGGATGTCTGCAATTCTCCTTTCCCTTCCAAAAAGGTAGTGGCTCATGCGATGAACATACAACGGTTCTGTTCAATCAGGTAGCATCATCAGAAACATTCAAGCAACTCAAGTATCATGTCATCAAGAAGAGCATGCCAGTTCTTCAGCAGTTCAGCACCCTGCATCCTTGCTAAGGAAATCCTCTGTAAAGACTAGGGAGCTACACATCCATTTGGAATTCCACAATAAATTACTAACTAAGGAACCAGACATGCCCTAATGTCTTTATGAACCTGCTTACTGCCATTGACTTCAGTGCATTCACTATAATTGAAAACAAATCTAGGGAGTCATTTATAAAGCATCAGATTTCCCTTGTAACAGCTATTAAATTGATGTAACCAGACACTTGCTACTGAACCTACTTTTCTTTGCAATGCTGGGACGAAAATAGAGAATTGACTGCCAAACTAGATAACTAACCATTGGCATGTGTGGAAAAAAAATCCTGTTTCTCAGATTTCCCTTGTAACAGCTATTAAATTGATGGATAGCATGATATGAAGCAAATAATAGCTTCGTGTATGGAGAGTAATAAGTCAAGGATAAGTACCATTCAGTGCTTCACCACCCTTGAATACATAGAGTCTCCATCTAATATCTGATTTGCGAGCCTCTGGAGGTTCTGAATACAACAAGGTTATACCTGAAGAGGAAATAAACTGTCAGCTCTGGAGATTGTACAGTAACGGTGCACACAAGGAAAAGCTTATTTATGTTAGCTTTTCTAATTGGTTGTACCACCATAATAGGAACTGTAGGTGTCTATTATCATTGATCATGCAAACAATAAATATTCAAGATATAACATGCTTGCGATCAGCACCTCCAACTTTGTTAGTCTCCTCGGCAAGCTTTCCAGACAGCTCAAATGATGGTTTTTGCTGCAAAATAAATGCATTTGCTAAAATAAGAATGTGTAGTAAATGAAAAGACGAAGCAAAAAAATGTTGTTACAAAAAGTATTACCAGAAAACAACAATCATCTCATATATGAACATTCCTCAGATAATTGAATCGACATTAATGCAATATCCATCATGGTGTGTAGACTACCTTTTCTTTCACCTCCAGAGCTTCTGCGGCAGTATTCATCATTGCCAATGAATCAGCATCACCACTCCTGACCAAAACAGTGTTTGGCGGTTAATAATCGCAAACAAAAAAAAATGCATAGCAGCAAGAACATTGGTTAAAGCAAAATAGCATGCTTCAAACACACAAGAACTAACAAGAAACTCTGGTTATATAGCACCCTCGAGTAAAACATAAATGATTCAGAAATATGGCATAAACATAGCAGCCCAGCAGAAAAGAGGCAACCCGACATACTTAACCAATAACAAAGAAAAAATGGTGCATAATTGCTTTCACAGTATAGAAAGTCACAAACAATTAAGGTGATCCCAACTGAGATGGTTTTCCAAAAGAATGATGACCCAGAAACAACAGAAAATTAATTGCCCCAACTATGAGTATGTTTTTCACTTGAGAGGGGAAGATGCTTGACAAACAAACGTGTTTATAAAATTGGGGAGATCCTTCTTTTGCCATGAAAAGGCCCCAATTTGTATCTGCCAACATAAAGGGCATGAATCTTCATGCGACTCAACAACTCATTATTTTATCTGGCACTGGTGGCGACCAAATAGCAATCAACTACTCCCTCCATTCTGATTTACTCGTCGTGGTTTTAGTTCAAATTTGAATTAAAACCACGACGAGTAAATTGCTACGGAGGGAGTACAATGCAGTATCTGCCACCACGAAAGGGAGTAAATCTGAATTGCCACTCGTCATCATATCAGAGTATTGTGTTTGACACTGGTGGCGAACAAATAGCAACCAAATATAATGCAGACAGAAAATAACGTCCATGCTCCCAGCCAGCTGGAGCACGCATCTCGAACACGAGTTCGGAAAGCAAAACTTTTCGAAAGCCATTACAAAACAACCTAACTTCTGCATACTCTACATAGTAGAGGTATCAAGATCATTTTCATGTCTCCATTACAGATCAGAGATCACTGTCGTCAGACTGCCAATGGCAACTACAAAGACCGAACACTATTTCCTGTGACAACAAAGGATTACGCCCTTTGCCCTTGGCTGATACAAATTTGGGCAATATTGTATCTGGACAGTGGTGAATACATAAGAAAAATGTGTCTTCATTTTGAGCATGAAGTATGTCAACATCTAGCAGGTCACTAAAACATTGCTCAGGTAGAGGACCAGCTTAATACAGATCAAAATTAATCATTACATTGATATATAATTTCCCTTAATATATGTGCTTATACCAACAAACAGAAAACTGTAATAAACAAAGCTTCTTTCGAGAATATAAAGAAGTCCATAAGTCAAGAGTTTTGAACACTCACCGGGATGCTACATCCACTCTAGAGCTTGTATCCTGAAACAAATCAAAAGCAACTTTCAGACTGAAGTCTACACACAACGATATAATAGCAAACTAATAATTATATCCTATAGAATCTGCAGACAGGAGGGTTCAAATGGGTCATGGTTAGTGTATGGTATGTATAATGAAGTGTGAGCTACTGGCTACACAAGTTGCACAGCATCCAATTGATATTCCAAGGTATCAAATGATCTTCTGACATCCTGCTCATATGGGTAGAGCTTATCACATATTGGGCAGCAACAAGGAACATACATGCAACAAAAGAAGACAGGTAGCCAAGTAACATACGGTATTATGAAGAGATATGAAGAAAAGGGTTGGGTATCACCACACACCTCACGATGTGCTGCACTTCTGGATGCCCTTGGTGATGTGTGAGATTCATGCCTGCCCCTATGTCTATGCTCTTCTGGAGACCCTGATCGGCCATGCCTAGATGATCGTCCTGATCCACCATTGTTCTCATTCCGGTCTGCCATTCTATCTCGCACAGAATCCCTTCTGGGACTTTGGTCTGTCCTTTGCTCCCTGGAACCACCTTTTCGGTCATACGGATCTGATCTTTTCCCTCTTGAATCATGTCTGTCATTATCCTGGCCTGAGCGTGCCTCTCTCAAAGCACCTGATCGATCATCCCTGTCAGTTCTTCTATCTCTTGAGTGACCCGTTCCATCATCATCATCCAGTCTTCTGCCTGTAAAAGCACTCCTATCATCTTTTGGCTCCACCTTCCTATCCCTTGACGCATCCCTCCCCTCATCACGCTCCCTGTGCTTCCGTGTGCCCCGGTCTTCACTACTGGGAGGTCTCCGACGGTCGCCCTCAGTTACATCTGCCCCTTCCCGCTCAGCCTGAGCTCTCCTTAGTCGCTTGGAACGTGGTGAGAGCGACCGAGACTCCCGTTTCCCAGCAGGTGACGGCGACCGTGCATGTTTCGGCGACCTCACCCGTTTCTTCACCTTCTCTCTCTGTGGCGATCTCTCCCTATGTGAAAGGCTAGCCTTGACAGGGGACCGCCTCCTAGGCGAGCCACTCCTCTCAACATTTGAGCTCTCCCTCCGAGCTGACGAGCTGTGCTTGCGTGGAGGCGACACGCGCTCCCTGGCCGGAGAACGGGACCTTGTGTGCCCCGGCCTCCTAGGCGAGCCAGTCCTCTCAGGCCGTGACCTCTCCCTCCGAGCTGGCGGGCTCTGCTTGCGTGGAGGCGATACGCGCTCCCTCGCCGGAGAACGGGACCTCGTGTGCCCCGACCTCCGGGAGGATTGATCCCTCCGGTCCACAGTAGAAGCCATTCCTCACCTGAAAGTATTACAAAATCAATTCAGAAGGAGAAATAAGGGGCAAACCGTGAGGGTTCATGGATCGCAGCAGTGGGAGACCCATGGATGACCCAAGGGTGGGGTGCTAACTTATGACACGCTAAAAAAAGGATATCTCACATAAAAAATGCCTAACAAAAGCATACTGTAGTGGATAAATGCCTATTGCAAAATATATGTTTCCATCACAAAGCAGAAACCCTATCAACTTCAACATTAATACAGCTAAAATTAGACACTCGGCGATGGACTCAAACTACTGACAGTGCTGCAAGCACAGAATTGCTTTCCCCAATGTGTGTGTCGACGGGTATAAAAAATCAATGCTTGGTTCAGTTTCGACCACCATCCAGCTACACATAATTACAAAAGAGAACATAAGAAAATTCAGCAGCACAGCAGCAATCTAGTTAAGTAGAGAGCGCAAATGAACATACTACATGAGTTTCAATCATCAGACCACACACAAAATAAGAAAAACAGGACACATGGTTCCAGTTCAGTTGGTATGCATCTAGCCACAGAAATCCATTGCAAAATATCAGAAGGCGCCGCGGTGCTGTTACCGTTTCCCGGCTTGATTCTTGCGGTTTTGCTGATTTCGCTACCTCCGGGCTGGATTAACCTGCGATAGGTGAGAACCGGTTAGGATTCGGGGCCATGCTGACCGTGCCGTTCTAGGGTTCAGAGCGGGGAGGGAGAAGGCCAGCGAGAGGAGCCACCGCAGAGAGCCATGGGTGGAGGGAATGAGGCGGGAGGGGCTGCCATGGGGCGAGGGATGGAGACGGAGTGGGGGCGCGCGCCATGGGAGGGGGGCGCTGGTGGGAGGGAGGGAGGGAGGAGGCGCCATGGGAGAGGAGCACGAGGGGGCGCGGGAGCGGAGGTGCGGGGAGGAGACGGGGTGGAGCGAGGGTGCGGGCACGGAGAGAAGCTTACCTGGGCCGCCGTCGCCGCCGGGGTTCCGCCGCCGCCGCGCGCTCGTCGAGCAGCTGGACTCGGTGAAGATGAAACGAGGGGAGAGAGAGAGGGAGGGAAGGGCCTAGAAGCGGATTCGGCCCGGGAGCTCGATGTTTTGTTTGGGCCGGGCACAGGCTACGCCGACCTTTCCTCTCCTGTCTCAAAAAAAAAAAGTAGGACCATCAAGACTAATGGTGTCGGAGCACCAGGTGTTGGATACTTATTACTGGACTGCATGGCTACAGCCTACTCCCTCCGTTCCTAAATATAAGTTTTTCAAGAGATTCCAATACGAACTTTATACGAAGCAAAATGACTGAATCTACACTCTAAAATATGTCTATATACATCCATATGTAGTCCTTTATTTAAATATTTAAAAAGACTTATATTTAGGAACGGAGGGAGTACATGGCAACGGATAAATTTTGACAAGTCATCAATCTACTTCTGTAAAGGGGTTCAAAATATTAGAACGGAGATAAAAGGCTTGCTGCAAGTTCCGAATGAGACGTCGAATGAAGAATATATTGGGACACCATCTGATGTGGTGTCATCAAAGAATAAGAATGGGGCCTTTAAATATTTAAAGGTCTATCTTTGGAGCAGAGTCTAGTGACGGATTAAGCGAACTATATCAATGGATGGTAAAGAAATTTTGGTCAAGGTCGTAGCTCAAGCTCTGTCAATTCTTGCTTCAAACTCCCAAGGGGTCTATGTGAGAAACTAAATATGGTAATCGGGAAATTTTGGTGGGGAAGTGGAGATGGCCAGTGAAAACCACATTGGGTACCATGGAAGGACATGACACAGCTCAAAGGCATGGGAAGCCTAGGGGTTAAAGACTTTGAACTCTTTAATTTATCTCTGCTAGCAAGGCAGGTTTGTCGCATACTGCGGAACCTGGAGTCTTTGAGTGATCCAATTTTGAAGACTGGTTATTTTCCTAACACTTCTTTGTTGCAAGCTGAGTTGGGATCACACCCAAGTCAAATATGGAGGGCAATTGTAGAAGAAGAGATGTTCTCAAACAAGGCCTAATTAGAAGAATTGGGAATGGTATGGATACCAAGTTGTGAGAAGATTACTGCATTCCCAGGACGAAATGATGAAGTCGTATGGATGCTTGAGCATCAACCCACCTCACGTAGCATCGGAACTTATAGATTCCACATCGGCCTAGATCATGATTCATGAACTAGATATATAATGGTAGCATTATTATGTCACAGAGGGAATTGAGATTTAGCGGACAACTTTTTGTTCTGTTTAGTTCAGGCTAGGTATCACATTACATATGGGTGTTCTATTTGCTATAATTGCCCCTTCTCACTATTGCTTCAAGGCATCATCTTGAAGAACCATTGCTCGCCATGTCCAATTCCAAATGTGCGTCAATAATAATTTACTAATGACTAACATTACAAATCAATGCATGCGCGCAGAGCGGGCACAATCTGTGTAAAAACGACGTCGTGAACTACAATTACTCGCTGAATAGGCAACAAATCAACAAGAAAACAATGAAAAAGAAGTCTAACCCTGGTTTTAATGGAGATGTGAGGAATGGGGACCGAAGGAAGGGCACGTCGAGATCTTGAGAAGGGTTGATGTTGGGGGGAGGACGACGACGTGGAAAGAAGAACCTGGATGCTCCCACCCCAGTGGCGTTGTGGAGCAGATCGGTGGCCGGTGTTGCTCCCCTGCTCGATGGCTCGCGAAATACTCCGAGAGGTAGTTTAGTCCAAAGGACGGCGGGAGTTCCAGTCCTGCTACTCGCTGGATGATTTAGGCCGGCGGAGGTGGTAGTGTGGAGGGGAAGAGAGCGGAGCAGGACGAGGACGATGGAACCAGGGCTCGGGTAGATGGGGTGGGGGTGGGAGGGGGGGGGGTAATCGTCCGTAAACTTAATGGTGCGATTTGCTTACACGGGATCTGATTACGTGGTGTCGTTACTCTTTTTTTCCGAAAGGTGTCATTACTCTTTTCGGGGGAGGGCTAAACATGCATAATGCTTAAAATTTTAAAAAAATGCTTGTTGCCTATTTGTTGATGATGAAAGAAATGATTGAATTAGAACAAGGATTAGCTATTTCAATTTTTTATAGTTGTGATATTTCACTGAAATACACTCCTTCCATTTCATAATATAAGAGTATTTTGACACTAGTGTATGAAAATCGTTTTGGGTGAAATAGAAATAGTATCAGGAGTCATCGACACGCTGTTTTCTCAGAGCAGAAGACGAACAACACTTCCTGGGCCACGGGTAGGCCCCCGACCCCGAGCAGCGCCGAACGAACGAACAAAGCCGACGCGCACGCGCCGCTGACTCCCCACCCACCTTCCTCCATCTTCTTCCTCCTCGGACCAACCGAGCCGACCCGACCCGATCCGGTCAAAATCCAGACGACTGACTGCTTCCCCCGCCCTCCCCGACGAGGCCATGGTGAGTCCCGTTGCCGCCGCGGCCACCGATCCGCGCGCGAATCCTCCGGTGCTGGTTTCGCTCCGCTCCGATCTGACTGATTTCATCTCATCTGCTGCTGATGCCAGGTGTGCGTGGCGTGCCTGATCCCGCTCTTCCTCATCCCCTTCGTCAACGCGCTCCCCTACCTCTTCGACCTCCTCCTCGTAAGCCCTTCCTCTTCCCTCCCCTCCCCTTCCCTTCCTTCCTTCCTCGCTCCGCCCGCCTGCTCCGGCCGGTGGTGGTGGTGTCGAATCTGGTGCCGCCGATTCATCTGGTTTCTCCTCGGTTCTCGGATTCGTGGTGCCAGCAGCAGCAGCGCGCGTAGGTGGTCAGGGGGAAGGCCGTCTTGAATTGGCTGCTTCCTGTTTCAGCAAAGCCTGGTGCGCTTCACCGGTTGCGAGATTGCGCTGGGTGATACATACACCTAGCTCTGTGGTATTGAGATGAATGAATTTTATCATGCGTCTAACAAACAGATAGTGAGATGCTATGTCAAAAAACAAAGTGGCCATGAGAATTAATGTGCTTGCAAGTGGAAGTGGTGGCAGGGGTCATCAAATTGCTGAGATTGTGAGATGCGTAGTGTTCATCGAGGCCTTGACGGTTAGGATTGAATAGTGTCTCCTTCGCTCTAGATGCACATCAGTTTGATCTCTACTCATGTGTTGATTGTTCCTCTGCCAAGGATGATTGTTTGATGTATTATTACCTGAAAAAATTGGCATGTTGCTGTCAAGGTTTTTGAGTCGACGAGTCGCTCGGGGGGAGCGACTCTAGACTAGTCGTGACTAGTCTAGGCTCATGGTCGATGAGTCGACATGCGACGAGTCGACATGAATTAAGCAGTAGAAAGTAGGTACAATAAAACCAGCCTTGTTCTTGAGTGGTTCCAATTCAGCCCTCAAGTCTTCATCATGCACAACCACCCTTGTTCATGCACCTCCAGGGAGGAGCAGACCACCACCAGCAGCAACCAGGGGATGAGGGAGGATTAGACCAGCAGCAGCAACCAGGGGAGGAGGGAGGAGCAGACCAGCAACAGCAGCAACCAGGGAGGAGCAGACCAGCAGCAGCAACCAGGGGAGGAGCAGCAAGCCCGCAACCATGGGCGGCGTCGCCTCCCAAGGAGAGGGTTCGGTCGGGGGGAGTGGAACAAGTTCGATCTAGGTTTCCAGGGGGGGATGGATCGATACAGTAAAAAAGCATATGACAGGTGGGGCCCAAAAAAATCGAGTCGTTCGACCCAGAAAACACGACTAGTCGAGACTAGTCGCTCGAGTCGCTGGACTCATCCCATGAGTCGAGTCGCCAGGCTGAGTCGACCCTGCCAGTGCGACTCATAGACTAGTCGACGACTAGTCGAGCGACTCGAAAACAGAGGTTGCTGTTGCTCTTGATGATAGTGGAATCCGTTCTCATGTTGAGATCGTCTGAAAAAAAGTATATGTGTTTCTGTTACTCTTAAGTGAGTATGCTTGTAACCGTGTGTTCCCTGTTTTATGAACACTGACCCATGGTTCGAATGCCTGCTGCAGAGCAAGGTTTATCGCATGCTTGGATGGGAATACAGGAGGCCCGAGAGAGTCCCAGCTGCCTGCCCGTTCAAGCCTGCAGCAAACAAGACTGAAGTAAGTTTCCATGCCGATGCTAGCCTTTTCTGCCCTCTTATGCTCATGCAAAATCTAGATTGCTGGTTATCATTGCTCTCCAGATTTTGCATCCTCTCACAGTTTATCTCACACAAAGTATAACCAGATAAATTTGCTTGATACATCATGCCAACGTCAATAGATAACTTAGCAGCTAGTACTTCTTAGTTGGCAATCATCCTTTGCTCCCCTTAGCTTGAAAAGGTATGTAAACCGTAACGCCCAGCAGACCACTTGTGCGCCTTTTGTAACTGTGAATAAGGACTGTCCTACTAAATTTGGGCGTTAGATTCTGTGAACACATTTATAGACTTCATTTTATTTTGCTTGTCTAGAATAAAGTTCTCAGTCCTTAAGGAAAATAACATAAGTTACATTATGCGGATGCTTTATGTATTGTTTTTGGAACTGTTTCTGTATATTGTTAAGTGTGGCAGCCAGGAATATATTTACTTGCTTTTCTAGTGTTTCTGTTGTTTCTCAGAAATTTTATTACATTCTAGGTTGTAGTATGATTTGTTGGGTATCTTTTATTTTGCTCATTCATGTTAATTTGATTACAATGAACCAGTGGCATAACGATGTGCTGATTTGGCACTCTCTTATCATCTTGTGTCTTGATTTGTACTCATTTTAGTAAAGATCAATGACTAGACTTGGTGTTGAATAGTTCACATATGTCACCATAGTTATAGTATAATAATTGCAGTATCACTTTCACCACTTCTAGAATTTCTTATGTTAGTTGTAGGACCCACTACACTATAGCAGGCCTAAGCCCCATTGCATATTGATTTTGATGAGCAACTAGTTTTGGGCTTCATCCACAGTGTGGGTATTTGCCGCCTCTAAGTCTCTAAACGTTGCCTCTATACACTTCATCCTCTGCCTCTTAAGCCAAAAAAACTTGGAGGCACATCCAAGCTAAGCGCCCGCCTCCAAGGCTTCTTGCTGAATAAAATATTTCACCGTCCCCATTTGCCAACCAGTTAATTGTAGGAGGGAGTGATGGGTTGGTTGACAAAGGTAGCATATATTATTCAGTTGTTGGTCTAGCTTTGGCACTGAAGATAGAGGCTACACATTGTGCAGTTTTCAGTTGAGATAAGAGGCAGGACCATGGGTCCCAGTTTAGAGGCAAGCTTGCCTCTAGACATTGTGGACGCTCTAAATTGCTTATGCATTTATGTTACTATTTTTTTGTGCAGGGTGGAACAGGTGAATCAACGCCTCTAGTTAACCCACATGTCGCGGGTGAATCAAAAACTCTGATGGAACCCCAGAGTGCCACAGCGGACGGGAAGAAAGATGATTAACACATGCGTTGTGTTTACAATCAAACCGCAACTAAGAAAATAATTATTGTAAGAATGTATACTTGGAGCAATAGATATTAAATGTTACAATGGTGTTCCTCACGGTTCCTTTTCCAACATTAGTTTTGTGTGCATGTGTGTTTTGTATGTGCCTTGATTTGCATGTACTCTACTAATGTTTGTGTAATATTTCTCGTGAATTGCAAAGGTGCAATCAGGATGATGAGAGATGATCCTGTTGCATAACACAAATGCGTGTCCAACCGCCAACAACTTGGTAATCATACATATGACTTCCATCACTTGCACGTCCAACTTGGCAACAACTGCCATCGTGCGTTGGCACGGGTAAAGGCTGTCTTGAATTACTCGTTTATCTCCCTCGCGATTTAGTTGTATTACAAATGATTCTCCCATGCTATAGACCATGTGTAGCAGCAACCTTCGCTAGCCTCCGTGCAATAGTGATCTAAGTCGTCACCTTCACACAACGAACACGTCAAAAAGTGCACGCCATGTGGTGAAACGGTCGGCATCACAACACAGACCCATGGTTTGAGTGCCCATTAAGGTTTATCGCATGTTTGGATGAGAATACAGGAGGCCCGAGAGAGTCCCAGCTGCCTGCCCGTTGAAGCCTGCAGCAAACAAGGCTGAAGTAAGCCTCAGTGCTGATGTTACTCTTTTATGCCCTTATGCTTGTGTAAAATTTAGATTCCTGCATACTGTTTGGTCGTCCAGATCATGCATTCTTTCGTAGTTTATTCTCGCTGTACATGCTACTTAGGGCATGGCCAATGCATAGCCCCAAGGTGATGCCTCACATGCCATGTAGGATCGGATAACAGAAAAAGTAGGTTCGGATGGGGAGGCGGGATCCTCTTCAAGAGGCGGGTGCTTAGAGACAAAAAGTGTGGTCCAGTGCATAAAGTTGAAAAAATTGAAATGAAAAGGAGGGATGCATGTATAGTGAGAGTCACTTTCTATTCTTTGATGAAGTCTACTAGTAGTAGCTTGCATTGGGGAGAAAAAATCAATACATATGCTTCAAATTACTTTTTGTCATGAGGCATATGTATTCATATGCTACCATTGTAGATGCCCTTATCTGCGCTCTTGGTCCCAGAATATATGAAAGATTCAGGTGGGAAAACTCCGCCCCCTTGTTTTTCTTAAAGTACAGCCACATACATTTGTTTCACACATCATCCTACCAGAGTCGACAAGTACCGTAGCAGCTAAACTGCAACCATCCTTTGCTTCCCTTGGCTACATGATAATCTCGCAATGGTCTATGGAGCATAAATGGCCCAGCTATTAGCTTATTTAGGTTTAACTTTTACTTTTGGGTTTTGGCTTACTATAAGCCAAAAGAAAACCTATTTATGTGGAAGCCAGAAGCACATAAATAGTTGCTTTGTTTTGGCTTATAAGCCGAAATCCAAAAGCCAGAGTTGAGCCTAACCAAGCACTCCATTAAGCTCAGTTACCTTTGAGCTTAGCCTGTTAAGTGCTCTTTAATTTACAGTGCACTCTTTCTTTGTAGGGTGTGGCGGGTGAATCAAAACCAGTAGCAAATCCTCATGTTGCAAGTGCAAATCCTCTGGTGGAACCCCAGAGTGCTACCACAGAAATGAAGACAGATGATTAGAACATGTAACGCTCGCCCGATTTGACTTATGTGAACAACTCTCACTATTTGTATTTGTGATTGTGTCGTAACCGAGAAATAATTAATGTAAGATTGTATATTTGGGCAAGGGATTGCTAAAATATTCCGCTTTCAGCATAGGTTATGTATATGCATGTGTTGTGATATTACTCAAATGCGTGTCCAATCTCTTACCACCATTGGTGACAGAGAAGTGATCCAAGTCAAAGATCACTTATATACTCGAGTATGTCGGGTCCAAGTTAGCCCCATCCTGTCTTTTCTCTTCATCTAGGTTTTGTGTGTTATGTCTCTCTCTGTCCGTTCGGGCGGTGGACATGGTGAGTATCTCGAATTTAGCTAGTATGTCCCCCCTCGGTGGTTGCAGTTTGTTTGCAAGTTTTTGGATTTCTACAGCCAGGACATGTAATCTGGTTGAGCAAATATTTATGTTTCCATCGGGATTTGGTTGCCTGAATTGTCACATATCTGTGATAGTTCTATTTAGAACAGGTAGTCTAGTACGGGGAATTGGCACCCATGCCCCTGCCTGAATCATGCGACAAAGATATATAGCAATGCCAAAGATATCCCACAAACTCAAGCACAAAAGGGTGACAAGAGTGTCATTTTATTTTTCTGAGGTTTGCAAGATTCGTATTGTTTTGTCGAGGAGTATGACATGATGGATTGCACTCTCCCTAAGCCGACAG
Source organism: Aegilops bicornis (assembly GCA_021605145.1). NCBI lineage: Eukaryota > Viridiplantae > Streptophyta > Magnoliopsida > Poales > Poaceae > Aegilops > Aegilops bicornis. The sequence continues at coordinate 689,515,174 of CM038674.1, forward strand.
GATGGGGCGTAGCACAACAATAAATTGAAAAATGACATCTTAGTAGCAATGTTAAAGACTTGGAGTTAGAGATGTTATGTTGTTTGCATCGGTCCCGCTTCTAGAGTGAGGGATATATACATATAAATGGATGAGTTGAGGTCAAATAAAATAAATTGGATGAACGTCAGTTTGTTGGTTGCTTTTCTGGTGAGTAATGTGCGCATCTTCTTTACAAGCAAGAACAATGGTTTGATGTCTTACATCATCAGTCTACCAATCCAATTCAAATTGGCTTATTGGTGTTATTGTTAAGTTGGTGTGTATGCTTGCAAATGGTAATTGCCTGTATCAAAAACGCTGCCCCGTGGTTTGAGTGCCCATTCCAGAGCAAGGTTTATGTTGTATGTTTTGATGGAAAATACAGGAGTCCTGAAAGAGTTCCGCCTGCTTGCCCGCTCAATCCTGCTGCAAACAAGACAAAAGTAAGCTTCTGTGCTGATGTTACTCTCATCTTCCCTTATGCTCGATCTAGCTTCCTGATTATCTTTGGCCTCTAGATTATGCAATTTTCGATAGTGTATCAGATTTTTGCTTATCATTGGTCTGTGCTGATGTTACTCTTTCCGGACAATGGGGCAAGCCGTTTTTTAGTTTTATTACATAGTCCAAACATAGAGGTCACACATATGTTGTGTTTTATTTTGCTAAATTATATCAACTAAATGATGCAACAATTCCATAAAATATATAGCAATAAATTGAACCAAGTACAAAAAATTGTTTTGTACTTAGACCAGGTTCTAATTATTTCACATGTTACAAAATGTAATCATGGACGGAGCAAGAAAACAAATTGAATGAGCACGAAAAAGACGAATAACCGAGTAGTGCCAACTAGAAGGTGAGGAAATATGGGGATTCGAGGACGAACCATTTGTTCACCCCCTGCAGCCTCTAGAATTTTCTATAAGCTTGACAACCATACTTGCAAATTTCTCTTAAAGTATTTGTTAGACCATACATTGTGTAAGTCCTTTAAAAATACTACAAAGAAAATACATTTGTAAACACATTGTGTTAGACATATGAATGTGAATTTGCCTTTTTATGTTTTTCCTATAGACTGAAATGGGTGTCCAATCTAGCGAAATCTGTCAATGTAAACATAGTTGGAAATTAGATTTAAGATTTGTAATTTGTTTTATTAAATACAACAACAAATATAATTTAAGATTTGCATGATAAAATTATAAACATATTTTAGATTTGCAGCATAACAATTTATGTACCAAAAGTAATAATGATTATTTTAGACTTTTGCAACATAATAATTTATGAACCAAAAGTAATAATGTTTGGTATAAACAATATTGTAGTGTAACTACTTTGTAATTAGCACGAATACTAGTTTGTAAGTAAGCATAGTCGGCATGGCTAGAAGATGGTAAAATAATCAATATGAAAACATATAAGTTCGACATCGTCTATGGCAAGGTGAGAGCACAGGTTCAGATGCTCCACCAAAGATACCTGATTGAATGAGAAAGTTGTTCCTGGACGACCCGATGGGGCCTTTGATAGCTGTAGCGCGACGACTCCCTTCATGTTACACAACGAACTTGCCTTTGTCGTCGCAGTAAACGAAGCACACCGGCCGCCCGCGAGGGAGCCAGAGGCGAGGGACTTGTCGAGGGTGGTCGCCGCAGGAGAGGCTGAGGCGGGGGACGAGGGCCAGAGAAAAAAAACAGTTTGCATGGGGACTGCAGTAAACGCTGCCCCATGGTTTGAGTGCCCATTCCAGAGCAAGGTTTATGTTGTATGTTTTGATGGAAAATACAGGAGTCCTGAAAGAGTTCAATCCTGCTGCAAACAAGACAAAAGTAAGACTCTGTGCTGATGTTACTCTCATCTTCCCTTATGCTCGATCTAGGTTCCCGATTATCTTTGGCCTCTAGATTATGCAATCTTTGATAGTGTATCAGATTTTTGCTTATCATTGGTCTGTGCTGATGTTACTCTTTCCGGACAATGGGGCAAGCCATTTTTTAGTTTTATTACATAGTCAGTGTATCTTGTCAATATGCAATGTTTCTCCCCCTTCATTAAAATCTCTCTTGATTTAAATATAAGTGTAAGCCATACATACCTCGCGAGCACGCTATATACACTCAGGTAGTATGACTTGCATATCTCCCACCTACCACCTCATCCAAGTGGACATGGGAGGTCTCATTATACCAAAATTCTAGACCTATAAAAACCTACGTAACTTTCCTTCCCTAACCAAAAACCCCCCCCCCCCCCCCCAATTCAGCTGGTGGCCCGCTTTCCTGCTTTCAACAAATCAAAAGATGCCCCTTAATCCTTTATGTTAATCACGTAAGATCGATTGCGTAGGTGTAGCATTACTCTTCATTATATATTTGTCTAAACCATTGTCCACGGGTGTGATGGGACTAAACTTGTGCATGCTTTTTTGAGCAACTAATTGTGCATGCTAGGTTCTTAAGATCTTACACTTGTGCATGCTAGGTTCTTAAGATCTTACATATGGGCCTCATGCTCACATGTGTCATGTAGAGGATTGTGCGCTCGTCCGCCAGCCCATACGAGCACTAAAAGATAGCTAGTGTATAGTAAGTACTACTGTATACTAGTAGTAGTCACTGCAGACTGTTTTGTTTCACACGTGCAGGTATAGAAATAAAGTTCATTGGTGGTCAGTAACAAAGCGGAGCAATGTTTTTGCTTGTCATCTAGGTGCCAAGTTACTATATGAAAAATACTCTCTTTGTACAATGCCTTGTGTGGCCTTAAGAATGTTGTGCATGGTTTAAGTTCCTTTGTATTAGAGCAAACTTTCATATATCGAGTTTTCTGCCGCGAGGAGGCCAAAGAACACGAGGCTGATTACAATGAACTGTTTTTTATGTGTGATAGGGTATTTCTGGTTAAAAAACTTGCATGATTAGTTACGCCATCAAGATTCTAATACTAGAGTTTGTCATGTTATTTCTTCATCTTTCTAATGTTAAAGTATTCTTTGATGTTCATGGGCATGGACATTCTCTTTGTCTATCAAGACTTCGTATCCTAAGCTTCCACAATAAGTATATGCTCCGATTTAAAATATGGTATTCCTAAGCCTTAACCGACTGGTTTGCAGAGAGCTAAGATGCTTACAACTAAGGAAAAAGAAGAATGGTAAATAATCATGTTGATGTTGGAACTTCAACAAGGCAAGTGATGATTTTTTTTTACAATATCCTATTGTAAATGACAATTGTTTGACAAGAAATATCATATACATTGGCAAGTGATAGCAAATGTATCCTAAAAGAAAATCAAATGGGTTATGTGCTTACCAACTCCTTATGATGATGAACCAGAAACATTTGCAGCTGAAAGATATCTCCTCAGAAGCACTTTGATTGCATCTTTCACATACATAGCAACATGGCAGACAATAGGCCAAGAGGCAACACCCAACAACAGAACAAGAACCCATCACACACTCGATGGAACTGAGCCATTGCAATAGAACAACATCACATTCAGCAACCACATATGACAAGTTCAAATTTACATATACGGGTAATAAAAAGGAAGCCACGTGACTTGCCATAAGACCATCGATCGGTCTTTTCGTTGGGGATGCGATTTACCCACCCTCCAGTAGTATCGAATTTCCTAGAATTAAATTGTAGAACTGCATGCACTAGCCAGTTCACCCAGAATCTCAAGCTGATGGGGAAAGGTGTGCATTTATATGCCGACCCCCCCCCCTCCCTTATGTGTGGCTCCCTTGGACCTAAACGTGGACCGAAAGTGAGCTGCAAGTTAATTACGCTAGCCGGGTCTTAAACTCAAGACCTCTTGGCACTGATACCGTGTAGAACTGCACGCACCAGTCAGTTCACTCAAAAGCCCAAGCTGATAGGGAAAGGTGTGCTATGCATTTATACATCAATATAAACGACCTCCCCCGATGCCTGCAGGTCCAGCATCTCCAACATAGATTTCTTCACCATTAAGTCAGGCCCCTCCGTGGTGTGTGGAGACAGAGCTATAAACATATAGAAGAAGCAACATCATTGATCGCAATGAGCAAAGCGAGGAGAAGAAACTTCTACAAGCATAGCATTGGAGATGTATGGAGTTGGTTAAATGAACACGCTAAAATATCAATAGTTACTCGCTTAATTAACATGCATAGAATCAAATTAGACTACTTATCAACACTATATATTACTTATTGATGTCTGTTGTTGTCATAAAGTTGCTTACGTTGAATCAAAAAAAGGAGATTATGTTTTCGGTTTATATTTAGTCATATTCTATTTGTGTGTGTAAGTCATTTCTTCATGTGTATGTGCGCGCATGCAAGTAAGTGAGTGAGGGGGGGGGGGGGGGGAATAGAACACCACTGATATGAGATGCAATTCATCTTCGACATGTCGAGGATGATTAATCTCCATCGTTGTTTGTTATTTGAACAAGGAGTGCAAGATGGATGCATACAAACAAGTCTATGTGATTTTGTGTACAAATAATGAAAGTTACACAATGGAGAAGTTTATGGAAGACAGGCATCAGCGACTAGGGTTTGAGGGTTGTTTGCGATCCCGTGGGTTCACTCGCCTCCAGTCGCATGCGACAAGATGCGGGGGGGGGGGGGGGGGTTCCACTTATCCTTCTCGGCATGTTCGTCAACAATGATCAGGCAGAGGGAGCTACACCATCGAGAACAAATTTACTTTGGTTCTTCTCTTGTTGTGAGGCCTTACTAGTTAGCCCCATGGAGCCAACAATGTCTTGTCTCCGCAAGCTTGGCCTTGCGGAATATGGGTTTATGTCCTTGCAGATGTGGTCATGTGGATATGATGAGATTGTGTTAGTCTCTGGTGCTTTTGTTGGTCCGATATTTTGTGTCTATGGACTACTTCAATGGTATTTTGGTGAAGATTTTGTGGTCCCGCCCCCAAGTACATTCAATACTCACGGCTTCTCATCTTTTTGGATGGGCGAGTCATGGGGCTTTCGAGAACCTTTGAAGGTAGTCAACTTTGTGCAGGTATATGGTTGGCGGTGCTGCTAATACGATCGGATTGGTATGGCTTCATTGAAGTCTCGTGGTATTTCATATTGCGAAGCTTATTGCCATGGAAAATAAGTCTTTGAGAGATTTTGTTGTAATTTTCAGTCATGAGTTATTTTGCAATTTCTTGGGTCTATGATCGAAATATAGTATCGGTAATGGTTGTCGAGCTTGGATACAATTATATGTTATTTAAAGAAAAATGGAAGTAACACAATGCAAGTTTTTTTTTAAACGAGGCAAAAAATTTACCATTTTCATTGATTAAGAAGAAAAGAGTTGTCCGGTTAATTAGAGGAAAACCGGGCAAAAAGATAGATTACAAACCCCACAAGGGACACATGCGGACGCCCTAGGCACAAACTCCAAACAATGAACCAAAGCATAAGGACAAGGCAACTCTGATTTTGCTAACAGCTTCGCTGATGATAGTTGCAAGCCTCATACCGTCCTACTCCAGTGTAACGTTCGGAAAGCACCGCCCATTAAAAACCCCGCAGCTTTGACATCTCTGTCACAACTAGATATCGGTATAGGCACACCCATTGGCGCACCAGACTATCGACATCAGAAGGACAAGCCTCGACTTGGCTATGGCCACCATAGTCGTTGCCACACAATGCAAGTTGTATGCAATATGTGTGTAACTTTTTGTCACCATTTGCTTGAAGTTTTCTTTGTTTTTTTTTACTTTAGGGTAATACAAATGCCCTTAATTCAATATGTGTGTAACTTTTTTTGAGTTCTAACAAATGCGCTTGATTCACTCTATCTCAAGATAACATCTCAGAACTCAAAACGCATGTCCAACCTAACAGGAGTCATACACCCGACCTCCTTGTTCAAATTCTGTTACATGGGAGAAAGCAATTGGGTGGAGAGGTGAGATCTAAGCCACCTGATCACTTGACATACTCAAGGACAGCGTAGAAAGGGTCGAGGTAGAGGGCCCGGAAGCCGGCGAAGCCGGCGGTGAGGCCGAGCTGCCGGAACTCCTCCTCGGACCGCTCCCTCCCCTGGGTCCGGTAGGTGGTCATGACGAAGATGTCGTTCTCCAGCAGCGCCCTCGTCCTCGTGCTGGCGTCCGTCGTCTCCGGCACCACCGGCTCGCACGCGATGAGCTTCCCGCCGTCGGGCAGTGCCTCGTGACATTTCTTGAGGATCGCCGTGCACTCGTCATTGGTCCACGTCGTGAGAACCCACTGGATGAAGGAAACAAGATGCGAATCAGATCAAATCTTGTTTGATTTCGGCAATATGTGACCCAGGATGTCTGAATTTCATGGACTTGAGGGCAATACACACCTTCATGAAGATGGCGTCGCCCGAGGGGATGGACTTGAACATGTCTCCACCCACATGCTTCACTCCTGCATTTTAATTTGCAGGTGCCACCGTTGTTATTAAGAAATATGCATGTGAATTTAAGATACTGCGAATTTAAATACTAGACAGAAAACCAATTTAGCAGGTTAGGTAGGTAAAACTTCTGAATACAAGATAGTAAAGGAATGCGTAATTTACCACAAAGTGCGCTACGAATCCAACAAACAAAACATTCACCAAATACTGTGCCTACCATTTCATTTTTTATCAGGTTAGGTAGGGACAAGAACTGCCCAAAAACCCAGCACGTCTGCTGCCGAAGTCTGAAGAGGTAAAAAATTCTCAAGCCAGCATGGGCATGAGTGCATTATGCATAGTTTACCCTAATATAAGTGCACTCCGAAACCTGACTAAGCTGCTGCTGATGTCGATGCCGAAAACAACGTCTGTTTCTTTAGATTATCTCCGTGTGTGGTGGTGGTACATCCACGATCTCCGGTGTACGCTACCACAAACACAATCTCGTGACTCACGTGTGCCATGTCTGCTCCGGTCGGCTGGTTGGTGGGGACTGGGGACGCATTCTTGTGATCGATCGCTCGTGCCATTGTCACTGTCAGTTGTGGTGCTATGTCCGTGCAATCCGTATGAGGTGGGCAGGGTAGAGGGGAATTGGGGATCGATCGAGGGTCTCACCGGCGATGGGGGGCGCGGCGGCGACGACGTCGGGCAGGTCGAAGTTGACGCCTTCCCGGATGGTGGGCACCCGGCGCATGATCATCTCCAGGCAGGCGCCGGAGCTGCCGCCGACGTCGACCAGCGTGGCCACGCCCTCGAACCCGCCGCCCGGGCAGTAGCCGTCGAGCAGCGCCTCCATGAACGGCTCCGACACGCCGGTCATGGCGCGGAGCATCACCTCGTTCGCGCCCCGGTCCTGGCCGTAGTAGGCGTAGGCGGGGACGCCGGCGTGGGCGCGCGCGAAGGGCTCCGGCCCGGCGGGGTCGAGCACGGCCTCGTGCAGCCGCGGCCACGCCAGCACCAGCGCGTCCTGGTGGTGCTGCAGCACGTAGTCGGCGTACGACGCGCCGGAGGGGCCCGAGGGCACCAGGGTGCGGCCCACGGCGGTCAGCGCGTACCGGCGCTCCGGGCGGCCGTCGGCTGCGTGCTCGGAGAAGACGCCGCGGGAGGCCAGCAGGCGAAGGAGCCGCTCGAGGACGGAGGGGTCCGGGTGGCCCGGCGGGAGCAGCTCCGCGGCCGAGAGCGGCGCGTTGGCGCCGCCCGCCCACACCGCGGCCGGCACGCCCAGCCGGATGACGGCCGTCAGCGCCATCGGGACCGCGATCATGTTGGCCAGCTCCATCATCGCCAGCCGCGCCTCCGGCGGCGACATCTCCGCGGCGGCCGCGGTGGCGGGCTCGGCTGCTGGCGGTTGTGGCGACGACATTTTCGATGAGGTGGAGTGGTGGGAGTGAGCGAGTCCGGTCCATCCCTGCGGCGCCACATCTATCGGCTATATAGGTGCACGCTGCCGCCTCTACCACAGGATGCTCCCTCCCGGAGAATGACATGTGGGACCAACGTAACAGCGGGGCCGCATGGCAGCGTGGAGAGGGAGAGGGGTAGAGGTGGAGAGAGTGCGAGTTCGGGGGATGACCGCGTGGCGGCACGTCACCTCATGTGGCCATCAAATCGGATCCGTTCAACAAATGATTCATTTTCTGATCTTGAGTTGCTTTCGAGATGGCTTCGTTATCTCGTGCGATGGTTAGTTTAATCTTTTTCGATTAATGGTTAGTTTAATAAAGTTAGCTACTATTACTTCTCCGTTTCATAATGTGGTGCATATAGTTTTTTTGGAAGTCAAATCTCATAAAATTTTAATTTGATAAAGTTTGTGAAGAAATACATTTACATCTAGTATTTTGTGACAAAATTTGACCATGGATTTAATTAATAAAATGTTAGTGCATGTCACAAAACTATTTTGAAACATGAACCCAATGATATAATTTTTTTATGACATGCATTAACATTTTGTCAGTTAAATGTATGATTAAATTTTGGCACAAAATATGAAGAAGGCCAATAAACTAGGACCTCATTAGATTCACCATAAGATGCAGTTTTATATTTTTTTTGTATTGTAGATCTAAATATCTTTCTTTATACACATAATTAAATTTAACTTAACAAAAAAGATTCTATATACTTGGGAGATATCCGTGGCGGCGGAGTCAGTGGAAGGCTCGGCTATCGACAATTGCGGTGACGACACTATCAATGAGGTGGAGAGGTGGCCTGCACTATTAGGAGATCTTCCCGGCACAAGTATATGTTCGTCGCTCAAGACCTCTCACCTCTATAGATGGGCGACTCAAGGGGCTATGAGAAGCTTTTATTGGTAATCAAGTTCGTGTAGGTGAACGAGTGACATTATCATCACCCCAATCTAATTGCAGTCTCTTCATCAAAGTCTTGGGAGTATTTCATCTTGCAGCGATTGATACCATGGAGCAAAATCTAGAAGAGATATTATTGTAATTCTTACTCGTAAGAGTTATTTCCTCCATAAACAAATATAAGATGTTTAAGGTCACTACTTTAGTGATCTAAAATGCCTTATATGTTTTTTTACATAGGGAATACTTTTTGTCTTTTCGGATGTTAGACCCAAAACAATGTACTCCCTTCGATCCAAACAAAAGTGTCGTGGTTTTAGTTTAAATTTGAACTAAAGCTGAACTGAAGTCACAATTTTTTTTTGATTGGAGGGGGTATTTGTATTGATTATGAGCATGACTAAAATTACATATATTTTTTAAATGGAAGAAATCAATGAGTTTAATTGGTGAGTGATGAGTGGTGGATGACGACATGGATGATTGAGTGATTGGCACAGAGGTTCTTATCTCCAGATGAAAAGCCATGATTTAGCCTTCATGCGAGATATAGCAGTGTTGATGCATGTGCGTCGTTTCCATTGTTGTTGAAGGTTTTAACTTGAAATTCTACTTTGGGGTTAGGGTATTAGCGTCATATTTGACTTTAGATTGGATGAGCCAAATATCAGCGTGTGAGTTGTGGTTTTTGAAGAAGTTTTGGAGTCTCGCGTCTTTGTTTGGTCACATGTTGCTCGACAGGTTGATTCTGGTCACATGTTTGGTGGTAGGTTTGGGGCGATGGTCCGCAAGAAATATATGTATAATTTTATTTAACTCGGGCTATTTTCTTCTGTAATTTGATTTGGTTGGCATCATTGCTTAATAATGGTTAATACTAGATAGTAATATATGGTTATGTTTAGAGGCTATGGTTAACCTTCTTCAAAATAATAATAATTAAAATCAGCAAGCTGGATGCATGGCCCATTCGGACCTTTCAGTACAAATTGTGAAACCATGCATGTTTATAACATTGAATATGATCCTAGCACAATGTAAACTATGCGTTTGCATCTCTCTAGATATGCATATGCTAATTTCGTGGGGACCTCGGCGGCGGGGTTCACTTCTTCATTTTATCTGCCAGTATGATTTCTGGGATTAGGATTCCTGTTACATGCATGTGTGATGCGTCTGGTGAGTGGTGACAGATGGATATAGCTAGCTAGCTAGCTGTTGTTTCTTTCATGGAGAAGGCTATGATCTCGGCCGATTGGTGAGTGGGCAGGCAACATTTGGTTTTGGTACGGTGGGGGAAAGGTATGGAGTTGCTGCTCTTCTTTGAGCCGGCTGACAAAAGAAATGGTGAAGCAACAGCTAAGACACGTGTATATGAAGCTGATGTGAGTGCAGTTTTCTCGCAGCAAACCTACAGCGGAATTGATGAGCCAATTGAACAGCTTGATTGTACTTTGAACAAGGTTAGAACTTAAAACAGATAAGATGATGACATCCAGTTTGTTTATTACACAAAGAGAAAACACTCAGTTTATTACATAAACAGCAGTTTGATAAAAAATTTGGAAAATAAACACACTGAAATAAGAAACGATACAATGCAGAGGCTGATTGCAAACTGCTGCATACTGCTGAGAGTTGTTCTCCAATGGCTAAGACATGAGTTGATGGGGGTATGGTAGCACATGGAATAGGAGTCATCATCAGATGCCGTCAGTGTTGGAAATATGAGCAATTTACCGAATGATTTTATTAACAGAAATACTAGATAAAGCATGGGTAGTATAGCAGTGATAAAATAAGCCATGCGATTTGACAAAGAGAAGGTAAACAACATGTTCATATATGAACCGTAAGTACACATATCTAGAGCAGACAGTAGAGCAAGTTGCATATATGAAATTGAGTCTAACATATGTAGGGCAAATACTAGAACAAGGAACTGTAGCAGAACCTCTAATAGAAAGGGGACAAACACGTACGTGACAGCAGCAGGAGCAGAGGCACTGGACTTGGGGTCGGTGTCCTCCATGTCGTCGAGGAGGTTGTCGACGTCGGGGAAGTAGTCGTCGGAGTCCGGGCGTCCGTGTGAAGAAGTCGATGGTCACAGAGCGCTCCCCAAAAACCTTATCACCCTTCTCCCATACAGGACTCAAAAGGTGCGGTTCCGGAGGCCTACTGTCCCGACCTGCAGTGCACGCCGCAAGCCGGGATGGGGAAGATTGTAGCAGCAGCGCAGTGTTTTCAGGAACTGTGTGGCGAGAGGAAGTGGACCTTCTGATGTCTCTCTGGAGAGGAGCGGCCTCTCTTATATAGGCACAGGAGAGGGACGCGAACAGGCTGCAACGGGAGGTGAAGCAACGGAGGGAGACGAAGTGAACAGGCAGCACGCGAAGAGGTGCGCCGTTCGTATTCATTATCCACTACATAAAAACTTTTCAGCTCCCAAGTGACCTTTCGTTTACACCTGTAGTGCATGGCAAGAATTAGACATCGGCTCATTCCCGCAACCAGCGTGGCCTTGTGCGCGCGTGACGAGGCGTGGCGTGGCGTGTGGCGGGCGGCGGAGGAGGAGCGCGCGTGGATGTCCCTCTTGCTCTCATGCTCATACAAGTGGGGAAAGAACCTCCCTTATAAGAAAGTCCAACTCCCACTAAACTAGCAATATGGGACTAAACTTTAGTAGTATCCCTTGCCTTGCACAGATGGGCTAAGTGGGCCTCTAGGATTTATTAGGAATTTCTGAAATAGTTATTGGGCTGCCCAAAATAGACTAAATTCTAGCAATCCCTCACCAGATCCCAGAGGCACACATAAATTTGCCTTTTGTTCCAAAACACTGTTTTATATACCGGTACTGCAGTGGAGACTGTTAAGTTGAACTTCCACCTAGAACTCTATGCTACACTAGTAAGCAACTTGAACAGTGGACTGGGCCTTGAACTGCAAGTTTTCTGCGGATCTAGCTTCACATAAAGCCTTGACCGATACGTGGCTACCGTGGGTCTTCCCCGCGGGTGGAGCTTATGCGTCATACTCTGTGATCTTTCATGAGTTTTGCTAGAGAGAACCTACTCTCATAGATTGTGACGTTTGACAATCAGACTCATATAGGTGTGTTCTTTAAAAGATGTTCTGCAGGATAACATCTCTGCTTAAATAAGCCACTTAGAACACATTAAGATATACATCAACCTGCCATGCAGATTAGGAGAGTATTACATCTTCATGGAGTGGTATTATGAATAGTAGGGATACTCTCCTCTCAGTTGACCAACAGCTTGTCTTCCACATCTAATTCACGGGATCTCCGATCACAAACAATAGGTTACCACTGTGAACAACTCATATTGTGGGTCTCATACCCATCTCCCTCGATGCATTTGTCGGTGGGAACGACATCTATGGGATCACAAGAATCCCTACTACGGTCGCGGGGCGCGGGGTCGTGAGAAGAGCGGATCAAACAGATAGCACACGGTTTCCTTATCCAGTTCGGGCGCGAGGATGCGTAAAACCCTACTCCTGCTTTGGTGGTTTATTTATCTGTTCTTGAACTAGCAATGGGGCGTGAGGAGCTCCAAAAGCGAATCCTCCTCCTGGTCGCCTTGGGCCTCCTTTTATAGGGAAAGGGGTTGCCACGGTGGCACACATGAGGTGGAAAGGTGCGATGATGAGTTTATCCCTCGCATTACATGACAAGGCGCCTTTAATGCGTCTTGCTTAGGTGTCCTTGCTTTATCGGGGACGGGGAGAGCTCTGTCTCGTCTGCCGCCGCTCCCTTCGTGGTCGACACGCCGCCTTGGCCAGCGATGCCCGTGGTGCCATGTAGGCGGGTAGGCAAAAGGTGGTGCAGTGGTGGGTCTCCACGAAGATCCGCTTGCCTCCACGTAGGTGCCTGCCCAACTGGTTGGGTCGGCAGCTGCATGCGAACGGTGGTGGAGGTTTGATTGGCGTGGGCCTGATGGTGGCCCTACGGGTGTTCTTGGCAAGGGCCTCGTCGTAGCCTCAGCAAGGGTCTTGCCGGGGCGCATGCTGTCATCCCCGGCAAGGCTCTTGCCGGGGGCCTTGTGGTCCTCCTTGGCTGGGATCCCGCCAAGGGTCGTCATCTTCTATAGTGTGTATCTGATCTTGAATGTCTTCACAAAGATCTGCATACCACCACGGGGATGTCTCCCGAATCCTCGCCCCATGGGGGCAGTGGACTCAAGGGTGACTCGCTCCGTAGGTGTGGGGCGAGCTGCCACGGCAAGGGTCTTGCCGGGTTTGCTAAAACCGCCTCCCGGCAAGATCCCGCTTCGTCCCCTTTGCTCTTTGTGGTCTTGGTCTTGGCGTCGTTCTGCTCCTTTCGAGCTTCGGCCTTATCTTGGCTCACCTCCCTTGCCTTGCTCAGTGCGGTGGTGCCATGCTCAGACTGCAGTGCTGCAGTTATAGGGGTACAAAAGTGTACCCCTCTTTTGTACACCGATAGGAGCCCTCGGGCCTGGGCCACACGTAAGCACAATCAGCGTAATTGGGCTAGGCCCAAAAGCGGTCTTGTGAGCAGGCGGGGTGGTTTTACCGCAGTAAGTCTCTTCAAGATGCGCTTCCCATGCCTCCCGCGCGTGGCTTGGCGTGGGGAGGCGTGCATGACATGGGCGGCATGCGTGGGGCTGAGCTCGGCGCGCATGCGTCACGTCGCAGTTAATGTGAAAGGAGGCGGCCTGCGTTTTCCCCCATAAGAAGGAATAACCGTGGGCGCGCTGCTCACTTTCTCATCTTCTCTCGTACCTTTTCCAATCTCGGAGCCGCCGTTTCCTCTCTTCCTTCCTTCCTAAGCTTTCGCCGTCGCCCGCCGTCGCTGCTTCGCCACCCCTCTTCCTCAATCCTCTAGACCTCTCGGCCGCCATGGCGCCCAAATCTGCCAAGGGCAAGGGGGGCTAAGGGCTCTGGGACTGTGGAGCCGCCGGAGAGCGCGCTGTCGGGGGACCGGACGAAGTCCGCCTTCTTCTTCCCCTCGTCGGTTGATGTTCATGAACTCCGGGCCTCCTTCAAGCCCTTATGGGGAGTGAAGACGGGGGGAGAGAATTCGGGGCACCCGGCGACGCGCGTCATTCCTGCCGCTTGCGCCGATCCTGCTCCAAATCGGTATCCCTTTTTGTCGATTACCTTTCTTGCGGGTTATGCCCCCCTTTTTCCGATTTCTTCTGCGACATCATGCACTCCTTCGGCTTTCGCCTCTTGGATTTCACTCCGAATGCGGTGGCGTGCCTGGCTCTCTTCGCGCATCTTTGCGAAGGCTTTGCCGGAGTGCAGCCCAACACGGCACACCATTATTTCTCCCCTTGAATCCAGCCCGGAGGCGCCGTCTCCGGATGCGTCGCCTGGATCCCAAGATCCAAGGGGGCGTACCTGAACGGTGCCATGAAGGAGAGGTGGGAGGAATGGCGTGGCCGTGGTGCTGGATTGAAGACGAAGAACCGCCGGAATTCTGCAAGGTCCGCCGAGCGCCGCCGGTCCGCGGCAGCGATTGGAGTGATGTCGATGCTGCCGGCGAGAGGCTTACTGTCTCCACCACCAGGATCCTCCGGCTGACCCGGGCTGGGCTCACCTTGGAGATGATCGGGGCGGACTTCATTCGCTGCCGCATCGCCCCGTTGCATAATAAGGGGAGGCCAGCCTGGCTTTTTACGAACCCGGCTAACATTATGCGGCTCCGCCCTGGCCTCGACCACAACTTCACGGTGATGGCGCATGCCCACTTCTGCCAGCGGCTTTTCCAACTTGATGTGGGTCGCGACGGCGAGGTCGAACGGACCGGCAAGGCCACGACAGCTGCCGCAAAGGTCGGCAAGGCCGTCAAGGGGCCGTTCTTCAAGTTGCCAGCGGGGGTGGTCCCGTTGTGCAATAACTCACGCCAGTCCGAGATCATTGCTATGATGCCGGACTGCAACGCGCACGGCCCTGTCCCGAGCTGGAAGGAGCCGACGGACGCAGATGTGCAGCAATTCTTCGACTCCTTGATCGAGGTATACGTCAATGCTGGCGTCGAGCGGTGGCTTGTCATGGACACCACCAGCGGAGCTGGACTACATCGCCACCGAGGCGAGGAGGCCTGACTTGCCATGGAGGCAGCGGCCCGGGGCGTGGAGGACAAGGCCGCGGCAGCTGCGGAGGAGGAGCAGTTCACCACTGTGGCGGCCACCGAGGAGGTCAGCAGCGTCGACGTTGGAGCTCCGCTTGTCGAGGACGCGCCCGACGAGTTGTAGGAGGAGGAGGACGTGGCGGCGGGCTCGACGCCAGCCAGGGGAAGAGGGCGAGTCCTGCGGCGGTCTGGCTCCGGCGAGCCGGTCCGGCCCGGCAGGGCTACGCAGCCTCAATTGACCACCTGGAGGGGTCCGGGCGCCACACGAGGGCCCACAAAGAAGGCTGACGAAGGCCGCTGAGAAGAAGAAGGCGACAGCCCCTTCCTCACCCGGGCGCGCACAAACCCTGCCGCCTTCTTCGCCTCCTCCGGCAGGCGTCGACTCGGATGATGATGTGGAGCTCCCTTTTGATCTCGGGCCTCTCAGCCCGGAGAGGAAAAGGAAACTGGTGGAAGAGGAGGAGACGGATGACGAGTAAGTACTCCGTTCCTTACTGTCATTTCCATTTCCCCGAATCGGGTCGCTTGTCTTGATCCATTTTTGCTTTTGCAGGGAGGCAGAGACGTTGGCCCAGAGGGTGAAGAGGGCGAGGACCTCGGCGGCAGTCGATCCCATTTGGGGCTTCAAAGACACCACTTGGTGGTGCTGAGCAGCCCGGACAGCAGCCCGGCGCAGCCCCCCAAACAGAAGTTCGTCACCAACTTCTTACTCGACATGTGGTAGGCGCTCGATGCTATGATGCTGACCTTGCCGGGTTTGCAGGAGGGGAGCGGGAGCAGGAGGAGCCACAGAGGGCTACTCCTAACACACCACCCCCATCGACTACGCCGCCACGGGGGGCGTCCCTGGCAAGGGCATCAGACACGGAGCCCACACCCATGGAGGAAGAGGGGAACTTGGGCGGTGACTTCGCCACGGGCGCCAAATCTTTGGCGGAGAGGGACTTCGCTTCACACTGGCCGTGAGTCACCATCGCTTCGTCTCTGTTTTCCCTTATTCTTTTCTTGGCTTCATTGCTCCCATTGCTGCCTGTGCCCTCCTTCAACAGACATGGAGGACGTGGACACTGTTGTTGGAGACATTGCGAGGAGGCCTTGGCGAAGGCCAGCAGGATTGCCGCCGTGGAAGCCGCCAAAGATCTTGATGAGGCCGCCACGGCCAAGCCGCCAAAGGGTGCTGCCGAGGACGCCTTGCTGAGGCCGCCAAAGGCGGACAGTGAGGCTTCTGCCGAGGGCGCCAGCGGTGGACCTGCCGGTGAGGCCGGCAAGGCCTCCGCCGAGGAAGAGGTGGCGGGTGACCAGCCTCCCTCCTCCTCAACCTCGGGCCCCGACAGATATCTGAAGGTGGGCGACGATCTTTTCGTCCATCTTCCAGGGGCGTCAAGCCGAGCGCCCGCCGAAGGGGAAGCCTTTGACGGCGAGGTGCTTGCCGCCACCGGTTTTGAGGTGGTTGATGAGCCGGGCGTTGGCGGCGACGGTTCTCCAGAAGAGCAGCTTTTCCGCGCCATGGGGGCCGATTTCCGGAAGCTCCAAGTGCTCTACCGTGCCCGCCTGGACAAGGTCAAGTCCAGGATGGCAACGGTGGACAACGCGGAGGTGGACTTCAAGGCGCGCGTCGCTGAGACGCAGACCTGGTTCCACCAGACTCGTGAGGAGCAGAGGGCTTTTCAGGAGGAATTGGCTAAGTGCAATGTGGAGCTCACCATGAAAATGGCCGACATCGAGAAGGCCCAGGAAAAGGCATCGAACTTGGTGTTGGGGAACGCAGTAATTTCAAAAATTTTCCTACGCACACACAGGACCATGGTGATGGCATAGCAACGAGAAGGGAGAGTATTGTCTACGTACCCTTGTAGACCAAAGCGGAAGCGATCACAACGTAGAGGAAGTAGTCGTACGTTCTCCTCGCGATCCAGCCGATCCAGCGCCCGTTACTCCGGCGCCTCCGAGTTCTTGGCACACGTTCAGCTCGATGGCGCTCCTCGGGCTCCGATCCAGCAAAGCTCCGGAGAGGGAGTTCCGTCGGCCACGACGGCGTGGTGACGATCTTGATGTTCTACCGACGCGGGGCTTCGCCTAAGCTCCATGACGATATGACTTCTCCGGCGCAGGGCTTCGCCTAAGCTCATGACGATATGACCGAAGTGGAATATGGTGGAGGGGGCACCGCTGCGGCTAAGGAACGATCCGTAGATCAACTTGTGTGTCCATGGGGTGCCCCCTGCCCCGTATATAAAGGAGTGGAGGAGGGAGGGCGGCCCTCTCTATGGCGGCGCCCTAGGGGAGTCCTATTCCCACCGGGAGTAGGATTCCCCTTTCCTAGTCCAACTAGGAAACCTTCCATGTAGTAGGAGTAGGAGAGAAGGAAAGGGAAGGGAAAAGGAGAAGGAAGGAAGGCGCCCCTTCCCTAGTCAATTCGGACCAGACCAAGGGAAGGTGCGGCCACCCTTGAGGCCCTTTTCCTTCTTTCCCGTATGGCCCAATAAGGCCCAATACGTATTCCCGTAACTCTCCGGTACTTCGAAAAATACCCGAATCACTCGGAACCTTTCCGATGTCCGAATATAGTCGTCCAATATATCGATCTTTACGTCTCGACCATTTCGAGACTCCTCGTCATGTCCCCGATCTCATCCGGGACTCCGAACTCCTTCGGTACATCAAAACTCATAAACTCATAATATAAGCATCATCGAAACCTTAAGCGTGCGGACCCTACGGGTTCGAGAACTATGTAGACATGACCTAGAACTATTCTCGGTCAATAACCAATAGCGGGACCTGGATGCCCATATTGGCTCCTACATATTCTACGAAGATCTTTATCGGTCAAACCGCATAACAACATACGTTGTTCCCTTTGTCATCGGTATGTTACTTGCCCGAGATTCGATCGTCGGTATCCAATACCTAGTTCAATCTCAAGCACGGCAAGTCTCTTTACTCGCTCAGTAATACATCATTCCGCAACTAACTCATTAGTTGCAATGCTTGCAAGGCTTATAGTGATGTGCATTACCGAGTGGGCCCGAGAGATACCTCTCCGAGCAATCGGAGTGACAAAACCTAATCTCGAAATACGCCAACTCAACATGTACCTTTGGAGACACCTGTAGTACTCCTTTATAATCACCCGATTACGTTGTGACGTTTGGTAGCACCAAAGTGTTCCTCCGTAAACGGAGTTGCATAATCTCATAGTTACAGGAACATGTATAAGTCATGAAGAAAGCAATAGCAACATACTAAGCGATCAAGTGCTAGGCTAACGGAATGGGTCATGTCAATCAGATCATTCTCCTAATGATGTGATCCCGTTAATCAAATGACAACTCATGTCTATGGTTAGGAAACATAACCATCTTTGATTAACGAGCTAGTCAAGTAGAGGCATACTAGTGACACTCTGTTTGTCTATGTATTCACACATGTATTATGTTTCCGGTTAATACAATTCTAGCATGAATAATAAACATTTATCATGATATAAGGAAATAAATAATAACTTTATTATTGCCTCTAGGGCATATTTCCTTCAGTCTCCCACTTGCACTAGAGTCAATAATCTAGTTCACATCGCCATGTGATTTAACATCAATAGTTCACATCTATATGTGGTTAACACCCATAGTTCACATCGACATGTGACCAACACCCAAAGGGTTTACTAGAGTCGATAATCTAGCTCACATCGCTATGTGATTAACACCCAAAGAGTACTAAGGTGTGATCATGTTTTGTTTGTGAGAGAAGTTTAGTCAACGGGTCCGCCACATTCAGATCCGTATGTATTTTGCAAATTTCTATGTCTACAATGCTCGCATGGAGCTACTCTAGCTAATTGCTCCCACTTTCAATATGTATCCAGATTGAGACTCGTAGTCATCTAGATTAGTGTTTAAAACTTGCATCGACGTAACCCTTTACTTTAACCTTTTTCACTTCCATAATCGAGAAACACATCCTTATTCTACTAAGGATAATTTTGACCGCTGTCCATTGATCTACTCCTAGATCACTATTGCACTCCTTGCCAAGCTTAGTGGTAGGGTATGCAATAGATCCGTACACAAGATGACATACTTTATAGAACCTATGGCTGATGCATAGGGAATGACTTTCATTCTCTTTCTATCTTCTCGCCGTGGCCGGGTTTTGAGTCTTACTCAATCTCACACCTTGTAACACAGGTAAGAACTCTTTCTTTGACTGTTCCATTTTGAACTACTTCAAAATCTTGTCAAGGTATGTATTCATTGAAAAAACTTATCAAGCGTCTTGATCTATCTCTATAGATCTTGATGCTCAATATGTAAGCAGCTTCACCGAGGTCTTTCTTTAAAAAAAACTCCTTTCAAACACTCCTTTATGCTTTGCGTAATAATTCTACATTATTTCCGATCAACAATATGTCATTCACATATACTTTATCGTAAAGGCTGTAGTGCTCCCACTCACTTTCTTGTAAATACAGGCCTTTCCAAAAGTCTGTATAAAATCATATGCTTTGATCAACACATCAAAGCGTATATTCCAACTCCGAGATGCTTGCACCAGTCCATTGATGGATCATTGGAGCTTGCACATTTTGTTAGCTCCTTTAGGATTGACAAAACCTTCTGGTTGCATCATATACAACTCTTCTTTAATAAATCCATTAAAGAATGTAGTTTTGACATCCATTTGCCAGATTTCATAAAATGTGGCAATTGCTAACATGATTCGGACAGACTTAAGCATCGCTACGGTTGAGAAAATCTCATTGTAGTCAACACCTTGAACTTGTCGAAAACCTTTTGTGACAAGTCGAGCTTTGTAGATAGTAACACTACTATCGTTGTCCGTCTTCCTCTTGAAGATCCATTTATTTAACATGGCTTGCTGATCATCGAGCAAGTCAATCAAAGTCCATACTTTTGTTCTCATACATGGATCATATCTCAGATTTTATGGCCTCAAGCCATTTCGCGGAATCTGGGCTCATCATCGCTTCCTCATAGTTCGTAGGTTCATCATGGTCTAGTAACATGACTTCCGAACATGATTACCATACTACTACAGTGCGGATCTTACTCGAAGACCTACGAGGTTTGGTAGCAACTTGATCTGAAGTTTCATGATCATCATCATTAACTTCCTCACTAATTGGTGTAGGAATCACGGGAACTGATTTACGTGATGAACTACTTTCCAATAAGGGAGATGGTACAATTACCTCATCAAGTTCTACTTTCCTCCCACTCACTTCTTTCGAGAGAAACTTCTTCTCTAGAAAGGATCCATCTTAGCAACGAAAAACGTGCCTTCGGATCTGTGATAGAAGGTGTACCCAATAGTTACCTTTGGGTATTCTATGAAGACGCACTTCTCCGATTTGGGTTTGAGCTTATCAGGTGAAAACTTTTTCACATAAGCATCACAACTCCAAACTTTTAAGAAACGACAGCTTAGGGTTTACCGTTAAACCATAGTTCATATGGTGTCATCTCAACGGATTTAGATGGTGCCCTATTAAACGTGAATGCAGCTGTCTCTAATGCATAACCCCAAAATGATAGTGGTAAACCGATAAGAGACATCATAGATCGCACCATATCAAATAAAGTGCGGTTACGACGTTCGGACACACCATAACATTGTGGTGTTCTGTGGCGTGAGCTGTGAAACTATTCCACATTATTTTAATTGAAGACCAAACTCAGAATCTCAATTATTCGTCTTTGCGATTAGATCGCAGAAACTTTATTTTCTTGTTACGATGATTTTTCCACTTCACTCTGAAATTCTTTGAACCTTTCAACTATTTCAGACTTATGTTTCATCAAGTAGATATACCCATATCTGCTCAAATCATCTTGTGAAGGTTAGAAAATAACGATACTTGCCACGAGCATCAACACTCATTGGATCGCATACATCGGTATGTATTATTTCCAATAAGTCAAGAGCTTGTTCCATTGTTCCGGAGAACGGAGTTTTAGTCATCTTGCCCATGAGGCATGGTTCGCAAGCATCAAGCGATTCTTACCAAGTGATTTCGAAAACCCATCAGCATGGAGTTTCTTCATGCGCTTTACACCAATATGACCTAAACGGCAGTGCCACAAATAAGTTGCACTATCATTATTAACTTTGCATCTTTTGGCATCAATATTATGAATATGTGTATCACTACGATCGAGATCCAACAAACTATTTTTATTGGGTGTATGACCATCGAAGGTCTTTATTCATGTAAACAGAACAACAATTATTCTCTAATTTACATGAATAATCGTATTGCAATAAACATGATCAAATCATATTTATGCTCAACGAAAACGCCTAAATAACATTTATTTAGGTTCCACACTAATCCCGAAAGTATAGGGAGTGTGCGATGATGATCATATCAATCTTGGAACTACTTCCAACACTCATCGTCACTTCCCTTCAACTAGTTTCTGTTCATTCTGCAACTCCTGCTTTCAAGTTACTACTCTTAGCAACTGAACCAGTATCAAATACCGAGGGGTTGCTACGAACACTAGTAAAATACACATCAATAATCTGTATATCAAATATACCTTTGTTCACTTTGCCATCCTTCTTATCCGCCAATATTTGGGGTAGTTCCGCTTCCAGTATCCAGTTCCATTGCAGCAAAAGCACTTAGTCTCAGGCTTAGGTCCAGAGTTGGGCTTCTTCACTCGAGCAGCAACTTGCTTGCCGTTCTTCTTGAAGTTCCTCTTCTTCCCTTTGCCCTTTTCCTTGAGACTAGTGGTCTTGTCAATCATCAACACTTGATGCTCTTTCTCGATTTCTACCTTCGTCGATTTCAACATCACGAAGAGCTCGGGAATCGTTTTCGTCATCCCTTGCATACTATAGTTCATCACGAAGTTCTAGTAACTTAGTGATGGTGACTAGAGAATTCTGTCAATCACTATCTTATCTGGAAGATTAACTCCCACTTGATTCAAGCGATTGAAGTACCTGCATAATCTGAGAACATGCTCACTAGTTGAGCGATTCTCCTCCATCTTTTAGCTATAGAACTTGTTGGAGATTTCATATCTCTCAACTCGGTATTTGCTTGAAATATTAACTTCAACTCCTGGAACATCTCATATGGTCCATGACGTTCAAAACGTCTTTGAAGTCCCGATTCTAAGCCGTTTAAGTATGGTGCACTAAACTATTAAGTAGTCATCATGTTGAGCCAGCCAAACGTTCATAACGCCCGCATTTGCTCCTGCAATAGGTCTGTCACCTAGCGGTGCATTAAGGACATAATTCTTCTGTGCAGCAATGAGGATAAACCTCAGATCACGGATCCAATCCGCATTATTGCTACTAACATTTTTCAATACAATTTTCTCTAGGAACACATATAAAAACAAGTTAGACGTCCTCTACTTTGTTGTTGAAAATTTTACGTGGCTGCTACGGGCTTAAGCAAGAACCAATCTCACCTACGCATCAAGACCACAACGATACTTCGTCAAATAGACTCCGTTTTAACCTTCTCAAGGACCGGGCGTAGCCACACTCGGTTCAACTAAAGTGAGAGAGACAGACACCCGCCAGCCACCTTTAAGCACGAGTGCTCGTAGAACGGTGAAACCAGTCTCGCGTAAGCGTCTGGCGTAATGTCGGTCCGGGCCGCTTCATCTCACAATACCGCTGAACCAAAGTATGACATGCTGGTAGGCAGTATGACTTGTATCGCCCACAACTCACTTGTGTTCTACTCGTGCAAAACATCAAACCATAAAAACCTAGGCTCGGATGCCACTGTTGGGGAACGCAGTAATTTCAAAAATTTTCCTACGCACACACAGGACCATGGTGATGGCATAGCAACGAGAAGGGAGAGTATTGTCTACGTACCCTTGTAGACCAAAGCGGAAGCGATCACAATGTAGAGGAAGTAGTCGTACGTTCTCCTCGCGATCCAGCCGATCCCAGCGCCGTTACTCCGGCGCCTCCGAGTTCTTGGCACACGTTCAGCTCGATGACGCTCCTCGGGCTCCGATCCAGCAAAGCTCCGGGAGAGGGAGTTCCGTCAGCACGACGGCGTGGTGACGATCTTGATGTTCTACCGACGCAGGGCTTCGCCTAAGCTCCGCGACGATATGACTTCTCCGGCGCAGGGCTTCGCCTAAGCTCCGCGACGATATGACCGAAGTGGAATATGGTGGAGGGGGCACCGCACACGGCTAAGGAACGATCCGTAGATCAACTTGTGTGTCCATGGGGTGCCCCTGCCTCAGATATAAAGGAGTGGAGGAGGGAGGGCGGCCCTCTCTATGGCGCGCCCTAGGGGAGTCCTACTCCCACCGAGTAGGATTCCCTTCCTAGTCCAACTAGGAAACCTTCCATGTAGTAGGAGTAGGAGAGAAGGAAAGGGAAGGGAAAAGGAGAAGGAAGGAAGGCGCCCCTTCCCTAGTCCACCCGGACCAGACCAAGGGAAGGGTGCGGCCACCCTTGAGGCCCTTTTCCTTCTTTTCCCGTATGGCCCAATAAGGCCCAATACGTATTCCCGTAACTCTCCCAGACTCGAAAAATACCCGAATCACTCGGAACCTTTCCGATGTAAGAATATAGTCGTCCAATATATCGATCTTTACGTCTCGACCATTTCGAGTCTCCTCGTCATGTCCCCGATCTCATCCGGGACTCCGAACTCCTTCGGTACATCAAAACTCATAAACTCATAATATAACCGCCATCGAAACCTTAAGCGTGCGGACCCTACGGGTTCGAGAACTATGTAGACATGACCTAGAACTATTCTCGGTCAATAACCAATAGCGGGACCTGGATGCCCATATTGGCTCCTACATATTCTACGAAGATCTTTATCGGTCAAACCGCATAACAACATACGTTGTTCCCTTTGTCATCGGTATGTTACTTGCCCGAGATTCGATCGTCGGTATCCAATACCTAGTTCAATCTCGTTACCGGCAAGTCTCTTTACTCGCTCAGAATACATCATTCCGCAACTAACTCATTAGTTGCAATGCTTGCAAGGCTTATAGTGATGTGCATTACCGAGTGGGCCAGAGATACCTCTCCGACAATCGGAGTGACAAAACCTAATCTCGAATACGCCAACTCAACATGTACCTTTGGAGACACCTGTAGTACTCCTTTATAATCACCCGATTACGTTGTGACGTTTGGTAGCACCCAAAGTGTTCCTCCGTAAACGGAGTTGCATAATCTCATAGTTACAGTGAACATGTATAAGTCATGAAGAAAGCAATAGCAACATACTAAAGCGATCAAGTGCTAGGCTAACGGAATGGGTCATGTCAATCAGATCATTCTCCTAATGATGTGATCCCGTTAATCAAATGACAACTCATGTCTATGGTTAGGAAACATAACCATCTTTGATTAACGAGCTAGTCAAGTAGAGGCATACTAGTGACACTCTGTTTGTCTATGTATTCACACATGTATTATGTTTCCGGTTAATACAATTCTAGCATGAATAATAAACATTTATCATGATATAAGGAAATAAATAATAACTTTATTATTGCCTCTAGGGCATATTTCCTTCACTTGGCTGCCGCGGCCGAAGCCGCCCGGAACCAGCATCAAGCCGCCTTGGATTCCAAGGATGAGGACCTCTCCATGCGTGAAGCGAAGCTTATCGCAACGCTCCGTGGCAAGGATGAGGAGCTCGAGGCCATTGTCGCGCGACGGACTCGCGAGCTGGAGCAGAGGCACAAAGAGGCACTCGATGCCCAAGCTCTGGCCCATGCCGGCAAGGTGAAGGAGCAGGCCCTCAAGCTGTCCGGGGAGAAGAGCACGCTCAACCGTGCCTTGGTAGAGGCGCAAGGAGCAGTCATCAGCAGGACTGGGGAGCTCTCCGACGCGCAGAACTCCATCAGAGACCTCAAGCTGAAGCTGGAGGATCTCGAGAAGATGTGGTCGGAGAGCGTGACTCGGGAGGAGATCTTGACCAGGAGCCTCGAGGAGGAGAAGCAGCTGCGGAAAACGAGGCCGCCTCCCACCAGGAATATGTGGTGGGTGAGAACAGGTGGATCAGCCATCTGGAGGTCGTTGCCGGCAGGGTCACCTCGCAATTGGCAACCATGGGGATGCCAAACGTGAGGTTCGCCCCCGAGCGCAGCGGGACTGTCAACGCCAAGCTGACCCAGTTCTTCGAGGGCGTCCTCGGAGCCTTGGCCTATCTTCACTCCAACAGGACGGCCACGCTGGCCGAGGAGGCCCGACGACTTTGCCGGAGGGTCGTGACCAAGGTCCTCACCAAGATGGCGCACTGGAATCCCGACCTTGACTTCACGGCCGCGATGAAGAGCTTGCTGGATGGTGTTGACCTCACGATGCTCAAGGAGCGCATCAAGCCCATCACCGACTGCATCGACGAAATCAAGAGGGTGGAAGGCCAGCGCCGGGATTAGGCATCCCGTTCTTCTTCGCCGCTGCGGGTTCCCGACCAAGACAAATCTTATCTTTAGTTAGAACCGCAGCTATGACGTGATATAATATAACTTTGAAGTACTCTTAGTTTTCATGCATGTTATTTCCCCGTTCAATTCCTCTTTGTATGCGTGCCCCACGTCGATCGGGTAGGCTTGCCGGTGCGGAAGCCCTAAGCGGCGTTTGGGGACGGATCCCGTGGCCTGCCGGCACGCTGCGGTCACGGACGAGCCACCTTTCCATTCCGAACGCGGCCGCTCGAACTGTCGAGCTTGACTCAAGTCAGAATCGAGGGCGTTGTTGATCGCGGAAGGTTACTCTGCCATTCTCGACGCAGCCGCTTGAGCTGTTGAGTGGACTCGAAACAGGGCAAGGGCGTTGCCGATCGTGGGAGAGCCCCCTGGCGTGCAGGTTTCTCATACAAAGGCGTGACATCTCCGGGGGGAATAACCTCAAATAAGAAGGGTAGCACAAATAAGGGTTCATTGCAACTTAGATTCTGTTTGCGATCGCTCGAGTGTCGATCTTCTGGCCTCCTTTCTTCTTCAAGGGTCACGAAGATGAAGGAGTGCCGGGCTAACTGCTAAAGCCGATTCTCACAACTGCGTCCCCTACCTGGCGCGCCAAAGATGTCGGTGGGAACGACACCTATGGGATCACAAGAATCCCTACTATGGTCGCGGGGTGCGGGGTCGTGAGAAGAGCGGATCAAACAGATAGCACATGGTTTCCTTATCCAGGTTCGGGCCGCGAGGATGCGTAAAACCCTACTCCTGCTTTGGTGGTTTTTTTATCTGTGTTCTTGAACTAGCAATGGGGCGTGAGGAGCTCCAAAAAGCCGAATCCTCCTCCCGGGTCGCCTTTGGGCCTCCTTTTATAGGGAAAGGGGTTGCCACAGTGGCACACAAGAGGTGGAAAGGGTATAGTGATGTGAGTTTATCCCTCGCATTACATGACAAGGCGCCTTTAATGCGTCTTGCTTAGGTGTCCTTGCTTTATCGGGGACGGGGGAGAGCCCTGTCTTGTGGTGCCATGGCCAGCGATGCCCGTGGTGCCATGTAGGCAGGCAGACAGCTGAGGTGGCGCAGTGGTGGGTCTCCACGAAGATCCGCTTGCCGCCACGCAGGTGCCTGCCCCAACTGGTTGGGTCATCAGCTACATGCGAACGGTGGTGGAGGTTTGGTTGGCGTGGGCCTGATGGTGGCCCTACGGGTGTTCTTGGAAAGGGCCTCGCCGTAGCCCCGGCAAGGGTCTTGCCGTGGCGCCTGCTGTCATCCCCGGCAAGGCTCTTGCCGGGGGCCTTGTGGTCCTCCTTGGCTGGGATCCCGCCAAGGGTCGTCGTCTTCTATCATGTGTATCTGATCTTGAATGTCTTCACAAAGATCTGCATGCCACCACGGGGATGTCTCCCGAATCCTTGCCCCATGGGGGCAGTGGACTCAAGGGTGACTCGCTCCGTAGGTGTGGGGTGAGCTGCCACGGCAAGGGTCTTGCCGGGTTTGCTAAAACCGCCTCCCGGCAAGGATCTTGCCGGGGGAGTCCGCTTCGTCCCCTTTGCTCTTTGTGGTCTTGGTCTTGGCGTTACCTTTCGAGCTTCGGCCTTACCTTGGCTCACCTCCCTTGCCTTGCTCAGTGCGGTGGTGCCCGCGGCTCAGACTGCCCGTGCACAGTTATAGGGGTACAAAAAGTGTACCCCTCTTTTTGTACACCGACACATTATCTATCACATTACGCGATAGACCCTTAGTAAAAGGATCTGCCAGAATTTTAGACGTTTGGATATAATCCAACGCAATAACTCCGGAGTTTTTCATTTTCCTGACAGACTTTAACCTTCTCTGAACGTGTCTTGATGACTTCATGTTATCCTTTGAGCTGCTCACTTTCGTGATCACAGTTTGATTGTCGCAGTTCATAAGGACACCCGGTACAGGTTTCTCAACAACCGGCAAGTCATTCAAGAGCCGGTGAAGCCAATCTGCTTCAACCGTAGCTGTATCTAGTGCTGTGAGTTCTGCTTCCATTGTTGACCTCGTTAAGATGGCCTGCTTGCAAGACTTACAAGAAACAGCGCCACCTCCATGGGTGAATACATATCCGCTCGTGGCCTTTATCTCATCAGCATCTGAGATCCAGTTTGAGTCACTATACCCTTCAAGCACCTTTGGATGCCCGGTGTAGTGAATTCCATAATTTGCAGTGCATTTCAAATAACGCAAAATTCTCTCTAGAGCTTTCCAATGCACATCTCCTGATTTTGAGACAAACCGACTCAGTTTGCTAACAGCAAAAGAGATGCCAGGTCTTGTAGCACTGGCTAAGTACATAAGCGAGCCAATAATCTGAGAATACTTCAATTGATCTCTAGCAATTCTTCGATTCTTTCAAGCAAAGACGCTAGCATCATATGGTGTTGGAGAGGGCTTGCAGTCACTATAGCCAAAGTGACTCAAGATCTTTTTCCACATAGTGAGATTGAAGCAATGTAATCCCACCATCATCATCTCTCAACAACTTGATGTTCAGAATGACATCAGCCACTCCTAAATCCTTCATCTCAAAACAGCGAGATAGAAAATCCTTGACCTCCTTAGTAACATTCAGATTTGTTCCGAAAATTATTATGTCATCAACATACAAGCAAAGCATAACTCCCTCGCCCCCACCATGGCGATAGTACACACATTTGTCAGCTTCGTTCACAACAAAGCATGCAGCTGTTAAAGTTCTTTCGAACTTCTCATGCCACTGTTTGGGTGCTTGCTTGAGTCCACACAAAGACTTCAGCAACTTGCACACTTTCCCTTCCTGACCATCTATTAAAAACCCATCTGGTTGTTCCATATAAATTTCCTCATCCAACTCTCCATTTAGGAAAGCAGACTTAACATCCATCTGATGAACGAGAAGACCATGTGGAGGCAGCTAGTGAAAGTAGAACTTGAATAGTGGTCGGTTGAGCCACGTGAGTAAGTATCAAAGAAGTCTTCACCTTCCTTTTGGGTATAACCCTTAGCCATGAGCCGAGCCTTGTACTTTTCGATAGTACCATCGTGCCTAAGCTTCTTCTTGAATACCCATTTGCATCCTATAGGTTTGCACCCATAAGGACGATCAGTTATTTCCCAAGTTTCATTCGCCAAGATGGAATCCATCTCGCTACGAACTGCTTCCTTCCAGTAGTCAGCATCTTCAGATGCATAGGCCTCTGAAATAGAACTGGGAGTGTCATCTATGAGATACACAAGAAAATCATCACCAAAGGAATTTGCAGTCCTCTGTCTCTTGCTCCTAGTAGGAACTTCATTGTTCTCCTCCACATGACTTTCAAAGTGTTCCATCGAAATGCCAGGTTCGGTAATTGTAACCGGTTCCTGATTCGATGAACTAGGCATCTCCTGATTAGATGAAGTAGCCATATCCTTCATGGGAAAGATATCTTCAAAGAAAGTCGTGTAGGGGAACGTAGCAGAAATTCAAAATTTTCTACACATCACCAAGATCAATCTATGGAGAGACTAGCAACGAGAGAGAGAGGGAGTGCATCTTCATACCCTTGAAGATCGCTAAGCGGAAGCGTTACGAGAACGCGGTCAGTGGAGTCGTACTCGCGGCGATTCAAATCGCGGAAGATCCGATCTAGCGCCGAACGGACGGCGCCTCCGCGTTCAACAAACGTACAGCCCGGGGACATCTCCTCCTTCTTGATGGGAGAGGAGAAGTTGAGGGAGAGCTCTGGCAGCACGACGATGTGGTGGTGGAGCTTGCAGTTCTCCGGCAGGGCTTTGCCAAGCACTATTGAGGAGGAGGTGGAGTTGGAGAGGGGGAGGGCTGCGCCAGGGGCAAGGGGTGATGCTCCCATGCGCCTCCCCACTATATATAGGGGTGGAGGGGGCTGGTTTCTTGCCCTCCAAGTCCATTGGGGCGTTGGCAAAGGTGGGAGGAAAGAAATCCCATCATTTCCTTCCCTACCGATTGTTATCCCCCCTTTTTAGGGATCTTGATCTTATCCCTTCGGGATATGATCTTATTCCTTCTAAGGGGGGATCTTGGTGTGCCTTGAACAGGGGTGTGGGGCCTTGCCCACACTACCCATGTGCATATGGGGCCCCCCATGCAGGTGGGCCCCACTCCGGAACCTTCTAGAACCTTCCCGGTACAATACCGAAAAATCCCGAACATTTTTCGGTGGCCAAAATAGGACTTCCCATATATAAATCTTTACCTCCGGACCATTCCGGAACTCCTTGTGACGTCAGGGATCTCATCCGGGACTCCGAACAACATTCGGTAACTGCACGCTAGTTCCCATAACAACTCTAGCGTCACCGAACCTTAAGTGTGTAGACCCTACGGGTTCGGGAATCATGCAGACATGACCGAGACAGCTCTCTGGCCAATAACCAACAACGGGATCTGGATACCCATGTTGGCTCCCACATGTTCCACGATGATCTCATCTGATGAACCACGATGTAAAGGATTCAAGCAATCCCGTATACAATTCCCTTTGTCAATCGCTACGTTACTTGCCCGAGATTCGATTGCCGGTATCCCAATACCTCGTTCAATCTCGTTACCGGCAAGTCACTTTACTCGTTCCGTAATGCATGATCCCATGACTAACTACTTAGTCACATTGAGCTCATTATGATGATGCATTACCGAGTGGGCCCAGAGATACCTCTCCGTCATCGGAGTGACAAATCCCAATCTCAATTCGTGCCAACCCAACAGACACTTTCGGAGATACCTGTAGTGCACCTTTATAGCCACCCAGTTACCTTGTGACGTTTGGTACACCCAAAGCATTCCTACGGTATCCGGGAGTTGCACAATCTCATGGTCTAAGGAAATGAAACTTGACATTAGAAAAGCTTTTAGCAAACGAACTACACGATCTTGTGCTATGCTTAGGATTGGGTCTTGTCCATCACATCATTCTCCTAATGATGTGATCCCGTTATCAATGACATCTAATGTCCATGGCCAGGAAACCATAACCATCTATTGATCAATGAGCTAGTCAACTAGAGGCTCACTAGGGACATATTGTGGTCTATGTATTCACACATGTATTACGGTTTCCGGTCAATACAATTATAGCACGAACAATAGACAATTATCATGAACAAGGAAATACAATAATAACCATCTTATTATTGCCTCTAGGGCATATTTCCGACAATTCGCATCATTCGACTCCATGATCGTACCGACATGCATGTCAGGTAACTCAGATTTTACAACCAAGAATCTATAGCCAATGCTATGAAAAGCATATCCCAGGAAAACACAATCCACAGTCTTTGGTCCAAGCTTCCGCTTCTTTGGAATTGGAACATTGACTTTCGCCAAACAACCCCATGTTCGCAGATAAGTGAGTTTAAACCTTTTCTTCTCCCATTCCTCGAATGGAGTTATCTCTTTGTTCTTTGTGGGGACTCGATTTAGGACATGACATGCTGTTAATATCGCCTCCCCCCACCATGCCTTGGAGAGACCCGATGTGTCTAACATGGCGTTAACCAAATCACTTAGAGTACGGTTCTTTCTTTCGGCCACCCCATTTGACTGAGGTGAGTAGGGAGGCGTCCTCTCATGGATTATATCATGTTCCGCACAAAAAGCATCTAATGTCCATGGTCAGGAAACCATAACCATCTATTGATCAATGAGCTAGTCAACTAGAGGCTCACTAGGGACATATTGTGATCTATGTATTCACACATGTATTACGGTTTCCGGTCAATAAAATTATAGCATGAACAATAGACAAATCATGAACAAGGAAATACAATAATAACCATCTTATTATTGCCTCTAGGGCATATTTCCAACAGTTTCCCACTTGCACTAGAGTCAATAATCTAGTTCACATCACTATGTGATTGTAATGAATCCAACACCCATGGGGTTTGATCATATCTCGCTTGTGAGAGAGGTTATTAGTCAACGGGTCTGAACCTTTCAGATCAGTGTGTGCTTTACAAATCTCTATGTCATCTTGTAGACGCAGCAACCACGCTCTATTTGGAGCTATTCCAAATAACTGTTCTACTATACAAATCCGGTTTACTACTCAGAGTCATCCGGATTAGTGTCAAAGTTTGCATCGACGTAACCCTTTACGACGAACTCTTTTACCACTTCCATAATCGAGAAAATTCCTTAGTCCACTACTTACTAAGGATAACTTTGACCGCTGTCCTGTGATCCATTCCTGGATCACTCTTGTACCCCTTGACTGACTCATGGCAAGGCACACTTCAGGTGTGTGGTACACGGCATAGCATCTTTGTAGAGCCTAAATGCGAAGCATAGGGGACGACCTTTGTCCTTTCTCTCTCTTCTGACGTGGTCATGTCTTGAGTCTTACTCAATATTCACACCTTATAACACAGCCAAGAACTCCTTCTTTGCCGATCTATTTTGAACTCCTTCAAAATCTTGTCACGGTATGTATTCATTTGAAAGTACTATTAAGCGTTTTTGATCTATCCTTATAGATGTTGATGCTCAATGTTCAAGTAGCTTAATCTAGGTTTTCCATTGAAAAACACTTTTCAAATAACCCTTTATGCTTTTCAGAAAATCTACATCATTTCCGATCAACAATATGTCAACAACATATACTCATCAGAAATGCTATAGTGCTCCCACTCACTTCTTTGGAAATACAAGTTTCTCATAAACTTTGTATAAAACCAAAATCTTTGATGATCTTATCAAAGCGTATATTCCAACTCCGAGATGCTTACTCCAGTCCTTAGAAGGATTGCTAGAGCTTTGCATACTTGTTAGCATCTTTTAGGATTGACAAAACCTTATGGTTGTATCACATACAACCTTTCCTCAAGAATATCATCAAGGAAACATGTTTTGACATCCTATCTACAAGATTTCACAAATAATGCAGTAACTGCTAATACAATTCCAACAAACTCTTAGCATCACTACGAATGTGAAAGTCTCATCGCAGTCAACTCCTTAAACTTGTCGGAAAACATATTAACGACAAGTCGAGCTTTCGTAATGGTGATACTTACCATCATTGTCCGTCTTCCTTTTAAAATCCATCTGTACCCAACAGCCTTACGACCATCAAGTAATTCTTCCAAAGTCTATACTTTGTTTTCATACATGGATCCTCTCTCGGTTGTATGGCCTCGAGCCATTCGTCGAAATCCGGGCCCATCATCGCTTCTCCACAGCTCGTAGGTTCATTGTTGTCTAGCAACATGACCTCCAAGACAGGATTACGTACCACTCTGAAGTAGTACGCATCCTTGTCGACCTACGAGGTTTGGTAGTGACTTGATCCGAAGTTCCATGATCACTATCATCAGCTTCCACTTCAATTGGTGTAGGCGCCACAGGAACAACTTCCTGTGCCCTTCTACACACTAGTTGTAGTGACGGTTCAATAACCATATCAAGTCTCCACCATCCTCCCACTCAATTCTTTCGAGAGAAACTTTTCCTCAAGAAAGGACCCGATTCTAAAAACAATCCCTTTTGCTTCCGGATTTGAGATAGGAGGTATACCCAACTATTTTTGAGTGTCCTATGAAGATGCATTTATCTGCTTTGGGTTCGAGCTTATTAGCCTGAAACTTTTTCACATAAGTGTCGCAGCCCCAAACTTTTAAGAAACGACAACTTAGGTTTCTCCAAACCATAGTTCATATGGTGTCGTCTCAATGGAATTGCGTGGTACCCTATTTAAAGTGAATGCGGTTGTCTCTAATGCCTAACCCATAAACGATAGTGGTAATTCGATAAGAGACATCATGGTATGCACCATATCCAATAGGGTGCATTTATGATGTTCAGACACACCATCACACTATGGTGTTCCAGGCGGTATTAGAAACAATTTCCACAAGGTCTTAATTGTGTACCAAACTCGTAACTCAGATATTCATCTCTATGATCATATCATAGACATTTTATCCTCTTGTCACGACGATCTTCAACTTCACTCTGAAATTACTTGAACCTTTCAATAATTCAGACTTGTGTTTCATCAAGTAAATATACTTAGCATCTACTCAAATCATCTGTGAAGTAAGAACATAAGGATATCCACAACGTGCCTCAGCACTCATTGGACTGCACACATCAAATGTATTACTTCCAACAAGTTGCTTTCTTGTTCCACCTTACTGAAAAATGAGGCTTTTCAGTCATCTTGCCCATGTGGTATGATTTGCATGTCTCAAGTGATTCAAAATCAAGTGAGTCCAAACGATCCATCTGCATGGAGTTTTTTCATGTGTACATACCAATAGACATGGTTCGCATGTCTCAAACTTTTCAAAAACGGGTGAGTCCAAAGATCCATCAACATGGAGCTTCTTCATGCGTTTTATACCAATATGACTCAAATGGCAATGCCACAAGTATGTGGTATTATCATTACTATCTTATATCTTTTGGCATGAACATGTGTATCACTACGATCGAGATTCAATAAACCATTCATTTTAGGTGCAAGACCATTGAAGGTATTATTCAAATAAATAGAGTAATCATTATTCTCCTTAAATGAATAACTCAGACAAGTATAGACATAATCCAATCATGTCTATGCTCAACGCAAACACCAAATAACAATTATTTAGGTTTAACACCAATATCGATGGTAGAGGGAGTATGCGATGCTTGATCACATCAAGCTTGGAAACACTTCCAACACATATCGTCATCTCACCTTTAGCTAGTCTCCGTTTATTCCGTAGCCTTTTATTTCGAGTTACTAACACTTAGCAACTGAACCGGTATATATTACCATGGTGCTACCAGGAGTACTAGTAAAGTACACATCAATATAATGTATATTAAATATACTTCTGTCGACCTTGCCAGCCTTCTCATCTACCAAGTATCTAGGGTAGTTCTGCTTCAGTGACCGTTCCCCTTATTACAGAAGCACTTAGTCTCGGGTTTGGGTTCAACCTTGGGTTTCTTCACTAGAGCAGCAACTGATTTTCCATTTCATGAAGTATCCCTTCTTGCCCTTGCCCTTCTTGAAACTAGTGGTTTCACTAACCATCAACAATTGATGCTCCTTCTTGATTTCTACTTTCATGTGTCAAACATCGCGAATATTTCAAGGATCATCATATCTATCCCTGATATGTTATAGTTCATCACGAAGCTCTAGTAGCTTGGTGGCAATGTCTTTGGAGAAACATCACTATCTCATCTGGAAGATTAACTCCCACTTGATTCAAGTGATTGTTGTACCCAGAAAATTTGAGTACAAGCTCAACGATTGAGCTTTTCTCCCTTAGTTTGTAGGCTAAGAAACTCGTCAGAGGTCTCATCCCTTTTGACGTGGGCACGAGCTGAAATCCCAGTTTCAGCCATCGGAACATCTCATATGTTTCGCGACGTTTCAAAATCGTCTTTGGTGCCTCAATTCTAAACCGTTTAACATTACTGAACTATCACATAGTCATCAAAACGTGTATGTCATATGTTCACAACATTCACAGACGACGTTCGAGGTTCAGCACACCGAGCGGTGCATTAAGGACATAAGCCTTCTGTGCAGCAATGAGGACAATCCTTAGTATACGGACCCAGTCCGCATAATTTCTACTATCAACTTTCAACTAAATTTTCTCTAGGAACATATCTAAAACAGTAGAACTAAAACGCGAGCTACGACATAATTTGTAAAGACCTTTTGACTATGTTCAGGATAATTAAGTTCATCTAATGAACTCCCACTCAGATAGACATCCCTCTAGTCATCTAAGTGATACATGATCCGAGTCAACTAGGCCGTGTCCGATCATCACGTGAGACGGGCTAGTCATCATCGGTGAACATCTTCATGTTGATCGTATCTACCATACGAGTCATGCTCGACCTTTCGGTCTCTTGTGTTCCGAGGCCATGTCTGTACATGCTAGGCTCGTCAAGTCAACCTAAGTGTTTCGCGTGTGTACATCTGTCTTACACCCGTTGTATGTGAACGTTAGAATCTATCACACCCGATCATCACGTGGTGCTTCGAAACAACGAACTTTCACAATGGTGCACAGTTAGGGGGAACACTTGCTTGAAATTTTAGTGACGGATCATCTTATTTATGCTACCGTCGTTCTGAGAAAATAAGATGTAAACATGACAAACATCACATGCAAATCATAAAGTGACATGATATGGCCATCATCATCTAGCACCTTTGATCTCCATCTTTGAGGCGCGACATGATCACGTTCGTCACCGGCATGACACCATGATCTCCATCATCGTGTCTCCATGAAGTTGTCTCTCCAACTATTACTTCTACTACTATGGCTAACGGTTAGCAATAAAGTAAAGTAATTACATGGCGTTGTTCAATGACACGCAGGTCATACAATAAATTAAGACAACTCCTATGGCTCCTGCCGGTTGTCATACTCATCGACATGCAAGTCGTGATTCCTATTACAAGAACATGATCAATCTCATACATCACATATCATTCATCACATTCTTTTGGCCATATCACATCACATAGCATACCCTGCAAAAACAAGTTAGGCGTCCTCTAATTGTTGTTTGCATGTTTTACGTGGCTGCTATGGGTTTCTAGCAAGAACGTTTCTTACCTACGCAAAAGCCACAACGTGATATGCCAATTGCTATTTACCCTTCATAAGGACCCTTTTCATCAAATCCGATCCGACTAAAGTGGGAGTGACTGGCACCCGCTAGCCACCTTATGCAACAAGTGCATGTCAGTCGGTGGAACCTGTCTCACGTAAGTGTACGTGTAAGGTCGGTCCGGGCCGCTTCATCCGACAATACCCTCGAAACAAGATAGGACTAGTAACGGTAAGCATATTGAACAAAATCAACGCCCACAACAACTTGTGTTCTACTCGTGCATAGAATCTACGCAATAGACCTAGCTCATGATGCCACTGTAGGGGAACGTAGCAGAAATTCAAATTTTTTTACGCATCACCAAGATCAATCTATGGAGAGACTAGCAACGATAGAGAGAGTGAGTGCATCTTCATACCCTTGAAGATCGCTAAGCGGAAGCGTTACGAGAACACGGTCGGTGGAGTCGTACTCGCGGCGATTCAAACCGCGGAAGATCCGATCTAGCGCCGAACGGATGGCGCCTCCGCGTTCAACAAACGTACAGCCCGGGGACGTCTCCTCCTTCTTGATCTAGCAAGGGGAGAGGAGAAGTTGAGGGAGAGCTCTGGCAGCACGACGACGTGGTGGCGGAGCTTGCAGCTCTCCGGCAGGACATCGCCAAGCACTACTGAGGAGGAGGTGGAGTTGGAGAGGGGGAGGGCTGCGCCAGGGGCAAGGGGTGATGCTCCCATGCGCCTCCCCACTATATATAGGGGTGGAGGGGGCTGGTTTCTTGCCCTCCAAGTCCATTGGGGCGTTGGCAAAGGTGGGAGGAAAGAAATCCCATCATTTCCTTCCCCACTGATTGTTATCCCCATTTTTTAGGGATCTTGATCTTATCCCTTCGGGATATGATCTTATTCCTTCTAAGGGGGATCATGGTGCGCCTTGACCAGGGGTGTGGGGCCTTGCCCCACTACCCACGTTCATATGGGTCCCCCATGCAGGTGGGACCCACTCCGAACCTTCTAGAACCTTCCGGTACAATACCGAAAAATCCCGAACATTTTCCGGTGGCCAAAATAGGACTTCCCATATATAAATCTTTACCTCCGGACCATTCCGGAACTCCTCGTGACGTCCGGGATCTCATCCGGGACTCCGAACAACATTCGGTAACTGCACACTAATTCCCATAACAACTCTAGCGTCACCGAACCTTAAGTGTGTAGACCCTACGGGTTCGGGAATCATGCAGACATGACCGAGACAGCTCTCCGGCCAATAACCAACAGCGGGATTTGGATACCCATGTTGGCTCCCACATGTTCCACGATGATCTCATCTGATGAACCACGATGTCAAGGATTCAAGCAATCCCGTATACAATTCCCTTTGTCAATCGGTACGTTACTTGCCCGAGATTCGATCGTGGTATCCCAATACCTCGTTCAATCTCGTTACCGGCAAGTCACTTTACTCGTTCCGTAATGCATGATCCCGTGACTAACTACTTAGTCACATTGAGCTCATTATGATGATGCATTACCGAGTGGGCCCAGAGATACCTCTCCGTCATCGGAGTGACAAATCCCAATCTCAATTCGTGCCAACCCAACAGACACTTTTGGAGATACATGTAGTGCACCTTTATAGCCATCCAGTTACATTGTGACGTTTGGTACACCCAAAGCATTCCTACGGTATCCGGGAGTTGCACAATCTCATGGTCTAAGGAAATGATACTTGACATTAGAAAAGCTTTTAGCAAACGAACTACACGATCTTGTGCTATGCTTAGGATTGGGTCTTGTCCATCACATCCTTCTCCTAATGATGTGATCCCGTTATCAATGACATCTAATGTCCATGGTCAGGAAACCATAACCATCTATTGATCAATGAGCTAGTCAACTAGAGGCTCACTAGGGACATATTGTGGTCTATGTATTCACACATGTATTACGGTTTCCGGTCAATACAATTATAGCACGAACAATAGACAATTATCATGAACAAGGAAATACAATAATAACCATTTACTATTGCCTCTAGGGCATATTTCCAACAAGTCGCATCATTCGACTCCATGATCTTACCGACATGCATGTCAGGTACCTCCGATTTTACAACCAAGAATCTATAGCCAATGCTATGAAAAGCATATCCCAGGAAAACACAATCCACAGTCTTTGGTCCAAGCTTCCGCTTCTTTGGAATTGGAACATTGACTTTCGCCAAACAACCCCATGTTCGCAGATAAGTGAGTTTAAACCTTTTCTTCTCCCATTCCTCGAATGGAGTTATCTCTTTGTTCTTTGTGGGGACTCGATTTAGGACATGACATGCTGTCAATATCGCCTCCCCCCACCATGCCTTGGAGAGACCCGATGTGTCTAACATGGCGTTAACCAAATCAGTTAGAGTACGGTTCTTTCTTTCGGCCACCCCATTTGACTGAGGTGAGTAGGGAGGTGTCCTCTCATGGATTATATCATGTTCTGCACAAAAAGCATCAAATTCATTGGAAAAATACTCTCCACCACGGTCGGACCGAAGCCTCTTGATTTTTCGATCAAGTTGGTTTTCCACTTCAGCTTTATAGATCTTGAAAAGGTTCAAAGCCTCATCCTTAGATTTCAGAAGATACACACGACTGTATCTAGTGGAGTCGTCAATTAACGTCATGAAATATTCCTTTCCACCTTTTGTCAAAACACCATTCATTTCACATAGATCTGAATGTATAAGTTCTAGTGGTGCAAGATTTCTCGTCTCCGCAGTCACGTGAGACTTACGAGGTTGCTTAGCTTGCACGCACACTTGACACTTAGATCCCTTGACAGTGGTGAAACTAGGGATTAAGTTCAACTTCGCTAGTCGCGACATGCAACCAAAGTTAATATGACAAAGACGTGAATGCCACACATTTGATTCACTATTGTTGCAAATATGATTAACAACTTTATTGCAAGCGTCGACAAGGATAAGCGAAACAGGCCTCCTGAGTCATAGCCTTTACCGACAAAGGTTCCATACTTGGATATTACAAATTTATTCGACTCAAAGACAAGCTTGTAGCCATCTCTACAAAGAAGAGATCCGCTAACAAGATTTTTATTGACGGAGGGGACATAATGCACGTTCTTCAGCCGCACGATCTTCCCCGAAGTAAACTTCAGATCGACCGTGCCAACACCACGAACAGAAGCACTTGAATTGTTGCCCATGAGCATGGTTGAAGTCCCTGCGGTCTGATAAGAAGAAAACATGGAAATATCACCGCATACATGCACATTAGCACCCGTGTCAATCAACCAATCAGGAGAATGACATACTGAAAGAATAGTGGGAAATATACCATACCCAGCATCCTTCATGTCAGTGTCTCCAATGACAACATTAGCGGTCTTGCCGCCTTTCCTGTGATGACGCTTGTCATAGCGATTAGGGCAACTAGGAGCCCAATGATCAGGATCTCCACACACATGACAAGCACCTTTCTTCTTGCCATTCTTCTTCTTGAAGTTCGTGTGTTGCACAACCTTGTTCTTTCCATCAAACTTTGCTTTACCATCAAACTTGCCCTTGTTCTTGAACTTGTGGGGCTGGAAGTTCGCTTCATGCCACATTGGCACTAGATCCTCCTCAATACCTCGAGCACGTGTGTCCTTTGCTCTCGCCTTTTCTTCCACACCAAGAGTACCAATGAGATCCGAACGTAAAACTCCTGTCTCTTATGCTTCAAGATGGGTAGCAAAGTTCCTCCATGAAGGAGGAAGCTTAGTAATGATACCCTGTGCAACAAACTTGTCCGGTAGTATGCAATTGAAGTGCTCAAGTTCTCTAGCAAATGATCATATCTCATGAGCCTGCTCAACCACGGAGCTCTTCACCATCCTGTAATCATAGAATTGCTCCATGATGTACAGCTCGGTGCCGACATCCGAGACCCCAAACTTGGCCTCGAAAAGGCCCCACATATCTTTTCCATTGTCAATTGGCGATAAGCATCAACTATGTTCTCACCAAGAACACTCAAGAGAGCAGCCTTAAACAGAGTATCCATTTTCTGAAAAGCTTGTGCTGTTGGGCATCTTGCTCTCCTTCTGGTTTGCCAAGAGTGGTGTCATAACACCTCATGGTCTGAAACCATAAGATTGCTCTCACGCGCCACCTCTTACAGTGGATACCCTCAAACATAGGAGGTCTCATGGAAGCAGCAAAACCACTCGGGGTAAATTGCGTATAATAAGGTTTTTGGATTGTTGGAAATATGAGCAATTTACCGAATGATTTTATTAACAGAAATACTAGATAAAGCATTGGTAGTATAGCAGTGATAAAATAAGCCATGCGATTTGACAAAGAGAAGGTAAACAGCATGTTCATATATGAACCGTAAGTACACATATCTAGAGCAGACAGTAGAGCAAGTTGCATATATGAAATGGAGTCTAACATATGTAGGGCAAATACTAGAACAAGGAACTGTAGCAGAACCTCTAATAGAAAGGGGACAAACACGTACGTGAC
This sequence comes from Aegilops bicornis, assembly GCA_021605145.1. Classification (NCBI taxonomy): domain Eukaryota; kingdom Viridiplantae; phylum Streptophyta; class Magnoliopsida; order Poales; family Poaceae; genus Aegilops; species Aegilops bicornis. The sequence continues at coordinate 689,555,675 of CM038674.1, forward strand.
AGCAGCAGGAGCAGAGGCACTGGACTTGGGGTCGGTGTCCTCCATGTCGTCGAGGAGGTTGTCGATGTCGGGGAAGTAGTCGTCATCGGAGTGCGTGGCGAGGCGGACGACGGAGGAGGAGCGCGCGTGGATATCCCTCTTGTTCTCATGCTCATACAAGCGGGGAAAGAACCTCCCTTATAAGGAAGTCCAACTCCCACTAAACTAGCAATGTGGGACTAAACTTTAGTAGTATCCCTTGCCTTGCACAGATGGGCTAAGTGGGCCTCTAAGATTTATTAAGAATTTCTGAAATAGTTATTGGGCTGCCCCAATATAGAATAAATTCCAGCAGTCAGCACCCTGGTTCATAGGCGCCGCAACGCCACCAGAATCATCAGACAGGAAAGACACCAACTTAAAATCACGATCATACGAATTTGCGATGTGAAGGCGAGGATGGTTGGGATGCAACTCCATAGCAGTCCTCAAGGCAGACTGAGCATCAACACATGTCTTTTCATACTCCGTAGCACCTTCGGTCTCGATTACTGCGAACAAATCTTCAAGCGCTGACAAGTGGTGGAGGCAGGCTGGTCCACGCACGTGCTTGTGCCACCCACACCGCGGCACTGCAGCCCGAGCCACGGGAGCTTAGGCATTGCACCGGTCTGGAAGGCCAGGTACGACGCTCTGCTCAACCGGAGTTCTAAATGTTTTAGAACAGGAAATTCTCTCGCGTGGATGACAAACCATTCTCTCAATACTCTGAGGATGTATACTCTGAGAAAAATGAGGGCAGGTAATTCTGCCAGAATGCTAACATCAGGCTTGTGGACATTGATTTCCAATTCTTTGAGGTTACTGAGTTCCCCCATCCAATTAGGGACCCTGGAAAAGAAGCTGCTCTCACCCAGTGTTGCAATCCAACCAGCTGGGACCGCCAAAAAGGGGCAACACTCACCCAGTTCTTCCAGCAAAGCAGGAATATCCCCGAAAACTTAATCTTGTACCCTATCACCCATCCAGAGTCTCTCAAGGCGGCGTGGAGGAGGTGACAAGTCCATCAAGTCATCCATGCAGCCTTCGATATACAAACCCAGGTACTCCAAGCTGATACAGACTTTCCCCAAAGATCACGCATTTACACAAGATAAGATCACGCATCATATCATGAACTTTGCAATGTGTGACCAACCCACAGTTGTCAAATCTTATATGTTGAATAAGGCTCCTATTGACAAGCTCGTTGAAATAACTTCTTGCAACCTTCTCCACATCTTGCCCATTCTCTTTACTAATAAAGCCTTCGGCAATCCATTTAAGTTCCAAATGATGCCTCTGTATTTTGAAGTCCTCGGGATACATACCAAGATACAACAAGCATGTCTTGAGGTGCGGAGCATGGTTTTTTATTTCAGTTTCATAAAATGAGATGTCAAGACGAGTAGCACATGCTAGGTACATCAGTGAACCGACCACTTGAGAATATCTCAATTGATATATAGTCTTGCCTTTGAACTTTCGAATCCGCACGCTAGGATCATATGGTGTTGCAGAAGGTTTGCAGTCCGAATATCCAAAACGGCTCAAAATCTTCTCAACATAGTGGGATTGCAAAAGTGTAATTCCACCCTCAGAATTTCTTAGTAGCTTGATGTTCAAGATAACATCAGCCACGCCTGTGTCTTTCATCTCAAAGTTATGAGATAGAAAAGCCTTGACCTCCTCAATGACTTTGAGGTGGGTCCCAAATATCAGTATGTCATCGACATACAGACAGAGTATAACTCCTTCGCCCCCACCATAGCGATAGTATACACATTTGTCAGCTTCGTTAACAACAAAGCTAGCAGATGTCAGAGTAGTGTTGAACTTCTCATGCCATTGCTTAGGCGCTTGTTTCAGGCCATACAAGGATTTCACTAGCTTGCACACCTTTCTTTCCTGACCATTTACTACAAAGCCATCTGGCTGTTGCATGTAAATTTCCTCGTCTAGCTCTCCGTTAAGGAAAGCCGTCTTAACGTCCATCTGGTGAACGAGAAGACCATGCGAGGCAGCCAAAGCGGGTAACACTCGAATGGTTGTCAGCCTAGCCACAGGTGAGTAAGTGTCGAAAAAATCCCTTTCTTCTTTCTAGGTATAACCCTTGGCCACAAGCCTAGCCTTGTACTTCTCAACAATACCATCGAGCCTAAGCTTTGTCTTGAACACCCACTTACATCCCAATGGTTTACAACCATAAGGACGATCAGTGATCTCCCATGTCCTGTTAGCCAAGATGGAATTCATCTCGCTGCGGACCGCATCCTTCCAGTAGTCAGCATCCGGAGATGCATAAGCTTCTGAAATGGAACTGGGAGTGTTATCTTCCACGAGGTACACGAGGAAATCATCACCAAAGAACTTTGCAGCCATTTGTCTCTTGCTCGTAACAGGAGCTTCCTCATGATCCTCCGTGGAACTCTTATCACTTTTATGTTCATAATATTCCATCGGAATGGCAGGTTCAGGAGTCTCATCAGATTCCAGTCTAGAAGTGCTTTGCATATCTCTCATGGGGAAAATATCCTCAAAGAATGTAGCATCCCTAGACTCCATGATCGTACCGACCTTCACGTCGTGTATATCATATTTCACCACTAGAAATCTATAGCCAACGCTATGCTTGGCATAGCCAAGAAAAACGCAATCCACAGTCTTTGGTGCCAACTTGCGCTTTTTGGTTATCGGCACGTTGACTTTCGCCAAGCAGCCCCAAGTGCGTAAGTAAGAGAGTGTAGTTCTTTTCTTTTCCCATTGCTCATAGGGAGTAGTTTCATTATCCATTGTGGGAACTTTATTCAGGACATGACATGATGTCAATACAGCCTCCCCCCACCATGCCTTGGATAAACCCGATGTATCTAACATGGCGTTAACCAAATCAGTTAGGGTACGGTTTTTCCGTTTGGCGACCCCGTTTGACTGGAGTGAGTAGGGAGGCGCCCTCTTATGAATAATACCATGTTCCGCACCGAATAAATCAAACTCATTAGAAATGTACTCTCCACCGCGATCAGACCGGACTCGTTTTATTTTCTTCTCAAGTTGGTTCTCAACTTCAGCCTTATAGACTTTAAATTAGTGTAGAGCCTCATCCTTAGTATTTAACAAATACACATAGCAGAATCTAGTGGAATCATCAATCAGAGTCATGAAGTATTTCTTTCCACCTTTAGTCAACACACCATTCATCTCACGTAGATCTGAATGTATGAGCTCTAATGATTGTGTGTCTCTCCTTCGCAAGCTTGTGAGGCTTACGAGGTTGCTTAGCTTGCACACACGCATGGCAGTTAGAGCCTTTGGCTAAAGTGAAACTCGGGATTAAGTCCATTTTAGCTAGCCGCGTCATACAACCGAAATTTATGTGACAAAGATGTGAATGCCAAATCTCACATTCATTCACATTAGAATGAATTTGGTTCACGACTTTATTACAGAAATCCTCCAGGGAAAGGCGGAACAAACCACCACACTCATATCCTTTTCCAACAAATAGTCCATACCGAGATACGACTACTTTGTTAGACTCAAATACTAACTTAAACCCTTCTTTACATAGAAGGGAGCCACTAACGAGATTCTTCTTGATGGTGGGGACATGTTGCACGTTCTTCAGTTGCACGATCTTTCCCGAAGTAAACTTCAGATCTACTGTGCCAACACCATGAACAGAAGCATGTGAGCCGTTCCCCATCAGGACGGAACGATCTCGTGTGATCTGGTAAGAAGAAAACAAAGACACGTCAGCACACACATGAATATTGGCCCCAGTGTCAACCCACAATCGGTGGACTGACAAATTGAAAGTATGGTAAACAGTTACCATACCCAGATGCCGCATCATTGTTGCTCAGAGTCATTGACAGACTTGGAGTCCTATCCTGACTTCTAATACTTCTTTGGGCACTTGTTTGCCCAGTGTTCCTCTGAACCACAAGTAAAGCAGCCATCTCTTTTTTTGTCTTTCTTCTTACCCTTCTTCTTAAAGGTAGTATTGTGCTGGACATAGTTCTTGTGGAAATTCTTCTGCACCGCATTGGCACTAGAAGAACCCTCTGCCCCTTTCACATGTGAGTCATTTGCTCTCGAGTTCTACTCAACACTGAGATGACCGATACATCCTCAACAGAGAATTCACATCTCAAGTGCTTGAGATAAGTAGCAAAGTTCCTCCATCCAGGAGAGAGTTTTGCAATAATGCAACCCGCGACAATTTTTTCCGGTAACTCACACTTCAGGAGCTCCAGCTCCTTAGCGATGCACTGTATCTCATGAGCCTGGTCCAATACAGAACGGTTATCAACCATCCTGTAATCATGGAACAGCTCCATGGCATACAGTTCGCTCCCAGCATCGGTTGCACCGAACTTAGCTTCGAGCGCATCCCACAAGTTTTTGGCAACACGCATATGGAGATATGCGTCAACCAACTTGTCTCTGATCACAGTAAGAACAGCTCCCACAAAGATGGTGGTTGCCTCCCTAAATGCCTTTTCCTGCTTAGGAACAACCATTTCTGTAGGAGACACGGCACCAACCCAGAACACGTTCATTGCTGTGAGCCACAAGGTGGTCCTTGTCTGCCAACGCTTAAAATGCGTCCCAGTAAACTTTTCCGGTTTCAATGTCGCAGCAAAGCCTTGAATCGAAAAGTGCCTAAAATAAGGTTTTTGGATTGTTGGAAATATTAGCACTTTTCTAATTAGACTAATCCACGAGTAAACAGTAAGCATGGCAAATACGGTATGCATCTCACACCGATTCCTTAGATACTAGCATGTACAGAACATAGAAGAGAACCATCTATGAGCAGCACATATTGTTGGGGAACGTAGCAGAAATTCAAAATTTTCCTACGAGTCACCAAGATCTATCTATGGAGAGACTAGCAACGAGAGAGAGGAGTGCATCTACATACCCTTGTAGATTGCGAGCGGAAGCGTTCAAGAGAACGGGGTTGAGGGAGTCGTACTCGTCGTGATCCAAATCACCAAAGATCCTAGTGCCGAACGGACGGCACCTCCGCGTTGAACACACGTGCAGCCCGGTGACGTCCCCCGTGCGTTGATCCAGCAAGGAGAGAGGGAGAAGTTGGGGAAGACTCCGTCCAGCAGCAGCACGATGGCGTGGTGGTGGTGGAGGAGCGTGGCACTCCAGCAGGGCTTCGCCAAGCACCGCAAGAGACGAGGAGGGGAGGGGTAGGGCTGCGCCAAGAGGGAGGTGTTCTCATGTTTATGGCAGCCCCAAACCCCCACTATATATAGGGGGAAGGGAGGCGCTGCGGCCCCATCTAGGTTTCCACCCCTAGGGGTGGCGGCCAGCCCTAGATCCCATCTAGGGGGGCGGCCAAGGGGGAGAGAGGGGGGACACACCACTAGGTGGGCCTTAGGCCCATCTGAGCCTAGGGTTCCCCCCCTTTCCCCTCTCTCTTCGCCTTGGGCCCTGGTGGGGGGCGCACCAGCCCACCTGGGGCTGGTCCCCTCCCACACTTGGCCTACGCAGCCCTCTGGCGCCGGTGGCCCCACCTGGTGGACCCCCGAGACCCTCCCGGTGGTCCCGGTATGTTACCGATAGCACCCGAAACTTTTTCGGTGACCAAAACAGGACTTCCCATATATAAATCTTTACCTCCGGACCATTCCGGAACTCCTCGTGACATCCGGGATCTCATCCGGGACTCCGAACAACATTCGGTAACCACGTATATCTATTCCTTATAACCCTATCTTCATCAAACCTTAAGTGTGTAGACCCTACGGGTTCGGGAACCATGCAGACATGACCGAGACAACTCTCCGGCCAATAACCAATAGCGGGATCTAGATACCCATGTTGGCTCCCACATGTTCCACGATGATCTCATCGGATGAACCACGATGTCAAGGATCCAATCAATCCCGTATACAATTCCCTTTGTCTACCGGTATAGTACTTGCCCGAAATTCGATCGTCGTTATCCCGATACCTTGTTCAATCTCGTTACCGGCAAGTCTCTTTACTCATTCCATAACACATCATCCTGCGATCAACTCCTTGATCACATTGTGCACATTATGATGATGTCCTACCGAGTGGGCCCAGAGATACCTCTCCGTTACATGGAGTGACAAATCCCATCTCGATTCGTGCCAACCCAACAGACACTTCCGGAGATACCCGTAGTGCACCTATATAGCCATCCAGTTACGTTGTGACGTTTGGCACACCCAAAGCAATCCTACGGTGTCCGGGAGTTGCACAATCTCATGGTCTAAGGAAAAGATACTTGACATTTAGAAAAGCTTTAGCATACGAACTACACGATCTTGTGCTAGGCTTAGGATTGGGTCTTGTCCATCACATCATTCTCCTAATGATGTGATCCCGTTATCAACGACATCCAATGTCCATGGTCAGGAAACTGTAACCATCTACTGATCGACGAGCTAGTCAACTAGAGGCTTACTAGGGACATGGTGTTGTCTATGTATCCACACATGTATCTGAGTTTCTTATCAATACAATTCTACCATGGATAATAAACAATTATCATAAACAAGGAAATATAATAATAACCATTTTATTATTGCCTCTAGGGCATATTTCCAACACATATACGGCTAGTACAAGTACGAGTAAACAAGGGATGAACAGATCATACCCTCCGGTTGGCCAGGCCAATGCGGCGGCGGCAACAGCAGCCTCGGCATTGTCCGTAGCCTTCTTCTTAGCGGTGGCATCGTCGGCCATGGTGTCGATGCAGGGGAAGTAATGGAAGCAGAGGTGGACGGAGTTGGGGACGGATCGGGAGCAGTCGCGTCGAGACGCTCCCCAAAAACCTTATTTCTGTAATTAAGTTACCAGCTTAGCTCGTTCATTGCATGTATAATTATCCTCACTATATTATGCAGATAGAAGATTCTCGAATGAAAAAGAGGACAAATCTATGACATTGGGTTCATTAACCCAAATACCATAATTGAATATACGATACAAAGGAACGCCGGGGATACATAGAAAAACTTGCTAAAGGAGTTAATTGGAAGACAAACCAGAAGGGAAATACTATTTCCTTACAACTTCAAGTGAGTGTCACTGTCTTGTGCACATTCTGTTTCGCTTACTCGAGGGTAAGTGTAATTGACGAGTTATGCGTGCGCAGATTCCACTTTATTCTCCTAGTCATTTAGCTTGACGCAGGAGTAGTACTTGCCATGGACTCGAGACGTAAAGACCCTAAGGAGTGGGCGGACATGAGTGAAATGCTCCAGAAGTAAGTTCAATCATTATCGCAATATATCGGCAACTTTCGTTCATTTCCTGATATCAAGTAATTAATAACTCATTTATTCATTTTTTTTGCCAGGCAGGGTTTGAAAAGAGTTCACCAAAACGGTTAGGGGTGAATGGAAAAAGGAGCTGCGATTTCCACACCCCAAAGTAAGTAGTACTAGCTAGTTCCGCACATCTCTCATTAATTCTAGTTTCAATATCATTATCATGCTTGATTATTATTTTGATTGAACTCTATTCCCGTAAAGTGGTTAGGCAGGAAGCCGGGAATAATTTATGTGGATACTACGTTTGTGAGTACATTCGCCAGTCGGCCTGTGAGACGGGCAGAAGTTTAGAACAACTTCAAGTACGTAGACAATATTTACAATTTTATTTTATTACCATCAATTGTGTTCAGTTTCATTCATATATATATTGACCCCCTTCTTTAAACTAGATCCAGCGAAAGCGGGATGAACTCCTACCAATGGATCGCATACGGGCAATTCAAGAGGAATTGGCGGGATTCTTTGTTGAAGAGGTCATACCTAAAGACGGAGAATACCATCGGGATTTGGAGTGTGATTTTCGTAATTAGATATTAGGGAGAGTAAGAGATGTTACATTGTATATATGCATGAACATGTACTATATGTAGTAACGTCGAATAGATACACGAAAACTTGTTGTTCGACCAAGCACGGAGAAAGAGAGGTCACTTCTCTCTATATTCACGACGATTTTTGTAATGGCTTCTTTATTGCTATATATAGTAGCTAGCGTCGAGTTGAATGGTAAACATAAAATAAAAACGAAAACCCTAAATGTAAAAGAATTGAATGGTAAACACAAAAATAAAAGGGGAAACACAAAAATGAAACCCTAAACCCCTCCTTAAAAAAAATAAACCCAAGCGCTCTGCAGAGGCTGACGCGATGCGGCCTTTTAGTCTCGGTTGGTGTTACTAATAGGGACTAAAGGTCCTCCTGCCTGAGCGTCCCGCAACAGCCACGTGGAGCCCCTTTAGCCCCGGTTCGTAACACAACCGGGACTAAGAAGGGGGGCCTTTAGTCCCGGTTGACGAACCGGGACTAAAAAGGGGGGCCTTTAATCCTGGTTGACGAACCGGGACTAAAGGCCCTTACGATCCGGGACCCGGGACTGCCGGCGCAACTCCGCCTTGGCCATGGGTACCTCCACGCCATGCAGCCGAGGACGACCTTGTCCTCGCCGGTGTCCACCACCCGAGGCCGCCACCCCGGTATCCGCCGCCGCGCAGCGAGGCGAGCACGCCATCCAAGCCATGATCAAAGTCCATGCCATGGCCCGATCTGCCCAACCAGGTCCTCCACGGCGTCCTCTCCATGCCACCGCCGCGCCGCAATGGATCAGATCACGGCTGCAGCCATCTCGCGCGAGGAGCCCCCCCCCCCCCCTGCCGCGAGCTAGGGAGAAGAAACCCCGCCACCGCTGTCGGCCCATAGCCCGATGGTGTCCTCCGGCAGCGGCGGAGGGAAGGGCGGTGGTGGTGACCCTGGCGGCTAGGGTTTAGTTGCCCGAGTCGGGGGCGACGCGGGGCGAAGATTAAGGGTGTGAAATAGCCGAACGTAATCAACTTTATCTGTCGGTACGATTTCTGGGATTAGGATTCCTGTTACATGCATGCATGCGTGATGCGTCCGGTGAGTGGTGACAGATAGATATAGCTTGCTAGCTTGTTTCTTTCATGGGGAAGGCTACTCTCTTCTTTGAGTAGGCAGGCAATTTGGTTTTGGTGGGGGAAAAGGTCCGGAGTTGCCGTTCTTTTTTTTTTTTTGAAACAAGGTAAAAGACTTGTCATTTTCATTGATTAAGAAGAAGTGAGAATTGCCCGATTAATTGACGGAAAACCGGGCTAAAACTTATACAACCCAACCCATAAAGACATGGGCACCACCGGCCAACCTGGCCACCGACATGGAACATAAGCCACGACAGCACGTGCCAACAGATGGCCACACGCACGAACAACTGACAGCTCCGACTTTGACGACAGGCATCGCCCAGGAAATATGCAGGACTTGCGCCGACCGTGCCTCCCGACCACCGAGCGCCTGCCATCGTCACCACCTGGACTCGCTCCAGCGCAGGTCCGACTTCAAAGCAACCAGGCAACCCACGGAGAAGGACCTCGGACACGCTGGGAAGGTCCGACTACCGAAGTTCGAGCCGCGACCCAAGCTCCTCTCGACGCCATCATCATTGCCAAACAGAGATCCACACCCCCGAACGACCGCCTCAGCAAACCACGCGGCGAAGATGCCGCCATCCACCGCGGCGAAGATGCCGCCAACCACTAGTCTCCAGTTGTAGTCGGCTCCGAGACGATGGCCCCAAGGAGGAAGAAGACGTGAAGACGCCTTCATCGCCCAATCGCGCAGATCTGAGGTTTCCCTCTGGAGCCAAGGCCACGAGGAGAGGGAAGGAGCAGCACACAACAGCGACGCTTCCAAGAAAGAACGCGACGCCCGTGGACGTCGCCGTCGCCGTCTCCCGCAAAGGCCGGAGATAGGGTTTCTCCCGGTGAAGCTCGACCACGAACCGCCGCCCATCAAAACCTCGCAGAGCACCAAGGGGAGCGCCTCCAGCCAGTGCCCAGCCCCGCTGAGGCCGCCTGCGTGACCATAAGGCTATTACCAATGCAAAGGTGCTTATATGAGGTGCTAAGTGTATTAAATATCTTAGCAACAAGTCTTCCCAATGCATAGTTGCTTAGCTTTTGTAGCTAAGCTCCTCTCATTGAATTGTTTAATAATTAAACTCCTTCGTCTATTGATTGATAGTCATTTTGCATAGGTCCACGTGCTTAGCACTGTTTCCTTTTGGGGTCACCATAATGTTCTCTCTCCTCTTTAATTTCTTTGCCACATCAAATTTCTGTCTATATGGCATCCTTAGCACCTGTACACCATGGAGCATTGGGAGAGGCCTAAGGCCAGCAGCCGCAGCGCTGTCAGAACCTAGGCGCGCCCGCCGTTCCACTCCGATCTGGCCGCGGGATCCCTCGATCCACCCCGAGCAGGCACTCACCGCCCCCTGGCCAAAGCCGCCCCCACCAAACCCGGGGCCGCCGCCCCGGCAACCGCAGCCCTCCACCCGCACGACGGACGCACAGCACCAAGCAGAGCCTGAGCACTGGCACCTCATCCCCGACCCGCTCCTGGCGGTGGCTCGGGCGGAACCCTAGCCGCAGCCACCGCCGCCCCCCTCCACTGCTTCCTCCTCCCTCGCCGTTGCCGGAGGACGCCGGCGGGCTAAGTCCGGCCAGTAGACGGCGGCGGCGGGACGATTCCTCGCCCTGATTTGCGCTCTCGCGGCAGGGGAGGTTCGGCTCCTCCGCGGCCTCTGTGCGGCGTGGCTCGCCGGCTCCTTCGCGCCGCTTGGTGGCTCTCCTCCGGCAGGTCTCGGTGGGGTGGCGGCCCCCTTTTCCTCCTGTGCGAGCTCGTCCGGGTGCTCGTCGTCGGATGTGGCGGCTTGCCTGATCTAGCCAGCTCCGGCCGGTTCTGATCCCGTCGGGAGACTGCCCTGGCTGCGGCCGCTCTTCTTTGAGCCAGCTGACAAAAGAAATGGTGAAGTAGCTAGCACGTATAGGAAGCAGCAGCTAAGACATTTATTATAGGAGTATCAAGCTGATGTGAGTGCATTTTTCACAGAGCAAACCTACAGCGGAACTGATGAGCGAATTGCACATCTAAATTGTATTTTGAACACGCTTAGAAATTGAAACAAATGTAGCATCCAACTTATTACACAAATAGACAAAATTCGGTTTATTACACAAACGGATAGCATTAAATACGGTAATAAAAGAGTGGAAAATAAACACACCAAGATAAGAAACGATACAATGCAGAGGCCGGCTGATTGCAAACTGCTCCGCATACTGCTGAGAGTTCTTCTCCAATGGCCCAGACTTGAGTTGATGGGGGTACGTACGGTAGCACAGGAATAGGAGCCATCATCAGATGCCGTCAGCACCCTGGTTCCCTTTGATCAATCGAATGGGAGGGCGCCTCCAACACAGAATACGAATGATTCAAACATGCGATGTGAACGCGAGGATGGCTGGGATGCATGTCGATAGCATTCTCCAAGGCAGACACAGCAATTGCCTCTGAACACTCCGTACGTCTGTTGGTCTCGATTATTGCGACAAAATCTTCAAGCGCTGACAAGTGGTGGAGGCCAGCTGGTCCAGGCACGTTCCGGTTCCACCCTAGACCACAGAACTGTAGCGAGAGCCACCGGAGCTTGGGCATTGCACCAGCCAGGAAGGACAGGTACGACGCGCTGCTCAACCGGAGTTCAAAACATTTTAGAACAGGGAATGCTCTGGCGCCGATGACAATCCTCTCCCTTACATTCTCAATGATGTATAGTCTGAGAAACACTAGGGCAGGCAATTCTGCTAGAATGCCAACATCAGCCTTGAGGACATGGATTTCCAATCTTTTGAGGTTAATGAGTTCCCTCATCCAATTAGGGACCCTGGACAAGAAGGTCTTTGGTACCTCCCTCCAAATAGGGCCCAAATACCTGCCTATGTGTTCAGGGGGCGGTCTAATGGTGTATACGTCACCCGTTGAGAATCTCTCAAGGCGGCAGGGAGGAGTTGACAAGTTCATCAAGACATCAATGCAGCCTTCTATATGCAAACCGAGGCGCTCCAAGCTGGTACAAATTTTCCCCAAGGAAGAGCAAAGAGCATCCATGCGTGTCTTCCTGTTGTTGATCACATCAGTCCGCCCACAGTGTACTTGTAGAATTCTCAGACTGGTTAGCTCTCCAAGATCCTCGATGTTATCTAGTGAGTGCCCCATCAAATCAAATTCTTCTACATTTCGCAGGGACTTCATGTTGCCGATGCCATCAGGTAGTTTATGGGTACACCAATTCACATTCAGGAACATCAAGCATTCCAGACGAACTATATCGGATGGAAGTTTATAAGTATGATATACATCAATTGTTTCCAAGTGTCTTAGCCCTCTGATATGTGTTGGTAGAGTCATCCCATATCCCATTATGGCCAAATATCTCAGCTGATACATCTTGGCCAGTGCAGCACGGTTGGGATCACCAATAATATCACTATCCCTAAGCAAAAGATTACCCCTAACATAAAGAACTCGGAGGAATTTGAACAGTGACAGAGGAGGCATATGGTCAAGCCAACCAAAGATCATAAAGTACTGTTACCCGGTAACATTCTTGGATCAGCTGGACAATTCAATTGAAGAGACAGGCGATGGACCGTGCAATCCAGTTTTGTCATGGCTTGAGGGTCATCCACTATGGTGAGAAAATTCTCTTCTGCACACTTAGACAAGATAAGATCGCGTATCGCATCATGAACTTTGCAATGTGTGACCATCCCATAGTCGTCATATTCAAATGGTTCAATAAGATTCCTATTGACAAGCTCGTCGAAATAACTTCTTGCAACCTTCCCCACATCTTGTCCATTTTCCTTACTAATAAAACCTTCGGCAATCCATTGAAGTTCCAAATGATGCCTCTGTATTTTGAAGTCCTCTGGATACATACCAAGATACAGTAAGCATGTCTTGAGATGACGAGGAAGGTTCTTGTAGCTGAGGGCTAAGATTTTTCTCATCCTTCTCAACGTGAAATTGGTTCCTGAACCTAGAGAATCCCGTATACGTTCCCACTCCGCTTTGTCGAAGGGTTCACTTGCTAGCATGCCTGATAAAGTAATAATTGCAAGGGGCATACCATCACATTTTCTGAGAATTTCAGTACAAACATTCCGAAGCTGGACTGGGCAATCTTTTTCAGACATAAATATCTTATTAAAGAACAATCTTCTTGAGTCTTCATCGCTAAGTGGCTTCATTTTCACTATATAATCATGGGGACCGGAGCAACATGCCTCAGCCACGTCATGTATTCTTGTAGTTGTTATTACTCTGCTGCGAAGGCAATTATCTGGGAAAGCATCTTTAATAATTTCCCATGGTAATTTCTTCCATAGATCATCAATTACAATCAAGTACCTGCCAAAGAGTACAATATAGTGTTAAGTCAAGTGGATTAGTTTTATTAAGAAAACGATAAGTTTGCTCATCAATTGAATATCTTTTCTGATTGACAACTAAAACAACCACATTACTTAGCTGATAGTAATATTTTATAAACTGAATTTATGGGGAAAAAATCATAATGCATGACTTTGCTATTATTGCCTAAGAAATGTTGTCCATCCATATGAAACTTGACAAAAGAGTTAAGATAGTCTACTACCCCACCTATCTATATCCCTAAATGCATATTTCTGTTTGCATTTTTTTCGTATTTGGATTTCTTACAGATCATCTAGTGATTTTTCCTAGAGTGTGTACTCCTGAAACTGAGAAAGAACACCACAAAATAATGTATAGCAACTAAAACAAATACCTCTTTTGTTGTAGACAGTCTCTAAGTTTGCCGACAAGAACATGCAGTTCACAATCATGAGAACATGCATCACTCCCGAGTTCAGATAGTAAACTACGGATAAGTTTTGGGATGTCATGCTTCAGCGTCACGGAGGCAAATGCACAACAATGAAATCCCCCCTCGGGTTGACGGTATATCTTATTGGCGAGTGTTGTTTTGCCCATACCTCCAAATCCCACAATGGATGCCACCTTCAAATGTGTCTCCTCGTCATTTAGCCAATTGATGAGCTCATTGGTTGTCACTTCCACGCCAACAAGGCTAGTTGCATCTTGTTGGGGTATGTCATCTCGTGGGTCAGTGGTCACATCACTTGATGGATGAGTATTAAACTCATATCTTTTGTGTCGTTCACTAGTTTCACACACTAGTTTCTTGATCTCTTTAATCTGGCCAGCAATCTGGTGACGGGATCTGGAAGTTTTGACGAATCGAATAGTCTTCGTCCCAAGCCAATCCTTTTCGTTTTTCTCCCCATTTTTTTGCATGAAGTCATCAATGATGTTCTCAATGTCATAAGACATGTTCCTCACTTCGTTTCTCCGGTGCTTGGTTTGTAGATCTAACTCCTCCAAAGCTTCAAGGCTCTCCAGGAAAATATTCATGTTTGTAAGCTCAGCAGTGAGAAATTTGACATCCTTCCGCACGTTTTTCACCTTGGAGAACTCATCTCCCATTAGAGTTGCCAGCTTTTTAAGAACAGGTTTCATCGCGCCGGTAGAGACACCCACCACTATTGCAGCTGCCATTTCTTCAGGTTGTTCTTTGCTTCAACACCCAAAAAAACCCGCTTTTACTCCAGATCCGAGTTGTTACCTAGATATGCACCTGCAGCATTAACATCAGTTAGGTCATGAAAATCGAATCCCCATGTAGCTTATTAGTTAAGACCATCAACGCCGATCAATTTGAACAAGGAATAAATCAACCTTTGCTATATAACACCTTTAAGGATCCTCTAGTTTTGATGTGCATGGAGGAGAATTTATGAGAAGAAGAATATACTGAGCGTCATGCGCCATTGCAGATCTAGTTACCTAGCTAGTTACCCATACCCCTAGATTTGCAAACATAGAATCAGAAGCTAGCTAGCACATGTACATACCTCAACGTCTCAGCCGCGATCACCGGCGCCACGGTCGGCGGCCCATCCAGATCAAGATCAGCTGGCTACCCGGAGAGAGTTTCCATCGAGGAGATGCAGAGGGAGGAAGTAAGGGCAAGAAGGGGACGAACTCCTCTACAGCTGTGGTGTGGAAGGAGCAATGAAAAGGTAGAGTGGACAAGGGGAGTTGGTGTAACCACTGTCCAGAGCACGCGCATGCACATGAAGACCACCACCCTCGGATGGGCACAACCTCCGCATTACTATGAAAAGTGGCCCTAAAACCCCGGGCGAATGATCAGCACTAATATAAGGAAAAGTGGCACGGTTAGTCATGTAAGCATCTCTTTGCCTTGGGAAAATATTAAAAACTAAAGGGGTTCTGGTGTCTAGTGAAAAGCACCGCTAGATGCACCTTGCTAGGAAGGTGTGGCAGGGTCATGACAAGAGTGTCAAGGCACACATTTAACGTGTTCTCTTTCCAGATGCTTGCTCGATCCTTCCTACCGGAGCTGCACGAATCTTGTTAATATATATATATATATATACTCTCCGTATTAAAATATAAGACGTTTTTACAGTTCAAATTAAACTGTAAAAACGTCTTATATTTTGATTAGAAGTGGATTAGTACCTATGGACTACTTAAATGTACACGCTTTACCACGCTGCAATAAACTTGGCTATAAATAGAGACATTGGTTTAAAACTTAAAATACTACTACTGCAATTCATGTTTTCCCCATCAACGATGCATGCTACGACTATGGACGCAGCTTACAAAGTTAGTTTTACAGACTGTTGTGGTAACTTCTGGTTCGAAATATGGGGAAGGGGAGGATGGAAGTTAGTGCGGTGGGGAGAATTTCTTTTGTTTGTTTTGTCTGATGAACACGTTCATAAGAGCATCTTCAATAGATGATGCAAATTTATAGATGTAAAAATAGGTGTCGTATAATTTACATCTTCAGAAAAGTCTCAACTTCAACAGATGATGTATATTTGCTGACTATAAAACTCCTCCTCCAACAAATGATATATTTCAAGATGTAAAAATAGTCAGTATGAGCGCCGCCTGCCGAGCGTCGAGAGTCGGGAGGAGCGCCAGCGGACCGAGCGGTGGTAGGAGGTGCGCCGGCGGCCGAGTGGCGAGAACCGGGAGGTCAAATGCGGCGGCCGGAGCTCGAATGGCCGGCAGCGCGGCTCTGAATCAAGCGGCGGATTGGTCGCGGAGGGGCGGTGAGGCAGCGTCCATGCGGCGCGAGAAGGTCGAGTTTGCTGGCAGAAAAGCGGTGCGACGGATGTGCGGCTCAAATCTAGCGGCGAAAAGCGGTGAATTTTTTTGAACTTATTTGAACTTCAGACTTTTTCTGTGTTCAAAATGCACCATTCAAAGCCACGTCATCAATTTTCAACCTTTTCTGACTTCATTTGGTATTTTTCATGCATTGACTGATTTTTTAAGCTAAATGACCCTGAAATAGAAAAGCACTACAAATGAACTCTTAAAAGGTTGAAAGTTGGCATGGTATCATCATTTCACCCACATAGCATGTGCTAAAAAGTTGAGAGGGTTACAGTAAAAGCTGGATGCACTTCGTGTATAAAATGGACAATCTCTTTCGAAGTATTAGGATTTTATACGAAAACTCATCTGTTACAAAAGCCATTTCATTTCTTCACATGTAACTGTAGTGATATTCTAGATCAAAGGCATCATTATAATAGTTGCGGAGAGAAAGTCTTTACTTTTTCTTTGCTTGTGTCATTTGCTTGTTGCACCGTAACCATGGATAATCTTCATCGTTTAACAGAGTGCTTGGGTCAGCCTTGATTTTAAAGGGAGGAATTTCATGAAACTTTTCATAATCTTCAGACATGTCTGTCTTGCCCTCCACTCCCACGATATCTCCTTTTTATGAAAGAACTATGTGGCGCTTTGGATCATCGTATGATGTATTCACTTCCTAATCTTTTCTTTTTCTCGGTTTGATAGACATGTCCTTCACATAGAAAACCTGTGCCATATCATTGGCTAGGATGAATGGTTCGTCTGTGTACCCAAGATTGTCCAGATCCACTGTTGTCATTCCGTACTGTGGGTCTACCTGTATCCCGCCTCCTGACAGATTGACCAATTTGCAGTGAAACAAATGGACCTTAAAATCATGTCCATAATCAAGTTCCCATATGTCCACTATTTAACCATAATATGTGTCCTTTCCCCTCTTGGTTGCTGCATCAAAGCGGACACCATTATTTTGGTTGGTGCTCTTTTGATCTTGGGCGATAGTGTAAAATATATTCCCATTTATCTTGTACCCTTTATAAGTCAATACAGTCGAAGATGGTCCCCTGCCAACGAGTATAGCTCATCAGAAACAGTGTTGTCACCCATCAGACGTGTTTGCAAGCAACTGCCGAAAGTCCTGATGTGTTCACATGTAATCCAGTCGTCACACTGCTCCGGGTGTTTGGAGCGCAGAATATTCTTCTGTTCGTTGACATACGGGGCCACCAAAGTAGAATTATGTAGAACTGTGCAGTGTGCTTGAGACCAAGAATGTCCGTCCCTACATATTATTGAGTCCTCTCCTAGCGTGCCTTTTCCAGTCAGTCTCCCCTCATACCACGATTGAGGGAGACCAATCTTCTTAAGGTCAGGAATGAAGTCAACACAAACCCAGTGACCTCCTCTGTTTGATGGCCCGTGGAGATGCTTCCTTCTACCCTAGCACGGTTACTAAAAGATCGTGGATGTCGCCTGGAGGGGGGTGAATAGGTGCTTTAAAATAATTACGATTTAGGCTTGAACAAATGCGGAATAAACCTAGCGGTTAATTTGTCAAGCACAAAACCTACAACAACTAGGCTCACCTATGTGCACCAACAACTTATGCTAAGCAAGATAAACAACGAAGTGATAGCAAGATATATGACAAGAGACAACATGGCTATCACAAAGTAAAGTGCATAAGTAAAGGGCTCGGGTCAGAGATAACCGAGGCACGTGGAGACGACGATGTATCCCGAAGTTCACACCCTTGCGGATGCTAATCTCCGTTTGGAGCGGTGTGGAGGCACAATGCTCCCCAAGAAGCCACTAGGGCCACCGTAATCTCCTTACGCCCTCGCACAATGCAAGATGTCGTGATTCCACTAAGGGACCCTTGAGGGCGGTCACCGAACCTGTACAAATGGCAAACCTTCGGGCGGTCACCGAACCCGTACACTTTGGCAACCCTTGGGGGTGGTCACCGGTACCCGTCAAATTGCTCGCGGCGATCTCCACAACCTAGCTAATTGGAGACCCTGAAGCTTGACCAGAGCTTTACACCACAATGGTTGAGCTTCGAACACCACCAACCGTCTAGGGCACCCAAGCACCCAAGATGAACAAGCTCAAGGGTACCAAGCACCCAAGAGTAATAAGCTTCTCACTTGTAACTTCCACATATCACCGTGGAGAACTCAAACTGATGCACCAAATGCAGTGGCAAGGGCACACGAAGTGCCCAAGTCCTTGTCTCCCAAACCCCACCAAAGCAACTAATGCTAGGGAAGAAGATGAGAGGAAGAACAAGAAGGAGAACACCAAGAACTCCAAGATCTAGATCTAAGGGGTTCCCCTCACATAGAGGAGAAAGTGATTGGTCGAAATGTGGATCTAGACCTCCTCTCTCTTTTCCCTCAAAAACTAGCAAGAATCCATGGAGGGATTGAGAGTTAGCAAGCTCGAAGAAGGTCAACAATGGGGGAAGAACAAAATCTTAAAAGATAAGGTTCATTGGGGAAGAAGTCCCCCTTTTATAGGTGGGGGAAAATCCAACCGCTATGCTCACAGCCCGCACAGACCGGTACTACCGCTCGACCTCACGGTACTACCGCTAGGGGTAGAGGTACTTCCTCAAAGGGTAGCGGTACTACTGCTTGCGAGCGGTACTAAAAAAATACATCTGTGCCTACCATCGCTGGACTTGTGGTATGTTTTTGGTCCGTAGCGGTACTACCGCTGTAGTAGCCGCGGTAGTACCGCTCTGGAGCGGTAGTAAAAATTACATCCGCTCCTGTCTGCGGTAGTACCGCTGCAGCCTTTTCAGAACACCAAAACTGCCACAACTTCTGCAAACGGACTCCGAGTTCAACGAAACCAAGTTTGTTGGAAAGCTAACGACATGGGCTAACACAATCTTGATAGCAGACTAAGGCATAGCCTAGTGGTGGGAAGGGGCTGATGCCTTCCCACCCACCCAGGTTCAAGGCATGGTACTTGCAATTTGGGTTTGTTGCACCAATTATACTGTAAGGGGTTCCCTTACAGTCTTTCTATCAAAAAACACAATCTTGATAGAAATATCAATAATAAGAAAATTAGAAAATTCCCATGAGAAAATGGTGAGAACCCTTCCTCAAAAAAGACCGGTAAAACCTCTAACACCGAAAACGCGATAGGAGAAGCATATGAAATCGGTTTTCGATGAACTAGAGCTTGTCACGAAGATAACCACAAGCTCTAAAACACCAAAATAAAATACAAATAAGAATTAAGAAAGATGATGCAAGGATGCAATGGTTTGAGCTCTCAACAAATGACACGATCACGCTACTCACTTGAGATCCCCCCTTGATAGTACGACTATTGATCCTATAACCCAGTCTCCTAACTATCACCATGAGACCAGTAAAATATAAAACCTATCAAGGGAAAAACTTTGCCTTGCATGAAGTCCACTTGAGCTAGATGATGAAGATCTTGACTCCCTCAAGTTGGACCACCTTTCTTGATTGTGTTTGCTCAATCAAGACTAGTTGATTGCTCCCCCATACTCCACTATGGGTGAGCCACTCTTTGGAACATATTCACAAGTCCATTGTCACCAAAATGGACAGCAATCTTCAAGCACTTGATCTCTTCGTGATGCATGACTTGAACGTGCACACCGCAACCTAACCCCGCAAAGAACTCTCACGAAGACCATGGGTTAGTACATAAAGCGTAATGGACAATGCTTACCATACGATGGGATCACTTGATCCCTCGGTACATCTTGTACACTTTGTATGTTGATCAACTTGATTCACTCTTGACTTAGTCTTGATCGACCTTGAATCTTTCCAACTCTCTACATTTGGATGATGTCTTGAAGGTAGACATGAATGATCACACCATCTTCTTCTTTAAGACATGCTTGCAATAAGCTCAACACTCACATGACCAATCTTTGGATAATTCCTTAATAGCGCCTTGGTCAACTCATAGACTCCTTGAAACCAACACATGGACTTCAAGAAAATCCTATGGAAAAATCCTTCAAATATAACTCAATGCAACCATTAGTCCATAGAGAATGTCATCAATTACCAAAACCACACATGGGGGCACCGCATGTCCTTTCAATCTCCCCCATTTTGGTAATTGGTGGCAATCACTTTCAAGAGAGTTTATATAAGGAATTATGCATCACCATGCTATGAAACAACCAATGATGCATATGAGATGCAAAATCTTAGGAACAAAATCAAAGCAAGAAGAGATGAATCTCTAAACTTTTCCATAAAACTCTCTGAAACTTCTCCCCCATTGGCATTGATTGCCAAAATGGGCGAAAAGCTGAGAAGGACAATATAAATTGTGTTCTTCCATAATTTGTGTATTTCTCAATAAGAGAGTGGAATGGACTACACATATCCAAAGGTAAATACTTGGAGGAAGACAAAATATATTGAGGCTCAAAGATTGCTAAAGAATGATATGCCACAAAGACATAACAAAGAGAGAAACAAGCAATCAGGCAATCAAAAGATACCAATTGAAACAAGCTATCAGAAGATACCAATTGAACTAACAAGACCAATGCTCCTATGAGCCACATGAAAAAGATATTATGATATGAGCAAAGGAGTGTTCTAAAGAAACTAGAGAAGCTTCCCATGATTTGTGCACACATAAGAATATTTGTATTTGGATACAAAGTGCACAAAATAGGATCATAGCTCCCCCAAAATCAATAGAAACTTACAACAAGTGCAAGTTAGCATATAGGAAACAAAGCCTAGCACTTGCAACAAACACATGGTTGAACAACATGTAAAAGAGGCAACTTAAGAATAGGCTCAACCAAAAAGATGTGTGTGAGTCATGGCAAAGCTCTTGAGAAGACTAATATAAGGATGTGTTAGGGAACGTAGTAATTTGAAAAATTTCCCTACGCACACGCAAGATCATGGTGATGCATAGCAACGAGAGGGGAGAGTGTTGTCCACGTACCCTCGTAGACCGAAAGCGGAAGCGTTAGCACAACGCGGTTGATGTAGTCGTACGTCTTCACGATCCGACCGATCAAGTACCGAACGTACGGTACCTCCAAGTTCAGCACACGTTCAGCTTGATGACGTCCCTCGAACTCCGATCCAGCTGAGCTTCGAGGGAGAGTTCCGTCAGCATGACGGCGTGGTGACGATGATGATGTTCTACCGACGCAGGGCTTCGCCTAAGCACCGCTATGATATTGCCGAGGTGGATTATGGTGGAGGGGGCACCGCACACGGGTTAGAGAACTATGTAGACATGACCGAGACACGTCTCCGGTCAATAACCAACAGCGGAACCTGGATGCTCATATTGGCTCCTACATATTCTACGAAGATCTTTATCGGTCAAACCGCATAACAACATACGTTGTTCCCTTTGTCATCGGTATGTTACTTGCCCGAGATTCGATCGTCGGTATCTCAATACCTAGTTCAATCTCGTTACCAGCAAGTCTCTTTACTCGTTATGTAATGCATCATTCCGTAACTAACTCATTAGCTACATTTCTTGCAAGGCTTATAGTGATGTGCATTACCGAGAGTGCGCAGAGATACCTCTCTGACAATCGGAGTGACAAAACCTAATCTCGAAATACGCCAACTCAACATGTACCTTTGGAGACACCTGTAGAGCTCCTTTATAATCACCCGATTCGTTGTGACGTTTGGTAGCACACAATGTGTTCCTCCGGTAAACGGGAGTTGCATAATCTCATAGTTGTAGGAACATGTATAAGTCATGAAGAAAGCAATAGCAACATTCTAAACGATCAAGTGCTAAGCTAACGGAATGGGTCAAGTCAATCACATCATTCTCCTAATGATGTGATCCCGTTAATCAAATAACAACTCATGTCTATGGTTAGGAAACATAACCATGTTTGATCAACGAGCTAGTCAAGTAGAGGCATACTAGTGACACTATGTTTGTCTATGTATTCACACATGTATTATGTTTCCGGTTAATACAATTCTAGCATGAATAATAAACATTTATCATGAAATAAGGAAAAAAATAATAACTTTATTATTGCCTCTAGGGCATATTTCCTTCAGTCTCCCACTTGCACTAGAGTCAATAATCTAGTTCACATCACCATGTTATTTAACACTAATATTCACATCTGCATGTGATTAACACCCATAGTTCACATCGTCAGGTGACCAGCGCGCAAAGGGTTTACTAGAGTCAATAATCTAGTTCACGTCGATATGTGATTAACACCCAAAGAGTACTAAGGTGTGATCATGTTTAGCTCGTGAGAGAAGTTTAGTCAGCAGATTACATCACATTCAGAGCCGTATGTATTTTGCAAATATTCTATGTCTACAATGCTCGCTTGCGGAGCTACTATAGCTAATTGCTCCCACTTTCAATATGTATCCAGATTGAGACTTATAGTTATCTGGATCGGTGTAAAATCTTGCACTGTTCTAACTCTTTACGACGGGCTCTTTTATCACCTCCATAATCGAGAAATATTTCCTTAGTCCTCACTAAGGATTTTCTTGACCGCTGTTCAGTGATCTACTCTTAGATCAAAATTGTACTCCCTTGCCAAACTCAGAGCAAGGTATACAATAGGTCTGGTACACATCATATCATACTTTATAGAACGTATGACTGAGGCATAGGGAATGACTTTTCATTCACTTTCTATTTTCTGCCATGGTCGGGTTTTGTGTCTTACTCAACTTCACACCTTGCAACACAGACAAGAACTCCTTCTTTGACTGTTCCATTCTGAATTACTTCAAAATCTTATCAAGGTATGTACTCATTGAAAAAAATCTTATCAAGCGTCTTGGTCTATCTTATACATATTGATGCCCAATATGTAAGCAGCTTCACCGAGGTCTTTTATTGAAAAACTCTTATTCAAATATCCCTTTATGCTATCCAGAAATTCTATACCATTTCCAATCAACAATATGTCATCTACATATAGTTTTTAGAAAAAGCTACAGAGCTCCCACTCACTTTCTTGTAAATACAGGCTTCTCCAAAAGTCTGTACAAAACCATATGCTTTGATCAACTCATCAAAGCGTATATTCCAATTCCGAGATGCTTGCTGATAACCCACAAGTGTAGGGGATCGCAACAACTTTCGAGGGTAAAGTATTCAACCCAAATTTATTGATTCAACACAAGGGGAGCCAAAAAATATTATTGAGTATTAGCAGTTGAGTTGTCAATTCAACCACACCTGGATAACTTAGTATCTGCAGCAAAGTATTTAGTAGAAAAGTAGTATGATAATAAAGGTAACAGTGGCAAAAGTAATATTTTTGGGTTTTGTAGTGATTGTAACAATAGCACCGGAAAAGTAAATAAGTGAAACACAAGATGTGAAAAGCTCGTAGGCATTGGATCAGTGATGGATAATTATGTCGGATGCGATTCCTCATGTAATAGCTATAACATAGGGTGACTCAGAACTAGCTCCAGTTCATCAATGTAATGTAGGCATGTATTCTGTATATAGTCATACGTGCTTATGGGAAAGAACTTGCATGACATCTTTTGTCCTACCCTCCCGTGGGAGCGGGGTCCTAGTGCAAACTAAGGGATACTAAGGCCTCCTTTTAATAGAGAACCGGAACAAAGCATTAGCACATAGTGAATACATGAACTCCTCAAACTACGGTCATCACCCAGAAGTACCCCGATTATTGTCACTTCGGGGTTGTCGGATCATAACACATAATAGGTGAATATAGACTTGCAAGATAGGATCAAGAACACACATATATTCATGAAAACATAATAGGTTCAGATCTCAAATCATGGCACTCAGGCCCTAGTGACAAGCATTAAGCATAGCAAAGTCATAGAAACATCAATCTCAGAACATAGTGGATACTAGGGATCAAACCCTAACAAAACTAACTTGATTACATGGTAAATCTCATCCAACCCATCACCGTCCAGCAAGCCTACGATGGAATTACTCACGCGCGGCGGTGAGCATCATGAAATTGGTGATGGAGGATGGTTGATGATGACGATGGCGACGAATGCCCCTCTCCGCAGCCCCGAACGGACTCCAGATCAGCCCTCCCGAGGGAGATTAGGGCTTGGCGGCGGCTCCGAATCGTAAAACGCGATGAAACTTTTCTTTGATTTTTCTCTCCGTGAAACGGAATATATGGAGTTGGAGTTGAAGTCGGTGGAGCCTCAGGGGGCCCACAAGACAGGGGGCGCGCCCAGGGGGTGGACGCGCCCCCCACCCTCGTGGACAAGTTGTGGGCCCCCTAGTCTTGATTCTTTCGCAAGTATTTTTTATATTTTCCAAAAAGTGCCTCCGTGGATTTTCAGGACATTCCGAGAAGTTTTGTTTTCTACACAAAAAACAACATCATGGCAGTTCTGCTGAAAACAGCGCCAGTCCAGGTTAGTTTCATTCAAATCATGCAACTTAGAGTCCAAAACAAGGGCAAAAGTGTTTGGAAAAGTAGATACGTTGGAGACGTATCACTTGCACCAGTCCATAGATGGATCGCTGGAGCTTGCACATTTTGTTAGCACCTTTAGGATTGACAAAACCTTATGGTTGCATCATATACAACTCTTCTTTAATAAATCCATTAAGGAATGCAGTTTTAACATCCATTTGCCAGATTTCATAAAATGTGGCAATTGCTAACATGATACGGACGGACTTAAGCATCGATACGAGTGAGAGAATCTCATCGTATTCAACACCTTGAACTTGTAGAAAAACTTTTTTCGACAAGTCGAGCTTTGTAGATAGTAACACTACTATCAGCGTTTGTTTTCCTCTTGAAGATCCATTTATACAATATGGCTTGCCGATCATCGGGCAATTCCACCAGAGTCCTCACTTTGTTCTCATACATAGATCCCATCTCAGATTTCATGGCCTCAAGCCATTTCACGGAATCTGGGCTCATCATCGCTTCCTCATAGTTCGTAGGTTTATCATGTTCTAGTAACATGACTTCCAGAATAGTATTACTGTACCACTCTGGTGCGGACTGTACTTTGGAAGACCTACGAGGTTCTGTAGTAACTTAATATGAAGTTTAATGATCATCATTATTAGCTTCCTCACTAATTGGTGTAGGAATCACTGAAACTAATTTCTATGATGAACTACTTTCCAACAAGGGAGTAGGTACAGTTACCTTATCAAGCTCTACTTTCCTCCCATTCACTTCTTTCGAGAGAAACTCCTTCTCTAGAAAGGATCCATTTTAGCAACGAATATCTTGCCTTCGGATCTGTGATAGAAGGTGTACCCAACAGTTTCCTTTGGGTATTCTATGAAGACGCACTTCTCCGATTTGGGTTCGAGCTTATCAGGTTGAAACTTTTTCACATAAGCATCGCAGCCCCAAACTTTAAGAAATGACAATGCCAAACCATAGTTCATAAGGCGTCGTCTCAACAGATATTGATGGTGCCCTATTTAAAGTGAATGCAGCTGCCTCTAATGCATAACCCCAAAACAATAGTGGTAAATTGATAAGATACATCATAGATCGCACCATATCCAATAAAGTGCGGTTATGACGTTCGGACACACCATTACGTTGTGGTGTTCCATGTGGCGTGAGCTATGTAATTCAAATATTCTCCTCTACGATCAGATTGTAGAAACATTATTTTCTTGTTACGATGATTCTCCACTTCACTTCTGAGATTCTTTGAACTTTTCAAATGTTTCAGACTGGTGCTTCATTAAGTAGATATACTCATATCTGCTCAAATCATTTGTGAAGGTCAGAAAATAACAATACTTGCCACGAGCATCAACACTCATTGGACCGCATACATTGGTATGTATTATTTCCAACAAGTCAGTAGCTCGTTCCATTGTTCCGGAGAACGGAGTTTTAGTCATCTTGCCCAAAAGGAACGGTTCGCAAGCATCAAATGATTCATAACCAAGTGATTATGAAAATCCATCTTTATGGAGTTTCTTCATGCGCTTTACACCGATATGACCCAAACGGCAGTGCCACAAATAAGTTGCACTATCATTATCAACTTTGCGTCTTTTGGCATCAATATTATGAATATGTGTATCACTACGACCGAGATCCAACAAACTTTTTCATTTGGTGTAAGACCATTGAAGGTTTTATTCATGTAAACAAAACAACAATTATTCTCTTACTTTAAATGAATAACCGTATTGCAATAAACATGATCAAATCATATTCATGCTCAACGCAAACGCCAAATAACATTATTTAGGTTTAACACTAATCCCAAAAATATAGGGAGTGTGTGATGATGATCATACCAATTTTGGAACTACTTCCAATACTCATCGTCACTTCCCCCTCAACTAGTCTTTGTTTATTCTGTAACTCCTGTTTCGAGTTACTAATCATAGCAACCGAACAAGTATCAAATACTCAGGGGCTACTATAAACACTAGTAAGGCACACATCAATAACCTGTATATCAAATATACCCTTGTTCACTTTGCCATCCTTCTTATCCACCAAATATTCAGGGCATTTCCGTTTCCAGTGACCATTTCCTTTGCAGTGTAAGCATTCAGTTTCAGGCTTTGGTCCAGCTTTGGGCTTCTTCGCGGGAGTGACAACTTGATTGTCATTCTACTTGAAGTTCCCTTTCTTTCCCTTTGTCCTTTTCTTGAAACTAATGGTCTTGTCAATCATCAACACTTGATGCTCTTTCTTGATTTCTACCTTCGTTGATTTCAACATCGCGAAGAGCTCGGGAATCATTTTCGTCATCCTTTGCATACTATAGTTCATCACGAAGTTCTACTAACTTGGTGATGGTGACTAGAGAACTCTGTCAATCACTATCTTATCTGGAAGATTAACTCCCACTTGATTCAAGCGATTGTAGTAGCCGGACAATCTGAGCACATGCTCACTAGTTGAGAAATTCTCTTCCATGTTTTAGCTATAGAACTTGTTGAAGATTTCATATCTCTCAACTCGTGTATTTGCTTGAAATATTAACTTCAACTCCTGAACATCTCATATGGCCCATGACGTTCAAATCGTCTCTGAAGTCCCGATTCTAAGCCGTTAAGCATGGTGCACTAAACTATCAAATAGTCATCATATTGAGCTAGCCAAATGTTCATAACGTCTGCATCTGCTCCTGCAATAGGTCCGTCACCTAGCGGTGCATCAAGGACATAATTCTTCTATGCAGCAATGAGGACAATCCTCATATCACGGATCTAATCCGCATTATTGCTACTAACATCTTTCAACACAGTTTCTCTAGGAACATATCAAAATAAACATATGAAAGCAACAACGCGAGCTATTGATCTACAACATAATTTGCAAAATACTACCAGGACTAAGTTCATGATAAATTCAAGTTCAATTAATCATATTACTTAAGAACTCCCACTTAGATAGACATCCCTCTAATCATCTAAGTGATCACGTGATCCAAATCAACTAAACCATGTCCGATCATCACGTGAGCTGGAGTAGTTTTCAATTGTGAACATCACTATGTTGATCATATCGACTATATGATTCACGCTCGACCTTTCGGTCTCAGTGTTCCGAGGCCATATCTGTATATGCTAGGCTCGTCAAGTTTAACCTGAGTATTCCGCGTGTGCAACTGTTTTGCACCCGTTGTATTTGAACATAGAGCCTATCACACCCGATCATCACGTGGTGTCTCAAAGACGAAGAACTTTCACAACGGTGCATACTCAGGAGAACACTTATACCTTGAAATTTAGTGAGAGATCATCTTATAATGCTACCGTCAATCAAAGCAAAATAAGATGCATAAAGGATAAACATCACATGCAATCAATATACGTGATATGATATGGCCATCATCATCTTGTGCTTGTGATCATCATCTCCGAAGCACCCTCATAATCACCGTCGTCACTGGCGCGAGACCTTGATCTTCATCGTAGCATCTTTGTCGTTTCGCCACCTATTGCTTCTACGACTATCGCTACCTCTTAGTGATAAAGTAAAGTAATTACAGGGCGGTTGCATTGCATACAATAAAGCGACAACCATATGGCTCCTGCCAGTTGCCGATAACTTTGTTACAAAACATGATCATCTCATACAATAAAATTTAGCATCATGTCTTGACCATATCACATCACAACATGCCCTACAAAAACAAGTTAGACGTCATCTACTTTGTTGTTGCAAGTTTTACGTGGCTGCTACGGGCTGAGCAAGAACCGTTCTTACCTACGCATCAAAACCACAATGATAGTTCGTCAAGTTAGTGTTGTTTTAACCTTCTCAAGGACCGGGCGTAGCCACTCGGTTCAACTAAAGTTGGAGAAACCGACACCGCCAGCCACCTATGTGCAAAGCACATCGGTAGAACCAGTCTCGCATAAGCGTGCAGCGTAATGTCGGTCCGGGCCGCTTCATCCAACAATACCGCCGAACCAAAGTATGACATGCTGGTAAGCAGTATGACTTGTATCGCCCACAACTCACTTGTGTTCTACTCGTGCATATAACATCTACGCATAAAACCAGGCTCTGATACCACTGTTAGAGAACGTAGTAATTTCAAAAATTTCCCTATGCACACGCAAGATCATGGTGATGCATAACAATGAGAGGGGAGAGTGTTGTCCACGTACCCTCATAGACCGAAAGTGGAAGCGTTAACACAACGCGGTTGATGTAGTCATACGTCTTCACGATCTGACCGATCAAGTACCGAACGTACGGCACCTCCGAGTTCAGCACACGTTCAACTCGATGACATCTCTCGAACTCCGATCCAGCCGAGCTTCGAGGGAGAGTTTCGTGAGCACGACGGCGTGATGACGATGATGATGTTCTACCGACGCAGGGCTTCGCCTAAGCACCGCTATGATATTACCGAGGTGGATTATGGTGGATGGGGGCACCGCACACGGCTAAGAGATCTCAAGGATCAATTGTTGTTGTGTCTAGAGGTGCCCCCTGGCCCCGTATATAAAGCAGCAAGGGGGGAGGGGGCGGCCGGCCAAGAGGGGAGCACCAGGAGGAGTTCTACTCCCACCGGGAGTAGGACTCCCTCCTATCCTTGTCCAACTAGGAGAGGGGAAGGAAGGGAGAGAGGGGAGGAAGGAAAGGGGGGCGCCGCCCCCCCTCCTTGTCCTATTCGAACTAGAGGGGAAGGGGGCGTGCGGCCTGCCCTGGCCGCCCCTCCACTTCTCCACTTTGGGCCCATGTGGCCCATTAACCCCCCAGGGGGTTCCGATAACCCCCCGGTACTTCGGTATATAACCGATAACCCCGGGAACCATTCCAGTGTTCGAATATAGTCGTCCAATATATCAATCTTCATGTCTCGACCATTTTGAGACTCCTCGTCATGTCCGTGATCACATCCGGGACTCCGAACTATCTTCAGTACATCAAAACACATGAACTCATAATATAACTGTCATCTAACTTTAAGCGTGCGGACCCTACGGGTTCGAGAACTACACTACTAGGGAAAACCCTAGTAGTAGCGCGGGTTTTGAGGCTATCAGCAGCGCGGGCACCCGCGCTACGAATAAGGTGCTACAGCTAACCGTTAGTAGTAGCGTTGTCTGTACCCGCGCTACTACTATTGACTATATCAGCAGCGCATTTCCCGAACGCGCTACTATTAGTTAGCTGTAGCGATTTCCTGCTCAGCCATCTTGTTATATCTTCCACCATTTCCCCAGTCCGGCTTCAGTAAACTGCAATTTTCAGATACTAGTTCTACTAGATATCAATTTCATAAAGCATTATAGGTACTAGGTAGTACTCCCTCGGTTCCAAATTACCCATCGTGGTTTTAGTTCAAATTTTAACTAAAACCACGACGGGTAATTTGGAACCATGCAAGGAAGTACTAGATTACAATTTCATATATACTCAACATGCATCCTCAAGAAGTACAAGGTGACATTGACTACGATCATCATATTTAGTTCTAGATAATATCGACGACGATCATCATATGTAGTTCTACATGATATCGACGACGATCATCATATGTAGTTCTAGATGATATAGCCACACATATGTAGTTCTAGATGATATCGACGACGATCATCATCCTCAAGCCTGGGCGGTGGGTGTTCCTGATAGTAATTAGGATGGCCTGTCCAACACGAAGATTCTTGCCAACGAGGAATCTCTTCCACCCAACCGAGTTTAAGTGTGTGCAAATGCTGTGTCCATGCGGTAAGTACAGGTGATGACGGAGCCCCTTGCGGTAAGGCGTAGTCCAGCTGAACCTTCTTCATCAGGCTCGATACCACAACTCACAGATAGGTTCTTTGGCAATTTCTGAATAAGAAAACATATCAATTAATAAATAGCCTCACACATACTCTTGCAAATATATTTCTATTAAGTCTAGATTACTACACTATCAAAAGACACAGTACTACGCATTTGTACTAATTAATCATGAATTCTACTAAGCATATCATTGGACTCTACACTAAGCATTTCATCAGATTCACTAAGCATATCATCGGATAATTTGCATTTGTAAGTATAACAATAAAGCATATATATATATATATATATATATATATATATATATATATATATATATATCATCATCAAATTACTATAGTCAGTACGTACAACATACCATTTCATGCCGATCGACCATGGTACTTGTCAGGCGGGTCACGAATGGCACCCCGACAAAGTCATCACGTGGCGGAATTATGTCCCATAGGTTGCACACCTTGTCCTCGCTCAGCCTCATTCTTTGAGCTATGATGGCTTCATGAAGTGGGCCCTCATTATCTTCATCATCTTCGTCATCTGCATCATCTTCGTCATCTTCGTCATCTTCATCATCTTCGTCATCTTCATCATCTTCGTCATCTTCATCATCTTCCACCAGGTTGAGATAAATGACAACCAGCTTGGGTCTTTCTGCTCTGAAGGAGAAGCTGATCAACTCACCACCAGTAAGACACATGCGGGCGAGGAAATGGGCCTATCCATCTCCTCCAATCTGTGACATATTGCGTCCTTTCTCGACCTCCATAGTATACGGCCCCCAGGAGCCTCAAATGTCACAGTGTCTCCTGTTAGCTTGTTGAATTTCAACCTCACATTGCATGGGACGATCCGTAAGAAAAGCAAAATGACACAATGCAGTAATGCCAACACTAAAAATAAAATAGTTGTTACATTTCATCTAATTTCTTACCGCCGCATGACGAGAACTCGGCTGGAAGTAGATGCCGAACAACTTGCCAGTTGCAAGGCTGCTGGCGCACCTTGACTTGCACAGTCGACATAGTGGTGGTGGTGGTGGCGCCATTTTCCTAAAGCAATATGAGAAAAGGATTAACTATTAGATGAGAAGGTACCACCTGTTGGAAATATGCCCTAGAGGCAATAATAAAAGCATTATTATTATATTTCCTTGTTCATGATAATTGTCTTTTATTCATGCTATAATTGTATTATCCGGAAATCGTAATACACGTGTGAATACATAGACCACAATATGACCCTAGTAAGCCTCTAGTTGACTAGCTCATTGGTCAACAGATAGTCATGGTTTCCTGACTATGGACATCAGATGTCATTGACAACGGGATCACGTCATTAGGAGAATGACGTGATGGACAAGACCCAATCCTAAGTATAGCACAAGATCGTGTAGTTCGTTTTTGCTAGAGCTTTTCCAATGTCAAGTATCTCTTCCTTAGACCATGAGATCGTGTAACTCCCGGATACCGTAGGAGTGCTTTGGGTGTACCAAACGTCACAACGTAATCGGGTGACTATAAAGGTGCACTACAGGTATCTCCGAAAGTGTCTGTTGGGTTGACACGGATCGAGATCGGATTTGTCACTCCGTGTTACGGAGAGGTATCACTGGGCCCACTTTCGGTAGTGCATCATCATAATGAGCTCAAAGTGACCAAGTGTCCGGTCACGGGATCATGCATTACGGCATGCGAGTAAAGTGACTTGCCAAGAACGAGATTGAACGAGGTATTGGGATACCGACGATCGAATCTCGGGCAAGTAACATACCGTCTGACAAAGGGAATAGTATACGGGATTGATTGAATCCTCGACATCGTGGTTCATCCGATGACATGATCAAGGAGCATGTGGGAGCCAACATGGGTATCCAGATCCGCTGTTGGTTATTGACCGTAGAGTCGTCTCGGTCATGTTCGCATGTCTCCCGAACCCGTAGGGTCTACACACTTAAGGTTCGGTGACGCTAGGGTTATTAGGAAGACTTGTATGTGATTACCGAATGTTTTTCGGAGTCCCGATGAGATCCCGGACGTCACGAGGAGTTCCGGAATAGTCCGGAGGTAAAGATTTATATATGGGAAGTTGTCAAACGGACACCGGAAGGTTTCGGGGGCTTATCGGTATTGTACCGGGGCCACCGGAAGGGTTCCGGGGGTCCACCGGGAGGGGCCACCTCCCGGGGGGCACATGGGCTGCGTGGGGCGGAGCCAGCCTGGAGGGCTGGCCCCCGTTGGGCCCATGCGCCTAGGGTTGGGGGGAACCCTAGAGGGGGCGCCCCCCTTGCTTGGGGGGCAAGTCCCCCCTCCCTGGCCGCCGCCCCCCCTCTAGATCCCATCTAGAGGGGCCGGCCCCCCTTGCCCCTTCCCCAATAAATAGAGGGGTGAGGGGAGGGCTGAACACCTAAGCCAAGGCGCAGCCCCTCCCCTCCCCAACACCTCTCCTCCTCCGTACGTGCTTGGCGAAGCCTGCCGAGATCTTCTTGCACCAACAACACCACGCCGTCGTGCTGCCGTTGGAGCTGTCTTCCTCAACCTCTCCTTCCTCCTTGCTGGATCAAGACGGAGGAGACGTCCGTCTGCATCAGACGTGTGTTGAACGCGGAGGTGCTGTCCGTTCAAAGACTTGGTCACCGGTGATCTGAATCACGGCGAGTACGACTCCATCATCACCATCCCCTTGAACGCTTCCGCACTCGATCTACAAGTGGTATGTAGATGCAAACTCACTCCCTTGACTCGTTGCTTAGATGAACTCATAGATGGATCTTGGTGAAATCGTAGGAAAAATTTTAATTTTCTGCAACGTTCCCCAACAAAGGGCATCATGAGCTAGGTCTATGCGTAGTTCTCTATTGCACGAGTAGAACACAATTTGGTTGTGGGCGTAGATCTTGTCAACTTGCTTGCCGCTACTAGTCTTATCTTGCTTCAGCGGTATTGTGGGATGAAGCGGCCGGACCAACCTTACACGTGCGCTTACGTGAGACCGGTTCCACCGGTGACATGCACTAGTTGCATAAGGTGGTGGCGGGTGTCTGTCTCTCCCACTTTAGTTGGAGCGGATTCGATGAAAAGGGTCCTTATGAAGGGTAAATAGAAGTTGACAAAATCACGTTGTGGTTATTCATAGGTAAGAAAACGTTCTTGCTAGAACCCAATTGCAGCCACGTAAAAGATGCAACAACAATAGAGGACGTCTAACTTGTTTTTGCAGCAATTGTCATATGATGTGATATGGCCAGAAGTTGTGATGAATGATGAATGACATATTGTGATGTATGAGATCGTGTTCTTGTAATAGGAATCACGACTTGCATGTCGATGAGTATGACAACCGGCAGGAGCCATAGGAGTTGTCTTTATTTTTTGTATGACCTGCGTGTCATTGAAGAACGCCATGTAAATTACTTTACTTTATTGCTAAACACGTTAGCCATAGAAGTAGAAGTAGTCGTTGGCGTGACAACTTCATGAAGACACGATGATGGAGATCATGATGATGGAGATCATGGTTTCATGCGGTGACAAAATGATCATGGAGCCCCGAAGATGGAGATCAATGGAGCTATATGATATTGGCCATATCATGTCACTACTATATAATTGCATGTGATGTTTATTATGTTTATGCATCTTGTTTAATTAGAACGACGGTAGCAAATAAGATGATCCCTTATAAAAATTTCAAGAGGTGTTCCCCCCTAACAGTGCACCGTTGCTAAAGTTCGTCGTTTCGAAGCACCACGTGATGATCAGGTGTGACAGATCCTTACGTTCACATACAACGGGTGTAAGACAGTTTTACACATGCAAAACAGTTAGGGTTAACTTGACGAGCCTAGCATGTACAGACATGGCCTCGGAACACGGAGACCGAAAGGTCGAACACGAGTCGTATGGAAGATACGATCAACATGAGAATGTTCACCGACGATGACTAGTCCGTCTCACGTGATGATCGGACACGGCCTAGTCGACTCGGATCATGTAACACTTAGATGACTAGAGGTATGTCTAATCTGTGTGGGAGTTCATTAAGATAATTTGATTAGATGAACTTAATTATCATGAACTTAGTCTAAAACCTTTGCAAATATGTCTTGTAGATCAAATGGCCAATGCTCATGTCAACCAGAACTTCAACGCGTTCCTAGAAAACCAAGCTGAAAGATGATGGCAACAACTATAATGGACTGGGTCCGAACCCGAGATCATCCTCATAGCTGCCAGAAACAATATGTCCTAGAAGGACCGCTAGGTGACGCTCCGTCCTAGAGAACCAAGACATTATGAATGCTTGGCAGTCTCGTCTTGATGATTACTCCCTCGTTCAGGCGGCATGCTTTACAGCTTAGAACCGGGGCTCCAAAAGCGTTTTGAGCAACACGGAGCATATGAGATGTTCGAGGAGCTGAAACTAGTTTTTCAAGCTCATGCCCGGTCGAGATACGTAAGTCTCCGACAAGTTCTATAGTTGTAAGATGGAGGAAAACAGTTCTGTCAAGGAGCACATACTCAAAATGTCCGGGTTGCACAACCGCCTGTCCCAAATTGGACATAAACCTCCCGGACGA
Source organism: Aegilops bicornis (assembly GCA_021605145.1). Lineage (NCBI taxonomy): Eukaryota > Viridiplantae > Streptophyta > Magnoliopsida > Poales > Poaceae > Aegilops > Aegilops bicornis. The sequence continues at coordinate 689,590,689 of CM038674.1, forward strand.
GGCGGTCATTGACAGAATCCTTCAGTCGCTCCCACCAAGCTACAAGAGCTTTGTGATGAACTACAATATGCAGGGGATGGTGAAGACCATTCCCGAAGTATTCTCAATGTTGAAGTCAGCAGAGGTTGAAATCAAGAAAGAACATCAAGTGTTGATGGTCAATAAAACCACTAAGTTCAAGAAGGGCAAGGGTAAGAAGAACTTCAAGAAGGACGGCAAGGATGTTGCAGCCCGGTAAAGCAAGTTGCCGGGAAGAAGTCAAAGAATGGACCCAAGCCTGAGACTGAGTGCTTTTATTGCAAGGGGAAGGGTCACTGGAAGCGGAACTGCCCCAAATACTTAGCGGATAAGAAGGCCAGCAACACCAAATTTATATTTGATATACATGTAATTGATGTGTACCTTACCAGTACTCGTAGTAACTCCTGGGTATTTGATACCGGTGCCGTTGCTCATATTTGTAACTCACAGCAGGAGCTGCGGAATAAGCGGAGACTGGCGAAGGACGAGGTGACGATGCGCGTCGGGAATGGTTCCAGAGTCGATGTGATCGCCGTCGGCATGCTACCTCTACATTTACCTACGGGATTAGTTTTGAACCTTAATAATTGTTATTTGGTGCCAAGTTTGAGCATGAACATTGTATCTGGATCTCGTTTGATACGAGATGGCTACTCATTTAAATCCGAGAATAATGGTTGTTCTATTTATATGAGAGATATGTTTTATGGTCATGCTCGATGGTCAATGGTTTATTCTTAATGAATCTCGAGCGTAATGTTACACATATTCATAGCGTGAATACCAAAAGATGTAAAGTTGATAACGATAGTCCCACATACTTGTGGCATTGCCGCCTTGGTCACATTGGTGTCAAGCGCATGAAGAAGCTCCATGCTGATGGACTTTTAGAGTCTCTCGATTATGAATCATTTGACACATGCGAACCATGCCTCATGGGCAAAATGACCAAGACTCCGTTCTCCGGAACAACGGAGCGAGCAACCAACTTGTTGGAAATCATACATACCGATGTGTGCGGTCCAATGAGTGTTGAGGCTCGCGGAGGATATCGTTATGTTCTCACTCTCACTGATGACTTGAGTAGATATGGGTATGTCTACTTGATGAAACACAAGTCTGAGACCTTTGAAAAGTTCAAGGAATTTCAGAATGAAGTAGAGAATCAACGTGAACGAAAGATAAAATTCTTACGATCGGATCATGGAGGAGAATATTTAAGTCACGAATTTGGTAACTTCAGAATGAAGTAGAGAATCAACGTGACCGAAAGATAAAATTCTTACGATCGGATCGTGGAGGAGAATATTTAAGTCACGAATTTGGTACACACTTAAGAAAATGTGGAATCGTTTCACAACTCACGCCGCCTGGAACACCTCAGCGTAACGGTGTGTCCGAATGTCGTAATCGCACTCTATTGGATATGGTGTGATCCATGATGTCTCTTACCGATTTACCACTATCATTTTGGGGATACGCTCTAGAGACAGCTACATTCACTTTAAATAGGGCACCGTCTAAATCCGTTGAGACGACACCGTATGAATTATGGTTTGGGAAGAAACCTAAGCTGTCGTTTCTAAAAGTTTGGGGATGCGATGCTTATGTCAAGAAACTTCAACCTGAAAAGCTCGAACCCAAGTCGGAAAAATGCGTCTTCATAGGATACCCTAAAGAAACCATTGGGTATACCTTCTACTTAAGATCCGAGGGCAAGATCTTTGTTGCCAAGAACGGATCCTTTCTCGGAAAAGAGTTTCTCTCGAAAGAAGTAAGTGGGAGGAAAGTAGAACTTCGATGAAGTACTACCTCTTGAACGGGAAAGTAGTGCAGCTCAGGAAAATGTTCCTGTGATGCCTACACCAACCAAGAGGAAAATAATGATGATGATCAAGGTACTTCGGATCAAGTAGCTACCGAACTTCAGGTCCACAAGGACACGTTCCGCACTGCAGTGGTAATGCAACCCTGTCACGGAAATCATGTTGTTAGACAAAGGTGAACCTTGAACTATGAAGAAGCTGGCGGGCCCAGATTCCAACAAATGGCTAGAAGCCACGAAATCCGAGATAGAATCCATGTATGAAAACAAAGTATGGACTTTGGTGACTTGCCCGATGAACGGCGGCGATAGAAAACAAATGGATCTTTAAGAAGAAGACGGACGCGGATGGTAATGTCACCATCTATAAAGCTCGACTTGTCGCTAAGGGTTATCGGCAAGTTCAAGGGATTGATGCGATGAGACTTTCTCTCCGTAGCGAAGCTTAAGTCCGTCCGAATCATGTTAGCAATTGCCGCATACTATGATTATGAGATATGGCAGTGGACGTCAAAACAGCGTTCCTTAACGGTTATCTTAAGGAAGAGCTGTATATGATGCAGCCGAAGGTTTTGTCGATCCTAAGAATGCTAACAAAGTATGCAAGCTCCAATGATCCATTTATGGGCTGGTGCAAGCATCTCGGAGTTGGAATATTCGCTTTGATGAGATGATCAAAGCGTTTGGGTTTATGCAGACTTATGGAGAAGCCTGCGTTTAAAAGAAAGTGAGTGGGAGCTCAGAGCATTTCTCATATTATATGTAGATGACATACTTTTGATGGGAAATGATATAGAATTCTTGGACAGCATTAAGGCCTACTTGAATAAGTGTTTTTCAATGAAGGACCTTGGAGAAGCTGCTTATATATTAGGCATCAAGATCTATAGAGATAGATCGAGACGCCTCATAGGTCTTTCACAAAGCACATACCTTGATAAGATTTTGAAGAAGTTCAAAATGGATCAGTCCAAGAAAGGGTTCTTGCACATGCTACAAGGTGTGAGATTGAGCTCAGCTCAATGCCCGACTACTGACAAAAGATAAAGAAGAGATGAGCGTCATCCCCTATGCCTCAGCCATAGGATCTATTATGTATGCCATCTTTGTGTACGGACCTGATGTAAACCTTGCCGTAAGTTTGGTAGGAAGGTACCAAAGTAATCCCGCAAGGAACACTGGACAGCGGTCAAGAATATCCTAAAGTACCTGAAAAGGACAAAGGACATGTTTCTCATTTATGGAGGTGACGAAGAGCTCATCGTAAAGGGTTACGTCGACGCTAGCTTCAACACAGATCTGGATGACTCTAAGTCACAAACCGGATACGTGTATATGTTGAATGGTGGAGCAGTAAGCTGGTGCATTGCAAGCGAGCGTCGTGGCGGGATCTACATGTGAAGCGGAGTACATGGCAGCCTCGGAGGCAGCGCATGAAGCAATTTGGGTGAAGGAGTTCATCACCGACCTAGGAGTCATACCCAATGCGTCGGGGCCGATCAAACTCTTCTGTGACTACACTGGAGCTATTGCACTTGCCAAGGAGCCCAGGTTTCACAAGAAGACCGGGCACATCAAGCGTCGCTTCAACTCCATCCGTGAAAATGTTCAAGATGGAGACATAGAAATTTGTAAAGTGCATACGGCTCTGAATGTCGCGGATCCGTTGACTAAACCTCTCTCGCGAGAAAAACATGATCAACACCAGAACTCTATGGGTGTTCGATTCATCACAATGTAACTAGATTATTGACTCTAGTGCAAGTGGGAGACTGTTGGAAATATGCCCTAGAGGCAATAATAAAAGCATTATTATTATATTTCTTGTTCATGATAATTGTCTTTTATTCATGCTATAATTGTATTATCCGGAAATCGTAATACACGTGTGAATACATAGACCACAATACATCCCTAGTAAGCCTCTAGTTGACTAGCTCGTTGGTCAACAGATAGTCCTGGTTTCCTGACTATGGACATCAGATGTCATTGAAAACGGGATCACGTCATTAGGAGAATGACGTGATGGACAAGACCCAATCCTAAGCATAGCACAAGATCGTGTAGTTCGTTTTGCTAGAGCTTTTCCAATGTCAAGTATCTCTTCCTTAGACCATGAGATCGTGTAACTCCCGGATACCGTAGGAGTGCTTTGGGTGTACCAAACGTCACAACGTAATCGGGTGACTATAAAGGTGCACTACAGGTATCTCCGAAAGTGTCTGGGTTGACACGGATCGAGATCGATTTGTCACTCCGTGTTACGGAGAGGTATCACTGGCCCACTCGGTAGTGCATCATCATAATGAGCTCAAAGTGACCAAGTGTCTGGTCACGGGATCATGCATTACGGTATTGAGTAAAGTGACTTGCCGGTAACGAGATTGAACGAGGTATTGGGATACCGACGATCGAATCTCGGCAAGTAACATACCGTCGACAAAGGGAATAGTATCACGGGATTGATTGAATCCTCGACATCGTGGTTCATCCGATGACATCATTGAGGAGCATGTAGGAGCCAACATGGGTATCCAGATCCCGCTGTTGGTTATTGATCGAGAGTCGTCTACCATGTCTGCATGTCTCCCGAACCCGTAGGGTCTACACACTTAAGGTTCGGTGGCCTAGGGTTATTAGCAAGACTTGTATGTGATTACCGAATGTTGTTGAGTCCGGATGAGATCCCGGACGTCATGAGGAGTTCCGGAATGGTCCGGAGGTAAAGATTTATATATGGGAAGTTGTCAAACGGACACCGGAAGGTTTCGGGGGCTTATCGGTATTGTACCGGGGCCACCGGAAGGGTTCCGGGGGTCCACCGGGAGGGGCCACCCCTCCCGGGGGGCCACATGGGCTGCGTGGGGCAGGAGCCAGCCCCTGGAGGGCTGGGCGCCCCTTGGGCCCATGCTCCTAGGGGTTGGGGCGAACCCTAGAGGGGCGCCCCTTGCTTGGGGGCAAGTTCCCCTCCTCGGCCGCCGCTCCTCTAGATCCCATCTAGAGGGGCCGCCCCTTGCCCCTTCCCCTATAAATAGAGGGGTGAGGGGAGTGCTGAACACCTAAGCCAAGGCGCAGCCCCTCCCCTCCCCAACACCTCTCCTCCTCCGTACGTGCTTGGCGAAGCCCTGTCGGAGTAATGCTGCACCAACAACACCACGCCGTCGTCTTTGCCGTTGGAGCTGTCTTCCTCAACCTCTCATTCCTCCTTGCTGGATCAAGACGGAGGAGATGTCGTCTGCACTGCACGTGTGTTGAACGCGGAGGTGCTGTCCGCTCAAGACTTGGTCACCGTGATCTGAATCACGACGAGTACGACTCCGGCATCACCATCCCCTTGAACGCTTTCCGCACTCGATCTACAAGTGGTATGTAGATGCAAACTCACTCCCTTGACTCGTTGCTTAGATGAACTCATAGATGGATCTTGGTGAAACCGTAGGAAAATTTTTAATTTTCTGCAACGTTCCCCAACACCACCTACCAAAGCATTTCGATGGCACCTATTGCCTAGGATAATTGATTAAAAAAACAAGTGGCAAATTTATCTAAATTGGCACCTACATTTTGCCAAAAAATAACTTATTACAAAAAACAAAAGCATCTACCTATCCATGTACAGAAAAAATAACAATAAAATGGTGCATACTAAATCAACTAGCATACTAAATCCACTAGCATACTAAATCAACTAAATGACACAATGTTCTAAATCAACTAAATCAACTAGCCTACTAAATCAACTAAATGAAAATGTTCTAAATCAACTAAATCAACTAGCCTACTAAATCAACTAAATCAACTAGCCTACTAAATCAACTAAATCAACTAGCCTACTAAATCAACTAAATCAACTATCCTACTAAATCAACTAAATGAAAATGTTCTAAATCAACTAGCCTACTAAATCAACTTAATCATATCAACTAAATCAAAATATTGCATATAAACTAGCCTACTAAATCAAAATGTAGCAGGGAGGAGGGAGAAGGAGGGGCGACTCGAGGAGGGAGTAGAGAGTATGAAGGAGGAGGAAGGCGGAACGAGGAGGGGCCGGCTGGCGGCGAGTGGAGGGAGGACGGAGGAGGAAGGCGAAGCAAGGAGGGGCCGGCCAGTGGCGAGTGGAGGGAGGACGGAGGAGGAAGGCGAAGCGAGGAGGGGCCGGCCAGCGGCGAGTGGAGGGAGGACGGAGGAGGAGGCCGGTACCGAGTCCAGCGAGGAGGATGAGGTGACGGCGGCGCAGATCGGAGGAGGGGCGACGGGGGAGGACCGGCGGCGCGGGGGGTTGAGGGGGAGATCGAGTGAGTGTGTGGATCTATGGATATTCAGGATTGCGACTAGTTAACTTAGCAGCAGCGGTCATTGCGTAAATGCGCTAATGCTACGACCCGTAGCAGTAGCGCTCAGACATCGCCGCCGCTTATAACCGCCTCATGGCGGCGCTGCGTGGGAATTTTAGCGATGGTCGTCTTTGAGTGTGCGAAGCCATCGATAAAATTGTTTCAGCATGAAGTTTTGTCTGCAAGGCCATCGCTACTTAGCAAAGAAGGTTCGATTTTGAAGCGCGCTGCTGGTAAGATTCTGTGCATAGGATTTTCCCTAGTAGTGCTATGTAGACATGACCGAGACACGTCTCCGGTCAATAACCAACAAAGGAACCTAGATACTCATATTGGCTCCTACATATTCTACGAAGATCTTTATCGGTCAAACCGCATAACAACATACGTTGTTCCCTTTGTCATCGGTATGTTACTTGCCCGAGATTCGATCGTCGGTATCTCAATACCTAGTTCAATCTCGTTACCGGCAAGTCTCTTTACTCGTTATGTAATGCATCATTACGTAACTAACTCATTAGCTACATTGCTTGCAAGGCTTACAGTGATGTGCATTACCGAGAGGGCCCAGAGATACCTCTCCGACAATCGGAGTGACAAAACCTAATCTCGAAATACGCCAATTCAACATGTACCTTTGGAGACACCTGTAGATCTCCTTTATAATCACCCAGTTACGTTGTGACGTTTGATAGCACACAGAGTGTTCCTCCGGTCAATGGGAGTTGCATAATCTCATAGTTGTAGGAACATGTATAAGTCATGAAGAAAGCAATAGCAACATACTAAACGATCAAGTGCTAAGCTAACGGAATGGGTCAAGTCAATCACATCATTCTCCTAATAATGTGATCCTATTAATCTAATAACAACTCATGTCTATGGTTAGGAAACATAACCATCTTTGATCAACGAGCTAGTCAAGTAGAGGCATACTAGTGACACTATGTTTATCTATGTATTCACACATGTATTATGTTTTCGGTTAATACAATTCTAGCATGAATAATAAACATTTATCATGAAATAAGGAAATAAATAGTAACTTTATTACTGCCTCTAGGGCATATTTCCTTCAGGATGAGCATTGAGCATCAACATAGTCTTGGATAAATAAGATACAAGGTGCAAGACATGTCCTTCCCACACACACACACTGTAACATCCCAAATTTTCAATTTGGAATGTTCTACGTAGATCACCATTGCATACCATATTTTTGTTGCATTTTTGGCTCGATCCTAGAAATTCTACGCAACTCAAGGACCCACGGAGAGAGTTGGGGATTTCGTTATTTTCATATTTGAGTTTTCTCAAATTTTGAAAATAGGATCATTTGATTTTAATTATTTTATCTTCAATTATTTCTATCACAAAAAAATGAGAGAGGGAATAAAATGACTTTCCCGAAATAAAGAAATAATGAGGATTTAATAATAAAATCAAATAAGATTTTATTTTGGAGTTTTCCCCCATTTTATTTGAATTTATGAAAAATGTGCGTTTTTCAAAATTGCATTTAGGCCCCAAATAAATGTTCATCTAGTCTGGCTTGATTTTAGAAGCCGGGGAAAATTTATTTCGGGATTTTTGGAATCCGTTTAGTATTTCTTTCGTTTGTTTTTCTGTGCAAAATTATTTAAAAAAACGAACCGACTTACCGGGCCATACCCGAGCGGGACTCCGCCCGGGGCAGCCTTTAAATAGCCCCGCCCCGAGCCGCCCCCAGCCCACCAGCCACCACCCCGCTTGAGCCGCCAGCCTGCATGTCGCCGCCTCATATTCTGTGCTGGTTTTTTTTATAAAAAAAACCGATCGGTTTTTTAGTTTTCGTCGGTTTTTTTAGTTTCCTTTTTTTATTAGATCGGTTTTCTTATTTTCGGTTCGGTCAAACAGCGAGCGTTCGCTCGTTCGTTCGTTTTAACGAAGGTGTTCGTCAGATTAGTTCTAGTTAACGAACGTCCGTTCGTTAACCTGTTCATCGTTTTTCTTTTTCTCGGATTTAATCCGCGATTTTTCTGATCGCGATTTCTGATCCAATTTTCGTTTTAGTATAACGTTTCGCTCGTTTATCGGAATCAGGCGATTCAAGCGCCTGGAGTTTCGTCTCAAAAGCCTCTTTCCGAATAACCAACTTTAACAAGTTTTTGCTTCTGTAAAATTTGACTTAGATCCAGATTAGTAAAACGGAGTTGTTTTCTTTCGCCGTTTGACTTTCGTTGCTTCGTTTGATTCGATTCTTTTTGCAAACCGGAGTTCTTAAGTTGAACTTTCTGGTTAGATCTTTTATTTGAATTTTACCTGTGCATTAGATGAGTACTTATTGTATGCTTGTTTGTTTGTCTGCGATAGAATACTGAGTGCGCCTGTTACAACGAGTCTCTAGGTTTCGCGGATCATCAGCAAGGCAAGTAACACTTTGATCATACCTTTTCATACCCAGTTTTTATGCATTAGATCAACCCTCAAACATTGCATGATTAGGATCTAATTAAATTGTGGGATGGGAAGTAGATGAGGTAGTACCTATTACCTGATTTGTATTCAAACCTTTGGGAGTTACTTCTACGTTTGCTTATTATGCCATGCTATGCTAGTAGACGTGGATTGGGTGAGTGTATCCATGACAGATGTGAGATTGTTAAATTAATGGTTTATTTAAGGTGGCAATGTAAACACACATCTGGGTGGATTGAGGCACCTGGTTTCCATCAAGACTTGCCTGTTTTTTTTCGGACTGCCACCCAGGCTCAAAGGGATCATGAGATTATTCATGCTAGAAACTTCTGTGTGCAGCCACATGCTACTATGGGCTCTAGCATAGTTGACTAAGTTGTGTGAACTCTTATGGGTGGACTAGCTGATGTAGGGGTTGTAGGTTGGTACGGTCTACCCTAACGTAAGGTGCTAGCGCTTCTGAAAGACTATGTCTCGGTCATCCGTTTCTCAAACACCATGTAGTGCGAGAAATCAAACGGGGGAGATCGAGTCTTGTGGGGAAAAGTGCACAAACCTCTGCAGAGTGTATAAACTAATCATGGTTAGCCGTGTCCCCGGTTATGGACATCTTGAGTATCTAGTACTTGGATATCATGTGAATCTCATCATGTTACTCGATTAATATTGTTGGGTTGTTAATGAGTACTTTTAATTGGGATTGAGGATGCTGTCAACCATTCTCAATGTTCAACAACCACCATGATAGTTAAATAATTTTATTCCTTTGCAGTAGGGAAAAAATTGGCTTTACGCAAAACTGTAACCATAGAGCTTTCCACCAGCCATATATGCATGTAGTATATGCTTACTCTTTCATTATTCTCTATGTGTTACTTTGCCAGCATATTCCATGTGTCGCCCGTTTTCGGCTGCAACGTTTCATGTTGCGCACTTTTCGAACGCATTTAGTAAGGTGCTTAGGTCGTGGTTCTATACTCGATGATGCCGTTGGAGTTGGTGGACTCGCTTATTCTTCCAAGCCTTTATTTGTTATCGTTATTAGATGGACTTAAGCCATATTTATTTTGTTAAGTTCTCTCTTGAGACATTCGATGTAATAAGTGTGTGATTGCTACTCGTTATAAATCCTTCGAGTCTTGTGTGGTGTCGATCACCGATCCAGGATGACACTTGAGCACGTAGATCGATCGCTTGAGGTCCTGTCGCTACAAAGATGGTATCGAGCACACGCCGACTGCATTTATTACACGGCCATTAAGCTAAAGCCCTAGATCACTACTCTCTTCTCATTTCTAACTCCTCATCTTTTCTACTCTTTTAGGATGACGGAAGCGAGGATCAAGTTCACCCAAACGGATGAAGATACACCCTTTGGACGACACGAAGGAAGTCACTAAGTACTGAACATCGGAATACCAAGCTTCACCGGACCTACAATTCCACTTTACCCGAAGAGTAGCTACCGAAGATTCAAGCTCAAGTTCCCGGAAGGGACGTTTGCGCCAGATCCACGGAGCCCATAGAGTGTGTTTTAATGCACCAACTTGGAGTCCGGGAAAGAGCATGGCAGCTCACATAACCATGGGACGCATTGGAGAAGTTTACCAAGATGACCTCAAGGATACTATCTACCAGATTTATGACGCCGAGATGAACAATGGGAGATAGTTAGCACTAAGAAGGATCGATCCATTGCAGCTTTCATCCAAGAGTTAAATCAGCACATTCGACGCCAGGAGAACCAGATGTGCGCAGACATGATGGAGTTGAAGAAAGCAAAAGCCAAGATTATCAAACTAGAAGGAGAACTGAAGGCCACTCGCAAGGACTACATGGAGGAGATTGTAGCTCTAGTGAGACAAAATGGCGATCTTAAGGAGAAGATTGAAGAACTCATGGGAAATTCAGCACCCGGAGGAGAAGATGAAGATTGCACCTGTCCAGAGAACTACATCATCATCGACGACACCAATTCCGATCCTAGTGATGATGATTTCGAAGATGAAGCTGGAGCAGATATCATGGAGCCTTCATCGGAGCAGTTTTTCTAGTTGACCACCATAACAGTAGTAGAATTTCCCCCATTAAAAATTAGTTTTGGTTCCAGCACTTTGTAACGATAGATAGACTGTTGTATGCCCTTGTTTGATTTGATTGGAGTGATATTGTGTGTTTTTGTCTCATGTGCATATGGGTAGTGTTTTCTCCCTAGACCTCATTCTACTCTTAACTCTCGTCTTTTTCTAAAACCCTTAGATGCCTCCGAGACGCGATTCTGCATTTGTTTTTCTCACGGAGATCACTCGGTTGATTCAAGAGAATGCCTTGATTCAAACATTGGTACGTAACCAAGGCAACAACAACAACAACAACAACAACAACAACAACAACAACAACAACAACAACAACAACAACAACAACAACAACAACCCACCGCCACCACCACCTGTTGACCATTTGACCCGTTTCTTAAGGCTGAATCCGCCGGTGTTTTCCAGTAGCACCGAGCCGATTGTTGCAGATGATTGGCTCCGCAAAGTAGGGAGGGAGTTGACCACTGCAGGATGTACAGATGGGGAAAAGGTGAAATTTTCCGCACATCAGCTTGAAGGACCCGCAGCAGCATGGTGGGAGAATTTTACAGCCACTTACCCTGTAGACACTGTCACATGTTTCAGCAAGCTTTCAGTACTGCCCATGTTTCAGCAGGAGCTATGGCCATGAAGAAGCATGAGTTTCGCAACTTGCGCCAAGGAGGACGGACATTTGGCCAGTATGTGGATGACTTTAGTAAGCTAGCACGTTATGCCCCAGATGACGTTGCTACGCACGCAGCTAAGCAGGAGAAGTTTCTAGAAGGACTGAACAATGAGCTGAGCATGCAGTTGATGGTATCCACCATTAATAACTACCAGGAGTTAGTAGACCGTGCTCTTATGATTGAAGGGAAGCAGCAGCAGATTGACAATCGCAAGAGAAAGTATGGACAGGGGAAGTATAACTCTGGAGCTCAGCAGAAACTACGCTTTACCCCGAAGCCAGGAGGACAATTTCAGCATACTCACGGAGGAGGTAGCTCGCACAATCATAATGGCACCAAGAATGGAAACGGGAATGGAGGAAGCAATGGACAAAACCGCACCAACCCGTCAACACCATCCAAGGTAGATCTGAGCCATATCACTTGTTATAAGTGCCGTAAGACTGGGCATTATGCAAATGACTGTCCAGAAGCCCAAAATGGTAACGGCAATGGAAGCTCAGGAAAGAAGCCGAACCCTTTAAACAGGGGACAAGTGAACCACGTTACCGTGGGGGAGGTTGAAGCTCAGCCAGACGCAATAATAGGTAAGTTTTTGGTTAAGACATTTACCGCAGTTGTTCTTTTTTATACTGGTGCATCGCATTCATATATATCAAGGGGATTTGTGGATAAGTATAAATTACCAACCCAAGCCCTTAGGTCACCCATGCTAGTAACCTCACCCGGAGCAGAATATATGGCAAGTATATGGTGCGATCGACTGCCATTAAGGATTGGAAACTATGTATTTCCCTCGGACCTAATAGTTTTGGAATCCAAAGGATTGGATGTGATATTAGGTATGGATTGGTTATCAAATTACGGGGGAAATATTGATTGCGCCAGTAAGTCGATTTTGCTTACCACCCCAGAAGGAAGGAGATTCAAGTATGTATCACGGCATGAGCCGAGGAGAGCACATGTAAACTCCTTATTAGGAGTTGTGCAGGAGGAAGTACCCGTGGTAAGGGATTATCCGGACGTGTTTCCGGAAGAGTTGCCAGGCATGCCGCCGGACAGAGACATTGAATTTCTGATTGAATTACTGCCAAGCACTGGGCCGATATCTAAGAGACTGTATAGGATGCCAGCCCAAGATTCGGAGGAAATTAAGAAGCAGATTAAGGAGTTACTGGATAAAGGTTTTATTCGCCCAAGTTCTTCGCCTTGGGGATCACCAAGATTCTAGTGGAGAAGAAGGATGGATCTTTAAGAATGGTTGTTGATTATCGAGGATTGAATGAAGTGACCATTAAGAACAAATACCCGCTGCCGATGATCAACGACTTGTTTGACCAATTGCAAGGAGCTAAGGTATTTTCCAAGATCGATTTGCGATCGTGATACCATCGATTGAAGATTCGGGAGCAGGATATACCCAAGACGGCTTTTACCACCGTGCACGGGCTGTATGAGTATACCGTTATGTCATTTGGTCCGACTAACGCCCAGCCTATTTTATGAACATGATGAACAAGGTGTTTATGGAGTTTTTGGATAAGTTAAATGCGTGGTATTCATTGACGATATTTTGGTCTACTCAAGAATGAAGAAGAACATAAGGAGCATTTGCGTTTGGTACTCGAGAAGCTCGAGAGAACATCGCTTGTATGCCAAGTTCAGCAAGTGTGAGTTTTGGTTGAAGGAAGTTGGATTTCTCGACATGTTATATCCGGAGAAGGTATAGCAGTAGACCCCACTAAAGTTGCCACGGTGACAAACTGGGAAGCACCAACAACAGTTGGAGAGATCCGGAGTTTCCTTGGACTCGCAGAATACTACCGGAGATTCATTGAGAATTTCTCGAGGATTGCGAAGCTTATGACATAATTATTGAAGAAGGATACCAAGTTTATATGGACTGAGGAGTGTGAGGCTAGCTTCCAAGAGTTGAAGAAGCGTTTGGTTACCTCACCAGTATTAATCCTGCCAGACCAAAGCAAGGATTACGAAGTTTATTGCGACGCTTCACGTCGAGGACTTGGAGCAGTGCTTATGCAGGAGGGAATAGTTGTGTCGTATGCGTCAAGACAGCTGAAACCACACGAGTAAAACTATGCCACCCATGATTTGGAGTTAGCAGCCGTAGTGCATGCATTGAAAACATGGAGACATTTCCTCATTGGAAATCATTGTGAGGTGTATACGGATCACAAGAGTCTGAAGTACATCTTCACGCGAAGGAGTTAAATCTCGTGCAGAGAAGATGGTTGGAGCTCATCAAGGATTATGATATGAGATTGCATTACCACCCCGGAAAGGCTAACGTGGTAGCAGACGCGTTGAGCCGTAAGAGTCATGGTAACATCCTAATGACCAAAGGTTTACCAAAATAATTAGCCGAGGAATTTCGGGAGCTATGTTTGGAAATAGTTCCGCGAGGCTATGTAGCAGCGTTGGAGATTCAACCTACTTTGATGGATAAAATCAGAGAAGCTCAAAGGATGTATAAGGAAGTTGCTTCTATTAAGGAGAAGATGAGCAAGGGAAAAGCAAAGGGATTTCGTGAGGATGAGCACGATACCTTATGGTTTGAGGACCGCTGCGTTTTCGTACCAAGTGATCCCGAGATTCGAAGTTGATTTTGCAAGAGGCACATGATTCGGCCGTATTCGATCCACCCCGGAAATACCAAGATGTATTTGGACTTGAAGGATACTTTCCGTGGACCGGAATGAAGAAAGATATCGCAGAGTATGTAGCAGTTTGTGATGTGTGTCAGAAAGTGAAAGCAGAACATCAGAAGCCAGCAGGATTGTTACAGCCATTGCCTATACCCGAGTGGAAGTGGGATAAACTAGGCATGGACTTCATCACGGGATTGCCCAGGACCCGTACATGCTATGACTCGATTTGGGTTGTAGCCGATCGTTTGACGAAGGTAGCTCATTTCATTCCAGTAAAGACTACCTACAGCAGTGCCAAATTGGCTAAGATATACATGACAAGGATTGTATGCTTGCACGAAGTTCCGAGGAGTATCGTATCAGATAGAGGAACCCAATTCACCTCAAAGTTCTGGAAGCAGTTGAACGAAACTTTGGAAACCAGACTGGAGTTTAGTACAACTTTTCATCCACACACCGATGGACAAACCGAGAGAGTCAACCAGATCTTGGAGGATATGCTGAGAGCATGTGCTTTGGATTATGGATCAAGTTTGGATGACAATTTGCCGTATGCGGAGCTTTCTTATAACAACAGCTACCAAACCAGTTTGAAGATGGCACCTTTCGAAGCCTTGTACGGAAGGAGGTGCAGAACCCCGCTATTGTGGGATGAAGTTGGAGACTGCCAGTTGTTTGGACCGGATTTGATTAAGGAGTCTGAACGGAAAGTAAAGTTGATTCGCGATAGGCTCAAGGTAGCCCAGTCAAGACAGAAGAGCTATGCAGATTCAAAACGCAAAGAGACAGAATATGAAGCCGGAGACAGAGTTTATCTTCGAGTATCTCCGCTTCGAGGAGTTAACCGTTTTGGTGTTAAAGGAAAATTAGCGCCACGTTTTGTGGGACCATACAAAGTTTTGGAGCGCATGGGAGAAGTTGCGTACAAGTTGGAACTACCCGAAGGGTTGTCAGGTGTTCATGATGTGTTTCATGTTTCTCAGTTGAAGAAGTGTCACGCAGAGATGGCGGAAATACCACTGAGAGATACTGTGCCACTAGAGGCGATTCGGTTGAATAACGATTTGACCTATGAGGAGAAACCAGTTAAGATCCTGGAGTATGTCAGCCGAGTCACCCGCAGCAAGGTCATTAAGTTTTGCAAAGTTCAGTGGAGCCACCACACTGAGGAGGAAGCCACCTGCGAGCAAGAGGAAGATCTGCTTAAGGACCACCCTCACCTATTTTCTAGCCAACCCGAATCTGGAGGGCGAGATTCATCTTAAGGGGGTAGGTTTGTAACATCCCAAATTTTCAATTTGGAATGTTATACATAGATCATCATTGCATATCATATTTTTGTTGCATTTTTGGCTCGATCCTAGAAATTCTACGCAACTCAAGGACCCACGGAGAGAGTTGGGGATTTCGTTATTTTCATATTTGAGTTTTCTCAAATTTTGAAAATAGGATCATTTGATTTTAATTATTTTATCTTCAATTATTTCTATTACAAAAATATGAGAGAGGGAATAAAATGACTTTCCCAAAATAAAGAAACAATGAGGATTTAATAATAAACTCAAATAAGATTTTATTTTGGAGTTTTTCGCCATTTTATTTGAATTTAGGAAAAATGTGCGTTTTTCAAAATTGCATTTAGGCCCCAAATAATTGTACATCTAGTCCGGCTTGATTTTAGAAGCCGGGGAAAATTTATTTAGGGATTTTTGGAGTCCGTTTAGTATTTCTTTCGTTTGTTTTTTCACACAAATTATTTAAAAAACGAATCGACTTTATCGGGCAGACTCGAAGCGGGACTCCGCCTGGGCAGTTTTAAATAGCGCCCCGAGCCGCCCCCACCCACCAGCCACCTCGCTTCGAGCCGCCCAGCCCCGCCGCCGCCAACCTCGCACAAACCCTAACCTAACCCTAACTCCCCGCCACGCCGACGCCGACTTCGCGAGTCAGCCGACCCCCGCCGAGGTTCGTCGCTGCCTCGTTTTCCGGGCTGGATTTTTTATAAAAAAAACGGTCGGTTTTTTTAGTTTTCGTCGGTTTTTTTAGTTTCCGATTTTTTGTTAGATCGGTTTTATTATTTTCGGTTAGGTTCAATAGCGAGCGTTCGCTCGTTCGTTCGTTTTCACGAACGTGTTCGTCATATTAGTTCTAGTTAACGAACGTCCGTTCGTTAACCTGTTCGTCGTTTTTCTTTTTCTTGGATTTAATCTGCGATTTTTCTGATCGCGATTTCTGATCCGATTTTCGTTTTAGTATAACTTTTCGCTCGTTTATCGGAATCTGTCAATTCAAGCGCCTGGAGTTTCGTCTCAAAACCCTCTTTCCGAATAACCAACTTTAACAAGTTTTTGCTTCTGTAAAATTTAACTTAGATCCAGATTAGTAAAACGGAGTTGTTTTCTTTCGCCGTTTGACTTTCGTTGCTTCGTTTGATTCGATTCTTTTTGCAAACCGGAGTTCTTAAGTTGAACTTTCTGGTTAGATCTTTTATTTGAATTTTACCTGTGCATTAGATGAGTACTTATTGTATGCTTGTTTGTTTGTCTGCGATAGAATACCCGGAGTGCGCCTTTGTTACTTGAGTCTCTAGGTTTCATGGATCATCAGCAAGGCAAGTAACACTTTGATCATACCTTTTCATACCCAGTTTTTATGCATTAGATCAACCCTCAAACATTGCATGATTAGGATCTAATTAAATTGTGGGATGGGAAGTAGATGAGGTAGTACCTATTACCTGATTTATATTCAAACCTCTGGGAGTTACTTCTACGTTTGCTTATTATGCCATGCTATGCTAGTAGACGTGGATTGGGTGAGTGTATCCATGACAGATGTGAGATTGTTAAATTAATGGTTTATTTAAGGTGGCAACTTAAACACACATCTGGGTGGATTGAGGCACTGGTTTCCATCGAGGACTTGCCTGTTTTTCTTCGGACCGCCACCCGTGCTCAAAGGGATCATGAGATTATTCATGCTAGAAACTTCCGTGTGCAGCCACATGCTACTATGGGCTCTAGCATAGTTGACTAAGTTGTGTGAACTCTTACGGGTGGACTAGCTGATGTAGGGGTTGTACGTTGGTATGGTCTACCCAAACGTAAGGTGCTAGCGCTTCTGAAAGACTATGTCTCGGTCATCCGTTTCTCAAACACCATGTAGTGCGAGAAATCAAACGGAGGAGATCGAGTCTTGTGGGGAAAAGTGCACAAACCTTTGCGAGTGTATAAACTAATCATGGTTAGCCGTGTCCCGGTTATGGACATCTTGAGTATCTAGTACTTGGATATCATGTGAATCTCATCATGTTACTCGATTAATATTGTTGGGTTGTTAATGAGTACTTTTAATTGGGATTGAGGATGTTGTCAACCATTCTCAATGTTCAACAACCACCATGATAGTTAAATAATTTATTCCTTTGCAGTAGGGAAAAATTGGCTTTACGCAAAACTGTAACCATAGAGCTTTCCACCAGCCATATATGCATGTAGTATAGGCTTACTCTTTCATTATTCTCTATGTGTTACATTGCCAGCATATTCCATGTGCTGACCCGTTTTCGGGCTGCAACATTTCATGTTGCAGACTTTTCAGATGACGAGTAAGGTGCTTAGGTCGTGGTTCTATACTCAGTGATGCCGTTGGAGTTGATGGACTCGCTTATTCTTCCAAGCCTTCCGTTGTTATCATTATTAGATGGCCTTAAGCCATATTTATTTTGTTCAGTTCTCTCTTGAGACATTCTATGTAATAAGTGTGTGATTGCTACTCTGTTATAAATCCTTCGAGTACTGTGTGGTGTCAGCATTACTGATCCAGGGATGACACTTGAGCACAGAGACCAGACTGTTTGAGGTCTGGTCGCTACACACACAACAAGCAAATGGGTTCACAAGCACACTAAAAATGCAATAACCAACACTTGTGACAACCCATGGTGAAGAAATAAAAATGAAAGCCTTATCAAGACGAGGGATACCAATTAAGATGGCAAAAGCCTCGTAAAGGCAAGCATGAGGAATATAATCTTCACCACACAAGAGTGCATCAAGGTGCAACAAGATATAAGATCCGCACTCAAGATAAATCCTTTCACATAACCACCAAGGAAAGGTAGACGTGAAAGAATAAGGATATCAACTACAGATGTAACTTCTCTCAAGTGTATAAGATTCTAGGTAGATGAAGATCATGATGATATCAATCCACAAAGAAGGATGCACACACGAAATAGTTACAAAAAGGAAGGAATAAGATATCCACATGGAATTCATATATATACCAATAAGATATTTGCTTGAAGGCAAGATACGGTCGTATTGTATATAAATGAGTTCCAACCACACGAGCATCAAAGACATCACAACTAGCAACAAGAGATCATTGTTGGGATGCTTTGAGAAAGGAAACAAGTATCACAAGAAAGAATGAAGTACATGCCATGATACAACCTACACAAGGTTGATGCAAGAAATGTGTGCATGAAGTAGATGATGATACTTGTTACCGAGATACCATTGGAAGGATGTAGTAGATGCCAATTGAAGGTAGATAGAAGTTCATTGATCATCCTAGCTTGATTCCAATAAGCACATGGTGACAACACCTTCCTTGTGAGTGAGCGGAGCATCCAGTGCATCTCCAAATGTTCCTAGAAGAACAACACAAACTAAACGGTACCCAAGCTCATTGGGACCAAATAGTTATAAACACCAATACATAGGACAAACTCCACATAAATATGTGCATATATATATATATGAAATTTCATGCACATCTCATCCAATTTGAGACTTGGTGGAGTTTCCCTTATATATTGGGTCAAAGAAAGAAAGCATGCCCAAGAAAATACATGAAGTAAATATGTATGCTCAAAACTTTCAAGAACCGATACCAAATGAAAAAGAAATGACAAGTGAAAAAGGATACCAAATGGAGAAATCATCACTTGGAAGGTATCAATAAAGATACATCAAGGAATGAGATATCCATTGAAACACGTAAAAAGAAGGATATCGGACTCCCTAAATAGAGGATGGTTCCAAACAAACCATGCCCTCTACAAAGTTTCATGATGGCACAAGTACCAAAAAGAACGGCTTGCGTTCCACCAAAACACATTTGATAGGGATCACAAGAAGAGTGTTCTAAACAAAATAGGATAGCTCCCCCACGAGTTGTGCATTATAGAGAATTTGCATTTGAATACAAAATGCACAAGGTGGGATCACCACTTTCACTATATCTAGAAAACACTAGACAAGAACAAGAAATTAACAAGATCCACAAGTGGTATGGAAAACAACGGGAGTTGACACAATCCTTGGCAAGAGATAAGGCAAATAAAAACAAAAACCAATGTAAAGATGATCAATAAATTCTACTACACATAAGTGAGTACCAATTGTCAAAAGACAAGAATTATTTGGAAATAATTCCCGGTGGTAGATAACAAGGATATCCAACATCATCTTCACAACAAACGCAGGCAAATTGCAACTTGTAGAGCTAACATGTCACCTAGGAACAAGATAATTGATAATATCAACTCTAAGTGACAATATCTCAAATGCACACATTTTCTAGGCTCGTAATATGCACATAGCATATTACTCCCCGATAATGTGATACTAAAGAAAACTTAACAAGAGGCAATAAGAGGATCCAACAAGAGATAATCAATGGAATTTTTAGAATTTAATTTCTCATGAGAGATATACCACCTAGCCACTAGATGATCTTGTAATATCAATACTAGATGGTATTCCTCATGTACACACATTTATAGGATTGTGAGGTTCCCAAAGCACATCACTCCCCCAAAATGGGATGTTCCATTAATCTCTCACACGAGCCAACTAGGATACAAAAAAGAAGCATAAAGGCTCAACGCACGACACACACGTACATGATGTGCAAACCAACACACACATACTTGATTGCTCAAGATAAGCAAGTTGGAAGCACAACATATACAAACACATGCAAGGAACAAAACCAAAACATGCAAAGGGGCAAGTAACTTTCAATGTAAACAATTTAAGTACAAGTTACCGCAAGGAGGCACATTGGATATAAGATAGAAACTTGGTAATCCAATTGACTTGGCTTGAGACAATAAGAATGATGAAGTCCCCTTAATTCTTCATAATGTAGCCAAGTCTCCAATGCCCTCCAATAACACCTATTGATCAAGTTTGAGCTTGGTGGTCCCCAACCAAGTTGGGTCCTAAGAGGTTAGTCACAATAGGCTTGGCTACCCAAATGGTTCTTTTCTTGACAACACTTTGAGTACCAACAAACTTGGCAAACACATTGCCAACCTTATCCTTCCCAAGAGAATAGATATCATCAATAAAAATTGGGTTTGATATGTTACCACTAGTGCATGAAGAAGCGACGTGACCTTTCTCATGACATATGTACCAACGTCTACTCTTCACTTTCTTCTCACTTGATTTCGCAACTTGAGAAGCATTAGCTTGAGTCTTCTTGGGAATAGGCCTTTCTTCAACTTGAGGTTGAGCATGAGAATGAACTTGTGGATGCTTTCCTTGTTGCTTGTCATTAATGGGCTTCTTCTTCAATGGGCAAGATCTAACATGATGCCCTTCAATTTTGCACTAGAAGCAAATAATCTTGGCCGAATTCTTGACTTGTTCTTGGCCCTTCTTCTTGTTTATCTTGGACTTCTTCTTCTTATTGGAGTTGAATCCGAGTCCACCTTTGTCATTGGGGGATTTTTGCACACTCAAGATATTGTTGAGTGCGGATTTCCCTTCATGACACTTTTCCAAGTCTTTCTTCAAAGAAGTGACTTGAGCCTTGAGCTCTTTAATTTCCTCTACATGGTTAGTATCAACACAAATACTAGAGCAAGTATAAGCTTCATCATTAGAGCAACAAGGCAAGGAGAGTAATTCATCATAAGAAGTACCAATGTTATGAGTAGACGAATTACAAGGACTAGCACATGGCAAGATAGCATTTTGACTTGAAGTAGTGCTAGTATCCACATGCGACTTACTAGAAGTTACCTTAGACATAGCCTCATGAGCTATCTTTAGCACATTATGGGATACTAGAAGATCATCATGAGAGCTTG
Source organism: Aegilops bicornis (assembly GCA_021605145.1). Taxonomy (NCBI): domain Eukaryota; kingdom Viridiplantae; phylum Streptophyta; class Magnoliopsida; order Poales; family Poaceae; genus Aegilops; species Aegilops bicornis. Next base: position 689,611,873 of record CM038674.1, read on the forward strand.
TGAGCTTTACATGATTTTCTTCCAACTTCTCATATTTGCTAGATAGCAACTCAAGTTGAGCCCGTAGCTCAACATTCTCCTTCAAAATGGATGCTTCACTAGAAATAGAGTTAGTAGCACAAGCATCATCAATAATAGCAAGAGGAGAAGGCAACTTGGCAAGCTCTTTTGAATATGAAGCTTTAAGTAGTGCATGAGACTCAGTGAGTTTGATGAGCTCACTCTTAATGACCTTGAGCCATTTTCGAGGTGCCCAAAGTCCTCAAGGAGTTTAGCATGCGCAACTTCAAGCTTCTAATTTTTAGTTTCAAAATCATTGGCCACCTCAAGAGCTCTATCATGAGATTCCTTCACTCTAGATAGTTCTAGAGCAAAAGTCTCCTCAAGAGATTCGGAGGTGGTTTGTTCATGTTCAAGAGCTTGAGATAGCTCCGCGATCTCATTTGCGTAATCACGCTCATGAGCTTCCATTTTCTCAATGGTGACCTCATGCTCCTCTAGATGAGATTCAACCTCCTCAATGTATTTCTTGCCCTCAATGGCAATAGACATGATTTCCATGAGGTTGGAACGAGCACGTTTATTTTTGTGAAGAGCTTTAAAAATCATTTCCCCCTTAATTTTTAAGGAAGCAATATTATCATTCTCTTCATCATTATCCTCATCATCATTAGCATTAACATCATCATCAAGCGACATATTGGGGTTCAAAGTAGGAGATACCTTTGACTCCTTAGCCATAAGGCAAAAAGCAATAGATGATGATGTAGGATCCCTTGAGACACCATTCAAGACCACATCTTGTTCCATGGAGTGTTGGATTTCCTCTACATTGTTAGCACAACAACTAGAGGAAATACAAGCATTTTTATCATGGCAACAAGACATAGCAAGCATATCATCATGAGATTTGAGCAAGAAATTTCTACATGATATGCATGGACTATAAACACAAGCATGTGAACCATGTAAGGTGCTCGAAGTGTTAAAGTCCAAAGAAGGACCATTGCAATAAGATAGTAATGAAGGATCACCAAGAACAAGCACACTATCATCATTGCAATGACCAATACTACTCACCCTAGCATTACCTTGTGGCAGTCCACATGTAGGTGAAGTAGAGGAAGTTGAGAAGGCAACACGGCCGAAGGTGGAGGGAGAACAATCATCCCCACAAATCTTGGACACACCATATTTATCTTGAAGCTTTGTCCACAACTCATGAGCATCCCGGAACGGCATGAGTTGAAAAATAACTACATTGCTCAAAGCATCAAAAAGAACATTAGAAGCTTGAGCATTGAGATAAGAGTTTTTCTCATCCTCTAAAGATAACCTTTGGGGATCCTTTGGAGGAGAAAAACCCATATCTACAATTCGCTCTAAATTTGGGTCCATGACCCTAAAGAGGTTAAGCATGCGAATTACCTAAACATCAAAATTTGTGCCATCGAAACTAAGAGTGTCAGAGAATCCTAAACCCCTAGTCGACATCCTTACTCTCTAGGCGGTTAAGCTCTATAAAGAGCGATGAGGCTCTGATACCAATTGAAATATTGGGGATGTCGCCTAAAGGGGGGGTGAATAGGCGCTTTAAAATAGTTACCGTTTAGGCTTGAACAAATGAGGAATAAACCTAGCAGTTAATTTGTCAAGCACAAAACCTACAACAACTAGGCTCACCTATGTGCACCAACAACTTATGCTAAGCAAGATAAACAACAAAGTGATAGCAAGATATATGACAAGAGACAATATGGCTTTCACAAAGTAAAGTGCATAAGTAAAGGGCTCGGGTCAGAGATAACCGAGGCACGCGGAGACGATGATGTATCGCGAAGTTCACACCCTTGCAGATGCTAATCTCTGTTTGGAGCGATGTGGAGGCACAATGCTCCCCAAGAAGCCAATAGGGCAACCGTAATCTCCTCATGCCCTCGCACAATGCAAGATGTCGTGATTCCACTAAGGGACCCTTGAGGGCGGTCACCAAACCGTACAAATGGCAAACCATGGGGCGATCACCGAACCTGTACACTTTGGCAACCCTTGGGGATGGTCACCGGTACCCGTCAAATTGCTCGGGGCGGTCTCCACAATCTAATTGGAGACCCCGACGCTTGCCCGGAGCTTTACACCACAATTATTGAGCTCCGAACACCACCAACCGTCTAGGGCGCCCAAGCACCCCAAGAGGAACAAGCTCAAGGGTACCAAGCACCCAAGAGTAATAAGCTTCTCACTTGTAACTTCCACGTATCATCGTGGAGAACTCAAATCGATGCACCAAATGCAGTGGCAAGGGCACACGGAGTGCCCAAGTCCTTCTCTCCCAAATCCAACCAAAGCAACTAATGCTAGGGAAGAAGATGAGAGGAAGAACAAGAAGGAGAATACCAAGAACTCCAAGATCTAGATCCAAGGGGTTCCCCTCAGATAGAGGAGAAAGTGATTGGTGGAAATGTGGATCTAGACCCCCTCTCTCTTTTCCCTCAAAAACTAGCAAGAATCCATGGAGGGATTGAGAGTTAGCAAGCTCGAAGAAGGTCAACAATGGGGGAAGAACACGAGCTTAAAGGATAAGGTTCATTGGGGAAGAATACCCCCTTTTATAGGTGGGGAAAAATCCAATCGTTATGCTCACAGCCCGCACAGAGCGGTACTACCATCGACCTCACGGTACTACCGCTAGGGGTAGCGGTACTACCTCAAAGGGTAGCGGTACTACTGCTTGTGAGTGGTACTAAAAAAATACATCCGTGCCTACCACCCCTGGACTTGTGACGAGTTTTTGGTCCAGAGCGGTACTACCACTGTAGTAGCCGTGGTAGTACCGCTCTGGAGCGGTAGTAAAAATATTACATCCGGTCCTGTCCGCGGTAGTACCGTTGCAGCCTTTTCAGAACACCAAAACTGCCACAACTTCTGCAAACGGACTCCGAGTTCAACGAAACCAAGTTTGTTGGAAAGCTAACGACATGGGCTAACACAATCTTGATAGAAATATCAATAATAAGAAAATTAGAAAAGTCCCATGAGAAAATGGTGAGAACCCTTCCTCGAAAAAGACCGGTAAAATCTCTAACACCAAAAACGCGATAGAAGAAGCATATGAAATCCGTTTTCGATGAACTAGAGCTTGCCACGAAGATAACCACAAGCTCTAAAACCTCAAAATAAAATACAAATAAGAATCAAGAAAGATGATGCAAGGATGCAATGGTTTGAGCTCTCGACAAATGATACGATCATGCTACTCACTTGAGAGCCCCCCTTGATAGTACGGCTATCGATCCTATAACCTGATCTCCAAACTATCACCATGAGACCGGTAAAATATAAAAACTATCAAGGGAAAACCTTTGCCTTGCACGAAGTCCACTTGAGCTAGATGATGACGATCTTGACTCCCTCAAGTTCGACCACCTTTCTTGATTGTGTTTGCTCGATGAAGACTAGTTGATTGCTCCCCCATACTCCACTATGGATGAGCCACTCTTTGGAACATTTTCACAAGTCCATTGTCACCAAAATGGACGGCAATCTTCAAGCACTTGATCTCTTCATGATGCATCACTTGAACATGCACACCGCAACCTAACCCCACAAAGAACTCTCACGAAGACCATGGGTTAGTACACAAGCGTAATGGACAATGCTTACCATATGATGGGATCACTTGATCCCTCGGTACATCTTGTACGCTTTGTACGTTGATCAACTTGATTCACTCTTGACTTAGTCTTGATCGACCTTGAATCTTTCCAACTCTCTACATTTGGCTGATGTCTTGAAGGTAGACATGAATGATCACACAATCTTCTTCTTCAAGACATGCTTGCAATAAGCCTAACACTCACATGACCAATCTTTGGATAATTCCTTAATAGCACCTTGGTCAACTCATAGACTCCTTGAAACCAACACATGGACTTCAAGAAAAGCCTATGGACAAATCCATCAAATATAACTCAATGCAACCATTAGTCCATAGAGAATGTCATCACTTACCAAAACCACACATGGGGGCACTGCATGTCCTTTCAGTTATGAACATATTTCTTTAAGACTCCCATGAACCTCTCAAAGGGGAACATATTGTGTAGAAATACAGGGCCCAGAATGGCAATCTCGTCGACTAGATGAACTAGGACGTGCGTCATTATATTGAAGAAGGATGGTGGGAACACCAGCTCGAAACTGACAAGACATTGCGCCAAATTACTCCTTAACCTTGGTAGAATTTCTTGATCGATCACCTTCTGAGAGATTGCATTGAGGAATGCACATAGATTCACAATGGCTAATCGAACATTTTCCGGTAGAAGCCCCCCGTATGCAACCGGAAGTAGTTGCGTCATAATCACGTGGCAGTCATGAGACTTTAGGTTCTGGAACTTTTTCTCTGCCATATTTATTATTCCCTTTATATTCAACGAGAAGCCAGATGGAACCTTCATACTGAGCAGGCATTCAAAGAAGATTTCCGTCTCTTCTTTGGTAAGTGCGTAGCTAGCAGGACCTTCATACTGCTTTGGAGGCATGTCGTCTTTTTCGTGCACACGTTGCCAGTCTTCCCGTGCCTCAAGTGTATATTTCGTCTTCCCATACACGCCAAGAAGCCTAGCAGATTCACGCAAAGATTCGTCATCACGTGCATCACATCGATTGCAAAGCGGACCTCTTGGTCTTTTCAATAGGGTAGGTACCAAAATATAGATTTCTTCTTCCACATGGGTGCGCGTCCCTCAGCGCCATTCAGAACAGATAGTCCGCTGGGACCCTTTCCAAAGATTACTTGTAAATCATTGACCATAGCAAGTATGTGATCCCCGACGGTGGGGTTCTTCCGATGATTTGCCTCTTCTTTGAAATGCTTGCCTTTCTTTCGACATTGATGGTTGGTCGGAAGAAATTGATGATGCCCCAGGTACACATTCTTCCTGTATTTGTCCAAATATATACATTCGGTGTCATCTAAACAGTGCGTGAATGTGTGGTATCCCTTGTTTGTCTGTCCTGAAAGGCTACTGAGAGCGGGCCAATCATTGATGGTAACAAACAGCAACGCATGTAGGTCAAATTCCTGCTATTTGTGCTCATCCCACACACATACACCTTTTCCATTCCACAGCTGTAAAAGTTCTTCAACTAATGGCCTTAAAAACAAATCAATGTCGTTGCCGGGTTGCTTAGGGCCTTGGATGAGCACCGGCATCATAATGAACTTCCGCTTCATGCACAGCCAAGGAGGAAGGTTATATATACATAGAGTCACGAGCCAGGTGCTATGATTGCCGCTCTGCTCCCCAAAAGGATTAATGCCATCCGCACTTAAACCAAACCATACGTTCCTTGCGTCATCTCCCCCACGTTCTCTTGATTTTTCTCCACTGCGACCCGTCAGTGGGTGCTCTCAACTTCCCGTCTTTCTTACGGTCCTCTTTGTGCCATCGCATCAACTTGGCATGCTCTTTGTTTCTGAACAGATGTTTCAACCGTGGTATTATAGGAGCATACCACATCACCTGGGCAGGAACCCTCTTCCTGGGGCGCTCGCCCTCAATATCACCAGGGTCATACAGGGTGAGGGAGTCCGGGATTAAGGGGTTCTCTGACAGCCGGACTATATACTTTGGTCGGACTGTTGGACTATGAAGATGCAAGATTGAAGACTTCGTCCCGTGTCCGGATGGGACTCTCCTTTGCGTGGAAGGAAAGCTTGGCAATTCGGATATGTAGATCTCCTTCTCTGTAACCGACTCTATGTAACCCTAGCCCCCTCCAGTGTCTATATAAACCGGAGGGTTTAGTCCGTAGGACGAGAACAATCATAGTCATAGGCTAGCTTTTAGGGTTTAGCCTCTACGATCTCGTGGTAGATCAACTCTTGTAATACTCATATCATCAAGATCAATCAAGGTGAAGTAGGGTATTACCTCCATCGAGAGGGCCCAACACAGGTAAACATCGTGTCCCCCGCCTCCTGTTACCATTAGCCTTAGACGCACAGTTCGGGACCCCCTACCTGAGATCCGCCGATTTTGACACCGACATTGGTGCTTTCATTGAGAGTTCCACTGTGTTGTCACGATAAGGCTTGATGGCTCCTTCAATCATCTTCAACGATGCGGTCCAGGGCGAGGTTTTCCTCGCCGGACAGATCTTCGTATTCGGCAGCTTCGTACTGTGGGCCAACTCGCTTGGCCATCTGGAGCAGATCGATAGCTACGCCCCTGGCCATCAGGTCAGGTTTGGAAGCTTGAACTATACTGCCAACATCCGCGGATACTTGATCTTCGACGGATTCGAGCCCATGTCAGGTACGCCGAACAGTCACAACGAGCATGACTTAGATCTGCCATCGGGCAGTGTTCGGGAGATCGCGCCTTCGGCGGCCCTGGGAAACTATTCGGAGCAGATCGCGCCATCCGAGGACGGGTGGATGGACCCCACCATGGAGGCCGCACACTCATCGGCATTGGAGCCGAACACTGATCCCACCTCCTATGAGGATGGTTTCATCGGACCCTCGGACTCGTCTCCGGCTTATGGCTCCGAACTGCGTGCATCCGTGCCTATCGAATCTGATTGGGCACCGATCATGGAGTTCACCTCCGCGAACATCGTTCAGCACTCACCCTTGGGTGACATCCTAAACTCATTAAGGTCTCTCTCCTTGTCAGGAGACTCTTGGCTGAACTATGTCCGGCTCGAGTGGAAAGCGGACGACGAAGAAATTCGTCCCCCACCCACCACCCACTTAATAACCACTGTCGGTGACTTAACCGATGTGCTTGACTTCAACTCCGAAGACATCAACGACGATGCAGGAGAAGAATAGGAACCACCGCCTATAGGGCGCTGGATATCCACCTCATCATATGATATATATATATATATGGTGGACACCTCCAAAGAAAGCAATGGCGATGAGGCAACGGAAGATAATCCCTTGGAGAAGCAATCCAGGCACCGGCGTCATAGGCGCCACTCCAAGCCCCGCCATAGCAAAAATAGTGATACCAGCACAAGAGATGATAACAATCCGGATGGTGCCGAAGACGAAAACAGTCCTGCCCAGCCAGGCTTCGAGAAGGCCGAGCAAGAAGATGGGCAAGCTAGCCCTAAGGAACAGGCAACATATGGAGAACCAGAGGATGATAATTACATGCCTCTCTCCGAAGACGAAGTGAGCCTTGGCGATGAAGAATTCATCGTGCCTGAGGATCCCGTCGAGCAGGAGCGCTTCAAGCGCCGGCTTATAGCCACTGCAAAAAGCCTGAAGAAAAAGCAGCAATAGCTTCAAGCTGATCAAGATCTACTAACTGATAGATGGACCGAGGTCCTGGCTGCCGAGGAATACGGACTCGAGCGCCCTACCAAAATTTACCCAAAGCGCAGGTTGCTACCTCGACTCGAGGAGGAGGCGTTAAAACCCACACTACCAGCGCACGATGCGGCTGACCGGCCAACCCGTGGCCGAGACAAAGCGGCGTACCAGCCCGAAGTCCAGCCCGCACACCGACGCCAAACAAGCAAAAACACGAAGGTCGGGGGCTCCACGCATGACCTACGAGACAAACTGAAAAACAAAGCAGGACAGTCAAGATCGATCTACGGATCACGGGGGCGCGCCCCAACGTGTGACGATGACCGTCACGCCGGATACACCAACAAATCCGGCCGGACCGAATACAATGTAGCCCGGCACAGAGGCGCCGCACACCCACAATGCTTCACTGATGAAGTAATGGATCATGAATTCCCAGAAGGGTTTAAACCCGTGAACATTGAATCATATGATGGTACTATAGACCCCGCAGTATGGATAGAAGATTTCTTCCTCCATATTCACATGGCCCGCGGAGATGATCTACACGCCATCAAGTACCTCCCACTAAAAATCAAGGTACTGGCTCGGCATTGGCTGAATAGCTTGCCGGGAAACTCCATCGGGAGTTGGGAGAACCTGGCAGACGCATTCCTTGACAACTTCCAGGGCACTTAAGTGCGACCACCGGTTGCTGATGACCTAAGTCACATAACTCAACAGCCCGGAGAGTCAGCCAGGAAATTTTGGACCCGGTTCCTAACTAAAAAGAACCAAATTGTCGACTGTCCGGATGCCGAAGCCCTAGCGGCCTTTAAGAATAACATCCGCGACGAGTGGCTTGCCCGACATCTCGGCCAGGAAAAGTCAAAGTCCATGGCAGCCCTCACAACACTCATGACCCGCTTTTGTGCGGGCGAGGATAGCTGGTTGGCTCGTAGCAACAACACAGCAAGCAATCCTGGCACATTAAAAGCCAGGGATAACAACGACAAACCACGGCGCAACAAACACAAGCGTCACAAAAACGGTGATAGTGCCGAAGACACGGCAGTCAATGCCGGATTCAGTGGCTCCAAGTCCGGTCAGCGGAAAAAGCCATTCAACAAAAACAATTCAGGCTCGTCCAGTTTGGACCGCATACTCGACCGTCCATGCCAAATTCATGGCACCCCAGGAACACCAGCCAATCATACCAACAGAGAATGCTGGGTCTTCAGACAAGCCGGCTGTAGGATCGAAAGTATGTCTAGAGGGGGGATGATTAGACTACTTGACCAAATAAAAATCTATCCTTTTCCCAATTTTAGTTCTTGACAGATTTTAGCAACTTAGCATGGTTCAAGCAATCTTAACACAATTCAAGCAAGCATGCAAAGAGTATATGAGCAGCGGAAAGTAAAGCATGCAACTTGAAAGAATGTAAAGGGAATGGTTTGGAAAGTGCAAATGCAATAGGAGACACGCATGTTTTTGTCATGGTTCCAATAGGTAGTGCTATCGTACATCCACGTTGATGGAGACTTCAACCCACGAAGTGTAACGGCTGCGCGAGTCCACGGAGGGCTCCACCCACGAAGGGTCCACGAAGAAGCAACCTTGTCTATCCCACCATGCCCGTCGCCCACAAAGGACTTGCCTCACTAGGGTAGATCTTCACGAAGTAGGCGATCTCCTTGCCCTTACAAACTCCTTGGTTCAACTCCATAATCTTGTCGGAGGCTCCCAAGTGACACCTAGCCAATCTAGGAGACACCACTCTCCAAGAAGTAACAAATGGTGTGTTGATTATGAACTCCTTGCTCTTGTGCTTCAAATGATAGTCTCCCCAACACTCAACTCTCTCTCACGGGATTTGGATTTGGTGGAAAGAAGGTTTGAGTGGAAAGCAACTTGGGGAAGGCTAGAGATCAAGATTCTTATGGTAGGAATGGAATATCTTGGTCTCAACACAAGTGTAGGTGGTTCTCTCTCAGAAAATATATGTTGGAAGTGTAGGCACGTTCTGATGGCTCTCTCCATTAATGAAGAGTGGGTGGAGGGGTATATATAGCCTCCACACAAAATCTAACCATTATACACAACTTACCAATCTCGGTGGGACCGAATTAAGAAACTCGGTCGGACCGATTTAGCAAATCATGTGACCGTTAGGATTTTCGGTGGGACCGACATGCAACTCGGTAGGACCAATATGATTAGGGTTAGGGCATAACATAATCTCAGTGAGACCGATTACTCAAACTCGGTGAGACCGATTTTCGTAATGGACACATAGAGGGTTGGTCAGGCAAACTCGGTGGGACCGATTCGCTCATCTCGGTTGGACCGAAACGTTACGAAAAGGAAACAGAGAGTTTGCATTGTAATCTCGGTGGGACCGAATTGCTCATCTCAGTTTGACCGAAACGTTACGAAGGGAAATAGAGAGATTACAACCCCATCTCGATGAGACCGAGATCCCTATCGGTGAGACCGATTTGCCTAGGGTTTGTGGCAGTGGCTATGACATCTGAACTCGGTGGCGCCGGATAGTAAGAATCGGTGGGGCCGAGTTGGACTTTTGGTTTAGGTCATATGTGGATGTGAGAAAGTAGTTGAGGTCTTTGGAGCATATCACTAAGCATTTTGAGCAAAAGCCTCATTAAGCAACACCTCATCCCTCCTTGATAGTATTGGCTTTTCCTATAGACTCAATGTGATCTTGGATCACTAAAATAGAAAATGTAGAGTCTTGTGCTTTGATCTTGACTTTTGTCCTTAGCATTTTGAGGGATCCACTTTTCTCATCCATGCCATGCCAATCATTGAGCTTTCCTAAAATATTTATCTTGAAGTAGCATTAGCTCAATGAGATATATGTTGTTAGGAATTACCAAAACCACCTGTGATAGTTGCACTTTCAATCTCCCCCTTTTTGGTAATTGATGACAACATATAGATCAAAGCTTCGACAAATGATAATAAGATTGAAAAATATTGTCACTTTGAGAAGTATGTGAAAAGTAAGAGCTCTCCCTAAATCTGTGCATTATTTAAAATTTGCTTTGGACTGCAAATGCACAAAGAGTTAGAATCAAGGGTTACTCTTCCATGTCACATACATCTTGGTGGAGCGCTCAAAATGATAATAATTAAACACATGCACTCATCAACAAGCAAAGTGAATGATCATATAAGGACATAACAGGATAATGTCATCCAACCAGCATTAAGGTAGCATATGATCAAACACATGATCATCCAAGTATCTCACAAAAGGTATAGAGTATTAAGAAAACAAGCAAGTAACAAAGTTCAACCACCAAAAAGACAAGAGAGAACAAAAGCAACACACTCTCTCTCTCTCTCTCTCGAAGCCTATGATCTATACATTTTCTCCCCCTTTGGCAACAAGTTACCAAAAAGTTCATAAAAAATGCATAGTGCTAATCGACTCTCAGGCTTGGTCTTCATGGGATGGTGTAGAGATGGCTCCTTGGACGAAGACTTTTGTTGATGTAGCTTGAGCTGGTGGAGAGGGTGCTGGAGCTAGATGCACTGAAGCCGTAGCTGGTGCATATGATGTAGCTCTGGTGTCTACCACAGGCACTGCAGCAGATCTCTATCCTCTGGGCACTGTAGCAAAAGCATCAGTAGTTAAGTTGCCCTTCTTCTCCTCCACTTCCTCCTGAAGTTGCTCAACTGCAGCCTGGATCTCAGTCACTTTAACATCAAGCGCATAGAACTTCTGCTCTATGATTCTCTCCAAGCTCTCCTGGTTTTGAGTCAGGGTGGCCAAGCCCTTCTCAATCCTCAGAGTGGAGGCAATCAAGTAGCCAAGATGTTCTTGCTTGCTCTTTAGGAAAATCTGAGATGCCTCTTCAGCAGTTGGCATCTTAGTAGCCTTCTCAGCCCTTGCCTTCTCCTTCTTCTCTTGTGCTTGCACAGAAGATGGTTCATTCTCATCCATCACAACAGTGTTGTCCTCAAAATCAGGGTAGATGGGCAGGTGTTCCTTGTCCAAGAAATATGTGTCAGTGCCCATCTTGGAGTTTATAAGCTCCTGAATCAGTGGGGCATACCCACAACTCCTCTTCTGATCAGCAGCAGTCCTTTTGATTGTTTCTACAATCAGGCTCATGACTTTGAACTTCTGAGGCACATCAAATATATGGAGCAAATTAATTGCATGGCCTCTGATCATCTTTTGATCACCTGACTTGGGCAGCAAAGTATGCCTTAAAATCCAGTTGATAGTAGGAAGTCCTGACAACAGATAGTGTACAGATCCAAACTTGTGTGTCTCAAGTGCAGCATCTGGGATCTCTCTGTACATGTGAGCCATGGAGTTGTGATTGTTGGGGAACGTTGCAGAAAATAAAAAATTTCCTACGGTTTCACCAAGATCTATCTATGAGTTCATCTAGCAACGAGTGATAGGAGTGCATCTACATACCTTTGTAGATCGCGAGCGGAAGCGTTCAAGAGAACGGGTTGACAGACTCGTACTCGTCGTGATCCAAATCACCGATGACCGAGTGCCGAACGGACGGCACCTCCGCGTTCAACACACGTACGGTTGGGAAGACGTCTCCTCCTTCTTGATCCAGCAAGGGGGAAGGAGAGGTTGATGGAGATCCAGAAGCACGACGGCGTGATGGTAGATGCAGCAGGGATCCCGGCAGGGCTTCGCCAAGCTCTATGGAGGAGGAGGAGGTGTTGGAGTGGGAGAGGGAGGCGCCAGGGGCATGGGTGCGGCTGCCCTCCCTCCCCCCCCCCTCTTTATATAGGCCCCCAAGGGGGGGCGTCGGCCCTAGAGATGGGATCTCCCAAGGGGGGGCGGCCAAGGGGGTGGAGTGCCCCCCAAGGCAAGTGGAGGCGCCCCCTCCCCTAGGGTTCCCAACCCTAGGCGCAGGGGGGCCCAAGGGGGGGGGCGCACCAGCCCACCAGGGGCTGGTTCCCCTCCCACTTCAGCCCATGGGGCCCTCCGGGATAGGTGGCCCCACCCGGTGGACCCCCGGGACCCTTCCGGTGGTCCCAGACAATACCTGCAGTGACCCCGAAACTTTCCCGATGGCGAAACTCGACTTCCCATATATAATTCTTCACCTCCGGACCATTCCGGAACTCCTCTTGATGTCCGGATCTCATCCGGACTCGAACAACTTTCGGGTTACTGCATACTCATATCTCTACAACCCTAGCGTCACCGAACCTTAAGTGTGTAGACCCTACAGGTTCGGGAGACACGTAGACATGACCGAAACGACTCTCCGGTCAATAACCAACAGCGGGATCTGGATACCCATGTTAGCTCCCACATTCTCCTCGATGATCTCATCGGATGAACCACGATGTCGAGGATTCAAGCAACCCCGTATACAATTCCCTTTGTCAATCGGTACGTTACTTGCCCGAGATTCGATCGTCGGTATCCCGATACCTCATTCAATCTCGTTACCGTCAAGTCACTTTACTCGTACCGTAATGCATGATCCCGTGACCAAACACTTGGTCACTTTGTGCTCATTATGATGATGCATTACCGAGTGGGCCCAGAGATACCTCTCCGTCATACGGAGTGACAAATCGATCTCGATCCGTGTCAACCCAATGTACACTTTCGGAGATACCCGTAGTATACCTTTATAGTCACCCGATTCACGTTGTGACGTTTGGTACACCCAAAGCACTCCTACGGTATCACGGGAGTTACACGATCTCATGGTCTAAGGAAAGATACTTGACATTGGAAAAGCTCTAGCAAACGAACTACACGATCTTGTGCTATGCTTAGGATTGGGTCTTGTCCATCACATCATTCTCCTAATGATGTGATCTCGTTATCAATGACATCCAATGTCCATAGTCAGGAAACCATGACCATCTGTTGATCAACGAGCTAGTCAACTAGAGGCTCACTAGGGACATGTTGTGGTCTAAGTATTCACACGTGTATTATGATTTCTGGATAATACAATTATAGCATGAATAAAAGACAATTATCATGAACAAGGAAATATATAATAATCCTTTTATTATTGCCTCTAGGGCATATTTCCAACAGTGATCTTTCTTCTTCTTGGCATAGACATCCAAGTCATCCTCATTCTCCTTTGGAGCATTGATCAATTCAGACCATTCTTCAACTGTTGACTGGTACCTGGTACCCTCAGACATCCAGACTATCCTCCCATCTGGGTAGAAATGAGCTGTGGAGTAGAACTGCATAATGAGCTCATCATTCCACTTTGTGAGCTTCTGCCCAAGAAAATCTACTACTCCACAAGACTTGAAACTGTCATAAACTCCAGGATAGTGATCTTCATTCTTCCTGATGTACTCCCAATCAACCCATCCCATGTCACCGACTATGGGCTTCTTGTCAAGCAGCATTGTCTCATAGAAATCCTGTTGTTCCTTAGTGTGAAACCTGTAGTCCATAGCATTCCTTCTCCTGACAGCATAGGGGTCAGTCAATGTCCACTGTCTCAGACCTGCATCCTTCCTGAGCTTCATGTCTTCTGCAACTGGGTGAGCATCATTATGATCTAGGATCTTGGGCTTCAGCTTTCTCAAGATAAGTGAGTCTTCATCTTCTTCTTTAGCAGCTTCAGGCACTGGGGCCTTGTTCTTATCTGCAGCTGGAATACTCCTAGTGTTCCTCTTGGGTGCAGACTTGGGTTTTGGAGCAGCAGCTTTGGGAGCATCTTTGGACTTAGATGGAGCAGCCCCTGACCTTATAGCATCTCCCATCAGCTTTTGAGCTTTAGGTGCTGGGGCAGCAACCTCTTCCTCTTCATCTTCAGAGTCTCTCCTCATAGAGGGTTTGCCAAGTACCTTGGCAGTAGTGGTTCTGGCTCTCTTCTTCTTCTTTTCTTGACCAGCAGCTTCATCTTCAGACTCAATGGTGAACTTCATGATTTCACCAGTGGCAACCTTCCTAGGTTTGGAAGTTGGAATTCTCCTTGCAGGTGCCTTCTTCTGCATCCCTGGCTTAGTGGTAGTAGTTGTGCCATATTCCTTCTTCAGAACTTTCTTCTTTGATGTGGCCTCATCCTCAACAGCCACATAGTCCTCATCCTCAGAATCTGAGGTCTTCTTCTTTCTGGCCCTGTTGGCTGCCTTTGGCAAGTTGCTGGGTGTGCTTCTGCTGCCATCATTATAGCTGCTAGAGGGACTAGTGCCCTCACTCATCTGAACCAGCTCCTCAGACTTGTTCTGACTTTCACTCTGATCTGACATGGTGCAAACTCTGACAGTAGACCCTGTGAATAGATATAGATGAGGTAGAGTAGATGAGCATCACAAAGTACAGAGGTTTTTGCAAAAAAAAATTAGTCAAAAACTTAGTTTTAGATTTCCACAGAAAGCATTTCGGAGCTACCGATTTGTAAACTCGGTGATACCGAAGCAGCTTTTGGAACCTAAACTGGTGAACTCAGACAGATGATACGTCTCCAACGTATCTATAATTTTTTATTGTTCCATGCTATTATATTACACCTTTAGGATGTTTATGGGCTTTATTTTACACATTTATATCATTTTTGGGACTAACCTACTAACCGGAGGCCCAGCCCGTATTGCTGTTTTTGCCTATTTCAGTATTTCAAAGAAAAGGAATATCAAACGAGTCCAAACGGAATGAAACCTTCGGGAGAGTGATTTTTGGAACGAACGTGATCCTGAGGACTTGGTGTGCAAGTCAAGAAGCAGCTGAGGCCCGTTGATACGCCTAGTTGATGTGAGACTATCTTCTCCTTTTTGTCTTCTCCACAACCACCATTCTATTCCACATATAGTGCTATGTCCATGGCTCACGCTCATGTATTGCGTGAAAGTTGAAAGAGTTTGAGATTATTAAAGTATGAAACAATTGCTTGGCTTGTCATCGGGGTTGTGCATGATTAAATACTTTGTGTGATGAAGATAGAGCAACAGCCAGACTATATGATTTTCTAGGGATAACTTTCTTTAGCCATGTTATTTTGAGAAGACAAGATTACTTTGATTAGTATGCTTGAAGTATCACCATTTTCATGTTAATATGAACTTTTATTTTGTATCATTTGGATCTGAACATTCATGCCACAATAAAGAAAATTACATTGAGAATTATGCTAGGTAGCATTCCACATCAAAAATTCTGTTTTTATCATTTACCTACTCGAGGACGAGCAGGAATTAAGCTTGGGGATGCTTGATACGTCTCCAACTTATCTATAATTTTTTACTGTTCCATGCTATTATATTACCCCTTTTGGATGTTTATGGGCTTTATTTTACACATTTATATCATTTTTGGGACTACCCTACTAACCGGAGGCCCAGCCCGTATTGTTGTTTTTTTGCCTATTTCAGTATTTCGAAGAGAAGGAATATCAAACGGAGTCCAAACGGAATGAAACCTTCGGGAGCGTGATTTTTGGAACGAACGTGATCCATAGGACTTGGAGTGCAAGTCAAGAAGCAGCCGAGGCGGCCACGAGAGGGTAGGACGCCCCCCCTACAGGGCACGCCCCCTGTCTCGTGGGCCCCTCGGGCGGCCACCGACGTACTTCTTCCTCCTATATAAGCCCTCACGTGCCCGAAAACATCCAGAGCCAACGAAACACAATTTCCACCGCCAGTAACCTTCTCAGATTCATAGATCCCATCTTGGAGCCTTCGTCCGTGCTCTGCCGGAGGGGGAATCGACCACGGAGGGCTTCTACATCAACACCATAGCCCCTCCGATGAGTTGTGAGTAGTTTACCACAGACCTTCGGGTCCATAGTTATTAGCTAGATTGCTTCCTCTCTCTTTTTAGATCTCAATACAATGTTCTCCCCCTCTCTTGTGGAGATCTATTCGATGTAAACTCTTTTTGCAGTGTGTTTGTCGAGATCAGATGAATTGTGGGTTTATGATCAAGTTTATCTATGAGAAATATTTGAATCTCCTCTGAATTCTTTTATGTAGGATTGAGTTATCTTTGCAAGTCTCTTCGAATTATCAGTTTGGTTTGGCCTACTAGATTGATCTTTCTTGCCATGGGAGAAGTGCTTAGCTTTGGGTTCAATCTTGCGGTGTCCTTACCCAATGATGTAAAGTGTTGCAAGGCACGTATTGTATTGTTGCCATCGAGGATAAAAAGATGGGGTTTATATCATATTGCATGAGTTTATCCCTCTACATCATGTCATCTTGCTTAAGGTGTTACTCTGTTCTTATGAACTTAATACTCTAGATGCAGGCAGGAGTCGTTCGGTGTGTGGATTAATAGTAGTAGATGCAGGCAGGAGTCGGTCTACTTGTCACGGACGTGATGCCTATATACATGATCATGCCTAGATAATCTCATAATTATTCGCTTTTCTATCAATTGCTCGACAGTAATTTGTTCACCCACCGTAATACTTATGCTATCTTGAGAGAAGCCACTAGTGAAACCTATGGCCCCCGGGTCTATCTCTTATCATATTTGCTTCCAATCTACTTTTATTTGCAGCTTTACTTTTTGCATCTATATTATAAAATACCAAAAATATATTTATCTTATCATACTATCTCTATTAGATCTCACTTTCGCAAGTGGGTGAAGGGATTTACAACCCCTTTATTGCGTTGGCTGCGAGTTCTTTGTTTGTTTTTGTAGGTGCGTGGGACTTTTGAGGAGCCTCCTACTGGATTGATACCTTGGTTCTCAAAAACTGAGGGAAATACTTACGCTACTATTGTTGCATCACCCTTTCCTCTTCAAGGAAAACCAACGCAAGATCAAGGACGTAGCATCAGACCGAGTCACAGTTTGATGGCACCGAGACTGCTAGGGTTTCACAAAGTCCTGAACTCAGTCACACCGATTTGCAATTCTCGGTCAGACCAAGAATCACGTGTGCACTGGCCTGAGCCAGATCGGTGGGACCGATTTCTACAACTCGGTCGTTCTGAGATGAGTTCGGCGGAAACCTAACCCTAAATTTTCAATCCAAAACTAATCTACGGAGTGTTTTCACTGGATAGGAAGATCTCAATCGTGGCAAGATACATGGCAATGCAATGTGCTAGGAATCGGAGTGAGGAATAGCACAAGGTTTCAAATCCATACCCTAGTTCGGCGATGGATTTGCTACGGCGGCAACGGGCGGAGTTGAATCCGTTAACGGGCGGCGGAGACCAGCGGTGGGAGGTCGGCTGGCGAGGAGGACGATCCAGAGACCCGAGGAGACAGAGCGAGGCGGTCTTGTGAGCGAAGAGGTTCGGAAAAATTCCAAATTTTGGCCCGGGGTATATATAGCCTGACCACATCGGTGTGACCGAGTGGAACAACTCGGTGGCACCGAGATGCATAATCGCAAGCGATTCGCAACTCGGTGTGACCGAAAAGTTCAAATCGGTTGCACCGAGATTGAAAACCTAGATCAACTTAGTGATCTCGGTGTGACCGAAATGGATGGATCGGTCAGACCGAGATGCACAAAGAGGTTTTGGAAGTTTTAAGTCTATGACGAATCGGGGACTCCGAGTGCTCCTCACACAGAGTGGTTCAAATTTAACTTGATCAAACTTTGTGATGTAGCATGAATAGAGTTTGAGACAAGAAAACCATAGATAGCTAGAGAAGGTTCTTAGGCATTCTTGTCCATCCACTTGGCAAAAGAAAAGAAACCAAACAATCAAAACTACAAGTGGATGCCTCGAATGAGTAAAATATGCAACCAACATGCTCACACAATAAAATGACAAATGAAATATGTGGCAAAGCATGCACAACCATTCTAGCATCTATCAAGCAATTGGCGATGACTAGGTCATCTATATATGAGTATATTGACTTATGAGACAAATGAGAACATTCGATCATAGGTCATACTCATTGTTTAAGCACAAGTGGGGTTACCACTTTTACATAAAGCATTGTTGTGGTCACACCATTAGAGTTGCTTTAGCTCAATTCTTAGAGTAAATCTCCCCCTAGATGTGAGATCCCCCCTAAGAGGGATGAACTAACCTTGGGTTTTTTCGATGATGACTTCATGTAGGTTTTGAAGATGTGGATGCTCAATGTTGATGTAGATCATTTGGAGCATTCCTTTGGAGTGAGTTGCACTTTCAATACCTACACGGGTTAGTCCCACAAGGAACAAACAAGGATATCCATAGACATAGAGTGATGCACACACAAGATGATGTCCATGAAAACATTAGGTTACCTTGTCCCTTGTCTTACCAACAAGAGGGTTTGTGACTCCTTGAACTAGTGCAAGATGTGGAAGTTGATTGCACTTGTCCTTGCCAAAGTGATATGAGTGAAATATGTTGGCGGAGTCACCCTCAAGAACTCTCTAGTTCTTCTTCTTCGGGATCCACATCATCTTGATGGGAATCCTTGGAGTTGTAGTTGTACTTGAAGAAGTAGAACTTGACGTAGTCTTGGGAACCCACTTGACCAAGGCCTTAGGAGCTTCTTCAAATGCATCAATCTCCTCTTGAAGCTTGTCCTTGCCTTTTTGCTTGTGGTCTTGTGGTGGAAGATTATCTTGAGCTTGTGTCCCTTTGAAGGAAGTAGGATCATACTTCTCTTGTTGAGGAACAAACTTCATCTTGGGGTATTGATCTTCTTCCCACTCAACTCCATTGGCATTGAACTTTCGTTCAAAACCAACACCTTGGTTCTTCCGGTGCGTTCCTTGCTTGCGTACAATTTCCTCGAATTGTTTACTCCCGTCAAGACTCTTGTAAACACCTTTCTCTATAATTCCCTTCAATAAGCTATTTTCTTGCTCAAGTGTAACTTGGCTAAGAGAATCATTAGTGGAATCAAGAGAACTACTAGAAGCAACAACATTGGATTTAGCATGATTATTGTTACTACTAGAGGAAGAATCCTTCTTGTTCTTGTTACTAGACTTGACTTGAGGCATGTAAGTGGATAAGAGTATACGATTGGCAATGTAAGAAGAACTTTTTCTTATGAAGATCATCATTGATTGCCTTTGAGAACTCATGCTCTTGCTCAAGGTTGAGCTTTTCAAAACGTAACTTCTCATGAGTCCTTAAAAGTTCTCGATGATCTTCTAAGATAGTTTCATGAGCTAACTTAAGAGTGTTTAGTTCTTTAGTTAGGTGCTCAATCTTCTCCTTATCATTGCAATTCGTTTTATCTTGATTAGCATGATTAATTGATGTTTCATCATAGTATTCATCACTAGAGTTGTCAACAAGTAAATCATCATCACCTAACAAGTCATCTTCATCACTATTGAAATCAACATACTCGGGTGTGATACCTTTGGGCCTTTAGCCATGAAGCATCTTCCAAGTCCTTCATTTGGTGAATCAAATATGTCGTAGGAGTTGGTTGACACAAGTGCTAGACCGGCAACACCTTCATCTTGAGTATATTCAGAGTCGGAGTGATAGCTTCTCTCGGAGTGATTGCCGGAGTCGGAGCCGGATACCCATTCACCAACATGAGCTTGATGTCTTCGTTGTGTGTAGCTCCTTGATGACTTGTCCTTCCTTTCCGAATCCTTGCTTCTCCGGGATGTTCTTCGTTCATAACGATCATCTCTACTTCTTCTCTCTCTTGATGGTGATTTTTCTCTTCTACTTCTCCTTTTTGGAGAATCTTCTCTTCTTTTGTAGGGTGTCGTACACTCATTGGAATAGTGTTCGGGTCTTCCACAATTGTAGCAATTGCACTCATGACTAGAAGATCTTTTGTCATTGTAGGACCTTGACTTGGAACTTCTTTCCTTGCTTCTACTCTTGTAGAACTTGTTGAAGTTCTTCACCATTAGGCTCAATTCTTCATTGAAGGTTTGTTTCTCACTTGATGATGTGGGAGCTTCACATGAGGCTTTGTAAGCACCACTTGACTTGTTGTGGAGCTCCTCCTTATCCTTGAGTGACATCTCATGAGCAACAATTCTTCCAATGACTTCCGTTGGCTTGAGATCTTTGTAATTGGGCATCATTTGGATCAATGTGTACACGGTATCATATTTTCCATCCAAAGCTCTTAGGATCTTCTTGATGATGAATTTGTCGGTCATCTCTTCACTTCCTAAGCCGGCAATCTCATTTGTGATAAGAGCAATCCTAGAGTACATTTCAGCGACACCTTCACCATCCTTCATTTTAAACTTGTCAACCTGACTTTGAAGAACATCCAACTTGGATTCCTTGACGGAGTCGGTACCTTCATGCATATCAATCAAAGTATCCCAAATTTCCTTTGCATTCTCAAGACGGCTGATTTTGTTGAATTCTTCGGGGCACAATCCGTTGAAGAGGATATCACAAGCTTGAGCGTTGTATTGCAACATCTTCAACTCTTCAGCGGTAGCTTCACGGTTCGATTCTCTCCCATCAAAGAATTCACCTTGCAAGCCAATACACACAATAGCCCAAACGGCGGGGTTATGTCCAAGAATATGCATTTTCATCTTATGCTTCCAACTAGCAAAATTAGTACCATCAAAGTAAGGACCTCTACGGTGGTAATTTCCCTTGTTAGACGCCATACTCTCCTAGGTTGTGAAACCAAGGCTATGACCACCAAAAGCAATGGAAATCAAACAAAATGGATACCAAGGCTATGATACCACTTGTAGGATCGAAAGTATGTCTAGAGGGGGGTGATTAGACTACTTGACCAAATAAAAATCTACCCTTTTCCCAGTTTTAGTTCTTGACAGATTTTAGCAATTTAGCACGGTTCAAGCAATCTTAACACAATTCAAGCAAGCATGCAAAGAGTATATGAGCAGCGGAAAGTAAAGCATGCAACTTGCAAGAATGTAAAGGGAAGGGTTTGGAGACTGTAAACGCAATAGGAGACACGGATGTTTTTGTCGTGGTTCTGATAGGTGGTGCTATTGTACATCCACGTTGATGGAGACTTCAACCCACGAAGGGTAACGGTTGCGCGAATCCACGGAGGGCTCCACCCACAAAGGGTCCACGAAGAAGCAACCTTGTCTATCCCACCATGGCCGTCGCCCACGAAGGACTTGCCTCACTAGGGTAGATCTTCATGAAGTAGGCGATCTCCTTGCCCTTACAAACTCCTTGGTTCAACTCCACAATCTTGTCGGAGGCTCCCAAGTGACACCTAGCCAATCTAGGAGACACCACTCTCCAAGAAGTAACAAATGGTGTGTTGATGATGAACTCCTTGCTCTTGTGCTTCAAATGATAGTCTCCCCAACACTCAACTCTCTCTCACAGGATTTGGATTTGGTGGAAAGAAGGTTTGAGTGGAAAGCAACTTGGGGAAGGCTAGAGATCAAGATTCTTATGGTAGGAATGGAATATCTTGGTCTCAACACAAGTGTAGGTGGTTCTCTCTCAGAAAATATATGTTGGAAGTGTAGGCACGTTCTGATGGCTCACTCCACTAATGAAGAGTGGGTGGAGGGGTATATATAACCTCCACACAAAATCTAACCGTTACACACAACTTACCAATCTCGGTGGGACCGAATTAAGAAACTCGGTCGGACCGATTTAGCAAATCATGTGATCGTTAGGATTTTTGGTGGGACAGACATGCAACTCGGTAGGACTGATATGATTAGGGTTAGGGCATAACGTAATCTCGGTGAGACCAATTACTCAAACTCGGTGAGACCGATTTTGGTAATGGACACACAGAGGGTTGGTCAGGCAAACTCGGTGGGACCGATTCGCTCATCTCGGTTGGACTGAAACGTTACAAAAAGGAAACAGAAAGTTTGCATTGTAATCTCGGTGGACCGATTCTCTCATCTCGGTTTGACCGAAAAGTTACGAAAGGAAATAGAGAGATTACAACCCCATCTCGGTGAGACCGAGATCCCTATCGGTGAGACCGATTTGCCTAGGGTTTGTGGCAGTGGCTATGACATGTGAACTCGGTGGCGCCGGATAGTAAGAATCGGTGGGGCCGAGTTGGACTTTTGGTTTAGGTCATATGTGGATGCGATAAAGTAGTTGAGGGCTTTGGAGCATATCACTAAGCATTTTGAGCAAGAGCCTCATTAAGAAACACCTCATCCCTCCTTGATAGTATTGTCTTTTCCTATAGACTCAACGTGATCTTGGATCGCTAAAACAGAAAATGTAGAGTCTTATGCTTTGATCTTGAGCCAATCCTTCTGTCCTTAGCATTTTGAGGGATCCACTTTTCTCATCCATGCCATGCCAATCATTGAGCTTTCCTGAAATATTTATCTTGAAGTAGCATTAGCTCAATGAGATATATGTTGTTAGGAATTACCAAAACCACCCAGGGATAGTTGCACTTTCACCGGCAGGTCAGGTGCCGAAAACATGGGGAAGGGGTCTCAAAGCGATGATGACGACGAGGAGCCCCGATCACCGAACACGGGAGGACAGGAGAAATTCCCTCCCTAGGTGAAAATGGTGAAATATGATATATGCAACCCGTATTCCCAAGCAGAAGCGTGAACTAAGGGACGTCTATGCAATGGAGCCAGTCGCCCCAAAGCTCAACCCATGGTCCTCTTATCCGATCACTTTTGATCGCAGGGACCATCCTACCAGTATCTGTCATGGCGGTTCGACCGCATTGGTCCTCGACCCCATCATCGACGGATTCCATCTCAAACGAGTCCTCATGGACGGTGGCAGCAGCATCAACCTGCTCTATCAGGATACATTGCGCAAAATGGGCATCAACCCCTCAAGGATCAAGCCCACAAAAACCACCTCCAAAGGTGTCATACCAGGTGTAGAGGCCTGTTGTACGGGCTCAATCGCACTGGAAGTGGTCTTCGGATCTCCAGACAGTTACCGTACCGAAGAGTTACTCTTCGACATCGTCCCCTTTCGTAGTGACTATCAGGCATTGCTCGAACGAACCGCGTTTGCTCGGTTCAACGCGGTGCCACATTATGCCTACCGTAAACTCAAGATGCCCGGTCCGCGCGGCGTCATCACGGTTAATGGCAGGGCCGAACTCCCCCTCACTGCCGAAGAGTCTACCACCGCTTTAACAGCAAGAGCAACGGATGGCACCTCCCAATCGAACCTCGAGTCGACAGCCAAGCTCGCGGACTCCGCCAAAGAAGTCCGAACTACTGCGCGGCAGGATAGCCCGGCCCGAACGGAGCTTAATTAAAAACACTCCGGCAAAACTTAAGACAAGCCACATACTGCGGCTCAACCGCTCTGTGGCGAAAAACCATTTCTTGCATTTTCTTTGCAGGTTCACCTTTGCGTAGACCAGGATGGATGGCGTGGAAACAGTGCGAGCACGTAAGGGAATCGCCAGATATTCCCCTCTATGATCATCCGACTACACTCCGGATCCGCATACAACCTCCTCTCGCCTGGTCTCAGCAGGTTCTGCAGTCATATTTCTTTTTATCACATTACCTGTACTCATTCACATTGACGTATTATTCAAATGCAACATGTGGGTTTATATGATGCTCGGCTGCTGCTATTTCTTATTAAAACTCTTTTATCAAAAGGCAGCTGCACATCCCGACATTCCTTAAATATGCCAGGGGCTTCATTGTACCCATACTACGGCAAAAAAGTCCTAACACCTTCATGGCAGTTCGGCACCCCGAACTTATAGCATTATATATATGCATCAGCTCCGAATCATGTCTTGGGTTAATAGTTGGGTTTGCCCGGCTCCTATGTTTTGGTACCTTACGTTCCGCTATATCGGCTAAGGTAGCACAGGGAGAACTACTGCGATTGTGTCCCGGTTCTTCCGGACGAGCACCTCAGTAGAGAAAGCCGAAAACTGATTGTCATGATACAGCGAGAGCTGGTCAGCTGTTCGAGAGGTTGTAAAATCTTAAAGGATTTCTTCCGCATAATGCCATAACCAATGCAGCATGTGATGGATCGGTTTTTCTTCCAATCAGGCGCTTATAGAGCCCCTCGTGCGGTCTTCCGAACACCAGGGGTTGCGCCTACCTTCCTTTTAAAACTCCTATGGCTAAGTGAGTGTGATAAAGCCCTATAGTCTGATTGCCTGGTTCGCTGTGCTGAACACCTCCTTCAAGGACCCAAAACTGGGATAAAGAGTGCTCAGGTTTATCCCAAATACCCTCGTACTTACTACGTGGGGGCAGAAGCCGACGACTGGCCAACTCTCAGGATTAGTATATAAAACGACCACACAGGAGGAAAAACTTTCAAACGACAAGCAATAACTAATAGAAATGACTTTGTTCAAACATTACAAAGGACAAATATGACCGTATTCATGGAAATATAATGTCCTTGGTGCATTGCTCCGCTGCAAGGCGGGCTCCTTTCACGACACCTTCATAATACAGTTCAGGCTTGCGGTGCTCCTTCCCCTCCGGCGGTCCCTCGATCATCAGCTTTTCTGCATCCATCTTCCCCCAATGCACCTTTTCACGGGCGAAGGCCATTCGCGCACCCTCTATACAGACCGACCGCTTGATGACCTCGAGTCGAGGGCAGGCACTCACAAGCCGCTTCACGAGCCCGAAGTAACTGCTCGGAATCGGCTCGGCGGGCCACAGCCGGATAATTATATCCTTCATGGCTAGCTCGGCCGCCTTATGCAGTTTGATCAGCTGCTTCAGTTGATCGGAGAAAGGCACCGGATAATTCGGCACCAGATACTGCATCCAGAAGAGCTTATCCGCAGTATTCCTTTCTTCGGGTCGGTAGAATTGAGCGGCATTAGATATGCTGCGCGGCAGCTCCGCAAATACCCCTGGAGAAATCAGAATTCAAACTATCAACTTGATTTTATCCTTTCAAATACCCGCTTTGTATAGAAAAAGCATTATCAGCCGCAATTTTCCTCGCCTCCTGGATTTCTTTCAGGGCACCTTGGGCTTCCCCCCGGGCATCACTTGCGTCTTGGCGAGCCTGGGAGAGTTCGGATTCTTTCCCTGATAAACTCTGCTCCAAGGTCTCGCATTTCTTCATGGCCTCTTGAAGCTCTCGCTCAGCCTCACTAACTCTGGCATCGTGCTTCTCACGGAGAGCCTGCTCTGCGGCTGCCTTCTTCTCAGCTTCGGCCAAAGCCTTTTTAAGGGCCTCAATTTCGGCCGTCGCCCCTAGAGCACATCATAAAAATATTTTCATCATGCACACTTATTCATTTATGCTAAATAAACAAGGTTTCTGCATACCTTGGTTATCCTCCAGCTGTTTCTGCACTCGGCCAAGTTCTCCTTCGGCCCGCTCCAGACTATGCCTCAGTCCGGATACTTCCGCAGCATGAGAGGCGGCAGACGCTACAGACTCCTGCTTATTTAAAAGAGACAGATGTCATCAAGTAAGTCTCCTGCGAACATAAATTTGATCCTGTGTCTGGTTCTTTCTTCCACCGAACAGTGTATGAGGGGTTGCTATCTATACCATGACACTCTTCCAAACCTCATAAAACATACCTCAAAGCCTCTCATGAGGCTGATACAGGATTCATTCAGTCCACTCTCAGCAGACTGAATCTTTTCAATCACCGCACCCATAAGGGCACGGTGTTCATCAACGATGGAGGCGCTCATCCTCGCCGCCACTAAAGCATCCGGCACCTCTGGTTGGACAGAGGTTGCCGTGAACAATTACACACCCCTCCGGTGGCGGAGGTCGCTTTGCTGATTACGGGGCATTATGGGTATCCGGAATCATGTTCTGCTGGGGGCCAGATTCAAGACGACCCCCGCCGTCGACATCCACGGGAGCCTTCTCTCCGTTTGTCCGGACCCTGAGGTTTGGCCTCCTGGCGCCACCTTTGCGATCCCCCCCCCCCCCCCTCTGTGGCCTGGGTCCTTCTGGGACGAAACCTCAATGTCATTCACATGTCTGGGGGAGGGGGCCTTCGGGGGTGTCCCGCTCTCCATAGCATCCGAACCCATCAAATCCTCCGATGAGGATTGCGCGGCGCGGGACCTCGCAGGACTGTAAAAAGTATGCCTCAGATTAAAATGTTATGCCATGACAAGTCTGGACGCATAAGCATGTTCAGATTTTATACTCACGAGTTCACCAGGGGCTAGGCCCTGGGATCCCACTCCGGGCGGCAGTGGACTCCTCTGGAAGGGGAGTTTTTTTCCCTTTTAGGCGACCCAGCCTCCAAGGACGTGGAGGCCGTCCTTTTCTTACTTCCCCCCGCGGGGGATTCGTCTCCCTCCTCCTCGTCCTCTTCGGAGGAAGAATGGGCATTGGAGTCTTCGGATTTTGTGTCCAAAGCGCCACGGCGACGGAGGCCGCCCCTGGTCTTCTTGGCCTCCTTCTCGGCCTTCTTCTTTGGTGCCTTGTAAGGCGCCGGGACCAGCATCTTCGTCAGAAGAGGGCCGGCCGGTTCTTCTGGCAGCGGGGCCAGACAATAGATCCACCCAGCCTTCTTCGCCCAGCCCTAGGAAGGATGTGGGAAACACATTAAGCATTTTCCGAAGGATATGCAAATAAAAACATATGAATTGTCAACGTACAGTTACTTACCGAACTTGCAGGGCAAGAAAGTTGGTACCCGCGGTCCTCGGTGGAGTCCGGCCATGATTTGCCGGACTTGAAAAGCACCTTCCAGATGTCCTTGTGCGAGGAGCCAAAGAGCTCTAGCAGGGTCTGGTGCTTGGCCGGGTCGAACTCCCATAAATTGCAAGCCCGGTGTTGACAAGGTAGAATCCGGCGAACTAACATCACCTGGACTACATTGATGAGCTTGATGTTCTTGTCTTCCATATCTTGGACGCACGTCTGGAGCACCGATAGTTCGTTAGACGAAGCCCGATTCAGGCCCTTCTTGGGCCAGGGCGTGAAGTCGCAGAGGGCTCGAATCTGAATTCGAGCAGCGGCCCATTCCTTGTCGCAGCTCGATGATGTAAAACCACTTCTTGCTGCCACTCCTTGACGGAATCATTGAAAGTACCTGTTGGCCATGTAACGTTGGGCATCTTGCTCACCATGGCGCCTCCGCACTCGGCGTGCTCGCCGCTCACTACCTTGGGCTTCACGTTAAAAACATTCATCCATAAGCCAAAGTGTGGCGGGATGCGGAGAAAGGCCTCACACACGACGATGAATGTCGAGATGTTGAGGAAGGAATTTGGGGATAGATCATGAAAATAAATCCCGTAATAATACATGATGCCATGAATGAATGGGTGAAGGGGAAACCCTAGCCCGCGGACAAAATGAGGGAGGAATACAACCCTCTCGTGGGGTTCTGGAGTGGGGATGATCTGTCCCACCGTCGGAAGACGGTGGCCAATTCTCTTGGCCAAATACCCGGCCCCCCAAAGCTTTTTGATATCCTTCTCCCGGACGGTACAGGCCATCCACTTGCCTCCTGCTCTGGATTCGGACATTTTCGGGAAACCATTTTGGGCGGAGAAGACGAACGCTTGGGCACTAGGGCTCGAGCAAAAAGGAATGGATGAGCAGAGGAAGAAGAAGGCGTGGGTGGAAAAGGGAGTTCTTATCCCCTTATAAAGGCAGCGGGGATCCTGCGCCTCCCCACTTGCCCGGTAGATCCACTTATTCCCCAAACGCCACGATTGATGGCACTGATGGGTTACCCACACCCGTATCGACGAGAATCCCGTGATAAGGGGACACGATCTCTGCTTTGACAAGACGTGCCAATAAAACTGCCTCGCGATATGTGTGGTGGCAGGTTGTGAAAAATGGTTCGAATAATGACCGGGCCGTGGTATGATGTCACGCTATGGAAAATTGTCAGCAGATTAGATCTGTGGAATGTTGTGCTCTCTATGGAGGTATGTGGAATTTGTTTTGCAGAGCCGGACACGACTCTCGTGTTCAAAATCTTCTATGGAGTATTCGGAGAAGGAACCCGCCTTGCAATGCCGAAGACAATCTGCGCGCCGGACTCATCGTCATTGAAGCCTGGTTCAGGGGCTACTGAGGGAGTCCGGGATTAAGGGGTCCTCGGACAGCTGGACTATATACTTTGGCCGGACTGTTGGACTATGAAGATACAAGATTGAAGACTTCGTCATGTGTCCGTATGGGACTCTCCTTTGCGTGGAAGGCAACCTTGGCAATTCGGATATGTAGATCTCCTTCTCTGTAATCGACTACGTGTAACCCTAGCCCCCTCCAGTGTCTATATAAACCGGAGGGTTTAGTCCGTAGGACGAGAACAATCATAGTCATAGGCTAGCTTTTAGGGTTTAGCCTCTACGATCTCGTGGTAGATCAACTCTTGTAATACTCATATCATCAAGATCAATCAAGTAGAAAGTAGGGTATTACCTCCATCGAGAGGGCTCGAACCTAGGTAAACATCGTGCCCCCCGCCTCCTGTTACCATTAGCCTTAGACGCACAGTTCGGGACCCCCTACCCGAGATCCGCCGGTTTTGACACCGACACCTGGCATGCATTCAAATCCTCGTACGCACGCGGTAGAGGATGCAGTCACTAGGGCATGCATGTATCTTCTGCACCTCCAATCTTAGAGGGCATAGAACCTTCTTTGCTCCGTACGTACTATCGTGCAATTCGTTATCCTTTGGAAGTTTCTTCTTCAATATTTTCAGTAGCTTCTCAAATCCATTGTCAGATATACCATTGTCTGCCTTCCATTGCAGCAATTCTAGTGTGGTACCGAGCTTTGTGTTGCCATCTTCACAATTTGGGTACAACCCTTTTTTGTGATCCTGTAATATGTGATCGAACTTCAACTTCTCCTTTTCACTTTGGCATTGTCTCTTTTCATCAACAGTGACCCGGCGAAGATCATCATTGGGCACATTGTCTGGTTCCTCTTGATCTTCAGCTTCCCCGGTTATAGCATCACCGTATTCAGGGGGCGGATAGTTGTCATCATCCTCTTCTTCTTTGTTGTCTTCCATCATAACCCCTCTTTCTCCGTGCTTGGTCCAAACATTATAGTGTGGCATGAAACCCTTCTCAAGCAGGTGGTTGTGAAGGGTTTTCTGGTTAGAGTAAGACTTCGTATTCTCACAGATAGGGCATATGGACAACACATAAAACCATTCTTCTTGTTTGCCTTAGCCACTTCGAGAAAATTATGCATGCCCTTAATGTACTCGGAGGTGCGTCTGTCACCGTACATCCATTGTTGGTTCATCTGTGTAGGGGCAGGCTGATCTGGCCCATGAACACCTATGGGGCCGGCGGACCGAGCCCCTTTCGGTTCGGCGGGGAGTGGAGGTCGCACGAAGAGCAGATCAAGGCGAAGCACGCGAGAGTTTTACCCAGCTTCGGAGCTCTCCGGAGAGATAATACTCCTACTGCTGCATGTCTGTGTGTATTGCGTTCTTGCTCAGGAGCGCCGAGTGCTTCGGTACACGAGCTGCTAACGAGACTCAGCGTTGAGGGAACTGATCGACCAACCCCTTTCTACGTTGCGCATGGGCTTCCTTTTATATGCTCAAAGGGGCTCCGACAGGTGGCAACGTAGACGGGGGTACAAATGGAAAAATAGTGGTTGGTACACCTACTTGTACAAAGGTACGATGTACTATACCTAACCACGACGGCAGGGGACAAAGGCATTAAATGCCCGTCTAGTCGCCCTAACAGTGCGAACAGGGACCGTCAGGGGCGCCACCGTTCGCCACGATGGCAAACTTGTCAGCGCTGCTTGACACCTCGCACCGCTGGCTGCACAGCCTCTCGCCACGCGCGCCTGGAAAGGCCCCGGGGCGACACGTTAGTGGATGCGCTGGAGCGTAGGTACAGAGAGGTGGTCTGCCGCGGCAAGCGCCTTGCCGCGGTTGTTGTCTTGTCGCGCCCGGAAACTTGTCGCTCACCGGGCCTTCCCGGCAAGCTCCTCTTGCCGGGGCCTTGTCTTGTAAGTGCCTGGGGTGGCCTTCCCGGCAAGCTCCTCTTGTCGGGGCCTTGTCTCCTAGGTGCCTTGGGTGGCCTTCCCGGCAAGCTCCTCTTGCCGGGGCCTCGTCTCCTTGGCTTGAATACTTTGTTCTTGAATGGCTCCAAAGGAACCACGGGGGATCTTGGCGGTCACCCGGTAAGCCCTGTCGCGGAGGGCTGCAACTGCCCGTGCACAAGTTCGGGATACTAGGGTACCCCTACTCTAGTACACCGACAGGAGCCCTGCCTGGGCCACACTGCAGTGCCCGCGCTGTTGGGCCAGGCCCAAAACAAAGGCACGGGCACACGCGGCCGGGTCACACCATAACTCACCCGGACCCACCACGCCCCCACAGGCGACACGCGCCGAATGTGGCGTCGTGTGAGAGATCGTGGCGAGATCGTGGGGGTTTCTTTATTCGAAAATCGAACGTCCACCCCTCCCTCTTTATAAGCGGGGGAAACAGGCACGCCGCCTACCTTGCCGATTCTTTGTCCCATAGAAATACCACCGCTGCTCCCCCCCTTCTTCTCAAGGCTGAAAAGAGAGCAGCGCTCCGCCCCCCATCGCCACCAGCACCCTCAACGCCGCCGATCTCCTCCACCGCCTCCGCCATGGGCCCGAAAGCCGACAAGGGGAAGACCGTGAAGTCGGCCGAGGCGCTGCGGCTTGCGGCGCTGCGGAAGGAGCGGGCCGTCTTCCCCCCTCAGCTCGCAGCAAGGGAGCTGAGGGAGAACTACTACCTCTTCTGGTCGACAGAGACGCGCGCGCATCCGCGCACGAAGGTGCTCCCCGCCGCTGCTGCAGAACTGGCCCCGACGGGGTATCCCTTCTCCGCGCTCTTCTTCTACTGCGGGCTCTGCACGCCCTTCTCTGAGTTCTTTTGTGACATTATGATCACCTACGGGTTCCGCCTCCTTGATTTCACCCCCAACGCCGTTCTGACCATGGCAGTTTTCGCACATCTTTGCGAAAACTTTGTTGGAGTCCACCCAAATGTAGCTCTTTTCCGTCACTTCTTTTTACCCCGAGCCGAGAGAGGAGAGCCCCTTGCCGAGGAATTGCTTGGGTCTCTGTGGTCGGCAAGAAGGAGGCCTATCTGGAGGGAGAGCTCCGTAGCAAATGGGAGGAGTGGGGGCAGATTGTTGCTGGATTGTTGAGGAGAACCCGCAGCCTTTTACCGCCTACTAAACCCCAAAGAGTACGCTGCAATGATTGGAGCAATCTGGCCCCGGAGGACGCTAGGTTGAAGATCGCGATTACCGAATCCTCCGCCTCGAGACTTGCCGGACTCACTTGTAAAGCACGTTGGCGCGGACTTTCTTCGCCGCCGCATCGCCCCCTTGCAGGAGAGAAGGAGACCTGCCTGGCGCAGCAGACATCATGAGGCTGCGCCCAGGCCTCAACTTCAACTTCACTGTCTTGGAGCTTGACGCAATGCTCTTAGAGCTGTTCAAGCCTGATCCTGATCATCCGGAGATGTTTAGGTTGCCGAGGGGCGTCGTTCCACTGTGCAACAACTCGTCGCTTGACCGCATCCGTGCAATGATGCCGTTGTGTGATTCCCATGGAATTGTCCCCACTTGGCAAGAGCCGGCAGATGACGTGGTGCGGCAGTTTTTTCACAATCTAGTGGAAATGCCGGTCCGCCCCGGACGAGCGTGAGGGGCCTCACCATGACACTATCGACGGCGATGAGATGCAGCGACGCCACCAGCTGGAAGAGGCGGCGGCAGCCGCCATGGCGAAGTTTGGCTTCACTGTGGAGGAGGCAGAGGCAGCCGAGGCGGCAAGCCTTGTCGAGCGAAAGGAATTCGTCGGTGAGGAAGAGCTTGTCGAGCCTGAAGCCGAGTCGAGCGAGCCCGCCGAGGGCGCATCCTCCCCACCTCCAAGCAGCTTGCCGCGAGCGGAGCCACCGGCTCCACCAAGAAGGCGTCTTCGCAAGGCCGGAGACGCAGCCGGGCGGCAGACGGGCTAACAGTAGAGCGCCAGCGACGCGCTCTCATCAAGCGGCAAGCATGTTGCCGCTGAGCTCCTCACGCCGCCGCAAGCTGGAGCGGGCCCTCGCAGGCCACCGGTCCCGCTCCCGCCAAGCGCCCAAGGGAGCCCACTCCTCCGCCTCGTCGTCACGGAGGCAGGCAGACCGACCTCTCCGCGCTCGGCTCCGGCGAGGAAGAGGAAGAGTAAGATTCCTTGTTGTACTTGTAATTCTTCGATTTGTTGCCTTATCTTGCATCGATTCGCTTTACTCAATCCATTCCTTTTTCGTGACGATGGCCCGAGAGGATGTCGAAGAGAGCCAAGACCCCGGTGATTGTCGCCGAGGGCGAACCCATCGCGACGGCAGGAGGCGCGTCGGAGACAACCTTGCCGGATGAGG
Source organism: Aegilops bicornis (assembly GCA_021605145.1). Lineage (NCBI taxonomy): Eukaryota > Viridiplantae > Streptophyta > Magnoliopsida > Poales > Poaceae > Aegilops > Aegilops bicornis. The sequence continues at coordinate 689,644,371 of CM038674.1, forward strand.
CAACTCTCTTCAAAGCAGCCCAGCGCAGCCCCCCAAAGTAAGTATATGGTCTACTTCTTGCTGTTCGGCGTGCATGGGTGCTTTTTCCTTGTCGATATCTCGATCGTTGCCTTGTGTAGGAGCAGAGCAGCCTCCTTCTGCTTCGACTACGCCGCCAAGGGTGGATTCCCCGGCAAGGGAGCGTTCTCCGGCAAGGGAGCCTTCTCCGGCAAGGGACGGCACCAGCGATCCCTTGGCGGCAGAGACCATGACCGCAGCCCCGGCCGCAGGTAACCTTTTTGCCTGAGTATTTCCCTTGTGTTTTTCTTCTTCTGATTTTGTCTTTGAATATTTCCTTGACTTTTTTCATCTGTCCGCCACAGAGCCAATGGAGACCGAGGTCGCCGGCGAGGAGGACGTGCGCGGTAACACTGACGAAGCCGCCGCCGTGGAAGAAGAAGCCGGCGCTGACGAGCCTGCCGGGGAAGAGACCACCGAAGCTGCCGCCGGAGAAGCTGGCGAGGGGTCTGGTGATCGCACTGACGGCCCTGAGGCCGCAGGAGCGCCAGGCGCTACACCGACCGCCGATTCCTCCGCCGCTGCCGCAGCGCCAGGCTCCGAAGAGCCCCAACCCGGTGCCTACTTGAAGGCCGGCGACGGCGTCTTCATCAAGCTCCCCTGGGCGTCGAGCTCAGGCGCCGGCCAAGGAGAAACCTTCGAAGAAGAGCTGCTCGCCTCCGCTGGCCGACGCTTAGTTGACGCGCAAGCAGCAGCGGCGAGCCCGAGGAGGAGCAGCTGCGGAAGCCGCCGTCGCTCTACCGCCCGACAAGCCAAACTGGCATCCCGGGAGGCGCTTGTCGCGGCGGAGCAGACATCGAGAAGCGCTGGAGGAGCTCGGGCCGCAACCAGGAAGCTCTCCGGTCCTTGGCGGAGGAGGAGCAACTTCGCCCGAGGAGCGCAAGGCCTTCATCCTCGAGAAGGCTGCGGTGAGGAGGAACAACGGCTTGCCGCCGAGAAGCTGTCTGCCAGAGGAGGGCGAGCTAAGCGCAGTGAAGGTTAACCTTGACAGCCACGAGGAGGATCTCGCCATGCGCGAGAAACATTTGGCGGGGCTCTCAAGGAAGCAAAGGATGCTGCCGCAGCTGCCGAGGCCGCCAAGAAGGAGCTGGAGACGAAGGTGGCGCAGTTGGAGGCCAGCCTCAAGAAGAGCGGCGAGGAGCTTGCTGCACTCAAGCACGAGCACGAGAAGGACGCCTACACTCTTGACGAGCTGCAGGGCCGTCTCGCCGAGAGGAGCAAGGAGCTCAGCGCCGCCAGGGACTCCAATGCAGACCTTGAGTTGAAGCTAACTACTTTGACTCAGACGCTGGACGGCGCCAAGGAGCGGGAGGTGGCCTTGAAGGAGAAGATCAAGGCCGACGATGAGGCTGTTGGCGAGTCTTGTTGCCGCCGGAGTGCCTTGAGGGAGAACGTGGAGCACCGGACCGAGGGTCTCGTGGATCTTGCTGCAGCCATCCACAGGAGGCTGATGGAGCTGGGATGGTGGATCTTGGATACTCCTCCGACGAGCATCTCCAACCCAGCGCCAAGCTCAGCTTGTTCTACAAGGGCGTGGTGACGGCTCTCCAGCGACTCCGGAAGAGGTCCCAAAACAGCTGGCCGAGGAGTCGCGCCAGATCTGTGAGGAGCCCTCAAAAGGTCTTGATGAAGGTGGCCTTCCGCAACCCAGGCCTCAACCTCACCAACGCCCTCAAGTCCCCGCCACGGATGCTGATGTGGAGGCGCTCAAGACCTTGTTGCACCCATTGTGGACAGGGTGAGCGGAATCAAGAGGGTTGAGGGCGATCGCGTAGATTAGGCCGCCCGTTTTCTCTTGCTCTTGCCGCTGCTAGTCATGTCATAGGAACAATCCATTAGATCTGCGGCAAACTATCTTGTAATATAACTTTATTTTGAGTATCAATTGCTATGTTATTTCCTTTACTTGATTCCTTCCTTTGTATGTTTTTGCCTTACGCTTTTAGGGAACTTGTCGGTAGCGCTGGCAGCTGAGCCATGGCGCTGAAGTGAACGTCGGCCAAATTTGGCGGAGCCACTTCCGACAAGCAACCTTGTCGCAACTAGTCGCAGCTCACTTAAGTTGTTGAGCGGACTCGAAACAAAGTAAGGGCGCAACTAGCTACGAATTGGTTCCTCTGCGCACATGTTTTCCATACAAAGTTCGGTCGTTCAAGGAAGATAACTTAAAAATTTTAAAACTGATTGCTCAAACTTTGGCAACTTAGCTTTTCTGTCGTTTGCTTCCCGGTAAGGCTAGACTTCCTTGAGCGACGCTTGGTCCGCACCATTATCTTCTCCTTTCCCCTGGCAAACTTGTGTGCGAGGGAACCTTCCTTTCATTGAGAAAGAGAAAGAAGAGAAAATAAAGATATGGAGCCTTGTGGCTCGTTATCACTTACCAGGGGTAGGTGCTGCACAAAGTGTCAAATAATGCATGCAAAATAGAAGTAAAAAGCATGAAACCAACAAGGTGTGCGAAGCACGCTAGCTTTACTGATGCACGGGGTCTGCGCCCGGCTTTGTACAAAGGATTACATGCATCAGCGGTAAGACTTGTACAAAAGGTGGTTGCCGGAACAGGTTCCGGCAACCGCGCCCTACGGGTAAAACTTACGAAGATGCTCAATATTCCAGGAGTTGCTCACCGGAATGCCATCTTCGGTCTCAAGGCGGACAGCGCCCGGGCCTAGTGACTCGTTTCACCCGATAAGGGCCTTCCCACTTTGGCGTCAACTTGTTGGAATTCTTGGCGGACTGAACGCGCCGAAGAACAAGGTTGCCTTCCTCGAGAATTCTGGCATTGACTTTGCGGCTATGGTAGCGGTGCAAAGCTTGCTGGTACCGAGCAGCTCGTACAGCAGCCTGAAGACGATCTTCCTCAAGGAGCAGCGCGTCATCTTGTCGCAGCTGCTCTTGCTCAAGCTCATCATAAGCGATCACTCGAAGCGATCCGTATATGAGTTCCGTGGGGAGAACTGCCTCTGCTCCATAGACTAGAGCAAAAGGTGTCTGGCCAGTGACTCGATTTGGCGTCGTCCTGATCGACCAAAGAACCACCGGCAGCTCCTCAATCCAGTTTCTTCCGCACTTGTGCAGCCTGTCGTAAGTTCTGGTCTTGAGCTCGCAGCACTTCAAAGATTTGCCCTCTCCGGCTTGACCGTTGCTTCTCGGATGAGCAATAGCGAAGCGAGATCTTGGCGCCAAGATCTTGGACATCTTGCATGAAGGTGCGGCTTGTGAATTGTGTGTCGTTGTCGGTGATGATCCTGTTAGGGATTCAAACGGCAAACAATCGACCAAGAACTTGATGCCGACCGTGATGTCACCTTCCTCATCGCTTCCACTTCCGGCCACTTTGTGAACTTGTCGATTACAACGCATACAAGTACTCAAAGCCCCGACAGCTCGGGGAAGGGGCCGAGGATGTCGAGCCCCTGCACCGAAAATGGCCGGGATAAAGGGATCGTCTGGAGAGCTTGAGCTGGCTGGTGTATCTGCTTGGAATGGAACTGGCACGCTTCACACTTGGTTACTTGTGCAATTGCATCCTGGAGGGCTGTCGGCCAAAAGAAACCTTGCCGGAACGCTTTGCCGGCAAGTGCTCTGGCGCCAATGTGGTGACCACATATGCCTCCATGTATCTCTGCCAACAGCTTTTGTCCGTCTTCCCGGTGAATACACTTCAATTTCACACCGTTGAGTCTTCTTGTGTACAGTGTGCTGTCGACAAGCTGGTACATACTTGACTGCCGGGCTACTCTTTCCGCTTCTTCTTGTTCTTCGGGAAGTTCTCCTGTCTCAAGGAAATGGACAATCTCTTGTGCCCATCTTTGGAGCTTGTGGCTCGACAACAAGGACTAAAGGCACATCTACTGCTGCGGGAACATCGGCTTCCACGGCAAGAACCTGCGGCTCAGCCGGAGCTTGACGTTCCCCGACAAGCTTGCCGGAGCAAAGCTTGTCAGGAGCGTCTGCTTCAACGAAACAAACCCTGGGGCTTGTCGGAGCAGACTGCTCCTCAAGATCAAGTTGGTGTCGATCTTGGGGACCTTCTTGGTGGCGGCTTCGGGAAGCTCTGCCGGAAAGTAGTCACCAGAGATCAACTTCCTCTTCTTGCTCTGTCCAGTTGATGGTGTTACAGATGGTTGAGTCAGCTTGAGCACGAAAATCCCTGGTTCCACAGGTAGCTTAAGTGCGGCGCACTTTGACAGGCCATTAGCAATGTCGTTCTGAGCTCTTGGAATATATTCCATCTGTAGGCCGTCAAAGTGCTCTTCCAGCTTTCTCACTTCATCAACATAATCTTCCATCAACGGACTCTGATAATTCTTGTTCACTTGGCGGATGACAAGCTGTGAGTCACCCCTGACAATGAGCTTCTTGATCCCAAGGTCTACTGCGATCCTGAGACATGCAAGCAATCCTTCATACTCTGCAGATTGTTTGTGGCTTGCTCCTTGGGAAAGTGCATCTGGACTATGTACTTGAGGTGCTCTCCGGTGGGTGCGACAAGTAGCACGCCAAAGACCGGCGCCTTTGCAGCGAAGGCACCATCAAAGTACATCAGCCACTCTTTGCTTGCTTCCTTGACGGGAATGCTCGTTTCGGAATTTCTTCATCTGGTGTTGGCGTCCATTCTGCTATGAACTCCGCCAATGCTCTGCTTTGGATAGTTGAAGTGCTCTCAAACTTGAGGCCAAAGCTTGACAGTTCCAGTGCCCACTCAACAATCATGCATGTTGCTTCTGGATTTTGCAGTATCCTCTTCAGCGGAAAACGAGTGACGACTGTGATCTCATGTGCCTGAAAGTAATGGCGCGGCTTTCTCGAGGCCATGAGGAGGCCGAAAAGCAATTTCTGCACACCGCAGTACCTTGACCTAGCCCTGCGGAAGGGCCCGACAAAAAAAATGGCGCGCTGCACCATCCTTTTCTGCATCTTCTCATGCGTCTGCGCAGATCTGTCCTTGTCGGGACCAGAGCTTGCCGGCGAAGCCCCCTGCTTGTCGCTGGATGCGTCTTCCATGGTTGCCAATTCATCATCCGCCTCCCTCTCCGCTACTAACGCAGCACTAACCACTTGATTGGTTGCCGCTATATATAGCAGCAACTTCTCTTGTGGCTTAGGTGCGACAAGTGTTGGAGTGGGGGACAGGTATCTCTTCAAGTCCTGCAGCGCTGCCTCCGCTTCCGGAGTCCATTGCATCGGACCTGTCTTTTTCAAAATTTTGAAAATGGCGAGCACGCCAGCAGATCTAGAGATAAACCTGCTTTGAGAGCAGCTACGCGAACCGGCAAGTCTTCGTACATCCTTGACGCGCTTTGGTGCTTCAATCTGCTCAATGGCCTTGATCTTGTCGGGATTGGCTTCAATTCCCCGCTGAGACACGAAGAACCCGAGAAGCTTGCCGGAAGGGACTCCAAACACGCACTTCTCGGGGTTGAGCTTGAGGTTGATCTTACGCAGATTTGCAAAGGTTTCGTCTAAATCTTGAATCAGAGTCTCTCTGTCCCTGCTCTTGACCACTATGTCATCCATGTATGCTTCCACATTTATGTGCATTTGCGGCCCAAAAGCGTCATGGACTACTCTCGCAAATGTTGAACCAGCATTCTTTAACCCGAAGGGCATCCGTACAAAACAGTATGTGCCACATGGGGTGATGAATGCGGTCTTCTCCTCATCCTCTTCTGCCATGAAGATCTGGTGATATCCTGAGTATGCATCCAGAAATGAAAGCAAATCACATCTGGATGTGGAGTCAACAATCTGATCGATGCGCGGCAAGGGAAATGGGTCTTTGGGACAAGCTTTATTGGCATCTGTAAAGTCGATACAAAGCCTTCATTTCCCGTTAGCCTTGCGTACAACTACAGGATTGGCCAACCACGTGGGATGGAGCACTCCTCTGACAAGGCCTGCTGCTTCCAGTTTCTTGATTTCTTCCGCGACGAACTCTTGGCGCTCCACTGCTTGTTTCCTGACTTTCTGCTTGACGGGCCGCGCATGAGGACAAACGGCAAGATGGTGCTCAATTACTTTCACAGGAACACCGGGATGTCGACGGCCAGGTGGCATGCAAACACGTCGACGTTCGCCCGCAGGAAAGCAACGAAGCGCCTTCCTATTTAGGGTCGAGAGGTACTGATGGTGAAGGTACCACCAGTGCCGTCCTCCTTGGCGGACACCTTCTTGGTCTCTGGTGGAGCTGTCATCGTCTTCTTACACTTGCTGGTGGAGCTCGATGGTGCGTCCTCGACGGTAGCGCAGCACTCCGAAGAGGTGCGCTTGCCGGAGTGGGCATCAGAGCTCTTGCCGGACTTGGTCTTCTTCTTCCCCCCGGGAGCTTCAGCGGCAAGTGGCTTGCAATCTGTCACGACTGCTGCTTCCCGGTAGATCTTGTCGGCACAGATAAGAGCATCCTTCTTGTCGCTAGGGACAGAGATGACACTTATCGGGCCCGACATCTTCAGGAGGTTGTATGCATAGTGAGAGGCTGCCATGAATTTGGCGAGTGCTGGACGACCAAGTATCCCATTGTAAGGCAATGGAAAGTCAGCGACATCAAAGGTGACCCTCTCAGTCCTGAAGTTTAACTCGCTGCCAAATATCACCGGCAACGTGATCTTTCCCTTCGGCTTGCTCCTTCCCGGATTGATTCCTTGAAAAGTGCCGGTCTCTTCGAGCTCGCCATCGTGATCTGGAGTTTCGGAGCACCGCGGAGGAGATCAGATTCAAGCGGCCCGCCGTCAACTAACATCTTGGTGACCTTGAGGTTGCGGATAGTTGGTGAAACCAACATCGGCAAGCACCGACTGAAGTTACACGATCGGGGTGGTCCTCAATATCAAAGATGATAGGCGTCTTTGGACCATTTCGTAGGCTTGCGTGACTCGATGGATGGTTACTGCTGCATTGACTTCCGCATCCTTTGCTTGAGTCGGCGGTGTGAAGTATGTAGAGAAGCACCGCCATCAACGCAGTGACCTCTGTGGCTTTCGAACTCCTGCTCATCGGCTTCGTCATCATCCATGTCTTCGTCATCGTCGTCGTCTTCATCCTTGTCGCGGCCGCGGGGAGGTCTGTCTTCTTGCCGCTGCTTGGCCTTGCCGCGGCGTCCTCCTCGGCCGGGAGGTTTCTTGCTGGGTCCTCCTGCACCCTCCTGGGCCTTCTCCTTGTCGCGTCGTTCGTATTCAGCCTTCTGCTGCTCGACAAGCTGCTCTACCTTCTTGCAGCTCTGGAGGTCATGGCCCTTGGTGCGGTGGATCTTGCAGTACTGCTTGCCGGAGCCGTCCTGCTTGTCGGTGGCCGCCACAAACTGGCAGTTGGTGCCAGCGGCAACCTCCTTGCCGGAGCTACCAGCCTTGGCTGTCTTGTCGCCACCTCCGTTGCTTGGATCGCTCGACAACTAGCACATCTCTGCCTTTCTTCTTCCTGTTGCCCGCCGCCCGGCTCTTCTTTGCCGGGCGGTCTCTTCACTATCAGATCCTCCTGCGGTATTCTCTCCGGAGTCTCCTCCCTTCTTCAAAGACGTGCACACTTGTCGGCCGGGCGTATAGCTCATCGACGTCTCTGATTTTGCACATTGCCATCTCCTCCCGCATCCTGCGGTTTCGCGACGTTTCGATGGAACGCGCTGATTACCGCGAGGTGGACGCTGTCGGATGTTGTCTTGTACGGTGAATCTTTGAATATACTTGCGCGGGGATCTCCTTCCTTCGGGCGGCAGATGAAGGTCGCTTTCTTGGCCATGGGGCTTGTGGCGCTTCGTAAAGCGCCGACAAACCGATGGCATAGATCTGCCCAAGAAGATATGGAGTTGTCCGGCAAGTGCATGAGCCAGACTCGACATTGGGCTTGAGCACCAGCGGGAAGTAGTTGGCAAGGATCTTGTCGTCTCGCCCCCCGGTGGCCTGCACCGCGATGGTGTAGATGCTGAGGAACTCCGACGGATGCGTCTTGCCGTCGTACTTCTCCGGTACGTCTGGCTTGAAGTTTTTCTTCTTTGGGCCATCGACTTGCCGCAGCTCACGGTGAACGCAGGGCAACCTACCGCGTCTGGCAAGTCGCCTGGTTCCTCCGGTGCGTGCATGTCGACGGAGGGCCCAAGCGCTTGTCGGATTGACGTCAGCGCTTCTCTTGGCGCTTCGATCACGAGTTCGGCGTCCTCTTCTTTGCCGTTAAGTGAAGAACTTGGCGCCGATCGCGATGAGCTCGTGGATCCGATGGCGCAGCGGAGTCGGCTGTCGAGGTGGATCCGCGAGTCGGCGATCTTGGCCTTCGGGAGGAGAGTGCATGGTGGTTGCACCCCACGGTCTCATCGCCACCGGCTCGTGTTTGGCAGTCCTGCCGCGGCAGCGATGCACTCGGTTGCCGCGGAGCATCGCCGTTGGCGAAGCCGATGAGACTCTGAATGGTGGCCCTCCACTCATCGACTTTGTCGGCCGTTGGAGGGTAATCCAGGAGCAGTTGAGCTCTCGCCAGAGCTTTAGCTGGAGTAGTGGGTGGCAGTGCCGAACGGCGCGAGGAGCGGGATATGCTCGGACTTCTAACTATGTTAGAAGGAGCAGTATCCCGTCCGGGCGACCGTGCCTTGCTCGCGCCGGCATGTTGGCGTGCATGCTGGTCTTGAGCATCCCGAGATCCTCCAGCACGATCTCGGTCCAACGAGCGAATGGCATTGTGAATGCCATGACGCTGTCGGTCCCGCGCCCCCTGAGACGGGCGCGGTGCATGTACGGACGCCGAGGTCTGCGCAGCCTTGTCCTTGGACTTGGCAGCACCGTGAGCTCCCCCGTCGCCGTCCATTCTTTCGCTGGCGTCTATCCCACCACCTGTTTGCTCAGGTGGTGGTGGGTTCGACGCGGACAGGGCTTCGTCACCGAAGCCTTCTTCTTCGGTGGCATGTTGACGAAGATGATGAAGATCTAGCTCGCGTGGACGCCGGATCAGGTTCACACAACCTCGACGCCACCTACCTGGCGCGCCAAAGATGTCGGGGCAAGCTGATCTGGCCCACGAGCACCTATGGGGCCGGCGGACCGAGCCCTTTCGGTTCGGCGGGGAGCGGAGGTCGCACGAAGAGCAGATCGAGGCGAAGCACGCGAGAGTTTTACCCAGCTTCGGAGCTCTCCGGAGAGATAATACTCCTACTGCTGCATGTCTGTGTGTATTGCATTCTTGCTCAGGAGCGCCGAGTGCTTCGGTACACGAGCTGCTAACGAGACTCAGCGTTGAGGGAACTGATCGACCAACCCCTTTCTACGTTGCGCATGGGCCTCCTTTTATATGCTCAAAGAGGCTCCGACAGGTGGCAACGTAGACGGGGGTACAAATGGAAAAATAGTGGTTGGTACACCTACTTGTACAGTGTACAGTGTACTATACCTAACCCTGACGGCAGGGGAGAAAGGCATTAAATGCCCGTCTAGTCGCCCTAACAGTGCAAACAGGGACCGTCAGGGGCGCCACCGTTCGCCACGATGGCAAACTTGTCAGCGCTGCTTGACACCTCGCACCGTGGCTGCACTGACCTCTCGCCACGCTGCGCTGGAAAGGCCGGGGCGTGCGTTAGTGGATCTTGTTGGAGGCGTGGAATGCAGAGAGGTGATGCTGCGGCAAAGCGCCTTGTCAGCGGTTGTTGTCTTTGTCGTGCCGGAAGCTTGTCGCTCATCGGGCCTTCCCAGCAAGCTCCTCTTGCCGGGCCTTGTCTTGTAAGTGCACAGGGTGGCCTTCCGGCAAGCTCCTCTTGCCGGGCCTTGTCTCCTAGGTGCCTTGGGTGGCCTTCGGCAAGCTCCTTTTGCCGGGCCTCGCCTCCCTGGCTTGAATACTTTGTTCTTGAATGGCTCCAAAGGAACCACGGAGGATCTTGGCGGTCACCCGGTAAGCCCTGTCGCGGAGGGCTGCAACTGCCCGTGCACAAGTTCGGGATACTAGGGTACCCCTACTCTAGTACACCGACAATCTGCATGCATTATATATAATTAAGTGTGTCAAAAACCATTACAGCACATCATGAATAGAGAAGTGACCAAATTAATAGAAGTTCATCATCCCATTAAAACCAAAGTACAGTAGTGCTCAAATGTTATTACTGAAAAAATAAATACATAAAGTTCATACATAGTTCTCATTGAACAACATATAGCTCTCTAGAGCATCTAATTAAACCATACATTGAAACTATGTGAAACATTTCAATGCAACAACAAATGCGGTCATAATCGCAACTAAGGTAACAATTGATCCAACGTAATGATACCAAGCCTCAGTATGAATGGCATATTTTTTAATCTTTCTAATCATCAAGCGCATTGCATCCATCTTGATCTTGTGATCATCGATGACATCTGCAACATGCAACTCCAATTTCATCTTCTCCTCCTCAATTATTTTCAATTTTTTCTTCAAGTAATTGTTTTCTTTTTCAACTAAATTTAACCTCTCGACAATAGGGTCGGTTAGAGTTTCTGGTTCACATACCTCCTAGATAAAAACATCTATGTCACGTTGGTCGGCATAATTGTCATAAACACTAAATTAAACAAATAGTTATAAAAGATAATATATACCACATCCGAATCATACACATGACGAGGGCCGACGGAGGTGGATACCAAAACCATCGCACTATATAATAACAAACACTAATAAAAGTAAGAAAATCATACATGCATCTATCTAAATCATACAAGTAAGAATTTTTTTTCTTTTAGAAAGAAGATAAGAACAAGAGGCTCACCACGGTGGTGCCAGCGACAATATCGGCGCAGGCAATTGACAGCGGTGAGGACGGCGACAGGACAGGACGGACCGCAAAACCTAAACAAATCTTGAGGAAAATGGAGCTTGGACAAGGAGCTTGGAGAGAAGAAAGCTTAAGTGTGGCTCGGGCATTTCATCGAACACCTCATGTGCATAGGAGGTGAGCTAGAGCACCACAAAGCTCTCCCACGGCCGGCCAAGAAAACAGAGCAGTTGCTCTGTTCACGGGCAGGGGCGGGGGTATATATAGGGATATCTTTAGTCCCGGTTTGTGGCTAAAACCGGGACTAAATGACAACCTTTTGTCCCGGTTCAAGCCACCAACCAGGACTAATGATGGTGGGCCGGGAGCGAGGTCCATTGGTCCTGGTTTGTGTCTGGAACCGGGACTAAAGGGCTTGGACGAACCGGGACCAATGGCCACCGAGGCCCAGTCGGCGCCCTGACCTCACGAACCGGGACTGAAGCCCCCTTTGGTCCCGGTTCGTGAGTGAACCGGGATTGATGCCCTTACCCAGGCCTCAACCAAAGCCCTGTTTTCTACTAGTGGTGATGAATACGGGAGGGTAATGAATTTTTTGGCGGGCGTTGTTTGGCATTTATGTCTTGAGTTGAGCGCACCCACATCTTCTTTATCATTGAGTGATGGTTTAGGGTCCTTAGATGGTGATGTTTAGAGCATCTACAGTCGTACTTAGCAAATCTAATCTCTTAAACACCTGTGGACGCGCCTGGTCAGTGATCGGGCGTGTCCGTTTTGAGCTCCTATTTTTTCATTCATGCATTCACCCTTCTCATTTTCTTCCTTATATGTCCGGTCACTTGCATGTGATTGGTCGAGGGAAGAAAGAGAAAGAAAAGAAAAAATTAAAAAAGAGAAAAGGATGGTCCGGGATGGGCCGCGTCCTACGTGGCAGACTGCTCGGGTGCGCTCAGGCGCGTCCGCGGGCCCCTGTATCCTCCCTACATTTTTCCTCAATATGAGGGTTCACGGACAACCCGGACATATAGGGATGATATGAGGGGTCCGGTTGGGTCATTATTTTCCTTCTCTCTCCTGTCTGGTCACTGACCGGGTGCGTCCGCGGGCGTATGATAGAGGGTTTGAGTCGTCCGGCTGTAGATGCTCTTACAGTTCAAATGCTCCTATCTTATTCAAAGAGAACATGATAAATGATGAATGCGGAGAGTAGTGAATCTGTCGGGCGTTGTTTGGCATTTATATCTTTAGTTGAACAAAATAGCGGTCCGAAAGACGACGAATCACATGACATAGACGAGGGGGTGACATATGGCATCAATGACATGACAAACACGACGGGTGTTGCGATCCTCAAGTAACACCGAGTTTCCATGTTTGCCAAGAGTCCCCGAGTCATCGTGCCACCAAACAAACATGACACACGCCACACATGTATCGATCTTGATCTTGAACGGATGGCTATGAATGTCGAACGAGCAATGACTATTTTTTACATGCAACGTTGGCCACTGATATATCACATGGTTGATATGACATACTTTCACACACACAGATAGCATCGCTCGGCGGTAAGTCGGCAATATAGCTCCTGTTTGCAAGGTCGTGTTGCTCGGCACTGAGCGGGCACACACCCCATCTTCTTTATCACTGAGCGGACATTTATGGGCCTTCGTTGGTAATGCTTACTGTTCAAATGATCCTATCTTATTCAAAGAGAACATGATAATTGATTGAATTTGGGGGAGTAATGAATTTGTCGGCAGGCTCTGTTTGGAGTTTCTGTCTCGAGTAAGCGAGACATGCGGTCCTGTGGAAGACCACAATAGACACAGCATAGAAGAGGGGATGGCACATGGGCATCAATGCCACGACGCATACGCCGTGTGTTGCGGCCTTCAAGTATCACCGAGTTTCCATGTTTGCCAAGGGTCCTCGAGTCCTCGTGCCACCAAACCAACATAACACACGCCACACATGTATCGATCTTGATTTTGATCGGACGGCTATCAATGTCCACCGAGCAATACCGCACGGTTGATAACTTGGTATCACAGACAAATAAGCCTCAGCTGGTGATGCTTATTGGTCAAATGCTCATATCTTATTCAAAGAGAACATGCTAAGTGATTGAATGCGGGGGAGTAATGAACCTGTCAGCGAGCGTTGTTTGGCGTGTATGTCTTGAGTTGAGCAAGATAGCGGTCCGGGAGACGACGATACACACGGCATAGACAAGGGGGCGGCATATGGCATCAATGCCAGGACACGCACGCCGCGTGTCACGGTCTTCGGGTATCATCGAGTTTCCCTGATTGCCAAGGGTCCTCGAGTCCTCGTGCCACCGAACCAACATGACACACGCCACACACGTATCAATCTCGATTTTGATCGGACGGCAATCAATGTCCACCAAGCAATATCGCATGGTTGATAACTTGATATCACAAACAGATAGGCCTTCGCTGGTGATGCTTACTGGTCAAATGCTCATATCTTATTCAAATAGAACATGATAAGTGATTGAATACGGGGGAGTAATGAATATGTCGGCGAGCGTTGTTTGGCGTGTATGTCTTGAGTTGAGCGAGATAGCGGTCCGGAACACGACGATACACACGGCATTGACAAGGGGCGGCATATGGAATCGATGCCAGGACACACCCGCTGCGTGTTGCGGTCTTCCACGCATCGTCGAGTTTCCATGTTTTCCAAGTGTCCTCGAGTCATCGCGCCACCGAACCAACATGACACGCGCCGCACATGTGTCGATCCCGATCTCGATCGGACGGCTATCATTGTCCACCGAGCAATATCGCATGGTTGATAACTTGATATCACACATAGATAGGCCTTCGCTAGTGATGCTTACTGGTCAAATGCTCCTATCTTATTCAAAGAGAACATGATAAGTGATTGAATGCCGGGGAGTAATGAATCTTTCGGCGAGCGTTGTTTCGTGTGTATGTCTTGAGTTGAGGAGATAGCGGTCCGGAACACAACGATACACACGACATTGACAAGGGGGCGGCATATGGCATCAATGCCAGGATACGCACGCAGCGTGTCACGGTCTTCGGGTATCATCGAGTTTCCCTGTTTGCCAAGAGTCTTCCAGTCATCGCGCCACCGAACCAACATGACACACGCCACACACGTATCGATCTCGATTTTGATCGGACGGCAATCAATGTCCACCGAACAATATCGCATGGTTGATAACTTGATATCACAGGCAGATAGGCCTTTGCTGGTGATGATTACTTGTCAAATGCTCCTATCTTATTCAAAGAGGACTATTGCTATACACGATTTTTCTCGGACGATTCTAAGACGACAGGTTAAATCAGCCACACATGCGCAGGATTGACTTTGCAAGGGCCGCTGGATTGTTTGATCGTCCGCAAGTCGGCCAGGAGATGTCGTCCGTGGAGCAGTTTCGTTCAAAGAGAACATGACAAGTGATTGAATACTGGGGAGTAATGAATTTGTCGGCGAGCGTTATTTGGCGTGTATATCTTGAGTTGAGCGAGATAGCGGTCCGGAACACGACGATACACACGGCATTGACAAGGGGGCGGCATACGGCATCGATGCCAGGGCACACACGCCGTGTGTTGCGGTCTTCACGCATAGCCGAGTTCCCATGTTTGCCAAGTGTCCTCGAGTCATCGCGCCACCGAACCAACACGACACACGCCGCACACGCGTCGATCTTGATCCTGAACGGATGGCTATCAATGTCGACGGAGCAATAACTATTTCTTACATGCAACGCTGGCTACTGATATATCACATGGTTGATATGACATACTTATAGGCACACACACACAGATAGCATCGGTCGATCAGCGGCAATGTAGCTCCCGTTTGCAAGGTCGTGTGGCCCGGCATTGAGCTGGGCACACACCCCATCTTCTTTATCACCGAGCGAACATTTATGGGCCTTTGCTGGTAATGCTTACTGTTTAAATATTCCTATCTTATTCAAAGAGAACATGATAAGTGATTGAATGCGGGGAGTAATGAATCTGCCGGCGAGTGTTGTTTGGCGTGTATCTCTTGAGTTGAGCGAGATAGCGGTCCGGAACATGACGATACACGCGGCATTGACAAGGGGGCGGCATACGGCATCGATGTCAGGACACACACGCCGCGTGTTGCGGTCTTCACGCATCGCCGAGTTTCCATGTTTGCCAAGTGTCCTCGAGTCATCGCGCCACCGAACCAACTACCAACACGACACACGCCGCACACGCGTCGATCTTGATCCTGAACGGATGGCTATCAATGTCGACGGAGCAATAACTATTTCTTACATGCAACGCTAGCTATTGATATATCACATGGTTGATATGACATACTTATAGGCACACACACAGATAGCATCGGTCGATCAGCGCCAATGTAGCTCCCATTTCAAGGCCGTGTGGCCCGGCATTGAGAGGGGCACACACCCCATCTTCTTTATCACCGAGCGGACATTTATGGGCCTTTGCTGGTAATGCTTACTGTTCAAATGCTCCTATCTTATTTAAAGAGAACATGATAAGTGATTGAATGCGGGGAGTAATGAATTTGTCGGCGAGCGTTGTTTGGCGTGTATGTCTTGAGTTGAGCGAGATAGCGGTCCGGAACACGACGATACACACGGCATAGACAAGGAGGGCGGCATATGGCATCAGTGCCAGGACACACACGCCGCGTGTCGTGGTCTTGAGGTATCACCGAGTTTTCATGTTTGCCAAGTGTCCTCGAGTCATCGTGCCACCGGACCAACGTGACACATGCCGTGCACGCGTCGATCTCGATCTTGATCGGACGGCTGTCTATGACGACCGAGCAATATCGCATGGTTGATAACTTGATATCACACCCAGATAGTCATACACACAGATAGATAGAGAGCACCGATCGATCAGCGGCAATGCTGGTCCCGATCTCAAGGACCAACCCGTGGTCCCACGCCCACGCCCAGGGCCCGGCCGCCGACGCGGGCGCCCACCGCGAGAGCGGCGGCGGCGGCGGTGCCTTCGTCCCGCCGTCGTTCCTGGCGCTCCTCTACCTCCTGGCAGGGCTCCTCGGCGTCTACCTCCTCCACGCCGCCGCGCGCCGCCTCTACGCGTGCTGCGTCCCGTCCGCCTCGCCGCCGCGGCCGCCTTCTCCTCCCCCCGCGCGGCCGCCGTGCCGGCGCGTGGACCCGGCCGAGGTGGCGGTGTCCCTGCCCGTGCGCGCCCACGACGGCGACGGCGACGACGACGTGTGCGCGGTGTGCCTCACGGAGCTGCAGCTGCAGGAGAGCGTCAAGGCCATCCCGGCGTGCGGGCACGTGTTCCACCCGCCCTGCATCGACCGCTGGCTCCAGTCCCTCGCCGCCGCCGGCGCCGGCCACGCCTCCTGCCCGCTCTGCCGCCGCTCCGCCGCCGACCCCGTCATCAACGATGACGGCCCGCTCAAGCCGCCCCAGCAACAGCAGCACGACGAGGAGGCGCCCGCGCCCGCGGCCGCCGCGTGACGCGCGGCGGCGGTCGGGCCGGGCTGCGTAGCGCCGACCACCAGTCCACCGCTCGCTCAGCTCGCTCATGGCCGGCGCACGTGTGCGTCCGCCAGTGCCGAGTTACAGTCCAATAATTAATGCACTCCGTCATACAGTACTGGTCTATCGATCCCTGTGTATATTTTCCTTCCATCGGTTGCGAGTACTCGCTGCGTCGTATGACATCTTCACAGTGCAAGCAAGCAGTAAATCAATGGCAACTCCAACGCAACGATGCATTCTCTTGGCGCGCGTCCGTTCGTGTCAGCTCAGACCAAAACGTAGCCCAGTGCATAAACCCGTACTTATTTTTCGTTCGCTTTGTTGTTTGCTCAGACTCATTTTTACCCTAAATTTGGATCAGGTTTGGGTAGTAGGAGGACACAAACCGAATGTTTCTTTTGTGTCCTCTTCGTCTGCCTCCTTCTGTTGCATGTCCCGCATGGCCCACCTGTCATCCACTCACGCAACTTTTTTCTCTCTCTCCTTTCTCGCGCCCCGCCATGGCGCCGGTGCCGCATCGCCCGGCCGCTCGCCCTGCCGTGCCACCGCGCTCGCCCCGCTCGCGGCCTCCCTCCAGCGCGCGGACCTCGCCCCGCTGCGCTCGCCCTGCCACGCAGCAGCAGGAGCAGGCCGCAGGAGAGCAGCTCATCATGGCTCAGGAGGAGCAACTCGCCTGCTACTACTCGCGGCCAAGATGCAACGCGTGCTGTGGCGGGAGCTCTGCGTCTCGCGCGCGCCGCATATGGTGGCCAACGCTGGCAAAGATGCTCCTCTAATGCTGCGGCGCGGCTGGGCCACTGGGCGAGCACACGACCCCGAGGTGCAACGTCGTGAGAGCTCGCGGCTGCGGGATCTCGTGGACCATCATGTGTTCGACGAAATGCCGGGGCTGACATGTCACCCATCTGGTGTTCGACGAAATGCCGGGGCGGACATGTCACCCATCAGGTGTTCGACGAAATGCCGGAGCCGACATGTCACCAAATGCAGCAGCACCGTTGGGTACAAAAACCATGTCCGACCGTGTTCATCTATCCGCTGTCCGTTTTATACCAACCTAAACGGACAAAAGTGTGTAAGATTTGGTGTTCATCTATCCTTTGTCCGTTTTATACCAACCTAAACGGACAAAAGCGTGCAAGATCATTGGGTCTGTGCGTTGGAGTTGCCCTAACTACTCCACACGAGTCAAAAAAGAAGGCGGCCTATAACTTTTCTCTAAAGTCAAACGGCATAAAATTGAACCCAATTTATAGAAAAAAATTATCAATAACTACAATACTGAATGGATAATAGTATGAAAATATTTTACACTATTTGACTTGACACAAATTGTATAGGCCTTGTTATTGGCGTCAGAGGGGTGCGTCGATGCATACAAACTGTGGTTTAAGCACAAGGATAAATATTTACATCAAACATTATCAAGCCAGAGGACTGGTCATACAACACAACACAACACAAGGATGTGGATAAGGTCAACAAGAAGAAGAATCTATTATATCATTTGGTTGGGAGTATCTCATCTCATCTCAACTCAACTCATCTTGTGCTGTGGTGAGAGGGGGGCATAAATACAGCGAAAGAACTTTTACACTGGGTTGGGTCCCTTTCCCTGCTGCTGCTGCTACTACTAACAACTATTACTAACCCATGGTAAACTCTTTCACCAATCAATAACACGACGCAACGCACGCGCACGCCGCCCTTCGCCGCCTGCGCCACCAGGTGCGGGCGGCAAGGCGGCGGCAGCTGATATATATGTATGTAATGTGAATCCTGTAAGATGGTACACAGGAAGGCTACATGGGGAGACAGACGCAGAAAAGCTAAGGAAAACAAACAGTAAGATGAAGAAGAAGAAGCAGGGGTCTTGTTTCTCTCTTTTCCTCCCCGGTTTCGCGACGGAGCCTCCCGCGCCAAAAACTTCCGACTGTTGTTGTATAATTTACAGCACCGCGTATGCCCGGACCACCTCCACGATCGGCGCCCGGCACAGAGGGCACTTGCCGCCGCTGCGCACCAGCTCGTTCGCGCATTTCGAGCACGTGCACATGTGCCCGCATCTGCAAGCAGCAGCAAAAACAGGTCGACTATCAGACCGGAGCGGTGATGCACATCAGGTGCTATGTTTAGCTACTTGTAAGAAGATGGCTGAGAGAACAGATGCAGAGTGCGTGTGCCGGGGTACTGACCTGTAGAGTAGAGAATCGATTTGTGTGTCGCAGCATACGCAGCAGGTTCCTTTCCTCACCTGGTCCCATCTTGTTCCGTCATCGTGTAGATCCAGAAACATGCCTGAGAGACAAAAGGAAATGGTTACTTCAGTATTTCAGAGCATGCCTTCAGTGAATTTTGCAACAATACAATCCTGCCGCGATATACTGAAACACAAACTGGAAATATTCAATATAATTACTACTTGAAACTACATTAACAAACACATTAAAGAACTTCTAAGGTGTGTCCCTATCAGGCCTTGTTTGGTTTGAAATTAACATTATAGTATAATAGTATAACAGGAAACAGCAGTGTTATGAAGCCATGGATATCTGAATATTTCATAAGGAGCAGGGTGAACAACCTTCAGGTCCCGGGAATCTACTCAAGGCTGCAGACACTTCTTGTCTCACTGAACGTTGCAACTCCAGTTGCATGTCCATGCACGCCTCCAACATCCTTTGCATGCTGCTCATCCCTTGTTGGAGTTTATTCATGTCAGCTTTCAAATCATTAATGGCGTCCAATTCCTGCAAGAGTACAGAGCCAAATGACTTCCCCGAGATAAAACTTCTATAATCAACATAAGGAACGCAGCTTAGTCAAGCAAAACGACAAAATATTACCACCCTTCCCGATTTTAAAGTTTTTACTTTACATCTCAAAGTCATGGAGTTAAAAGCAAAAATAGTTCAAGCGAAAGGAGCAAGAGAACAAAACATGCACTTTTAGAGCTCTTATAGGCTTATACCATGGGACATGGCATGTCACAAATTTACTCTTGGAACAGAACACTAGTGGAAATACTACATTGTATGGGAGAAACATATTCATAACAAATCGCCGAACCAAAACAACATTCCAATTCATACTAGAGAACGTGAGGTGAGAAGGTAGCAAGCATACCTGATGTACCCTGTGTCTACTGCTCCAGGTGTTATGGCGCAAATCTCTGTGCCACAGTGGCTGCCGCGGTGGCAAAGGTGGTGGAGGGATAACAAGGGCAGGTCTGTTGACAGGACCTTGGAATTGCCGATTTTCAGCATTTCTTACTAGTTCCTGGTTTCCGTTTGGTGCATTCGCAGTGGGCATGGCTGTATCAAGATTCCAGTTGAGTGGGGCATGACCACGTCGTTGAACATATGACCTTATTAATTGCTCCAAACTGTCACCAAATCCATTACTAAGAAGATTGGATACACTTCGCCTGGCAATTAAAAATTTGGAACAGGTGTTAAGAACTAAAAGGAGATGAAGAATCAACAAAGAAATTTTGGAAATGGAGTAAAAATACCTGCTGAGTAATTCCCTCAGTTCCATGTTGTGCAAATTGGCTTCATCACGTAGGTTGAAGCTGTTCTCAATTCTAGGAATGGGCCCTGTGTCAAGTGCAGCATCATGGAAGTCATCATCTTGCCAGTTCTCCTCGGTGCCATGAGATTCGTCATCATGCCACGCATCATGCTCATCTTGGAGATTTTCATTCTCCCTGTCATCATCCTCCACGATTTCGCTGTGTAACTCCTCTGCATTATCTTCCCAATTTCTGTCAGAATTCTCTGCAGTTTCATTGGGCCACCTATCAAGCCTGACATCCAAAGATGGCTGCCAAAATATTGTCTCGCGTTCTGTCTCATCTTGCAGCCCATTATCAACTTGAGACACTTGCATATCAACTATGTCACCCGATGTTGTAGCCGGTGACTCCGCCTCAGCAACATCTACGTTATCCTCCTGCAAACCCACATTCTCGGGCGTAGTTTGGGCCACATCCTCACTAACAGTAAGGTGCCCAACGTCAGCCCCCTGTTCAGTTTCATCATTACCAAGTAATGGAACATTTTCGGCGACAGGAGCATCAGACAGGCTAACATCTTGACTACTTACAGCACTCTCTGATCTGAAAGAAGCATGTTCAGTCACATAGTTATTACATAAGAACAGAACACGATAAGAACAAAGGCAAGTGATAGGGGATGTCAATTGCATGAGCTGTTTTGATTGATGGTGTCACACAAAAAAGGTTGAGAGCACAATCAACAAGGAAATCCAAGACTCTAAAAAAAATAGGAAAGCTAACACTGTAAGAAAAACAAGGAAATCTAATGTTGTCCGTTTTCTGAATAACAGGAGCACTTCAGCAACACAAAGGTCAGTAGAACAGCACTAAAGACAAAACTTAATGAGCAGGCACGGTACCAGCAGATAGTTGGTGTCACAACTAGAAAAAGGAAACATGTAGCACATGGATTCAGTTCAGGATCCTATCTTCCATTGTATGATATAGTCAATATGATTAAAACATTTCACAGTACCATCTAGGACCAATTTGGTTGGTGGACAGTCTCTAGCGTGTAGAACAAGAATGACTCGTTGTGGGAGGGACCAGCATAATTAGCACTTAGCAGTACTGGCACCTGGAACCTTACCCGTAATTTCCCTACGAGGGAAAATGCTCATTGGTTCACCTAGTTTCAGTCCGGTCCATCAGATTACAGTACTTTTGAATAATCCAGATAACAAAAGGAATTTAAGTTGAACAATACTAGAAAGTCTGCATGAATCGAACAACTTGACAACACTGGCCTTCTGAAGTTGGTAGCAAATTAAGAGAGTCTCTCTTTAACAGTAGCGAAATGGTTTGATCATTTTACATGTGATGTTCAGTAAATCAGATAAAAGCTAATTATGTATCATTTTATACAACTTCTTTGGCAAGCAAGTACTTGCAAGTAACAACCTAGAGCAGGATATCCACTACAATTTTTACGACAACAGATAAGCTGGTGCCATGGTTCTTCCTCCCACGTGATGGGCATTCCTAACAACTAATACTCAAAAACATACAAGATGCACTACTCTAAAGCCTCCAAGGCAAGAATTGAACAGTTGTTTATATGCCTCTACTGTTCAGCCCATAAATGGTGAGGTAAAGCTCTATCCCAACCCGTGCACACAATGGAATTATGGAACAAGCCCTTAACCTCAAAAGAAAAAGATTTATGTGTAGTCTGTACCAAATTTCAATACTTCCACAGCTACTTAATAAATCTAGATTGTTTTGTTTGCCAAGGAAAACTACCGAGAGCAAAATGCTTGAGTAGGTTATTTCACATTTGTTCTCCAATAAAGTATGTTAAATGCACAGATACTATTCCTATCACAGGTTGTAGATGTGTGGGTTTTCAAAAATATGCCACAGTGTGTAATAGGATGAACATCAGGTCATCTTCCAGACCAGAACACATGCACACAATATTTCTTCGCTAATTGCAGTAGAAAACTCTAAATTAATAAGCTGAATAATATATGCTAATCACTGAGGCATTCAATAATGGGGGATTTAAGCCCATATGTTCGTTTGGATGCCAATAACTGGCATTTCTGTATCACTGCAACTCAAGACAACTAGTAGGGATGCTATATAATACTCCCTCCGTCTGGAATTACTTGTCACGGAAATGGATAAAAATGGATGTATCTAAAACTAAAATACATCTAGATACATCCATTTCTTCGACAAGTATTTTCGGACGGAGGGAGTACCAAATAAGCAATGTGCCGGTAGCCTGAAGTACGTATACTATATAATACCGAGAAACAAGAAAAGTAAAGGACCACAGACAGACATTTGGTTGTGCATGTGGGGCATATGCTACATAATAGAAGAGAGTGGCAACTAGCAAGTAGCAACAAATATCTCTTCCAATAACCAGCGTTTTCATGGTGGAGAAGAATTCCGTTGCATTATAATCTTAAAATGACTGTGCCAGGCGTACTTGCATCCATGGATGAGATACGAATCAAAATAAAGCTACTAGTATTACCGATGTGACTTGCAATTGCAATGTCTGCTAACCTTAAGGTGGACACACGATGGCTCTGCCTCAACTGCCCGAGCTCTCTCGCCGCCACAGATGGCTGTCGCTCCTCTTCAGCTGGAACCACCGTGTTCCTCAAGAACCTTACCCTAAGCAATCCCTGCAAAACCAGACAATTTTCAGACCAGCGCCCTCGACATTGCTGATAACTCATTCCTGTCATGCAACACGGCCAGCTTCTCATCTCACCTGAATGCGGCTGCGGCTGCGCTGGGGGAACTGTGATACAATGTGGTACCCTGATAGCCCCTGCAGCTCGCGCTGACGCTCCCGGGACATCCGGGTGATGACATCGGTGCGCGCCTGCCGGCCACGGAGCCGGGGAGGCTCTCCTCGCCTCTCCCTCTCCGCGGCGGTCGGCTCCTCCCTGCGTGAGGCCGCGCGGGCGTCACGCGGCTGGCTGGCCATCTGCACCCACTCCCTGACGAGCCTGACCCTCTGCCTCTCCGTCTCGCCGAGCCACTCCCCCGTGGCCGTGGCGGCCGCGGCCGTGGGGCTGTCCGTGGAGGTGGTGAGGCGGCGGGCGATCTGGCGCACGCGCTCGCGGTGGCGGTCGGGCGTGTCCGGGGACGGCTCGCGGTCGAAGGGCTGGCCGGCGTCGGCGCGGCGGTGCTCGAGCTCCCGCCACATCTGGAGGAGGGAGGAGGGCGCGGCGGGGGAGGGCGCCTGCGGCCGCGGCGGCGGGGGCGAGGAGAGGAGGAACGCGGAGGGGTCGAGGGTGGAGACCGGGTGGAGCCGGGTGAGCGCGAGGAGCTCCGACTCGCGGTTCCGCCGCTCGACCTCGCGCTCCATGGAGGAGAGCACCTCCTCCGCCTGCCGCGCGACCCAGCGGCTGAGCAGCCGCGACTCGCGCCGCCGCCGCCGCGACGACTCGGCCTCCTCCTCCCCGGCCCCGCCGACCCCTCCCCCGCCCTCGGCCCCTCCCCCGCCGCCGCCGCCCGCCGCGGAGCAGAGCGACGAGGACGAGGAGGGCGGCGGCGAGTAGCAGCCGCCGAGGTGGTCGCAGACGAGGTCCTCCAGGTCGCGCCGGAAGTCGGCCGCCGCGGCGCCCATCCGGTGGTGGTACTCGTCCACCATGGCCTCCTCCTCCGCCTCCTCCTACCGCTATCCCTAATTACCCTACAAGAAGCAAAAAGCTACCTCCTTTCGAAATCAATCAACCAATCAATCCTCCCCCAGCAACAAAAATGGCGGGCGCTAATGGCGCGGCGGATTGGGCAACGCGCGGGCGATCGCGGAGCATTTGCGGGGCGATTGGAGGGGTAATTTTGGGCGGATTGGACGGATGGCGCGGAGGAGGAGACGGAGGAGAGGAGAGAGGAGGGAAGGGGAGAGGATTACCGGAGGAAGAAGAAGCGGCGATTTATTTATTTTTGGCCTTTTTTATCGAAAGGTGCTGCCTATTTTTGATAGGGCCACACCACACACGCCGCTCTCTCACCACCCACCACTGTTGCAATTGCAAGCAATTTGCCTTGTCTTCTTTCACAATTTTAGCCTAGGGGAGGGGGAGGTTTTGTGTGGGAGGAGACCTGGCCTTTTTGCAGTCCTAGGATACCCGGGGCTATATATCCGGTCCGTCGAGGCCGCGATCCGCGTGCGTCGTTGTGCCAGCGGACGGCCGGGATTCTGCAGTCGCGGAGAAACAGGGGATCGTCCAATCTCGACCGTAGGTTGTATCGGTTGCCGCATGGAGTACGGCAACCGGTTTATATCGATGTGGTCTTGCCGTAGATTTCACGCGCGGTGTTATACCTTTTTAATGCCATAAATGTCGGAATATTGATTCTGGGTGGTATATGTCGCAATACAGACCATGACAGCTCGGCTCGTATCGCTGTAATTGTGGCGTAGATTTGACGCGGGATTTTCTACCCTTTAAATGCCATAAATTGCAGGATCTATACTCTATATAGTACCGACTGTCATATGGACCATGATAGCCTGGTTCGTATATCTGTAATCTTGTCGTAGATTTCACGCGGAATGTTCTGCCCTTTAAATGCCATAAATTACCGTTTCTGCACTCTAGGTGGTATCAGCTACAATACAGACCATGATAGTTGGGTTCATATTGTTGTAATCTTACAAAAGATTTCACGCTGGGTGTTCTACCATAATTTAGGTTTTCTGCGCTCTGGGTGGTATCAACAACAATACAGACCATGACAACTAGGTTCACATCGTTGTAATCGTACGGTAGATTTCACACGAGATGTTCTAACCTTGAAATGCGATAATTTATTGGTATTCTGCACTCTAGGTGGTATAGTCTGTCGTACAAACCATGATAGCTAGATTCGTATCGCTGTAATCTCGCTCTTTGTAATAGATTTCATGTGTCGCTTGGTTACGTACTCTAGGTGGTATCAGCGGACGTACAGACTACGCCAACTAGGTTCGTATCGATGTAATCTTGCCATAGATTTCATGAGGGATCTTTTCTCTCTTTAAATGTCAAAAATTTCATAATGTTGAATTTGCATAGTACCAGCTCTGACACGGATCATGATAGCTATGCGTGCATCATCGTAATCTTCCCCGTATATTCACGCATGTTTCTATTTCTAGTCTCGGCTGCACATGGTATAGGGTGGATACGGATCATGGGCGGCTAGCTACATACGAAGCGAAACCTTGCCACGAGCCGCCCAACCCAGGAGCCAAACACCGGGGGTGTGTTAGGGCGAAATTGGGCCACGGGGGTACAATTTCCGGCCTCCCTTCTGGCCTGGCCCGGCACGGCTTAACTGATCCGTGTAGTCCCACCAACCCGTGGTTGACGACAACTATATGTGTTTTTATTTCATTTCACCGTCGTTGTGCATGTAATTTCCACGCGGATAATCTCGGTGTTGTGGGCCGTAGGACATTACAAGATTCATGTTTCATAAAAAAAGAAATTATGCTCCAGCTCAAAAAAAAAATGCTCGGACCTCAGTGATTGAAAAATTTTTGTTGATAGCTTACCAAGCTGACCACTTGGTAAAAAGAAAATGCTCGGGCCTGGTGGTACTCAGATCAAGATGCCGTTTTTTTTCTTTTGACATCAGTCGCATGCATCGAGATGCTTGGAGCTATGCTTGCATCTTCTAAGGTTTGTGCATAACTCTGACGTGAGATTTTTCTTGTATGCTTTTTTGGGCATGCTTGTGGTTTTCTTTTTTTTTTTTTGATGGAGCATGCTTGTGGTTTTCGATGACGGAGCAAGCACGCAGATGGCTGTACACGTGAGCTCCAAACCAGGTTGTAACAAGAGGGCTATCGAAATCCTCGCAATCTGGACCGTCGGCTGGGAGTAGTAATCTCGGATGGACGCGGTGTATATATCCCGGGCCGGGTCCACTTCCCAGCGTGGCTGTAGCCTGTAGGCAGATCCCAGGGGCCCACCTCCGCCCTGCTCGGGACGAGACGAACCGCAACCGGGTAGAGAGCGAGAGAGAGATTTTTTTTTTTAAAAAAAAGGAGCGAGAGAGAGAGCGAGCGCGCGCGGTGCGGAGCAGGCAGACACAGACGTGCGGTGCATTCCCGCCCAGCCCCAGCCCACCCGACGAACGGAACGGCAACGGGGACGGGGTGGGTGCCGTGCCGCGGTGTGGTGTGGTGGGGGACGCCGAGCCGAGCCGAGCCGAGCCTGCTTTCCGTGACGTCGCATCACGCGGCGGGGGGTGCGCGGGACCGCCGGTGACACGTGGGATTTGTCTCTTGCTCGGCGCCCTGCCTGTGCCTGCCCCCTTCGGATATGAAGAGTTTTTTTTTTTGGGAAACATCGGCCTTTATTAACTAAGCAACCAAGTTACACAAGTTCTCCCGGATACAATCCGGAGCAGAAAGAAAAATACATGGACTCACAGAGTTCAAACTAGACTGAGCTAAAACATGAGCAACAACATTACAGTGCCGACGGACATGCTTGAAAGAAACTGAAGCCAGGGCAAGACACCCCGCCTTGATGTCAGCGACAAGAGTGCCCACAACCGATCTATCACAAGCGGAAGAATTCATACGATGAATCAGAGACAAGCAGTCAGATTGAAACACCACCTTGGGAAGGTGCTTCTCCGGCCAGCTGGCAACAAGATCGGAGAGCAAGGGCTTGGCTACCTCCGGTGAAGAAATACCGGAAAGGCTCGGTAGCAAAGCAGCCATAAACTGTCCGAGTGATCAAGAATCACCACACCAGCCGCAGAATCGACCCGAGCCAGATCCATCGCCGCATCGTGAGGACACCTGCAGAAAATCATGCGGAGGCGGAGACCAACTGGAGCTAGAAGGAGTGGACTCACGCCTTGGAGCGGGGAGGGGCTTGAACAGATGTTGGAGCACCATCTCAGTGTACGCGCGAGCCCTGGCCGCAGTCCGCTTTGGAGGAGGGGCCTCTGGTTCGTTCCGCGCCGAATTACGAGCCTCCCAAATGTGCCACAGAGACACCGTCAGGACAGATATATCCCGCTCTGAACAACAGGAAAGATAGTTGAATAGCCACTGTCTCGGAGAAGCATAGGAAGAACGAAACAACTTGATCCCAAATGCCTCCTTGATTTCGTCCCAAACAGCCCGAGCATGCGGACAGAAAAGCAGCGCATGCCCCACACTTTCCGGTCTACCACAGAAAAAACAGTCTGTTCTAGTTGGAACTTGGCGCCGGAGCAACTGCTCGCCCGAGGGCAGACAGTCGTGTGCTAGCCTCCACAGGACAGTTTTCATCTTGTTTGGGGCTTTAACATTCCACAGCTTCTTCCACAACTTCTCATCCGAAGTCCAAGCAGAATGCTGACCTCTACCATTGCCACTTTGCTTGATCATGAACCGGGCTGACCTGGCCATGTTGTAGCCTGACCGGACAGTGTACACACCAAACCTTGTAAAAGGCCAGCGAGCAAAGTCCAGCCCACCAGCTATGTTAATCGGGAACTGCATGATCTCATTTGCCACGGCTTCACTGAAAAAAGCCCTCACTGAATCCACGTCCCAGCAGGCATGCTCTGCATTGATCAAACAGTGCACCGTCGCCGAGGCTGGGATTGGAGAGATGGGACGGAGGAGAGCCGGAGGGGTCGAGGGGATCCAGTGGTCTGAAAGAATGCGTGTGCTCTTCCCATCGCCAATGCCCCACTGAACCCCCAGTTTCAACAACTCCCGGCCATGCAAGATCGCCCGCCAGGTTGCAGAAGCCGACCGAGGCGCCCGTGCTTCCCAGAAATTGCAGAACTGGAAGTACCTTCCTTTCAAAACCCGGGCACACAATGAGTCAGGATCGGTTAGGAGCCGACAGCCCTGTTTCGCCAACATTGCTTGGTTGAAAAGGCCCATATCGCGAAAACCCATGCCACCCAAAGACTTTGGCGTTGAGAGCCAATCCCAAGACCGCCAGTGAAGTTTCTTTTTGCCATCCTCCCTGCCCCACCACTGATCCGCCACCATCTGACGAAATCTCTCACAAATCGCCACCGGCAGCCTGAAGCAGCTCGAAATGAAAGTGGGGATGGCCTGAGTCTTGGACTTGAGCAAGGTTTCCGTCCCAGCCCTAGAAGTAGGCCGGTCCGACCACCCGTGGATATTCTGCCACGCTCTATCAGTGAGGAACTTGAAAGTGCTGGTGGGAGAACAACCAACATCCGTGGGCATACCCAGATAAGAACCATGGAATGTCTCATTGAATATACCCAGCTGATTCTTCACACTGTTCTTGACATGATCAGGACAGTGGTTGCCAAAGAACACCGAGGACTTATCCTTGTTAATAGCTTGGCCCGAACCGGCACAATAGGAATTGAGGGTAGCCTCCAAAGAGCACACACTCTGAGAATCACTCTTAGCAAAGAAGATGCTATCGTCTGCAAATAGGAGATGTGAGATAGGTGGGCCATGACGCCCGTTTCGAATCCCATGTAGCTCTCCACGATTCTCCTTCTGAAGTAGCAGACCAGACAAACCTTCAATGCACAAGAGGAAAAGGTATGGGCTGATTGGATCCCCTTGACGAATGCCACGAGAAGGCACCACCGGGGTTGTAAGCTCCCCATTGACCCTGACAGCATATCTAACATTAGTGACACATCTCATTACCGCCGAAATCCAAGATGGAGCGAAACCAAGCCTGCTCAGACAGCCGTGGAGATAGCTCCACTCCACCCGATCGTATGCTTTCATCATGTCTATCTTGAGAGTAAAGAAAGGCTTCTTCACCCGTTGCTTTCTGATCGTATGCAGACACTCATAGGCAATCAGTGTATTGTCAGTAATTAACCTGCCCGGGACAAAGGCACTCTGGCTCTCAGACACAACCACATGCAGAATGGACTTGAGGCGATTAGCCAAGACTTTAGAAGCAATCTTATACAAGACATTGCAGAGGCTGATTGGGCGGAAGTGCTTGAGCTGCTTTGGACGAGTAGATTTTGGGATAAGCACAACCACTGAATCACAAAAACCTTGAGGGATCGGCCTTCCTTCCAGAAAGCCCCGAACCGCATGATAGATGTCATTCCCCAAGAAATCCCAATGGGTCTGATAGAAAAATGCTGGAAAGCCATCCGGCCCCGGGGCCTTAGTAGGCCCCATTTGGAATAGAGCAGCCCGAACCTCCTCCATGGAATAAGGTTTGCACAGCTCCTCATTCATCGCAGGAGTAACCTTGGCTGGGATTGCCTGCAACACCCCCTCAGCGTCTGGGCAAGGATCCGAGGTGAACAATTTGTCATAGAAAGATTGCACCATACCTTTGATCTCACCTTGAGAAGAACAAACTGACCCATCATCCCGAGTGAGTGCATGGATTCGGTTGGTTCTCCTTCTAGCAGCCGCCTGAGCTTGGAAAAACCCGGTGTTTCGGTCCCCCTCTTTGAGCCAGTCCACACGGGAACGCTGCCTCTCCATGATCTCCTCCCGCTCAAAAAGCTCACAGAACGAGCTCTCAATCTGTCTCTCCTCCGCCAGGGCCGGCGGGGTGGGCGGGGAGGCCCTGATGGTGGCCAAGCGGCGCTCCAACTGCCCGATCATCTTACGAACAGACCCAAACGACTCTTTGCTCCAAGTCCTCAGGGAGGAAGCCACATTCTTCAAATTGGCCCAGGTTGACTGAAGAGACAAGAGCCCATCTCTCCCCGCCGACCAAGCCTGCTCCAAAGTTTCCTTGTAATCGATGGCCCGCAACCACATCGCCTCGAATCTGAAACCCTGCTGAACCGGAGACACGCAACGCTGCCTTGAGCCACGGTCCAGACAGACATAGACAGGGTAGTGGTCAGACGAAGTAGCGATGACATTCTCAACATCACAAGCAGCGAACAGGTTAGAAAACTCAATATTGGCCATGGCCCGGTCAAGCCGGCAACGCACATGGCTGTTTGGGTCCTGTCGATTGCACCAGGTGAATTTTGGGCCAGAAAAACCCAAGTCCCGGAGATTACAGTCCATCATACAGTCACGGAAAGCAGCAATCTGAGCATCTGACCGATCCCTGGGACCGCAATGTTCATCTTGGGCGAGAACCTCGTTGAAGTCGCCACAGCAAATCCATGGACCGCTCCAGGCCGACTGCATACGACGGAGTAGCTCCCAAAACAGTTGTCTATCCTCCCTGCGAGGCTCCCCATAGAAGAAAGTCGCCCTCCACGGCACCCCATCCTCAAGTTTGACATGGGCATCAATGCAACGCTTGTTGGCAGCCTTAATAGACACATCCGCAGAAGAAGTCCAGAAAAGAGCAAGGCCCCCGCTACGACCATCACTACTGACAGCAAAACATCCAGAGAAACCCAAAGACCACATAAAATTCTTCACTTTCACATCCCTCATCTTTGTCTCAGACAGAAAGAGGAGGGAGGGTCGGTAAAGCTTCACAAGCCAGCGAAGCTCGCCAACTGTCGAGTCCGACCCCAGGCCCCGACAGTTCCAGCATATAAGACTCATTGCGTCTGGTGGGGCTGCGTCGCAGCCGCCGCCGGATCCGCCGATCGAATGTTGGAGAGCCTTTGTTTCTTGTTGGATTCCGAGTCAGGGTCAGCATGTGTCTCAGAATCAGCAACCAAGACGAGAGCAAGTGCATTGTCATCAGGAGCCGCAACAGCAGAAGAAGAACCTGGCAGGACTGATTTATCGGATTTTCGCTTCTGACCCGAAGGGCCGTTCCTCGCCTGACCATCCGGAAAGAGTTCTTTCCCAGCCCCAGTAAATACTAATTTATCGTTTAATAGTTTATTTTTTGCGACAAGAGTGTTCATCTGTCTATGCATGCATCTTGTGTTTCCTTTTTAAAGTATGCTTCTTCTTGTTTTAAAATAAGTGTCTCAACCTTGTACTAACTTTAGTGTATGCACGTATATATAAGCGCTTTGCGTTTGTACTGTGTTTAAAAAAAACGTTTGTACAAAGTTATATTAAAATTGAGAAAACTTCGGTTCTATTTGTCATGTCATCGCAGTAAAAGAACACACACATAATAAAAAAAATGCATGCATGTTCATAGACCACGTAGCGACAGTGACGACTACGAGCACTAGAGCGGCCCTTCCTTACCGGAGTCGGGTCAAACTTGTTGTAGTACACAGTCGAAAAGCCATCGTGCTAAGAGCAACTGCATCCGGACATAGCAAATATGACCACTTAAACGTCCGCAGACGCGTCTGGTCAGTGACCGGCGTGTCCGTTTTGAGCCCATATTTATTCGTCCTCGTAGCCACACTCCTCTTTTTTTTCTCATATGTCCGGTCACTTGCACGTGATTGGTGAAGATAAAGAGAGAGAGAAATAAAAGAATGAATAAAGAAAGAGAAAAGGTGGTCCGGGTTGGGGTCGCGTCCTACGTGGCAGAATGACCGGGCGCGTCCGCGAGCCCTCATATCCTCCCCATATTTGAGATGGATATGAGGGTTCGTGGACAACCCAGACGTATATTGGCGAAATGAGGGGTCCGGTTGGGTCATGTTTTTCGTTCTCTCTCCTGTCCGGTCACTGACCGGG
Organism: Aegilops bicornis; assembly: GCA_021605145.1. Taxonomy (NCBI): domain Eukaryota; kingdom Viridiplantae; phylum Streptophyta; class Magnoliopsida; order Poales; family Poaceae; genus Aegilops; species Aegilops bicornis. Next base: position 689,675,758 of record CM038674.1, read on the forward strand.
CGCGTCCCCGAGCATATGAGGGATGGTTTGAGGCGTCCGGTTGTAGATGCTCTAAGGCCTCATAAGGTCACGAATGAAGACCAGAACCAAACACATCCATCAAAGCCCAGCGTCAACCGAATCCCGCGAGATCCGTTGGAGACACACCTCCACACGCCTTCTGACTGCGCATTGACGCATCATCACAACGGGGCCTAAGCAGAGATAACCTTATTTTATCTCTAGAAAGCGTCATCTCGTCTTTCTAAGAAGGACACAAACTCTAAATGAGCACATAAAACACCTAAAAACAGAACAAAATCCTTAAGGCCACAGGAGACGAGGCGGACCAATGGCGGCGCCTATAGGAGGCAGATGAACCCTAGTCTTCCTTTCTTGGAGAGGAGGCAGCGACCGCGCATGAGATGGTTAAAAAAAAGGACCCATATTTACTACAAAGATTCATAATAAAAACTACATAGCACCCAAAACATAATAAAAATACACCAAGGATCCTGCACCAGAAACCAACCACCACGGTTGCTGAACGAGCCGTAGTTGTGTCGTTGTCATGCTCCCCTATCGGAGCCTGCTTCCCTATCTTTGTTGAAAAGGAAGACAAGAGTTAGGAGTATAAGATGAACTTAATCAAAGCTAGTTAATTGATCGTGCATTTACAACAGGGGATGCATATTTTAGTGGTTCAATGATGTCTACTACATAACCTTTTTCTTGTAGACGTTGTTGGGCCTGCAAGTGCACATGTTTGTAGGACAGTAGCAAATTTCCCTCAAGTGAATGACCTAAGGTTTATCACTCCGTGGGAGGCGTAGGATGAAGATGGTCTCTCTCAAGCAACCCTGCAACCAAATAACAAAGAGTCTCTTGTGTCCCCAACACACCCAATACAATGGTAAATTGTATAGGTGCACTAGTCCGGCGAAGAGATGGTGATACAAGTGCAATATGGATGGTAGATATAGGTTTTTGTAATCTGAAGATATAAAAACAGCAAGGTAACTAATGATAAAAGTGAGCGTAAACGGTATTGCAATGGTAGGAAACAAGGCATAGGGTTCATACTTTCACTAGTGCAAGTTCTCTAAACAATAATAACATAGATAGATCATATAACAATCCCTCAACATGCAACAAAGAGTCACTCCAAAGCCACTAATAGCGAAGAACAAATGAATAGATTATGGTAGGGTACGAAACCACCTCAAAGTTATTCTTTCGGATCAATCTATTCAAGAGTTCGTAATAGAATAACACCTTAAGACACAAATCAACCAAAACCCTAATGTCACCTAGATACTCCATTGTCACCTCAAGTATCCGTGGGCATGATTATACGATATGCATCACACAATCTCAGATTCATCTATTCAACCAACGCAAAGTACTTCAAAGAGTGCCCCAAGTTTCTACCGGAGAGTCAAGACGAAAACGTGTGCCAACCCCTATGCATAGGTTCATGGGCGGAACCCGCAAGTTGATCACCAAAACATACATCAAGTGGCGCGTGATATCCCATTGTCACCACAGATAAGCATGGCAAGACATACATCAAGTGTTCTCAAATCAATAAAGACTCAATCCGATAAGATAACTTCAAGAGAAAAACTCAATTCATCACAAGAGAGTAGAGGGGGCGAAACATCATAAGATCAAACTATAATAGCAAAGCTCGCGATAAATCAAGATCGTGCCATAGAGAGAACACGAGATAGAGATCTCAAACACATAGCTACTGGTACATACCCTCAGCCCCGAGGGTGAACTACTCCCTCCTCGTCATGGAGAGCGCCGGGATGATGAAGATGGCCACCGGTGATGGGTTCCCCCTCCAGCAGGGTGCCGGAACGGGCTCCCGAGAGGTTTTTGGTGGCTACAGAGGCTTGCGGCGGCGGAACTCCCGATCTATCTTCGTCCTCGATGTTTTTAGCGTACATGGGCTTATATAGGCGAAAGAAGTCGGTCAGGGGAGCCTCGAGGGGCCCAGGAGACAGGGGGCGCGCCCAGGGGGGTGGGCGTGCCGTCCTATCTCCTAGCTTCCTTGAGTCTTCCCTGGCTTGAACTCCAAGTTTTCCGGATCATATCCTTTCCAAAAATCACGCTCCCGAAGGTTTCATTCCATTTGAACTCCGTTTGATATTCTTTTCTTCGAAATACTGAAACAGGCAATAAAACAGCAATATGGGCTGGGCCTCCGGTTAGTAGGTTAGTCCCAAAAGTAATATAAAAGTGTATAATAAAGCCTGTAATCATTCAAAACAGATAATAAAATAGCAGGCATGCTTCATAAATTATAGATACGTTGGAGACGTATCATTCAACACCAATAGTGACATATTTCTCACATCCACCACATTCTAGGGTTGGTGAATTCGATTTGATTTGGGTATAGATAGGAGCGTGAGGAAAGTTTTAATTTATTCGAGGTTTTGGTAACATCTAATTTAATTTGGTTGATTTAATGCAAGACGTAGGGGGCGGCGTACGTGCAGAAGGGACAAAACCAAACGGGGGAGGAACGAGGATTACGACGAACGTATAGCGACCAACATTCTCATAATTAATCAAAATTTGTTGGGTTTTCTTGGAGCGAGATCGGATGGCCCTTTTTAGCTGGGACGAAACAATGGGAGAAGATTTGTGGCATGCGGGTGTGGAGGCATAAACCCCATTTTCTTTTCTCTTTAATTATAATATCTTTTGAACCAAACGTTTGAATTAACTTATGTTTGTATATTTGTGTTCCTCGTGATGAGGGCGTTGAAATAAGACCAATCTTGAATATGTTTTAACAACCTCATCCAGTTTCAATTGTTAAAACTGTGAAAACTAAAACTTGAACTTTCTGGCGCGGTAAAAAAGAGTTTTATTTCAATATTATAGAGTTACAGCCTAGACCCAAGAGTTTGTCGATACATTGGGGGGGGGGGGGGAGGGGAGGGGGGACTCTGTAGGTAACCAAATGTTTTACATTCAATATGGCTATACCTAGGCAAAGAATCTTCTACTCTAATTTTCCGAGGAATAAACTCTCGATCTACCAGTAAAATTTTGATCTCCAAAGTTAGCAACCTCGTGTTTTAACAACCTCATGTAGTTTCAACTGTGAAAACTTGATACGGAAGAATGACAAGATCATCAAGTTTCGGAAACTAAAACGTGAACTTTTTGGCGGGGTGAAAGAGAGTTTTATTTCAATATTATAGAGTTACAGCCTAGAGCCAAGAGTTCCTCGATACATGGGGTGGCTCTGTAGCTAAACAATTGTTTTACACTCAGGTATGGCCATACCTAGACAAAGAATCTTCTACTCTAATTTTTTGAAGAATAAACTCTCGATCTACCAGTAAAATTTCGATCTCCAAAGCCAAGTGTCCGTACGCAGAACAGTTCAATGAATCCCCGACAACTGTAGATAAGGGGCGTCGACCCGTTAATTTGAAGCTGAAATTCTTTGCCCATCCGAAGTTTGAGTCACATTTCGAGCAGCAGTGCTTCATGGAGTTTCTCCTATAAAATAATGCCAACGAAGGTTAGCCTTTGGGTTGCTCTCTTTTTTTTTAGACAGAGCCGCCAACCAATGGCAAAATCACCAAGTCTCACAAGCTAAAACTTAAAACCTGATGTCTCCTCATGCCAAACCATCGATTTTGCGGATCACGAAGCAATCGTGTGACACGGGATGACCGAACATGTACATGCATGCCTCCGCATCTGCGTGCTCCTGCGAATTTCCGTGCAATCACTGTTGCATCTAGAATGTTAGCCGCAGAGAAACTCTCTGCTGCTCTTTTGTGTACCTGTACAAGGTTGTCTGTCCCCTGGCTACCACGTAGGCACGGACGGACGGACGGGACCTAGCTGTCGGCATTCATGGCTAGCGCCACGCCACACGAGCCCTGTGAGCCACGGCAAACGAGCACAAAACTAACTAAACCACCCACTTATCCAGCCAGCCAGCCGGCCGGCCTGTGCATTCATCGTATCATCACGTGACACGGCATCGAGGATGTGTCTTTAACCATATCGGCCGGTCCAACCAAAGCCATCCAGCTCGCTCGCCATGTATAATACCCGGCTTTTGCGCCACGCGTCCACGTATGAACTCAGCACTCGCTCGCTAGTCGAAGTTGCCGAGCGACGCAGCGGCAACCGGCAACGACGCCATGCTCGGAGCCTGCTGGTGCTAATCCTGGCTCCTTTTTTCTCATGCTTCGTTAGGTCTAATTAAGGATTCTTGATTGGTCGTGCATGGTGCAATCGCTCGGAGTCACTTCTCTAGAGTAGTGATGACGATGACGCTCCGCAGACATGTGTTCCTCTTTGCGGTGGCACGTGCAGGTCTTGCGAGCGTGTTGCAACGGTTTTTTTTAATCTAATTTTCCATTATTTAACCAGCCAGCCCCCTCATTTCTAGATGAAATCAATATCCTTTGAGGCCGGCTTTACAATAATTTATGCCTGTTCAAAAATCATGCATTGATGCATGGGAGGTTTTGTCGTCGGTCGCAGCAGCAGAGATGAATGAGGATCATGTTTGCGGTGGCGTGGTGCGTTGCCCCGTTGTGATCCAACAGGCCGTACGTACCCGCTGCTCCCAAGTCTTCTCCCTATCACAAACACAGTCCCCAACTTTACTAGCACTTCTAAAGTTTTGAACCAACTTATAAATAAATATACTCATACACGGACGGACGTCGGCGTCGCCCAGATCCTCGCACTGCAGATACAAGATACAGGCATGCTTTTGTCGTCTAAGTAAATCTTAATACTAATCACTAGTAGAAGACCCCTTTAATTGGCAGCTTCTTTTGACGAACGAACCAACTGAAACGCACCGACACACGCGATATGTATGCCTCTTGGCGGCTGTAAATTTTAATTCCTTGGCTGATTCGGCTGCTTGATTTTATTAGGTGCCAGATCAAACAATCCGATGTCGCTTTCAAGAAACTTCCCCAAAAGAATGTGTGTGTGCACTGATGAGAAGTACGTACTACTAGTATCTCCTTTGTACTCGTGGGAGAAAACGAAAATCAATAAAATCAAGGGAATGTGTGTGTGTTTCTTGGACCTCCATCATTTTTCAACAAAGCGGAGTGATGCCCTGGGTTCTGACTTTATTGTGATGTCGATCTATGACAAGCACTGCCAGATGGATGCGCCATGCTTAATTGTTGGCAAGTGGCTGGATCATGACAAGAGTGCTACTACTGCTATCCCATAAAAGTGTCGCTATGTATCTACATGCATTTCAGTGTAAGATCGAACAACTGTAAACAAAAATCTCTCACGCAGCCGCCTTCTCCCCTAAGGGAAGCTTAGGGTTCCTTTACCTCTGCCCGCCTCGTCATTGGTGGCTTTAGGGCTATGGCGGCGTGATGGATCCCAACCTTGACCCGCGAAAGGGCTCTGTCGTTAGAATCAAATGATCAGAAGTGGCATGTTGGCAAATAATAATAATAATAATAATAATAATAATAATAATAATAATAATAATAATAATAATAATAATAATAATAATAATAATAATAATAATAATAATAATAATAATAATAATAATAATAATAAGAGGCCTGATTGTGATCAGTCATGTACCTCATTAGACTCTGTGTTGGGGAAAAGTAAACTAAACCGGAAGAGGGCTTGTGTACATGTTCTTGGACAATAATGCCCTCCAGCTTTTCTTGCAACAGAGTGGAATGATGGCCGGGACTTTATTATGGTAGATGACCGTCCATATATGAAAAGCAGGGCTATATTAGATATGATGCACCACGCTTGATTGGCAAGTGGCAGGGTCGTGACAAGACTGCTATATCCTTCTAATCTCACCGTCCGTACTGTGCTGGTCCATTTTGTTTTGTTTTGTTTTTTGCGGTGAAATGAGACGTATGCTAGCATTGCCTTGATTATTACTCTTAGTGATCTAAAATGTACTTCCTTTGTCTCATAATGTAAAAATGTTTTTAACACTGCAGTAGTGTAGTAAAAAAGATCATATATTATGAGACGATGGGAGTATTATATTGATTTACAGTATCAGTTAATTAGCTGCGAGTAATATATATGGCGAGAACTTGTTTGTATCTATGATAGTGCAACGTAGTACTCCCTCCGGTCCTTTTTCTGCATATTAGGTTTGTCCGAAGTCAATCTCATCCAACTTTGACCAAGTTTATATAAAAAATTATAGACATTCACATAACAACACCAATATCATTAGATTCATCTTGGAATATATTTTCATATTATATTTATTAGATATTATAGATGCTAATAATTTTTAATATAAATTTGGTCAAACTTAGCAAAGTTTGACTTTCGGTAAATTCAATGTGCAAAGTAAAAAGGACAGGAGGGAGTACATCAATAACATCATAGTCCAGCCTTTGGGGGTACAGACATGCAGTACATACACACTGTACACGAGTACTCGATCGAGACAAAAAAGTTGATCGAGGCAGATTATTTGGTGGCTGGTTTAATTTGATTATTGAAGAGAAGAGAGTACGTGGATGCAAAGTCGATCAAATTGGAGTCTAAAGTACGTACGGTATGCATGTACGTAGCGTAGATGGAGAGAAGTCAATGGCGTATAAAGGAGCAAAGCCGCGATTTCCGTAACAGTCAAGTGACAGCGGCCGTGAACCATATGTGCGTGTATGATTTGTGAGCAGCGATGAACAGTGATGCCGCATCCGATCTCAAAGCGCTTCGAGGTAACTGTGTACTGATGTGCTTGTGTTGTATTTAGTCCGCATATACACTTTGTCTTTGGTCTAATTTCATAAAGTTTGACTAAGATTCTAGAAAAAAAATACTCTCTCCGTTACAAAGTTGGGTCATCTATTTTGGAACGGAGGGAGTGTGTATCAACATTCATGTTATTGAACCAAGAAGATTATATGCATCGTGGAATTAATTTTCATCTTGTACACCCTAATTATTGCAAATACCGATATATTTTAATATAAATTTGGTCAAAATTCAAGAAGTTTTTCTAATGCAATTTCCGTGTAGTAATCTTAATTGTCGCAAATGTTGATTTTTTTAATGTAAATTTGACCAAAATTCATGAAGTTTGACTGAGACAAATCTAATATGGGGAATAAAAAAAGAAACAGAGTATAATAGGGTGAGTATTTCCTTTTGTTTTTCTTGTTAGAGCCAGGCATGGCATGAGAGGCATAGATGGTTTTGATTTGACGGAGGAGATTAGTCAAGGGACGAAACACAAAATCATGGGAGGCAATGCATGCGGTGATGATGCTTGGAAATTAAAATGATGGGAGGGTTGGAGCGGACAAAGCATGTGGTTGTGCAATCACGCACAGGAGACAATCTGCGTGCTAAAGGAAAGACACTACAAGACACCCAGATTAGTTTGCCTGGCTGGGGAGAAAGTGTACGTAGTCCACTTCTATTTCCGGCCGGTTCCTGCACAATCCATGTGGAATCAGTCTCTCGTGTTGGACCCCAAGACTCTGAGAGATTCAGTTGGATAGTCACCTCCAGCCAGGTACAAATTGAGGAAATTGTTCTATGTTTTCTTGTGAATAAACCTGAGAATATTGTTACACTCAAGAGTTGAGGTTCAATTCCTTTTGAGAGAAGTGCATATTTCAACCCTAAACTCTAGGGTAATCTACAACCCCTGAACTACAAAACCAGTTAAACAGCGGTCTCAAACTTTTGATAACGGTTAAATCGCCCTCTCAATGGCCCTCAATGGATTTTGAAGGTGGTTTTTGTGTGACGTGGCATCCTAGTGGACTATTCAAAGTTGATGTGGCATCCGGGTTAAAAACCAGTATCAACAACGGTCTCACATGTCATACAACCATATTCGCGCCCCCCACCCCCTCACGCTCGGTCCTACATGAATGAAAAAAAAAACTTTATTTGAGAGATAAGCTGGGCCTTGTACTTCGGCTCGACGAACAACAACAATAGCCATGGTGGTGATCTTTGTGCAAAGGAGGCCCAAAACCGACGTTGTTATTATATCATTATCCTCTTTGTATAGTTTAATTTGCAGTTCATATTTGCATACCTAACAATAAAGACCCTAATATCCGGTGACCGTCAGTTTCCCAACGTTTCGTTTGCTCTGGACACGTGCAATGAGCGAAAGAAAAAGTCTTGCCTCGTAAGTTTGCTCTTTTTTAGGGGTGCCTCGTACGTTTGCTCTTGCTCCATTTGGGTTCTAGTGCGACCTCATCTGGCCCAGAAAAAGAAACGTCAGTGTACCCAATGGAATGAACAAAATTAACGGGCCACAAAAAACAAGGCCTGAAAGTGCGTTATATCGACTAGAGGGGGGTGAATAGGCGATTTTTATGAATTCTTCACTGAGGAATTTGCCGGTGAGTAAATTCCTTAGCGAAGAACTACTTGCAGCGGATAAGTACTCAGAAGTAAGCATAACAAAATACAAGCATGGTCATCATGATGAAATGAAGACAATCACAGAGTACAGAAAGCGTAATCACAGGATAACACAAGATGAAGACAAACAGACTGAAGAAATTGAACTGAGGAAATTGAGAAAGTCTTCAGTCAAAGGTCTTCAAACACAGATATGAACAAACACTTAACACAGTAATGAGGAAATGAAAGAGTTGAGGAAATAGAACCAGTAAGCTTGGTGAAGACAATGATTTGGTAGACCAGTTCCCACTGCTGTCTCGGTTATGCGTCAGTTGGAGCGGTGAGTATTTAAACTCGAGGACACACAGTCCGGACACCCGGTCGGCCCGAGCACGCAGCTCAGACACCAAGTCCTCATCGTATTCTCCTTGAACTAAGGTCACACAGACCTCGTCCAATCACTCGTGGTAAGTCTTCAGGCGACTTCCAAACCTTCACAGACTCGGTCACTCGGCGATCTACAATTCCTCTTGGATGCTCTAGACCATGACGCCTAACCGTCTGGAAGAAGCACAGTCTTCAAAGATAACAAGCGTCGGATCCATACTGGATCAATCTCTTCGGTGATGCTCAATCACTTTGGGTTTGTAGGTGTTTGGGTTTGAGTTTTCCTCACTTGATGATTTTCACTCAAAGTCCTCAGAGGATGGGATGCTCTCAAATGACAAGTGTCAGTTTCTCTCGGAGCAGCCTACCACCTAGTGGTTGTAGGGCGCGGCTATTTATAGCCTAGGGAGCAGCCTGACATGATAAGACATAAATGCCCTTCAATGATATGACCGTTAGGTGGATAAGATATTTTGGGACAGGTGGTAGCGCCTTGACAGTCGGAAACTTGATTCTCAAATTCCTCGGGGCTATCATGTTCCTCACGTGTAGGCAATCCATGGCGAATTCCTAACTCCTCGGTCGGGACAAATTCCTCAAATGACGGAAGAACTTCGTTTCACATCAAGAAATTGACTGAACTGTATGAGATTTTCAAAGGCTTCACTCAAAGGGATTGGTAGGTGTAGGATTTTGAGTTGAGCATCACATGGAAATTTTTCCTTAGTATTTCCTTAACCCCCTTTAACAGTACGGTGTTTCCTATGACTCAAGAAAGAGAAAACGAAACTACAAAAACAAAAGTCTTCACGCTTCATGTTCCTCAAATGAATACCAAGTCTTCAAGGTCACACCAATTTCTTCACTTTCAAAGTCTTCAGAAAGTCTTCAGAATACCAAAGTCTTCAAATGAAGAACTTCATTTTTAGGGGCCGACTTTCTCTGTAAATATCAAACTCCTCATAGACTTATAGACCTGTGTACACTCATAAACACATTAGTCCCTTAACCTATAAGTCTTCAATACACCAAAATCACTAAGGGCACTAGATGCACTTACAATCTCCCTTTTTGGTGATTGATGACAATATAGGTTAAGTTTTCAACGGGGATAAACTTATGAAGTGTAAATACTGATATTGAGGAACTTGATTGCAAGATATAGAAGAACTCCCCCTGAAGATGTGCATAGTGAGGAATTTGCTTTTGAGGCAATGCACACTTGAAGAGTTGAATCATGGAGATCTCCCCTTATATCTTGTAATTCATACACGCATTTGACATATATTATGAAGAATTTGAAATGCATGATGAAATATGGTGACTGATGTAATTCAGCATGCGTGTATTAACATATAACGAGGAATAAGCATGCAGAGGAACACATCAAAAGTATCAGAGCACCATCGGGTTTAAGATTACAACTCGATCCAATAAAGTTTCGGAAAAGCGAGAGTTGTGACTTAGCAAAAAAACGCCCATATAATAGACCCGCTTGAAGACTAACTCAACTTTCTCCCCGTTTGTCATCGAATGACCAAAAGGATCGAAACTGAGGACTAACGCCCCTGAAGAATATCAAGTTGATGGAGGAGCGCCAGCGTTGTCGGGGTTGTTTGTCATAGTAGGGCCTGCCGCAGTGTCGTCCAAGTCTTCATTTTCATCTGTGTCGCGCGATGAAGAATAAGAGCTGGCCACCAAGGAAGGAACCTTGACCTTCTTGTATTTCTTCGGAGGAGGTGCAGACCAGTCAAATTCTTCCTTCAGACCCATTTTCTTCAGATCTTCTTCGCTGTAGACATGAGACAGAACAGCCCAGGTACGGTGGAAGGTTTCATGGAGGTAGTATTGGTTTTTTCTTCACGTCATTGTGTGTTGAGGTCATGTTGTGAAGAATTGAACCAAACTGACGCTTGACCCATTTATGATTGCGATCAACTTTCTGATGAAGACTGAGGAGTAACTCACGGTCAGACATCACCCTGGGTGCTGTGGCTTGAGGATTTTGCTTGGCAGAGTTGTTGGCGGCAGAGTCATGGGTGGCAGAGTCATCATTGGTGGAGTAGCATGCAGCCTTGCGAAATTGACCATCCAATGGACGAATGCCTTCATCTATCACAGCAGTTGCCTTGCCTTTGTCATTAGCTGAGGAAAATGTCCGTTTGAGGACTTCAATCGGAGGCAAGTAGCTGCAGTGGTTCAGAGCGTCAGCCTTGTAATTGAGTGAAGACCTTGTCCTGATGAACCTCATAATCCATGGTGCATACGGCTTCAGCTCAAATGGTGACATAGCAATATTCGCCAGAGTCCTCATGAAGAAATCATGGAAGTTGACCGCCATGAATGATATTGAAAATCATATTCTTCATGATGCCAACGACTTCTTCGTCATTTGAGTCGTGGCCTTTGACAGGACTCATTGTCTTCGTCAGAATGCGATAGACAGTCCGAGGCACATACAGTAATTCCTTGACGAGGAATTTGGTTCGAGGGGCCTGCCACAGCTTCAAAGGCTTCATCAAGACTTGCATGTAATGATTTGTAAGCTCAGGTTCATTGTAGACATAACGAGCACCTTCAAGGGGAGGGATCGAGTGGGAGGGCACGAAGCAATTCAGTTGCTGGTGCCTTATAGTGAGTATTTTCTGACATCCAGTCCAACACCCATGAGTTCACATTTTCAGAATCTCCTGTGATGTGCAGCGTCGCATAGAATTAAAGAATGAGTTCTTCATTCCAATCACATATGTTAGTGCAGAAACTTAGCAATCCAGCATCGTGAAAAACACTGAGGACTGGCTCGAAGCCCGGCAATGACTCCATGTCCACGTGAGGAATATGTGCATGATCGAAGACTTTGTCTTTGTTGAATAGCACAGAGGAATAAAAATTGGCTTGACTAGCAGTCCAGAAATGCCTCTTCCTTATGCGAGCAGAGTCATATGGGTTGTAGTCAGTGAAGAATACATGCTCGTCGAAGAAATCTTCAGCCTTGAACTTTTGCTTGCTTGAGAATGGATCCTTTGGCTTTGGCAGTGGAGTGTCAGTGAGTTGCATCACGACCTCAGGAATCGCAATCTCAGGTTCTTCAGGCTGAGGAATTTCTGGTTCCTCTTTAGTGGCAGTCTGTGTGTTCAAAGGATTAGCAGCAACAGGTTTTTCAGCACTAGTGGCTAGAATTTCTTCATACACAGACGAGGTGGGTGAGTTTCTTCAGAGCCTATTTGAACAGTTGGTGCAGGGGACTGAGGAATTTGTTGTAGCGGGGTGAAGAGTGGAGAATTGGGGTGCTGATTTTTCCCAAAAGTCATCATTCATCACTGGCGTAGTGCATCAAATATCCACGTCTTCATCTTCAATTTCTTCAACGCCAACCTCTTCAGCTGTGAACTGAGGCATTGGCGAGGAAAACAACTGGTGTTGAAGGGATCGCATCCACTTCAATTTCTTCATCAATCTGCTCTGACGAAGCAGCATAATGATTTTCTTCATCAGATCCGTTAGGGATCACATATTTTTCACCAAAAGGAACAAGGTCCTTTGATGGCATGGTTGAGATCGGAATAACATCGATGGGATTCTCAAACGAGCTGGTCATAGGCTTCATTTTCTTCGGAGCTGAAGAATCTGAAGTAGCTGATGCTTTCCTTTTCTTCACTGCAGCTCGCTCTGCAGCCTTGGTCTTCTTCACATCTGATGCAGATGGAAGGATAGGATTTGGTGTAGGCGCAGGAGGAGCTGAGGAATTTGGTTGATTTTCTTCAGGCGCAACTAATGCAGTTGCCCTGGCTTCTTCATGTTCTTCATGCGCACCACTAGTGGATGCGCTAGCAGTTTCTTCAGCGGCTGGAATGGAGTCATCAGCCCTGGAACTAACATTTTCTTCAGCGATGCAAGGTCATCAGCGATCTTTGGCATGTTCTTCAAGAGGGCTGAGCGAAGCTTCACCGAGGAACTTCTTGTGGCGTAGGAGCTGCAACATTGGTGAACTTCTCAGTCAGTTTAACAAACCTGACTTTGGCTCCTTGCCAATCAGCATAATAAGCATCGAAGTCATCGCTGAGAGCTTTGATTTCACACTGAATTTTGATGAGTTCATCAGTTGTCATTTTGACAACGTTTTTCCTCAGGAACTTCTCTTTCCTGAACTGAACCTTCTTGATCTGCCTGGCCTTCTTAAATTTCCATTTTTCTTCAGTGATGAAATGGGTCAGCATGTGACTTTGTCCAGGAGTCAAATGGAAATCAGGCATAGGGGTGTCTGGATCCTTGTGCCAGAGATCAATGTAATCGAGGATCACCTTAGGATCCAAAAGCGATTGCAGGTGTGCCTTTGGCTCTAGCGGCCCTTTCTTGTCTGTCTCGATGATTTACGCAAGTTCATCATCATCGCCTTCATCGTCCGATGGCACTTGGAAGGCAACCTGTTTCTTCTTCGGACTTGGCCGAGGACCTCAAATCCAGCGATTGCCTTTGTCTTCAGCAGTGGGGCCTGATGAAGAATTTGGTGCAACCGAGGAACTCATGAGACACCAGAGGCAATAGAGATGCTCGTAGTCCTTTGGCACGTGGCAGTGCACAGTCTTGAGGACTTTGCCGGAGCAGCTGAGGACTTTGGAGGAGGAGCTGAGGATTTTGGAGGAGCAGGAGCGGCATGAGGAACTGGCCGTGAGGGCTTTGAAGATTCTGGCCATGAGGGCATTGCTGAGGAACTTGGCCGTGAGGGCACAGATGGTGAAGCACTTGGCTTGTGCGCGGGCTTCTTCGCCATTGATTTCCTAGGCTTGACAGAGACCTTAGTGGCAGCAGCAGCAGCAGAGTCTTCATTGAATTTCCTCACTGCTTCTTTGGCTTGTCTCGCCAACTTGGCTTGGCGCTTGGCCCGTATTCAGAAAATCCTCACCACGCTTGATGTGGTGGGATCAGCTTCTTGGCCAGTGCCAATGGAGCTCTTGGGCATGGAGGATTAAGTGCGAATTTCTTCATATACTTTGGAGTTACATACCTGCACTCCCCCATTCTCTTGCCCATCTCCTTTCAATCCTCTGTATACACCTTGCGCTAATTTTTGTTTTCCTTTCCGAACTTGGCCTCATCGGTGTGCAATAGTCAGCATAGATGTCCTCGGGTATTTCAAAAGCAGTCATGACCTCGGGCCTCTTTCCTCCTTTTCGTGGCTTCTTACCGTCGCCATATTCTTCGCTTGAGGAATTTGAACAATCGAATTCTCTCAAGAAGTATGCAACTTTTCTTCTAGGAACGCTGCAAATGAGTTAAGTTGATGAGAACCTAGTGATTCAAAGACGGACATGAGTACCTGTGAACAGAGTATAGTTGCGAGGAATTTGAAGAGGTCATATGCATTCTCAGAAGGTTTTTCAAAAAGAACAACTTTGAGGAATTTGACCAGATGAGCCTTGAAGAATTTCACTAAGCGTTCTTTGTCTTAGGTTCCAGAGTTGTATAGATCGAGGATCCACACAATTGAGGAATCTTGAAGAAAAAAATGATGCTTAGAGAAAGCGAATCAAGAATGTATGACTAGTGAGGTGTTTTGTGTGTGAGGATTTGAATAATAAAACACCTTTGAAGATTTTGTAGAGAAAATTTGAATCAAAGAGGGTAGTAAAAGTAACTTTTAATTACCCTGGATGAAGAACACGACGAACTGAGAAGTGTAGATTTGAAGCTCGTCAGTTCAGATCTTCCACGCCCTAACTCGGCGGAGGAAGATAGCTACGGCGGCGGCGGAGTGAAGATTTCCGCAGCCGGCGCGAGTACGACGGCGACGAGGTCGAGGCAGTGAAACTCTTCCTCACCGGCGACGATGGAGTAGCGGCCTAGGGTTTGAGAAGCTCGAGCGGGAGAGAGAGCGGTCGATCGGAGTAAAGGAAGTGAGGAAGGGGAGAGGGGTATTTATAGTCGCAGTGAAAAACTGTTCGCCCGAAGATTTAGGACGAACGTGCCCCTGACCCTTCTCATTCGCTTGACATGTGTCACCCACGTACTGAAAAGTGGAGATCGTGTTAGATCGTGGGTGAATAGATAAGTCTATCGTAGGAAACGGAACAGTTTGAGCGGCAAAGCCGAAAATTTAGGATAAGATTAGTTTTAAAGTTCCGTTCACAATTTCTTTAGCTGACAAGGACACAGTGAAGATTTTGAACGAGTTTCAAATAGAACGCATATGAAGAATTTGTGAACATATTGGATTGAGTATAGTATAGAGGGGGAAGGGTCCGATCACATTCACTTAGCAGAAGAAGCAACTTGAAGAATTAGCCATAAGTGAATGCTGTAGAGGACATAAACCCATATATATATATATGGCCAATGAAGAAGAACGACGAAAACAGTGAAGATTTTGCAAAGTTGAAGAATTTGAACAACTGAGGAATTTAAAAAAACTGAGGAAAAACTCAAATTGAAGATTTTCAACTTTGGTGGTGGCGTGACCCATCGTATAAGAATGATGATTTCAGACACCGCGTACAATTGTCGTAGGATTGTGGGAATCAAATTCTTCATTAATTTCTTCACACTTAGAGTGTTATTCTTCATTGATTGAAGAAAAAAGTTTCTTCATGTGTTGCACATCTAAGTCATCAATTTTGCATAAGTGTTAGGATGAGTGTCCTTTTCAAAGAACATTCGAAGACTCTAAGATATTTAGCTCACACCGCAACTTGCTAAATCTCTTATCATCCAAGGGCTTTGTGAAGATATCGGCTAGCTGGTCTTCAGTCTTCACATGCTCAATAGAAATATCGCCCTTCAACACATGATCGCGAAGAAAATGATGACGAATCTAAATGTGATTTGTCTTCGAGTGCTAAACTGGGTTGTGAGCAATCTTGATGGCACTCTCATTGTCATAGTAGAGAGGCACATTCTTCACGTTGATGCCATAATCCTTGAGCGTTTGCTTCATCCACAACAATTGAGCACAGCAAGAACCAGCAGCAATGTACTCAGCTTCCAGAGGAGACAGTGATACGCAGTTCTGTTTCTTCGAGGACCAACAGACCAAGGATCGTCCGAGGAAATGACAAGTACCAGATGTTGACTTGCGGTCCACACGATCACCAAAGCATAGTCAGAGTCAGAATATCCAATGAGATCAAAAGCAGAGCCCTTGGGGTACCATAATCCTAGTGTTGGTGTGTGAGCTAGATATCGAAGAATATGCTTCACAGTCTTATGGTGTGATTCCTTTGGTGTAGCTTGAAATCGGGCACACATGCAAACACTAAGCATTATATCTGGCCTATATGCACATAAGTACAATAAAGAACCAATCATGGAGCGGTATACCTTGTGATTGAAGTCAATACCATTTTCATCAGTGCCTAGATGGCCATTTGTGGGCATAGGAATTTTGACGCCTTTGCAATCTTGCATGCCGAATTTCCTCAGAACATCTTTGAGGTATTTCTCCTGAGATATGAATATGCCATTGCACTGTTGACGAATTCCAAGACCTAAGAAGAATTTCAACTCTCCCATCATAGACATTTGATATTCTTCACTCATCATATAGGCAAATTCATCACTATAACGTTGGTCAGTACAACCAAAGATAATATCATCAACGTATATTTGGCACACAAATAGTTCACCATCATAAGATTTAGTGAAGAGAGTAGGGTCGAGTGAACCGGGTGTGAAGCCATTCTTCATGAGGAATTCCTTCAAAGTATCATACTGTTGGGGAACGTAGTAATTTCAAAAAATTTCCTACGCACACGCAAGATCATGGTGATGGCATAGCAACGAGAGGGGAGAGTATTGTCTACGTACCCTCGTAGACCGTAGGCGGAAGCGTTATGACAATGCGGTTGATGTAGTCGTACGACTTCACGATCCGACCGATCCAAGTACCGAACGTACGGCACCTCCGAGTTCAGCACACGTTCAGCTCGATGACGATCCCCGGACTCCGATCCAGCAAAGTGTCGGGGATGAGTTCCGTCAGCACGACGGCGTGGTGAAGATGATGATGCTCTACCGGCGCAGGGCTTCGCCTAAACTCCGCGACGATATGACCGAGGTAGAATATGGTGGAGGGGGGCACACGTTAAAAACTCCCACTTAGACAGACATCTCTCTAGTCATCTAAGTGATCACGTGATCCAAATCAACTAAACCATATCCGATCATCACGTGAGATGGTGTAGTTTTCAATGGTGAACATCACTATGTTGATCATATCAACTATATGATTCACGCTCGACCTTTCGGTCTCCGTGTTCCGAGGCCATATCTGCATATGCTAGGCTCGTCAAGTTTAACCTGAGTATTCTGCGTGTAAACCTGGCTTGCACCCGTTGTAGATGGACGTAGAGCTTATCACACCCGATCATCACGTGGTGTCCGGGCACGACGAACTTTGGCAACGGTGCATACTCGTGGAGAACACCTCTTGATAATTTTTAGTGAGAGATCATCTTAAAATGCTACCGTCAATCAAAGCAAGATAAGATGCATAAAGGATAAACATCACATGCAATCAATATAAGTGATATGATATGGCCATCATCATCTTGTGCTTGTGATCTCCATCTCCGAAGCACAGTCGTGATCACCATCGTCACCGGCGCGACACCTTGATCTCCATCGTAGCATCGTTGTCGTCTCGCCAACTATTGCTTCTATGACTATCGCTACCGCTTAGTGATAAAGTAAAGCAATTACATGGCATCTGCATTTCATACAATAAAGCGACAACCATATGGCTCCTGCCAGTTGCCGATAACTCGGTTACAAAACATGATCATCTCATACAATAAAATATAGCATCACGTCTTGACCATATCACATCACAACATGCCCTGCAAAAACAAGTTAGACGTCCTCTACTTTGTTGTTGCAAGTTTTACGTGGCTGCTACGGGCTGAGCAAGAACCGTTCTTACCTACGCATCAAAACCACAACGATAGTTCGTCAAGTTGGTGCTATTTTAACCTTCGCAAGGACCGGGCGTAGCCACACTCGGTTCAATTAAAGTGAGAGAGACAGACACCCCCAGTCACCTTTAAGCAACGAGTGCTCGCAGCGGTGAAACCAGTCTCGCGTAAGCGTCTGGCGTAATGTCGGTCCGGGCCGCTTCATCTCACAATACCGCCCGAACCAAAGTATGACATGCTGGTAAGCAGTATGACTTGTATCGCCCACAACTCACTTGTGTTCTACTCGTGCATATAACATCAACGCATAAAACTAGGCTCGATACCACTTTGTTGGGGAACGTAGTAATTTCAAAAATTTCCCTACGCACACGCAAGATCATGGTGATGGCATAGCAACGAGAGGAGAGTATTGTCTCGTACCCTCGTGAGACCGTGGCGGAAGCGTTATGACAACGCTGTTGATGTAGTCGTGCGTCTTCACGATCCGACCGATACAAGTACCGAACGTCACGGCACCTCCGAGTTCAAAGCACACGCTCAGCTCGATGACGATCCCGGACTCGATCCAGCAAAGTGTCGGGATGAGTTCCACAAGACGTCGGCGTGGTGGCGATGATGATGCTCTACTAGCGCGGGGCTTCGCCTAAACTCATGACGATATGACCGAGGTGGAATATGGTGGAGGGGGCACCGCACACGGCTAAGGAACGATCCGTAGATCAACTTGTGTGTCCATGGGGTGCCCCCTGCCCCGTGATATAAAGGAGTGGAGGAGGGAGGGCGGCCCTCTCTATGGCGCGCCCTAGGAGTCCTACCCCACCGAGTAGGATTCCCCTTTCCTAGTCCAATTAGGAACCCTTCCATGTAGTAGGAGTAGGAGAGAAGGAAAGGGAAGAAAGAAGGAGAAGGAAGGAAGGGTGCGCCCCTCCTAGTCCAATTCGGACTAGTCCAAGGGGAGGTGCGCCACCTTTTTGGCCCTTTCTCTCCTTTCCCGTATGGCCCAAAGAGGCCCAATACGAATTCCCGTAACTCTCCGGTACTCCCAAAAATACCCGAATCACTCGGAACCTGTCCGAACTCCGAATATAGTCGTCCAATATATCGATGTTTACGTCTCGACCATTTCGAGACTCCTCGTCATATCCCGATCTCATCCGGGACTCCGAACTCCTTCGGTACATCAAAACTCATAAACTCATAATAAAACTGTAATCGTAACGTTAAGCGTGCGGACCCTACGGGTTCGAGAACTATGTAGACATGACCTAGAACTATTCTCGGTCAATAACCAATAGCGGAACCTGGATGCCCATATTGGCTCCTACATATTCTACGAAGATCTTTATCGGTCGAACCGCATAACAACATACGTTGTTCCCTTTGTCATCGGTATGTTACTTGCCCGAGATTCGATCGTCGGTATCCAATACCTAGTTCAATCTCGTTACCGGCAAGTCTCTTTACTCATTCCGTAATGCATCATTCCGTAACTAACTCATTAGCTACATTGCTTGCAAAGCTTATAGTGATGTGCATTACCGAGAGGGCCCAGAGATACCTCTCCGACAATCGGAGTGACAAAACCTAATCTCGAAATACGCCAACCCAACATCTACCTTTGGATACACCTGTAGTACTCCTTTATAATCACCCGATTCACGTTGTGACGTTTGGTAGCATCCAAAGTGTTCCTCCGTAAACGGTAGTTGCATAATCTCATAGTTACAGGAACATGTATAAGTCATGAAGAAAGCAATAGCAATATACTAAACGATCAAGTGCTAGGCTAACGGAATGGGTCATGTCAATCACATCATTCTCCTAATGATGTGATCCCATTAATCAAATAACAACACATGTCTATGGTTAGGAAACATAACCATCTTTGATTAATGAGCTAGTCAAGTAGAGGCATACTAGTGACTATATGTTTGTCTATGTATTCACACATGTATCATGTTTCCGGTTAATACAATTCTAGCATGAATAATAAACATTTATCATGAAATAAGGAAATAAATAATAACTTTATTATTGCCTCTAGGGCATATTTCCTTCAGTCTCCCACTTGCACTAGAGTCAATAATATAGTTCACATCATCATGTGATTCAACACTAATATTCACATCTGTATGTTATTAACACCCATAGTTCACACCGTCATGTGACCAACACCCAAAGGGTTTACTAGTGTCAATAATCTAGTTCACATCGCTATGTGATTAACACCCAAAGAGTACTAAGGTATGATCATGTTTTGCTCGTGAGAGAAGCTTAGTCAACGGGTCTCTGTCACATTCAGTCATATGTATTTTGCAAATATTCTATGTCTACAATGCTCTTGCGGAGCTACTCTAGCTAATTGCTCCCGGTTTCAATATGTATCCAGATTGAGACTTAGAGTCATCTGGATCGGTGTAAAAACTTGCATCGATGTAACTCTTTCTGACGGGCTCTTTTATCACCTCCATAATCGAGAAATATTTCCTTAGTCCTCACTAAGGATGTTCTTGACCAATGTCCAAAGTGATCTACTCCTAGATCACTATTGTACTCCTTGCCAAATTCAGAGTAAGGTATACAATAGGTCCGGTACATAGCATAGCATACTTTATAGAACCTATGATCGAGGCATAGGGAATGACTTTCATTCTCTTTTCTATTTTCTGCCGTGGTCGGGATTTGAGTCTTACTCAATTTCACACCTTTGCAATACAAAAAGAACTTTTCTTTGACTGTTCCATTTTGAACTACTTCAAAATCTTGACAAGGTATGTACTTATTGAAAAACTTATCAAGCGTCTTAATCTATCTCAATAGATCTTGATGCTCACTATGTAAGTAGCTTCACCGAGGTCCTTCTTTTAAAGAACTCCTTTTAAATACTCCTTTATGCTTTCGGAAAAATTCTACATCATTTCGATCAACAATATGTTACTCACATATATTTATCGGAAAGGCGAGTGCTCCCACTCACTTTATTGTAAATACATGCTTATCCAAAAGTCTCGAAAACCATATGCTTTGATCACACTATCAAAGCGTTTATTCCAAACTCCGAGATGCTTGCACCAGTCCATAAATGGATCATTGAGCTTGCACACTTTGTTAGCATCTTTAGGATTGACAAAACCTTCTGGTTGCATCATATGCAACTCTTCTTTAATAAATCCATTAAGGAATGCAGTTTTGACATCCACTTGCCAGATTTCATAAAATGTGGCAATTGCTAACATGATTCGGACAGACTTAAGCATCGTTACGAGTGAGAAAATCTCATTGTATTCAACACCTTGAACTTGTCGAAAACCTTTTGTGACAAGTCGAGCTTTGTAGATAGTAACACTACTATCAGTGTCCGTCTTTCTCTTGAAGATCCATTTATTTTCTATGGCTTGCCGATCATCGGGCAAGTCAACCAAAGTCCATACTTTGTTCTCATACATGGATCCCATCTCAGATTTCATGGCCTCAAGCCATTTTGCGGAATCTGGGCTCATCATCGCTTCCTCATAGTTCGTAGGTTCATCATGGTCTAGTAACATGACTTCCGTAACACGATTACCGTACCACTCACAGTGCGGATTTTACTCTGGAAGACCTACGAGGTTTGGTAGCAACTTGATCTGAAGTTTCATGATCATCATCATTAACTTCCTCACTAATTGGTGTAGGAATCATCGGAACTGATTTACGTGATGAACTACTTTCCAATAAGGGAGAAGGTACAATTACCTCATCAA
Organism: Aegilops bicornis; assembly: GCA_021605145.1. NCBI lineage: Eukaryota > Viridiplantae > Streptophyta > Magnoliopsida > Poales > Poaceae > Aegilops > Aegilops bicornis. Next base: position 689,697,167 of record CM038674.1, read on the forward strand.
GTTCTACTTTCCTCCCACTCACTTCTTTCGAGAGAAACTTCTTCTCTAGAAAGGATCCATCTTAGCAACGAAAAACTTGCCTTCGGATCTGTGATAGAAGGTGTACCCAATAGTTACCTTTGGGTATTCTATGAAGATGCACTTCTCCGATTTGGGTTCGAGCTTATCAGGTGAAAACTTTTCACATAAGCATCACAACTCCAAACTTTAAGAAACGACAACTTAGGTTTACTGCTAAACCATAGTTCATACGGTGTCATCTCAACGGATTTAGATGGTGCCCTATTAAATGTGAATGCAGCTGTCTCTAATGCATAACCCCAAAATGATATTGGTAGATCGGTAAGAGACATCATTGATCGCACCATATCTAGTAAAGTACGATTACGATGTTTGGACACACAATTACATTGTGGTGTTCCAGGTGGCGTGAGCTGTGAAACTATTCCACATTGTTTTAATTGAAGACCAAACTCGTAACTCAAATATTCATCTCCATGATCAGATCGCAGAAACTTTATTTTCTTGTTACGATGATTTTCCACTTCACTCTGAAATTCTTTGATCCTTTCAACTATTTCAGACTTATGTTTCATCAAGTAGATATACCCATATCTGCTCAAATCATCTGTGAAGGTCAGAAAATAACGATACACGCCGCGAGCCTTAACACTCATCGGATCGCATACATCGGTATGTATGATTTCCAACAAATCAGTTGCTCGCTCCATAGTTCCGGAGAACGGCGTTTTAGTCATCGTGCCCATGAGGCACGGTGCGCAAGTACCAAGTGATTCATAATCAAGTGATTCCAAAAGCCCATCAAGATGGAGTTTCTTCATGCGCTTTACACCAATATGACCTAAACGGCAGTGCCACAAATAAGTTGCACTATCATTATTAACTTTGCATCTTTTGGCATCAATATTATGAATATGTGTATCACTGCGATCGAGATCCAACAAACTATTTTCATTGGGTGTGTGACCATTGAAGGTTCTATTCATGTAAACAGAACAACAATTATTCTTTGACTTTAAATGAATAATCGTATTACAATAAACATGATCAAATCATATTTATGCTCAACGCAAACGCCAAATAACATTTATTTAGGTTTAACACTAATCCCGAAAGTATAGGGAGTGTGCGATGATGATCATATCAATCCTCGAACTACTTCCAACACTCATCGTCACTTCCCTTCAACTAGTTTCGCTCATTCTGCAACTCCTGTTTTGAGTTACTACTCTTAGCAACTGAACCAGTATCAAATACCGAGGGTTGCTACGAACACTAGTAAAATACACATCAATAATCTGTATATCAAATATACCTTTGTTCACTTTGCCATCCTTCTTATCCGCCAAATACTTGGGGTAGTTCCGCTTCGGTGACCAGTTCCATTGAAGCAAAAGCACTTAGTCTCGTGCTTAGGTCCAGACTTGGGCTTCTTCACTCGAGCAACAACTTGCTTGCCGTTCTTCTTGAAGTTCCCTTCTTCCCTTTGCCCTTTTCCTTGAGACTAGTGGTCTTGTCAATCATCAACACTTGATGATCTTTCTTGATTTCTACCTTCGTCGATTTCAACATCACGAAGAGCTCGGGAATCGCTTTTCGTCATCCCTTGCATACTATAGTTCATCACGCAGTTCTAGTAACTTAGTGATGGTGACTAGAGAATTCTGTCAATCACTATCTTATCTCGAAGATTAACTCCCACTTGATTCAAGTGATTGAAGTACCAGTACAATCTGAGAACATGCTCACTAGTTGAGAGATTCTCCTCCATCTTTTAGCTATAGTTCTTGTTGGAGACTTCATATCTCTCAACTCGGGTATTTGCTTGAAATATTAACTTCAACTCCGGAACATCTCATATGGTCCATGACGTTCAAAACGTCTTTGAAGTCCCGATTCTAAGCCGTTAAGTATGGTGCACTAAACTATCAAGTAGTCATCATATTGAGCCAGCCAAACGCTCATAACGTCGCATTTGCTCCTGCAATAGGTCATCACCTAGCGGTGCATTAAGGACATAGTTCTTACGTGCAGCAATGAGGATAAACCTCGGATCACGGATCCAATCCGCATCATTGCTACTAACATCTTTCAACACAGTTTTCTCTAGGAACATATCAAAATAAACATATGAAAGCAACAACGCGAGCTATTGATCTACAACATAATTTGCAAAATACTACCAGGACTAAGTTCATGATAAATTTAAGTTCAATTAATCATATTACTTAAGAACTCCCACTTAGACGTACATCTCTCTAGTCATCTAAGTGATCACGTGATCCAAATCAACTAAACCATATCCGATCATCACGTGAGATGGAGTAGTTTTAATGGTGAACATCACTATGTTGATCATATCTCATCGTATGATTCACGCTTTCGACCTTTCGGTCTCCGTGTTCCGAGGCCATATCTGCATATGCTAGGCTCGTCAAGTTTAACTCGAGTATTCTGCGTGTGCAAAACTGGCTTGCACCCGTTGTAGATGGACGCAGAGCTTATCACACCCGATCATCACGTGGTGTCAGGCACGACGAACTTTGGCAACGGTGCATAATCAGTTAGAACACCTCTTGATAATTTTTAGTTATAGATCATCTTAAAATGCTACCTTCAATCAAAGAAAGATAAGATGAATAAAGGATAAACATCACATGCAATCAATATAAGTGATATGATATGGCCATCATCATCTTGTGCTTGTGATCTCCATCTCCGGCTGGTCGTGATCACCATCGCCACCGGTACGACACCTTGATCTCGATCGTAGCATCGTTGTCGTCTCGCCAACTATTGCTTCTCGACTATCGCTACCGCTTAGTGATAAAGTAAAGCAATTACAGGCGTTGCATTTCATACAATAAAGCGACAACCATATGGCTCCTGCCAGTTGCCGATAACTCGGTTACAAAACATGATCATCTCATACAATAAAATATGGCATCATGTCTTGACCATATCACATCACAACATGCCCTGCAAAAACAATTTAGACGTCCTCTACTTTGTTGTTGCAAGTTTTACGTGGCTGTTACGGGCTGAGCAAGAACCGTTCTTACCTACGCATCAAAACCACAACGATAGTTAAATCAAGTTGGTGTTGTTTTAACCTTCGCAAGGACGGGCGTAGCTACACTCGGTTCAACTAAAGTGAGAGAGACAGACACCCGCCAGTCACCTTTAAGCAACGAGTGCTCGCAGCGGTGAAACCAGTCTCGCGTAAGCGTCTGGCGTAATGTCGGTCCGGGCCGCTTCATCTCACAATACCGCCCGAACCAAAGTATGACATGCTGGTAAGCAGTATGACTTGTATCGCCCACAACTCACTTGTGTTCTACTCGTGCATATAACATCAACGCATAAAACCAGGCTCGATACCACTTTGTTGGGAACGTAGTAATTTCAAAATTTCCCTCGCACGCAAGATCATGGTGATGGCATAGCAACGAGAGGGGAGAGTATTGTCTATGTACCCTCGTAGACCGTAAGCGGAAGCGTTATGACAACGCGGTTGATGTAGTCGTACGTCTTCACGATCCGACCGATCCAAGTACTGAACGTACGGCACCTCCGAAGTTCAGCACACGCTCAGCTCGATGACGATCCCGGACTCCGATCCAGCAAAGTGCGGGATGAGTTCCATCAAGACGACGGCGTGGTAGCGATGATGATGCTCTACGGCGCAGGCTTCGCCTAAACTCATGACGATATGACCGAGGTGGAATATGGTGGAAGGGGCACCGCACACGGCTAAGGAACGATCCGTAGATCAACTTGTGTGTCCATGGGTGCCCCCTGCCCCGTATATAAAAAGAGTGGAGGAGGGAGGGCCGGCCTCTCTATGGCGCGCCCTAGGGAGTCCTACTCCCACCGGGAGTAGGATTCCCCTTTTCCTAGTCCAATTAGGAATCCTTCCATGTAGTAGGAGTAGGAGAGAAGGAAAGGGAAGAAAGAAGGAGAAGGAAGGAAGGGTGCGCCCCCCCTCCCTAGTCCAATTCGGACTAGTCCAAGGGGAGGGGTGCGGCCACCTTTTTGGCCCTTTCTCTCCTTTCCCGTATGGCCCAAAGAGGCCCAATATGAATTCCCGTAACTCTCCGGTACTCCCAAAAATACCCGAATAACTCGGAACCTTTCCGAACTCCGAATATAGTCGTCCAATATATCGATGTTTACGTCTCGACCATTTCGAGACTCCTCGTCATGTCCCCGATTTCATCCGGGACTCCGAACTCCTTCGGTACATCAAAACTCATAAACTCATAATAAAACTGTCATCTAACGTTAAGCGTGAGGACCCTACGGGTTCGAGAACTATGTAGACATGACCTAGAACTATTCTCGGTCAATAACCAATTGCGGAACCTGGATGCCCATATTGGCTCCTACACATTCTACGAAGATCTTTATCGGTCAAACCGCATAACAACATACGTTGTTCCCTTTGTCATCGGTATGTTACTTGCCCGAGATTCGATCGTCGGTATCCAATACCTAGTTCAATCTCGTTACCGGCAAGTCTCTTTACTCGTTCCATAATGCATCATTCCGTAACTAATTCATTAGCTACATTGCTTGCAAGGCTTATAGTGATGTGCATTACCGAGAGGGCCCAGAGATACCTCTCCGACAATCGGAGTGACAAAACCTAATCTTGAAATACGCCAACCCAACATCTACCTTTGGATACATCTGTAGTACTCCTTTATAATCACCCAGTTACGTTGTGACGTTTGGTAGCACCCAAAGTGTTCCTCCGGTAAACGGGAGTTGCATAATCTCATAGTTACAGGAACATGTATAAGTCATGAAGAAAGCAATAGCAATATACTAAACGATCAAGTGCTAGGCTAACGGAATGGGTCATGTCAATCACATCATTCTTCTAATGATGTGATCCCATTAATCAAATAACAACACATGTCTATGGTTAGGAAACATAACCATCTTTGATTAATGAGCTAGTCAAGTAGAGGCATACTAGTGACTATATGTTTGTCTATGTATTCACACATGTATCATGTTTCCGGTTAATACAAATCTAGCATGAATAATAAACATTTATCATGAAATAAGGAAATAAATAATAACTTTATTATTGCCTCTAGGGCATATTTCCTTCACATACCACGCCCGAGGGGCCTGCTTGAGGCCATAGAGGGCCTTGTTGAGTCTGAAGACTTTGTCAGGATTCTTTGGATCTTCAAAACCTGGGGGTTGAGCAACATATACTTATTCCTCAAGCTTACCATTGAGGAATGCACTTTTCACATCCATTTGATATAAAGTGATATCATGATGGTTAGCATAAGCAAGTAATATGCGAATAGCCTCAAGTCTAGCAACAGTGCAAAAGTTTCATCAAAATCAATTCCTTCAACTGTGTGTAGCCTTGAGCTACAAGTCGTGCCTTATTCCTCACCACAAGGCCATTTTCATCTTGTTTGTTGCGCTAGATCCACTTTGTGCCAATGATATTATGCTTGCGAGGATCTGGACGTTTGACCAGTTCGAGACATTGTTGAGCTCGAATCGATGTAATTCTTCTTGCATGGCCTGAATCCACTCGGGCTCCGTAAAAGCTTCTTCTACCTTAGTGGGCTCTGTGATAGAGACAAAAGCATAGTGCCCACAAAAGTTAGATAAATGTGAAGCTTTTGAGCGTGTGAGAGGACCAGTGCTTCAATGTCATAGATGATCTTTTCAACTTGCACTTCTTTTTGCAACGCGAGGATGAGTTGGTTGTCGTCGAGGAATCGATCAAGCATTTTCTTCAAAGCACCATTTTCTTGATATTTTCTTCAGGTGCATCAGCTCGGCGTTCTTCACGTTACGGAATGAATTCTTCGGCAGATTCTTCAAGAGGAATGACATCTTGATCGCCTTGAACTTGATAGAATCCTCAGGTGCTGGTTCATCTATCACAGAAGGTAGGTGCTCTCTTTGCGAGTCATTAGTTTCATCGAACCGCACATCTACGGTTTCAACAATCTTGTGAAGAACATTGTTGAAGACTTTGTAGGTGTGCGAGTCCTTTCCGTAACCAAGCATAAAACCTTCATGTGCTTTCGGTGCAAATTTAGCATTGTGATGAGGATCTCTAATCCAACATTTAGCAATCAAGACTTTGAAATAACTCACATTCGGTTTCTTGTCGTTGAGGAGTTCATAGGCAGTCTTCTTGAAGAATTTGTGAAGATATACTCTGTTGATGATGTGGCACGTAGTGTAAATTGCCTCAATCCAGAAGTGACGAGGCGTCTTGTACTCATCAAGCATAGTGCGAGCCATCTCAACAAGAGTTCTGTTCTTGCGCTCCACGACATCATTTTGCTGAGGAGTATAAGGAGCAGATAACTCATGAGTAATACCAAGTTCATCAAGATAGTCATCAAGACCGGAATTCTTGAACTCAGTTCCATTGTCACTCCTGATGTGCTTGATCTTCACGCCAAAGTTGGTTGAAGCCCTCGAGGAAAATCGTTTGAAGACTTCCTGCACCTCATGTTTGTAAGTAACAATGTGTACCCATGTGTAATGAGAGTAATCATCAACAATAACAAAGCCATATAGAGATGCATCATTAGTGACTGCTGAGTAATGATTAGGACCAAAGAGGTCCATGTGAAGCAATTCGAATGGTCGAGTAGTGGTCATGATAGTATTCGCTGGATGCTTGGCCTTGATCATTTTTCCAGCTTCACAGGCTCCACACGAGTGATCCTTGAGGAATTTGACATTCTCAATGCCAATGACATGCTTCTTCTTCGCAAGCGTGTGCAAATTCCTCATGCCTGCGTGACCAAGTCGTCGGTGCCATAGCCAGCCTTCTGAAGCTTTTGCAAGTAGGCACACGGCTGGTTGCGGTCCTGTAGAGAAATCAACAATATACAAGTCTCCTCTCCTAAAGCCTTCGAAGACTTTGGAATGGTCAGCTTCCATAATCACAACACAACGATACTTGCCAAAGACAACAACCATATCAAGATCACAAAGCATTGAGATCGACATGAGGTTGTATCCTAAGGACTCAACAAGCATGACTTTGTTCATGTGTATGTCCTTAGAGATCGCAACGTTACCTAGACCCAATACACGACTCTTGCCTTTGTCAAGAAAGATGATATGCTTTTATGTGATGGTGATAAGGGAGCATCCATCAATAGATTCTTGTCACCAGTCATGTGATTTGTACATCCACTATCGAGGACCCACTCAGAGGCTTTGGGAAGATCATCCTGCAGATGAATTAGTGCAATTTACGAACTCATATACTTCATCAGTGAAGAATATGATATCAAATTCATCAGATGAATTTCATCAAGCAGTAAAACATATATAGCAGTATGAGGATGTGTGAAATGAAAGTTCATTTCTTCATGATTAGCCTGCATCCTATCAGGCAATTTTGTCAGGCCCCAAAGAAATTCTTGGGGCGTTAAAGCACGTGCGGAGACCTGACCTTGAAGAGATTAGTTCTTTTTCTTCACCACCCACACGAAGGGGTGGCAAAGAGTTCATCACTCTCTGAGCTCCATATGAGAATGGTGGCATAGAAGCCAATCCAGTTCGTTTCACATTAGAGGGTTAGGGTAAGCATATGAATAAGCGAGAGAAATTCTTCGAGGACTTATGAACATAATGGTTTGAAGAATAATGCATATATTCATAGCCCTTAGCTCTACCTGCGAAGCAGAGTTGTTAGCACGATGATAATCATATGAGGACTTTGATACTTTTGAGGAATTTGATCCACGTGAGGAATTTGGTCCATATGAGGACTTGGATCCATATGAAGCATTTGGTCCATATGAAGAGTTTGATCTGGGGTTCCTATTCTTCACAGGTGGTGTCATGAGGACATTCACCAAGACTTTCAAAGGCACCTTTTGGGAACCCAGATTTTCTTCATAGGAGAACCGTTCTGCAGTTAGTGCCAACATACCTAGCAAATACTTCACCATTCTGATTTTGAACAATTTATAGTTGGAGTCAAAAGACTCATCGGAAGAATGAGGAGATTCACATGTAAAGCCGGATAAGTTAGATGGATCAACTGGAGGTCCCTTTGCAAAGAACCCATGAGGTTTTGGGGTACCGCTCGGGCTTCCAATATGTTCCATCGACATTGAGTTTCCTCTCAAAGGCAATACCCTCTTTCCTAGGGTTCCTGTTGAGGATCTGCTTTTTAAGCACATCACAAAGAGTCTGATGCCCTTTGAGGATTTTGTACATGCCTGTCATGTACAACTCCTTCAGCCCTGCATCGTCAGTGATACTAGCAATGTCCTTAGATGAGGAATTAGTGATAACAGAGGTAGGAGAAGAATTTGTAACAATTGAAGTATTTGAACATTCAGGTGAAGAATTAGCAGATTCACGTTCAATGCACTTTAAGCATGGAGGAACAAATTCTTCCTGAGAAGCGCTGATTTGTTGAGCAAGTAATGAATCGCGCTCCTTCGAAGATCTTCATAACTCACTCTTAGCTTCTCAAGATCTTGCTTTCTTTGAAGAAATTCATAAGAAAGCTTCTCATGATCAGACAAGAGAGTGTTATGATGACCTTGAAGGCTGTCAAACCTAGACTGAAGTTTCTGAAGATTTTTAGTCAGGGCTTTAGTGCGATCCATTTCTTCACCCAACATATCATCACTTTTGTCTAGCATGTTTTGAACCTTTTCAAAAGGCCTTTGTTGTTTCACAGCAATCTTAGCAAGTTTAGAGTAGCTGGGCTTGAGGTATTCATCAGATTCATTCTCACTAGATTCAGAGGAGGTATATTTGAGTACCTTGGCACCCTTTGCCATGAAGCAATAGGTGGGAGCGTAGTCATCATTATCTACATCACCCTTGTTGGTGAGGTCAGTTTCTTCAGAGTTGAAGATAGACTTGCTGACGAATGCAGTAGCGAGAGCCAAACTCGCCACATCAGACTCGGACTCCTCAGATGCCTCCTCTTCCTCATGTTCCTCAGATTCAGCTTCAGAGTCCATTTCCTTGCCAATGAATGCCCGAGCCTTCTTGGAGCTGCTCTTCTTGTGAGATGAAGACTTCGAGGATTTTGATGATGAAGATTTTGACGATTTCTTCTTCTTCTTAGCGTCATCAGAACTGTAATCCTTGTATTTCTTATTCTTCAATTCCTTTTCCCACTGAGGACAATCTTGAATATAGTGACCAGGTTTCTTGCACTTGTGGAATAGCCTTCTCTTATAGTCACTGGATGAGGAATCACTGCTCCTTGAGGATTTTCCAGGAGCGACCACGTCTTGAGAACTTCTGGAACTTCTTCACGAGCAGTGCTAGCTCCTGGCTCAATTCTTCAGGATCACCAAGGCTGCTACCAGAATCTTCACATTCAGATTCGAGACACGCCTTGGCCTTGAGCACGTGATTTGCCATAGCTCGAACCATAGAGATCTCTCTTTTGACAAATTTGGAACTCATGAGTATTTATCCTCTCGAGGATATCGGGATCAAGTGACTTGTAGTCAAGACGTTCTTGTATCATTAGTGCGGAGTATCAAATGAGGAATCAAGCGATCTCAATAATTTCTTCACCACCTCATGGTCGGTGATGTCATGGCACCAAGCGCTTGAAGCTCATTTGAGATGTCAGTGAGGCGATCGAAGGTTTGTTGAACATTTTCATTGTCGAGTCTTTTGAAGCGGTTGAACAGATTGCGAAGAACATCAACTCGAGAGTCACGCTCAGTTGAGACTCCTTCATTTACTTTGGAAAGCCTATCCCAGATAAGCTTAGCAGTTTCCAAAGCACTCACTCTTCTATACTGTCCTTTGCTCAGATGGCCACATATGATATTCTTCGCTTGAGAATCGAGTTGCTTGAATCTCTTCACATTGGTAGCGTTCAGTGAGGGTGAGACAGTGGGAACACCATTTTCCACAACATACCAGAGATCGTTATCAATTGCCTCAAGATGCATTCGCATCTTATTCTTCCAGTAGGGATAGTCTGTTCCATCGAAGGTAGGACAACCAGCAGAGACCTTGATCATACCTGCGGTTGACATAACTAAAACTCCAGGCGGTTAAACCAAAATCACACAGAACAAGGGAGTACCTTGCTCTGATATCAATTGAAAGTGCGTTATATCGACTAGAGGGGGGGTGTGAATAGGCGATTTTTATGAATTTTTCACTGAGGAATTTGCCGGTGAGGAAATTCCTTAGCGAAGAACTACTTGCAGCGAAATAAGTACTCAGAAGTAAGCATAACATAATGCAGGCATGGTCATCATGATGAAATGAAGACAATCACAGAGTACAGAAAGCGTAATCACATGATAACACAAGATGAAGACAAACAGACTGAAGAAATTTAATTGAGGAAATTGAGAAAGTCTTCAGTCAAAGGTCTTCAAACACAGATATGAACAAACACTTAACACAGTAATGAGGAAATGAAAGAGTTGAGGAAATAGAACCAGTAAGCTTGGTGAAGACAATGATTTGGTAGACCAGTTCCCACTTCTTTGTCTCGGTTATGCGTCTGGTTGGAGCGGTGAGTATTTAAACTCGAGGACACAGTCCGGACACCCGATCGAGCACGCAGCTCAGGACACCAAGTCCTCACCGTATTCTCCTTGAACTAAGGTCACACAGACCTCGTCCAATCACTCGTAGTAAGTCTTCAGGCGACTTCCAAACCTTCACAGACTCGGTCACTCGGCGATCCACAATTCCTCTTGGATGCTCTAGACCATGACGCCTAACCGTCTGGAAGAAGCACAATCTTTAAAGGTAACAAGCGTCGGATCCACGCTGGATCAATCTCTTCAGTGATGCTCAATCACTTTGGGTTTGTAGGTGTTTGGGTTTGAGTTTTCCTCACTTGATGATTTTCACTCAAAGTCCTCGTAGGATGGGATGCTCTCAAATGACAAGTGTCAGTTTCTTTCGGAGCAGCCAACCACCTAGTGGTTGTAGGGGCGGCTATTTATAGCCTAGGGAGCAACGACATGATAAGACATAAATGCCCTTCAATGATATGACCGTTAGGTGGATAAGATATTTTGGGACAGGTAGCCAAGAGCACAAAGAACGGTCGAAAACTTGATTCTCAAATTCCTCAGGGCTATCATGTTCCTCACTGTGTAGGCAATCCGCACTGGCGAATTCCTAACTCCTCAGTCAGGACAAATTCCTCAGCGACCAGAAGAACTTCGTCTCTGTCACTGAAGAAATTGACTGAACTGTATGAGATTTCCAAAGGCTTCACTCGAAGAGATTGGTAGGTGTAGGATTTTGAGTTGAGCATCACATGTAAATTTTTCCTTAGTATTTCCTCGACCCCTTTAACAGTACGGTGTTTTCTATGACTCAAGAAAGAGAAAACGAAACTACGAAAACAAAAGTCTTCACGCTTCATGTTCCTCAAATGAATACCAAGTCTTCAAGATCACACCAATTTCTTCACTTTCAAAGTCTTCAGAATACCAAAGTCTTCAAATGAAGAACTTCATTTTTAGGGGTCGACTTTCTTTGTAAATATCAAACTCCTCATAGACTTATAAACCTGTGTACACTCATAAACACATTAGTCCCTTAACCTATAAGTCTTCAATACACCAAAATCACTAAGGGGCACTAGATGCACTTACAAGGCCAATCGCTCATTAGAGTTTGCTTAGATCCGGATATAGGATGCTCCACAAAGATATGCCACGTGGCAAGCACCGTCCCCGTCTAGTGGCCGTCAAGTCACTTTATTTTCTCGACAAGCTGCCTTTCGTTCTCGGCAAACTGTATGCCGAGTGCCCGACGGGTGACCTTGGCAAAGTTCTATTTGCCTGAGAGGTGTACGTCGTATGCCTTTTTTCAATGATAGTTCTTGGCAAAGGCGTTGCCGAGTTTTTTCGTCCTTCGCCGAGTTTCTTGTGCACTCAACAAAGAAGACGATTTCAATAGTGCAGGCTCACCAACAAAACTTGAAGGAGATGAGTGGCCTAGCCGTCGTAGACACGAGAAGAAAAGAGAAAACTTGAAGGAGATGAGTGGCAAAATTTTGATTTCATTGAGGTTTTGATAAGATTTGATATAATTGAGATAATGCAAGGTGTGGGGGTGGCGTGCAGGAGGGACAAAACCAAACGGGTGAGGAACATAGATGAAGAGCAACGTACAACGACCAACTTCCTTATGAGGTCAGACGACCATTTTCAGCTGGGACACAACCATACGAGGGGATTTGTGGCATGCAGGTGCGGTGGCACTGACCCTATTTTTCTTTTGGCTTTCAATTTTAAATCTTTTTATATCATTTAAACCAAAATTCTATATTAAGTTTCGTCTGCATATTCATGTTCCTCGTGCCAAAGACTTTGAAATAAGACCATTTTTTAATGCATTTCAACGACTTCAGTTTCAGCTGCTGAAACTTAATACAAACGAATGGCAAAATTATCAAATTTCAGAAACTAAAATTAAAACTTGATGTGTCCCCAAGTGAAATCCACCAGTTTTACGAATCACAAAGCATTCGTGTGACATGGCATGGCTGGGCAGGTACATGCCTCCGCACCTGCGGACTCGCGAATTTCGTGCAATCACTGTTGCATCTACAATGTTAGCCGCTGGAGAAACTCTCTTCCGCTCTTTTGTGTATATGTATAAGGTTGTCTGTCCCCTGGCTACCATGTAGGCACGGACCGACGGGACCTAAGTTGTGCACATTCATGGCTAGCGCCATACGAGCCCTATGAGCCACGGCAAATGAGCACAAACTAACTAACTAAACCACCCACATATCCAGCCAGCCGGCCGGCCCGTGCAATCATATTGACCGGTGCAACCAAAGCCATCCAGCTCACTCGTTATGTAAAATATCCGGCTTTTGCACAGTTACTTAGCATCCACTTCTAAAAAAAAGTTACTTAGCATCCGCTCGTTAATCTGTAGTACCGTACAACAATTTGACCGCGAGATCGTCAAACATGCATGTAGGTTACATGTAGTTCGGAAAATTCACATTATCATTTCAATTTAATTTAACTTAACTTATACTTTTTTAGTTACCTTACTTCTCCCTGATAGAATTTATTCATTGATTGTATCCTTAATTATTTCACTTTTTTGACACGAGAAACTACTCTCCTTAACCACTTCACTTTTTTTGACACGAGAAACTACTCACCGTGTATCCACTAACTGTTGCTGCTTCTTTATTGCTGCCAGATTGACGTAGGGTTTGCTTCTATTGGATCTGGATTTGGTCAAGGTACTGCTGCGGGACAAGTTATAGAAGGTATAGCGAGATAGGGACGAAGGTAGGAATATTGTATAGGGGGCGATAGAACGAAAGACGTCTTCTACTCGTGAGCTCAAATGAAGTCGTGGTGAACAGTAAAATTCAACAGTAATTCATTTTTTGTAGCAAATTTTAACAAATATTTTGAGTGCTTACAAAGTTTAATCATGGAATGACATTCGTGAAAGTCGTGGCAGAAAAATCAGCACTCCAAAATGCTTTTGAAAATAACACTTTTGGAGCATCGATTTTTTTTTGCCACGACTTCCACGAATGTCATTCCATAATGAAACTTTGCAAGAACTCAAAACATTTGTCCATATTTGGCAAACAAAAAGTCAGAATTTTAAATTTTTTGTCTCATTTCTTTAAAAAATTTATTGTTCACCTGAGCTCATTTGAGTAGCATTTTGTGTGCAATAGAATGTCAAACATAAAAATTTAGAGCATTTTGAGTTGGCAATGCAAGTATGTTTTATAAGAAATTACCATGGATGGAGCCATATCCTCATCATCCCCGCTCTTGGCTCCATCCCTAGGTAAATAAAGAAGGCCTCCTAGAGATAAGAGACATAGTGTAAAGAGAGAGCCAAAAAAGCTGAAATTCATTTTGGATCCCGGGAGCACGTGCTCCGGGGCCCAGAAATAACTTTTTAAATGGCAAAAAAATCAAGACAAAACTTTTATGTGTTCTTAGGCACATTCAAATGCTACCTGCAAATTTGAGGTAAAAAGGTTAAGCATTTTGGTCTGTGAGAAAAAATGAACCCCAAATATCACCCCAAATTTGTTTTTTCACCGACGCAACATTGCTGCTCCGTTTCGCATGAAATTTGCCGAGCATGCCTGTGACACTAACACTAACATATAGAGAGAGAAAAAAAATCAGTTTTTTTATTTTATTTACATTTTGTTTGGAATTTACTGTTCATCCCGAGAGCCAGAATGCCACGTCAAAATCTTTGTTGTATAATCTTGCATAATCTCGAATGCAGAGGGTGTGCGATCATATGTTAATGAGAATGATTGTTATCCATATGGTGTAGATTTCTCTATATTAATGATATATAACTTCGTCATTGACCGTCTAGATTGCTCCTCAGTGCGAAGCCGGAGCTGCTGCGACACCTTGCGACGCAACGGCAACGATGACACGTCATGGGCAGTTCGGACTCTGTTGGTGTTAGGCATGCTCCTTTTCTCTTCCAAGGCTCGTTGTTGAAGTTGGGTTGTCTGGTCTTCGATGTATTGTGGCCGATTGTTGGGCACAGGCCGACATGATTCTCATGCTTCGTTCGGTCTGATGGTTCTTTCCGCGGTGAAGTCGGAGTCACTTCTCTAGAGTAGTGACGACGATGACGCTTTGCAGACATCCTCGACGGTGTTCCTCTTTGCAGCGACGCATGTCAGTCATGTGGGTAGTCAGATCGACCGAGTGCCCCGTCTTGCTGGCGCGTTGTAACAATTTTCGTCTTATTTTTCACTAATTAACCAAGCAATTCTTTTATTTCTTAATAAAATCGAGATCCTTTGTTATTATATGAACACTCATTTTATTCATGTTCGAAATCATGCATTGACGCGTGGGAGATTTTGTCGTCGGTCGCAGCAGCAGAAATGAATGAGGATTATATTTGCGGTTGCGTGGTGCGTTGTCCCGTTGTGATCCAACAGGCCGTACCCTCTGCTCCCAAGTCTTCTCCCTATCATAAACACAGTCCCCAACTTTAATGACCCTTTTAAAATTCGAACAACTTAAAAATTTACTCATACACGGGCGGACGTGGGCGTCGACCAGATCCTCGCACTGCACATACAGGCATGCTTTTGTCATCTTAACCTTAATTATAATTAGCAGCTTCTTTTGACAAACCAACTGAAACTCACCGACAGACACGATACCTTTGCAGCTCTAATTTTTACTAAGTATATCTTGATTCAGCTGCTTGATTAATTTAGTAATGCTACTCCCTCCGATCCAAATTAATTGGCATAAAGTCGGAGGGAGTACAAAATGTGTCTAAAGAACCCAAGAAACTTCCACAACAGTCAGGCACTTGCTCGATGCCTGCCTCTGGGTTAACCTCACTGCCAAGTCGAATGATGAGCTACTAGCAAAATTGATGAAAAGTGACCTGGCTAATTAGGCTTGTACGTAGTACTATCTCCTTTGTTGTGGGATAAAATACATATAATAAAATAAAGGGAATGCGTGTGTGTGTGTGTTTCTTGGACCTCCATCATTTTTCAGCAAAGTCGAATGATGGCCCCTGGACTTTATTGTGATGTCGATCTATGGGAAAAGCACAGCTAGATCGATAATGCGCCGTGCTTAATTGATGGCAAGTGGCGGTATCATGACAATAGTGCTATATCCTTCTTACTTATTAGTGTCTACGCAGATTTTTCTGATCCCGAGCTCGCATGCCCCCGGGTGCATAGTAAAATTTTAAAAATAGTAATAGAAAAAAGGAAATCGTGAAGGTCGGGGCAGATAAAATAAAGTAGATGCTCCAAAGAAAGACTATTTTTAAAGCATTTTGGAGCATCAATTTTATCTTTTTTCTGCGCAGACCTCTACGAATGTCATTCCACTATGAAAAATATTCACGCATGTGAAACACTCTTCAATGTTTGTTGCCAAAATATTTTAGTTCTTTTTAATATTTTCCAGATTTTTACTGTTCACCCGGTGCATGTGAGCTCGGGGTTATAATATCACCTTCGCGATACAACTTTCTTTTTTGGCGAGGAACTCTCTAGACCTTACATTGACTTGATTATTGTCAATCAGTAACGACTAAAATATATCAAAAACTTATTGACCAATGTATTTTTTAGAAGAGAACCCGGATTTATTATAAAAGCTTAGTGATAGTACAAAGCACATAAAACATAATAAAAACTACATCGAAGTCTCTGGACCATTGACCGAACACATGTTGCTTCTCAATCGGAGCTGGCATAACCATGTCGATGACAACTGGGAACTCTTCGTGCATGTGCCCCTAGAGACCAACCCTTGGAGCCTCACTCGTAGTCATGGAACCCCCGAACCGATATGAAGCAACTGATACTAGATTCCGTCGATGCGCACGCACGAAGAGAAATCCTTACCTTGCCACCTAGAGGAGACGGCGGCAATCTGCACTAGATCAAGCTCCATCAATTTCTTCCAGCTGAAGGATTTCGAGGAGGATTGGAACCTATAATTTTTTGGCTCGACAACGAAATGTTTTCATCTGTTGAGGACAGCGTCATCCAGCACACACCTCCCAAAGGCACGAAGCACCACCGGAATAAAGGCAAGGAGGGTAAATTTTATTCCACACCAACAACGCCGCCGCCATCTTGCAGTCCCCAATGAGAGACAAAGCCTAAACTATCCATACCGCCACATATATTACTACCGGACTGAAACTCTATGGTCCTCTCCCCCTCCTATCGTTGGAGCGACAAACAGTGGAGGGGACCACAGTCAATGTCGGAGAGGTGGGTAGATCGCCTGCCACCTTCTTCGCCTCAATCGTGACAAAAAGGAGGGAAAATGAACGTGTTATTTACTTATGTATTGATTGCTACATACACTATTTTTCAGAATAAAACAGCGTTGTAAATTAATTGATGGTCTTTCTTTCAACCTAGCCCAAATTGTAGTAGGTTTTTGTAACTTACACATCCAATTCAACTCTTCATGTCATCATAATCTCAAGGCGAAAACTATTTCTCTGTCTAACAATATTCACGTTAGTGTCGTTCAAATCCTCACATTGTAGATACAACCCTAGCTCTACATTATGTTATCTTAATCCTAATTTTCCATCGGATTACTATTTTCTTACTGCATAGTATCTTTTGTTCACATCATTTTGTATTTTCGACCTCAGATTTGTCCACATACACATCGATGCTCTAGTTTTTCCGCATCAATCAATATCTTAATTCAGCTGAATTTTCGCCTTTAGTAAAATAGCAGCGGGTATATCCACCCCAAAAGAGAGAGAACCCGGAGGAATCATACATTGTTTCATGTCAAAAAGAATATAGACCTACAAAAATATGTCCACAAAAGGCTCATCCTCTTCCCATGGACGATGTATGCAAACACTAAGCAGTGCCCGACGCTTGATCAACTCTCGTTGCTACCTCCCCAAACAATCACTAGAAACAAGGAGGAGTGGCCTACTGGCAAAATAACAGTAGTGGAAAGTGGCCTGATAGTGATTAGTCATGTAAGAGAACACACTACACAAATTAAGGGGGTCTGTGCACAATGTTCTTGGACCACAACGCCCGCCAGCTTCTCTTTCTGCAACAAAGTGGAATGATGCCCTGGACTTTATTGTGGTAGATGACCGTCTATCTATGAAAAGCACTGCTAGATATGATGCACCGTGCTTGATTGGCAAGTGGCAGGGTCATGCCAAGACTGCTATATCCTCCTAATCTCACTGTCCGTACTGGTCTCCTTATTTATTTCATTTTGCTTGAAATGCATTTACATGCTACTACCTCCGTCCTAGTTTATTGGCCCCCTTAATATTTTGTGTCAAACTTTGACTATAAATTTAATAAAGGAAATAATAATGCATGCCATCAAAAATAATATCGTTAGATTCGTATTTAAACATAAATTTTAATATATTATTTTTATTACATGTATTAACATTTTGTTAGTCAAATTAAAGGTTAAAATTTAGCATAAATTATAAAAAGGACCAATAAACCAGGACGGAGGTAGTAGCTTGCATTGACTTGGTTATTATCATCAATTAGTTGCGTGTAGGATATGCCGGAAACTTCTTTTATTCATGTACTACAACATGGTAGTATATCCGACTCAAAAACAGACATGTAAATTTTATATGAAGTCTTTTTCTAGAGAAATTTCCAAGCTATTCATCATCTATCATGTCAGCACTATACGTCTATAGTACATTTAGCGATAACCTTTTCTATAAATTTGATCAAACTTATGAACATTAGACTTGAGACATTTGGAGAGAGAAAAATTAGACTCGAGACAAAATTTACTGGCACTCTTTTCAAGCATGGAGGAGGAAGTACATCGGACCCTGACCGACACATAGCAAGCCTTGGGTACAGACATGCAGTACATGCACACCGTACACGAGTACTCAATCGAAACAAAAAGTTGGTCGATGCAGATCATCTCGTAGCTGAAAGGAAGGCTGCCACTAACTAAATCAATTGATTAAAGAGAGGGGAGTACATGAGAAGTCAATCGGAGTCTAAAGTATGTACAGTATGCGTGTACGTAGATGTAGAGAAGTCAATGGCGTATAAAGGAGTAAAGTCGCGTTTTCCGTGACAGCGCCCGTGAACCATGCAAGCGTGTTGAGTAGCATGTGAGAAGCGATGATGAACAGTGATGCCGCATCCGATCGATCAGAGGAGTTAGTAGCACCTACAAGTAATACCTCACACCTTTATTGTGTTGCTTGGATTTCTTATTCTGATTTTGTTTTAGATCTGATGCTCATATGCTCTCTGCCGGAGCTGCACGCATCTCAAAGCGCTTCGGTAGAATACGTGCTCCCTCTTCCTCTGAAAACAAGGCTTCTAATTATGTTTGAAGTTTGGTCTTTGAAGGTGGTGCGTCGACAAGAGAAGCTCTGTGGAGGTTTGGTCTTCCGAGGTGTCTGGTGTCGGTCGTGACGCGGTGCTGTGTTTCAACTTAGGATAGGCACTTTTGTTTGTAGCTTGCTTTGCGGTGGTGGTTGTCTGTGGTCTTACCCGGGTGTGGGATGTGTGCTACACTTGTTGTTCGCTGCAGCGAGTGTTAGCTTTTTTGTAATTAACATTCTGTCTTCTATAAAATTATGATACGCCTAAACGCACACTTAAAAAAATTGTTTGAAGCCAAACGGTGCAAGGTTTGACAAAGTTCGTAGCAAAAACTATGGGAGGAGTTAGTAGCACCTACAAGTAACACCTCACACCTTTATTGTGTTGCTTGTTCGTATTCTGACTTTTTTTAGATTTGAAGCTCATATGTTCTCCGCCAGAGCTGCACGGATCTCAAAGCGCTTTGATATAATACGGACGCCGTCCGTCTTTGAAAACAATGCTTATAATTTTTATTTAAAGTTCGCAGCAAAACTATCATGAAATACGGCACCTATTTTATATCATTTGATACACAACTAGATTATTTTCATACGATATTTATTTGGTACTTCCTCCGTAAAAATATATAAGACCTTCTAGATCATTACGTTAGAGGGAGTACTATTGTAGTTGCCGATAGTTTGACTCACAAACAAGGTCAAACTATGCATCATTTGACTTCAAAAAATATTCATACGCCATCTTTTTAGAGGAGGGGGTATGTGCTTGTACTCGCGTAGCTGTGTGTATGTATTATGTGGAGTATATATATAGGGAGAGGGGATTCCATTTCGTTCGTTTCTAGCTAGAGGCGGCCGGAATGCAATGAGAGGCATAATGGTTGATTTGACGGAGGAAATTGTTAGGGAATGAAAAGAGATGAAATGATGGGAGGCGATGCATGCAGTGATCATAGAAATTAAAGATGATGAGATGGGAGTGGACAAAGCATGTGGCCGTGCAATCAACGGAGACAATCTGCTTGCTAAAGGATGGACACTACAAGACACCCAGATTAATCTGATCCTAAAAAAAAAAAGACACCCAGATTAATCTGACGCGTGGATAAAGTGTCGTCTTCTTTTCCTTCTGGCCGGCTCTTCCTAGGCACAACGTGGAACCTCCCGTGCTGGACACGTGTAGATCGTGCCCTCAGACCCAGCTGGATGCCCAATTTCAGCCAGTCTATTGGTATGGATCGAGGCCTTCTTTAGTTTCGCAGGTCCTATGGGGAAAATGATCCTTAAAGCTCTTTAGTTCGTAAAAATGGAATCCAATTTCTATTTACGGTCGATTTCTATCCTCCACATTTCAAAGAAAGAAAAACATTAGCTCAGACTTAATGGAGAAATTCTCATCATGTGAATCAAACACCATCTTATTTTCTTTAGAAACTGAGATACACGCCACCTCAATTCCTATGACCTATTTCCTATCCTAGGAACCAAAGGAGGCATGAGAAATGCTGTTACGCTGCAGAGCTAATTAAAACTTACGTTCTAATTTTCAGTTTGAATTGGTAGGGGCACCGAGCACGTGCCCCTCTTTTACCACATTTTCTTTAAACCAAAAAAGTAATAATTTGGTTTTGGATTTGGAATATTGTGGGATAGTAAACTCGTTTGGTCCTCATTTCATCCCGCTTTCGCTCCATGTGCGTACAAGGAGCGGCCTTCAGAATGAGATAGTTTTTTAAGATCACCGCAATGAGAGGAAAGTGATTTTTTTTCTCTGTTCACGATCAACCTTCTTCCTCGGCGAGACCACGTGCCCCCTCTTCCTTTGCCTGATGCTCTAGCGATGGAAGAGGGCAGAGACTCCATGGCTTTCATGTTATAAATAAATTCAGATTATGTCTCCGATCGTCGATGGCAAGACGATGGTGATGTCATCGGCGTGGAATACACTATTCCTGCCTCACCCTCTTTTCGGTGACGCCTCTTCCTATCGTCGAGAGGCATGTGCAGGATTGTGTGTCCCTAGATCTAGTTATTCGTGTCTGAGTTTTTTTCCTGTGGGTTTCCCTCGGCAGCACTGTTCGGCGGAGCGAACAACATGGTTGCACGTTTTAGTTCTCCGACTCCAATTCAAACAGATGATGGTTAACCAGTATCGGTCTATCGGGGAGCGTGTTTGCCTTACACAACTCTGTGTCGACAGATCTAGGGCGTTCTAAAGGTCCTCTTTGATGTTTTTTCTCCGTACGACCATTTTCTACACTGATCGTGGCCTCTAGCGTGTTGTGTTATACATTGATGACTTCTTTTACCGCTGCTTGTACAAACTTTTGACTTTAAACAAGTTTGCTCCACTATGACGGAGGCCTAGAGGCGACAACGAGGTTTGCGGACTGACAGATGGCACGCTGTCAGACGGAAGTGGGAGGAAGAAGACTTTGGCATCGTTGGAATGCATGGCAAATACATCACAATTTTTTACTTTAGAGCAAGACAAATCCTTATACAACAGTATGGCAAATGTGTATGTTTTCGCATGACAATTCTGGAGCGCTTGTTGGGAGTGGGCTTTTTTAGCGAACGAAAATGTTTGTTTGTTCCTACCTTGTTGGGGCAACGATAGTTGCTCGGATAGCCACCCTGAGAGAACAACAACACATTGTCAGGGTATCATTTTATTTTGGTAGGTTTTTTTTTTTGAGTGGTGATCCCCAAATGAGATTTACCATGAAGTTTGGGTGTGACTCTTTTCTAGCGCTATTATACTTGTGCTCGAACCACGGTAGATGGTGGTGAGCTATATGGAGCGAAGCCTGCTAATTTCAGTAGTTGTAGTTAGCTTTTGTTGCATTAAAATTTGCGCAAGAGCTATGTCACGCTTATTGCAAGACATATGTTCCTCTCGCCTTTGTCGCTTTTGTTAGTGGCCGACGCATTAACTTTGATTCGAAAGCTTCTTGGCAATGATATTGGAAAACTTTTATGGAATGGTACCGGCTTTGGAAGCTTCCGTGCGGGCTTTTGTGTTTTCTTTGTAGGATTTTAGCGTTTTTCTTTCTTTTTTTTCATTGTTTTTTTAAACACATGTTGATTTTTTTAAGCCTGTTGTTTTTAGATACATGTTGTACATTTTTTAAGTTCATGTTCAACAATTATCCTAATACATTTGATCATTTGTTAAATGCACATTGAGCATTTTGTAAATACATAGACACGATTTTTTAACCAACATTGAACATTTTTAAAAATGTCAGGGAACATATTTTTGAGCGCATGAACATTTTTCATGTGATCAACCTTTTCTGAATGGTACATTTTTGAAAATTACCCAATAATTTTAAATTTTCATAAATATTTTTAGAAAATGTCATGGACATTTTTTAAATGCCACCTTAATTTTATAATGATACTAACATTCTTCAGAATTAGTGCGATAAAGTTTTAGACTGTGTTAATCATTTTTAATGCATTGTGAGCGTTTTCTAAAATGTAAGGAAATTATTTTCGAGATATTTACATTTAGAATATTTCCAAATATAAAGATTAGTAATAAAACTAAGAAAATGACTGTCTGGAGAACTACTGGGCCGGCCCACTATCTTCAATCTTGAGGGGAGGCGCTCGCTAGTCTGTTTTGCAGTAACCCCAAAAACAATTGCTCAAAAAAAAGTAACCCCTAAAAGAACTATTTCGCAGTAGGCATATACAGCGTAGCTAAATCCTCTCTCTCTCTCTCTCTCTCTCCTCCGGTTGGTCGGCATGTCTGGTTGCTTCAGCCACGAGATGAATTTCTGTACATTTTAACATTCTTACATGAATTAAGCCGGTAATTTGATCTAAAAAAAGTAGGCGAAGAATTACTTGTTTTGAGATTTATTAGGCAAATAATTAAATATCCGCAAAAAAGGGAATGTGTGCTTGGGCCTTGGGCGCAAACACAATTTTTTTCTTTCTGTACATTATCTTTTATTCACATAATTTTTATCTTCTACCTCGGATTTATCCTAATACATATCCATGCTCTATTTTCCATACATCAATCAATATCTTAATTCAGCTGAATTTTTCCTTTAGTAAAACTGCAACGGGTAGCAGCAAAATAATCAACGAAATAACCGTACATTGCTTCATTTCAAAAATAATATAGACCTACAAAATATGTCCACGAAAGGCGCCTCCTCTTCCCGTGGATCATATATGTAAGCAGTGCCCGAAAAGGAAATGCTTGATCATCTCTCGTTGCTCCTCAAACAATCACTAGGAACAATGAGGAGTGGCCTACTGGCAAAATAATACTAATAATAGTGGGAAGTTGCCTGATTATGATTAGTCATGTACTACCTCATTAGCCTTGGGAAAAATAAACAGAAAAAGGGCTTGTGCACATGTTCTTCTTGGACCATTATGCCCTCCTACTTCCTTGCAACAAGGTGGAGTGATACCCTCGAGGCCTCGACTTTATTGTGGTAGATGACCATCTATCTATCCATGAAAAGCATTGCTAGATTAGATATGATGCACCATGCTCGATTGGCAAGTGGCAGGGTCATGACAAGAGAGCTATGTCCCTCCAATCTCACTGTCCGTACTGGTTCATCTTATTTCTTTCATTTTGCTTGGAATGTCTGTACGTGCTAGCTGCCTAGCTTGCATTGACTTGATTATCATCATCAATTAGTTGCGAGTAGGACATGTTGGGCACTTGTTTTATCCACGCACTAGGCACTACTGCACCATGCTAGTACATGCGACTCAAAAAGAAGGCATATGAATTTTACCTGAAGTAAATGGGTGTACGGTTTTGCCAGGCTCCGGTGAGGGAGGGGCGATGACAGCGACGCGCCTTCGACTTGCTTCAACGATTGTAGTCGTCGCTAGGTGGTCTACGGATCTAGATATAATTTTTATTATTTCTGGTATTCGTTGTACCACCATATTTGAAGATGAATAAATCAGATGTTTCCCGCAAAAAGAAATGGGTGCACGGTTACGATAATTTGTCTTCAAATTTTGATCGAACTTCATAACATTAGACTTCATGAAAAAATTATAGGCCCCACATCGCACCCTGACATATAGCAAGGCTTGGGCCTTGGGTATAGTACAGGCATGCATGCAGTACATGTACATGCATACTGATACTGTACACGAGTACTCGGTGGAAACCAAAAGTTGGTGGATGCAAATCATTTGGTGGCTGAAATAAAGAAAGGCCGGTAGCATTTGATTGATACTCCCTCCGTAAACATATATAAGAGCGTTTAGATCACTATTTTAATGATCTAAACGCTCTTATATTTCTTTACGGAGAAAGTAGATTATTAAAAGAAGAGAAGAGAGTACGTGCAAAGTCAACGGAGTCTGTCTGTCTAAAACAGGAGTACGTACGGTGTGCATGTACGTGGCGGTACGTAGATGGATTAGAGAAAAGTCAATGGAGTCCAAAGGCGTAAAGCCGCGATTTCCGTAACAGTGAAGCGATAGCACCCGTGATTGGCCGTGAACCATGCAAGCAAGCGTGTTTGAGTTTGGGAGCAGCGATGATGAACAGTGATGTTGCATCCGATCGATCAGAGGAGCTAGCAATGTGTTTCTTCTTCTTCTTCTTATGATATTGTTTAGATGCTCGATGTTTTTTGCCGGACCTGCATGAATCTCAAATCGCTTCAAGTAACCCTGTACGGGAGAGATTTTCTTTTGGTTTTTCTAGCTACTAGAGGCAGGCAGGCATGCCATGCCATGCCATGAGAAGCACGATGGTTTTGATTTAACGGAGGAGATTTTTTTTTTGAAATTCACTCCTCCACTTTATTAAACTAAATTTGGAAGTTCATCAGAAACAATGCTTAGAATACAATCTGGGGGGGGGGGGGGGGACATCTCCCACGACACCGAAACATTATTACAGAAACCGAAACGGGCAATCTCATGAGCCGCTTTATTTGCCTCCCTTCTCACCCAAAAGTAGCTCTTGATTTAAAACACAAAATGATGGGTGGCAATGCACGCGGTGAATGATCATGCTTGTTGGGAGTTAAAATGATAAATAGGGGGGAGGGAGGACAAATTAAGCATGTGGCCGTGCAAATCACAGGAGACAAATCTGCGGGCTAAAGGATGGACACCGCGAGACACCCAGATTACGTTAATTTGCAAGAGATTCAGTTGTATATGTTGATACTTAATTAGCACATCTAATTAAGGACAAGAGCAGCGCTATAGGGACGGCAGCTTATGTCCGATATCTACACGATGGAATTTGATCTGACCTTACAGTGTTTGGGCAAAAGGAGTGAAAACCGTTGGATTAACCATCGAACAAGTATTGTGATAGGAAATGTCGTGTGTGCAGTAACCCCGTAAGCGATGATCAACGTTTGTAACTGTAATGCAGTTTCCCGCACATGCCCTCTCCCATTCTCTGGGCAATGGACGCTCCAACCATTTGGTACAAACTAAGAAGAATGCCCTTTTTTGACGAATAAACTGAGAATACACCCTTTTTGCAGAGTTGATGACACTCTGCGTTCAAATTGTTAGATTTATCCGAACCTCCAGCGGAGTGCGCTAGGGGGATCCAATGCCCCCCTTCCTATTTAACCTAGTAGTGGAAGCTCCCGTGGCTATCCTTGGCGGGCCAAGGCGGTCGAACATATTCGCAGTGTATGTCCTCACCTCATCGGTGATGGTGCGATTACCCACCCCCAGTGCACTGATGATACCATCCTGATGGTGCGGGGTTCGGATGAGGACATCCAATACCTGAAGTTTCTCCTACTTTGCTTTCAGGAGATGTCCGGTCTAACTATCAACTTCGCTAAAAGTGAAGTCGTGATTATGGGATACTCAGAGGGTGCGGATTGTGGATGGCCTTAATTGTCGTTTGGGCTCCTTCCCCACTACCTACCTGGGGTGCCCATTAGCGACTCTCGTCTTCAGAAAAAGGATCTCCGCCTTACCATAACCACGGTCCAACACTGGGTGGAGACTTTGCAGGGGAGGTGGCTCGCGGCTAGGGTAGTCCTGATCAATTCTTCCATGACCAGCCTCCTGATGTATTTGATGGGATTCTATAGCTTTCACGAATCCATTCACCACGACATTGCCAAATAGTAGTCCCGCTTCTTTTGGGCCGGCAAAGGCGACAAACAAAAGTACCACATGGTCAAATGGGAAATCTTCAAGCTCAAGGATCAAGGTAGCTTGGGAGTTATTTCGTCCAAGCGGATGAACATCGCCCTTCTTTCCAAATGGCTTTGGAGAATAGCCATGGGAGAAGGCGGAATGTGGCTGAACATTCTCCACGCAAAATATCTACGCGGTCAACCGTTGGCATTTGCGTCGCGGACAGGAGGCTCCCAGTTCTAGAGAGCAATAATACAACTCCTCCCTGTTCTCTGTATCGGCTCTTCCATCTTGGAAGGATCTGGAGTTAGTACCCTATTTTGGCTTGACCATTGGTCGGGCTTCAAGCCATTCGCGGAACGCTTCCCATTGATATTAAACATATGTGCGATACGCCACATCTTGATGGAGGAGGCTCTTGGCAACCTTGACTTTAGGCACACCATTGGTCCGCGGAGTGGGAACAACGGGAGGAGCTCCTCGACTGCGTGGCGCTTCATACTCCCTCTCTCAAGAATGATTCCATTGCATGGCATCTAGAGCCGAATGGGTTATTTTCGTCTAAATCTCTATTCAAGGCCATTGCGGCCACCCCAGGTCCGGACGAACTTAATCTCCTTCAGGAGATGGAAGTGCATATGATGATTAGGATCTTCCTTCGGCAATTGGTCCGAGGCCGACTACCCTCGGGTGCTGAGGTTCGCAAACGCAACGGACCTAGCAATGGAAATTTCCCACTATGCGACACTCCGGAAGATTCCAACCACATAATCTTCACGTGCCCGGCTACAGTTTTCCTATGGAGCTGCCCTCAGGAGGGGATAGGTGGCGGTTGGTGCCATGGAAACCTCCCGGATATGTTTCGAGAAGTCCTCAATCTACCACCCAGCTAGTGGCCCACCATGTGGATGGTAGTCAGTGCCTTGACCTGGACATTATGGAACATTTGCAACAAGCTAGTGACTGAACATGTGATTCCGCGCAGTGTGACTGGCGCTATCTACAATTTGTGTGGCTTCTTACAGCTATGGAGACCACTGAGTAAGCGGTGCGCTCGAGACAACATCGGCAGGATCATCGCCGACCTCACTCGCGCCGTACGGGGCTTTCTCCGACTCCGTCTCCGCCGCCCAAGCCAGATTAGCGTGTTTTGTTCCTTTGTAGGGGTTGTTATGATGTGCCCCAGCCTATCTTTTCTTCTAGATTTGGAAATCTTGCATTTGCTTTGCTACTTTCGTCTTTAAGTTTGGGGGGGGGGGCACGTGCCCCCTTTAATACCTTTTTTAAGGGGGTGCTCCTTTTATTACCACAATTTTGAATTTGGAGTACTGTGAGAAAGACCTGTATAAGGGTGATGACCCAGAAGTATGGGGGATCTATTGTAGTCCTTTTGATAAGTAAGAGTTTCGAACCCAACGAGGAGCAGAAGGAAATTACAAGCGGTTTTCAGCAAGGTATTCTTTGTAAGCACTGAAATTATTGGTAACAGATAGTTTTGTGATAAGATAATTCGTAACAAGTAACAAGTAACAAAACTAACTATGGTGCGGCAAGGTGGCCCAATCCTTTTTGTAGCAAACGACAAGTCTGGACAAACTCTTATATAAAGCAAAGCGCTCCCGAGGACACTTGGGAATTACTGTCAAGTTAGTTTCATCATGCGCATATGATTCGCGTTCGTTAATTCGATAATTTGATATTTGGGTGGACCGGTGCTTGGGTGCTGTCCTTCCTTGGACAAGCCTCCCATTTATGATTAACTCCTCTTGCAAGCATCCGGAACTACGAAAGATGAATTAAGATAAATCTAACCATAGCATGAAACATATGGATCCAAATCAGCCCCTTGTGAAGCAACGCATAAACTAGCGTTTAAGCTTCTGTCACTCTAGCAACCCATCATCTACTTATTACTTTCCAATGCCTTCCCCTAGGCCCAAATCATGGTGAAGTGTCATGTAATCGACATTCACATAACACCACTAGAAGAAAGACAACATACATCTCATCAAAATATCAAACGAATACCAAATTCACATGATTACTTATAACAAGACTTCTCCCATGTTCTCAGAAACAAACATAACTACTCACAAAGCATATTCATGTTCATAATTAGAGGAGTATTAATTATCATTAAGGATCTGAACATATGATCTTCCACCAAATAAACCAACTAGCATCAACTACAAGGAGTAATCGACACTACTAGCAATCCACAAGTACCAATCTGAGGTTTTGAGACAAAGATTGGATACAATAGATGAACTAGGGTTTGAGAGGAGATGGTGTTGGCGAGCATGTTGATGGAGATTGACCCCCTCTCGGTGAGAGGATCGATGGTGATGACGATGGCGAGTATTTCCCCTCCCGGAGGGATGTTTCCCTGGCAGAACAGCTCCGCCGGAGCCCTAGATTGGTTCTGCCCAGGTTCTGCCTCGAGACGGCAGCGCTTCCTCCCGAAAGCTTCCTTCTTTTTTTCCAGGTCAAAACACACCATATAGCAGAAGATGGGTGTCAGAGGCCTGCTAGGGGGCCCACAAGGACGGAGGGCGCGCCAACGCCCTCCATCGTTGTGGATGGCAGGTGGCCCCCTTCTCGTGCTTTCTTCACCCAATATTTTTTATGTTTTCCAAAAATATTCTCCGTGAAGTTTCAGGACTTTCGGTGTTGTGCAGAATAGGTCTATAATATTTTCTCCGTTTCCAGTCCAAAATTCCAGCTGCTTGCATTCTCCCTCTTCATGTAAATCTTATAAAATAAGAGAGAAAAGGCATAAGTATCACTACTGTAGGATGCTGCTAACGCGGCACTACAATCAGAGACCCTTCGACGAAACTATGTGCTATGCAATAATCGCAAATGGTGGTGCAAAAAACCCGTCAAAAAAGGTGTAAAACGTTTGCGATGGCAGACACATCAAACACGGTTCAGATTTTACTTGTGTGTGCGATGCTGGGCATACGGTTGATCCACCTGAACTGTTTGCAATGAGGAAGAACAACAGAAACGGGCAGCCATATCAATGTGTGTGCGATATACGGCATATAGTTTGCTCTGATGAACTGTGAGCTATTAGGGAATGCAACAGAAACGGTCAGCCAGATCAAGGTGTGTGTGATATACAGCATACGATTCGCTCGGACAAACTGTTTTCGATTAGGTAAGAGAACGGAAACGGTTCATCTTAACAAGATGTGTGTGATATGCGACATTTGCGATCATCCAAAAGAACACAAATGATTCATGTAAACCAGAAGTGTGATACACAGCAAACAACCCACTCGGATGAACTGTTTGCAATGAGAAATTGTAACACAGACGGTTACTATAGTAAGTTCGTGTGCGATTTTGTTCATACAAAAAAAACTTTGAAAGATGCAAACTAGTTGCTTGCGGTGGCTAGGAGTATCGCACACGATGCGTCTGCGAGTACTCGTGTGCTATGATTAGTAAGTTACACATATGTTTCTTTATGTTAACATGTGTGTGAATTTGCAATATGGATAGTTAATAAGCAAATGCCTTCTGGACATCGAGCACACGCTTAAACCCAAAGAACTGTGTATGATACTAACACTTTCCATGAAAATTTAAGAATTTGGCTAACAACATTTGAGTAACATATATATAGTGGTTACACTATTTGACAAAAGGACGATCTTCGTAACACGATTTTGATAACCATATGGTCCATATCTAGATACTTAACATGTAACAACTATCACATTTTAAGAGGCTAACGGCCAACAACCATATGGTCCATGTCTACATACTTAACATAGTAACAGCTAGCACATTTTAAGAGGCTGAGGGCCAACAACCACAACTATCCGCTGGAAGCAGATTGATCACGGCGACCCGGCATCTCGTCAATGAAAAGGAAGAGCCCTCCTGTGCCTTGATAGAGCATGAGTAGAACAGTGTCTCCAATTTTCTAATATGGATGCATTGCCACGACAAGCGAGAACTTGTTAATTTGAATGGTTCTATTTCTGCGAGAAATGCAGTACCTTGCAATCACTTTGGCGTTATTAGCAGGCACAAGTGTAATTCAACCACGTCGAGAAATCGAACCAGGAACTGCTACAACGGGCAATTTTTGTTGAAATGTAGAATAAAATTCAATTGTAACATATCGTTGAAGATATATATAGTTTATGAGCATCAAATTAAAATAAGACTTTTTACCAGCGTTTTGTGCACACAATTGGTCTTGTTTAATGTGTGCACCATAGGTATAATTAATCCCATCCAAAATCATGCGTCGTACGTTGTGCTATCTCTGTCAGATTATCAACAAAGTTTATGACATGTTTCAAGTCCTTCTAGTGAAATTTGGTACGCTTAGTAACATACAGACCGTTCACTATGCATCCAACATACCCTGCTTGAAAGGTGGAAATGTATTATTTATTCCGAACATGGAGAAGAATATATAGTGCACATAATTTGGTAAATAGAATTTGTTATTGCCTAGGAACGGAGTTATAAAATGAAATCACAATTGGTTGCTTAAATAGTGATCAATTAGTCAGAACAAATACCCCGATTTTGCTAAGTAATATGACAGCATGGAGAAAGTTGAAAGGACACTAACCTTGATCAGACTTTGATCGGCTGATGACGTTGGGGAAGTAACATCCATGTTAGTTAGACCAGGCTGTGGTGGACGCACTAGAATTTTATTGCCAGCTTTCAGTTCATAACACTTAGACATTTTTCTCCAAAGGTCCGCATTAAAATAGGAGTGACCATCTTTATCAAGTTTTACACTAACCGTCATTGCATGTCCATGTTGCGTTGTCAATATGACATCCTGGGAGTCATCAACAAAGTTTTGGCATAGGCCACGATCAGAATTTCGCGCGTACCTGGACACCAGGGTCTTATTACCAAGGGCGATTGTTCGACCCGTTTTCATAAAGACCGAACACCTTAGGGAGTGTTCAGCGTCTCGAGTTAGGCCTTATATGCATCAGCTCTGAATGATGTCTTTGGTCAAATGTTGGGTTTGCCCGGCTCCTGTGTTTTGCCGCCTTACGTTCTGCTCTATCGGCTAATGCGGCACCAGGAGAACTCTTCGATTGTGCCCGGTTCGCCAAAGCGAGCACCTCAGTAGAGAAAGCCGAAAACTGACTGTCATGATATAGCGTGAGACTGGTCAACCACTCGATGACCCGCTGGAATCTTTAGAATTCCTCCGCATTGACGAAGGGCCGTTTCCCGGTCAGGCACATACGCGCCCCGAATTCGGGTGAGCGCGGTGCCCCTAGGGGCTATATAGTAGCCCCACTGTCGAACTCCTATGGCTAAGTGAAAGTGATAAAGCATTATAGTCTGGTTGCCTAGTTTGCTACGCTATCACCTCCTTTGTAGGATCAAGACATTGGATCAAGTGTGAAAAGGCGCTTTCTGCAAACACCCCGCATTATATGCGTGGGTGCTGAGCCAAAGACTGCTATCTTTCAGGTTATATACACATATACATTAACGGCTGCACAGGAGGTATTTTAATTCTTGAGGGCACAAGTATAAAAAGCTTTTATATTCCATCGAAACATTGTTTCACAATAATACATGTTATTCGAACATAATATCCTTCGAGCACTGCGTCTCTATTAAACGAGCGCCCTGCAGAACTTCCTAAAAATAGTGCTCGACGGGTACTCGGCTTCCGTCTGAATCTTGGGATGCAACATCGGTGGCCTTCATCTCCGCCCAGTATGTCTTGACACGGGCAAGAGCCATCCGCGCACCCTCTATGCATGTTGACCGCCTCATTGCTTTGATATGCGGCACCGCACCAAGGAACTGTTGCACCAAGCCAAAATAACTCTTCGGCTCGGGCCTTTTCGGCCACAAATGAGTCACGACATTCTTCATGGCAAGTCCGGACAACCTATTCAGCTCCGCCCATTCGACCAAACGATCAGTTAATGGAAGTGGACGCTCGGGATTACGGAATTGCGACCAAAAAAGCTCTTCCATCTCGTGATCCTTTTGATCTCCGAAGTGTTCGGCCGCGTCCGCGGCAGCCGCCAAGTCCAGATAAGCATCCTCACTACTCCACAGCCGGTCCAGCTGAGCATATTTAGGATCCGTGAACTTCCTCCGTAGCAGAAAGGGCTTTCCAGCCGCGATATCTCTGGCCTGACGTAGCTCCTCCTTCATAGGTCTCATCGCAGAGCGAGCATCCTTGGCCTCGGTGGTGGCCTTCTACAGGTCCTCTTGCTCCGCTCGACCTTCTTTTTCAAGAAGCTCGCAGCGGTCGGTAGCATTCTTCAACTTCACGGCCATCTCGGCTATTTCCTTCTTGCTTAGGCAGTGAGCAGCCTATTCGGCTTTTAGCTCTTCGGCCGCCTTTAAGGCAGCAGCGTCACTTTTTCTGGCCTGCTCCTTGGCTCGGGCAAGCTCCGCCCGAAGGTTCTCCATGGCAGCGGCACCATCTGCATCAAGCATACATGTGGTAAGGCACGGGCATCAAGCTCCCTTACAGGTGTCCGCGGAGAAACCGCATACCTTGTGAATCGTCAAGCCGCTTATTGACAAGCGCGATGTCGGCATCCGCCACGTCAAGTTGCAGCTTTAGTTCGGCAAATTCATCAGTCCGGCTAGCCACCGGACGCTCCGCCACCTACATAGGAAGGGCGACATATTATAACCTGGGATTATGATCCTCGGCGCGCTGTCATTCTTGACAAACGCACCGAGTCTCAGGGGCTACTATCTACACAGGGCGCATCTTATATATGCGGAACCGTCAAAAGGTACATCATTGCACGTACCTCAAAACTTGTCAGTAAACTTCTAGCGGCCTCGTACAACCCGCTTTCCGCGGACGAAATTTTTTCAATCACCGTACCCATCAATGCACGGTGATCCTCTGAGATAGATGATGAAGTCATGTACCTGGGGTAGGGTCATAGACCTGCCCAAAGGTACCCTCCACAAGGACACTCGCGAGAGAAGCAACCTTCCAGTCGACTTGGTAGGTTTCCACTCGACAGATTCAAAGACACTCGACCATGAAGACCCACTCGACCACCGGGAGTCCAAGAGCCACTCGGTGTCCAAACGGTGTGTAGTTAAATAGTCTTTATGGTCATAATGATACTTTATGTAAGGCGTTACCAGTAACGCCTAGCCTTAACGTACCTTAAACCCTCTTACGTGGGCTGGCTGGGGTCTGGCGCACTCTATATAAGCCACCCTCCACAGTAGAGGGGTTCGCACTCAGTAACACATATGCAAATAATCCAGTCGACCTCCTCCGGGCTCCGAGACGTAGGGATATTACTTCCTCCGAGAAGGGCCTGAACTAGTAAATCCCTTGCGTATACAACTACTCCATAGCTAGGATCTTGCCTCTCCATACCTACCCCCATTCTACTGTCAGACTTAGAACCACGATAGTTGGCGCCCACCTTGGGGCAGGTGTTCTAGCGATTTGTTGGAGAAGTTGGGATTCTTTCGATCTCCTACATCATGGTTTCAGGTGGAGTTCTGGTCGACGGTCACGAGATCCGTCTCGGTGCGCTCACGTTCGTCGCCAACGACTCCGCTTGGCTTCAGGAGGCTCCACTCGACGTGGACGCGCTCCCCGTCCGCGGGGCGACGCACTTTCGCGCGTGTATCCGCGGCGTCCTCCTCATGGCAGAACCGTCGACCCAAAGATGGGTCGGCTCCTGCCGCCCCGCCCTCGGGCCTCCCGCCGCGCAAGCTGCCCGGCCGGTCGAGGCTTCAGCGATGGTTGAGACATGCGGTGGCCCGCCAGTCGGCCACCCCCCAAGTCGCGGCGATCGAGTCCGACGAATCTCTCTACAGCATGTTCGACCTGTCGACTGGCTCCGCAGAGACTGCGTCCGAATGCGATAGCAGTGTCCCGGCGGCAGAGGTTCTGATGGTCGATGGACCACGCAGTCCCCCCGGATTCACCCGCACCAACGGAGGTGACGGTGGAGGCGATCCGGAGCAAGCCCACGAAGAGTACCTGTCCGAGCCCCTCACTTCGCTCCAGAGGGAGGAGCTTCGCCATCGGAACATGGATGCACTTCACACTCCTATCGTTGGAGAAACCCTCGAGGCTCGTGCCTTGGAGGATGCGCGCTTGGCCAACCTGGCTGAGCGCACTCGACTGGAGAACCTTCAGCGAGTACTCGGCGGTAGCGTGCGACCAAGGGTTCCGAATCCGGTGACGTCGGCTCTTTCAGCCACCAACTCAGGTATATCAAACTCCGATTCAGAATTTAGCAGTCGCCCGTGATAGCAGAGTCAATTCAGCCTTCCCAAATGGAGGCAGGTAGAGGTTTGCTGCAAATCAGAGATCTGCTCCGGGCGGCAGGAGACCAAAACTCAGTTGTATCACAGTCGCGGAACAGGATTCACAGCCGATCCGTCGCTGCGAATTCAGTCCAGTCGGCCCATAGTCCGAGATCGCCCCCAAGGCGTGAGGAACGTGGGGGCCAGCATGATGATCAGTACAAGAGCCGCGAGCAGTATGAGCACCGATTCGATCGCAATGATCGACGTCGAGTGCCCACTCCTCCCCCAAGGGGTGGATCATACGCTCCTCGGCAGCAGGATGACAGACGCCAGCACAGTGTTGGGCGAAGAGTTCCAGTCTACTCCAGGGAACCAGGCTTTGATGCGAGATCTATTATCGTTCAAGGTTTGGTCGACAGGAACAGAGCTCACCGAGACGGCCATGATAGAGATGTTCCCTCCAGCAGCAGAGTTCATGTCTCGGGACCAGAGTGTTTCAGCAGAGCCATCGAGCATGGTGATTCCTCCCAATTTCAGGTTGGCGATCGAGTCAGTAAGTTCACTGGTGAATCCAAGCCTGACACTTGGCTTGAAGATTACCGAGTGGCTGTTCAGATCGGCGGCGGCAACAATGAGGTAGCCATGAAGCATTTGCCTCTTATGTTGGAGGGTTCAGCCAGAGCGTGGTTGAATCAGTTAGCACCAGAAGATTTACACTTGGGAAGATCTTGCCCAAGTGTTTGTCAGACATTTGAAGGGACTTGCAAACGACCAAAGAGGATTGACGGAGTTGCGATGCGTGTGTGCAAAAGTCGAGTGAAACTTTGAGAGATTATATCCAGAGGTGGATCACTTTGCACCACACAGTTGAGAATGTATCCGATCACCAGGCGATCTGTGCCTTCAAAGAAGGTGTCAAGAACAGAGAGTTGAGTTTGAAATTCGGTCGAACCGGAGATATGACCCTCAGTCGGATGATGGAGATTGCCACCAAGTATGCAAATGGTGAAGAAGAGGATCGGCTCCGGAGTGGTAAATACAAATCGGCCGCCAATGAGGCCGGCGGAGGAAATTCCAGTCGGAAGCAGAAGCGCAAAGCCGAGCCAGCTGCTCCCGGACAAGCCTTGGCTATGACCCCAGGAAAGTTCAAGGGGAAACCCAAGGGTCCTTGGAACCCCAAGAAAGTGAAAGACTAGGATGGAAACGACGTGTTGGATTTGCCATGTCATATTCACACGAAGAAAGATGAAGAGGGTAAACTCATTTACCCGAAACATACCACTCGACAGTGTCGGCTCTTGATTCAGCAGTTCCAAGGGAAACAACCCAAGGATAAGGATAAGGAGACAGACTAAGTTGAGGACAAAGACGACAGTGACGATGGATATCCCCAGGTCAATTCCACCCTGATGATTTTTGCTGACGTCGAAAGCAAAAGTCGATTGAAGGTTATCAATCGGGAAGTGAACTTGGTTGCTCGTGACGCCCAATTATCTGAAATGGTCCCGCATCGCCATCACATTCGACCAGTCGATCACCCAACGCACATTGCCACCCCTGGGAGGCAAGCGTTGGTGGTCGACCCGGTCGTCGAAGGCACTCGACTGACCAAAGTTCTGATGGATGGTGGTAGTGGCTTGAACATATTGTACGCAGAGACGTTGAAAGGGATGGGCATTCCGATGTCCAGACTCAGTACCAGTAACATGAGCTTCCACGGAGTCATTCCTGGAAAGAAGGCTGAGTCACTCGGCCAAATTGCTCTTGATGTAGTTTTTGGTGATTAGAAGCACTTCCGGAAAGAAAAGTTGACCTTTGAGATCGTGGATTTCCAGAGCGCTTATCACGCTATTCTGGGAAGGCCAGCATATGCACATTTCATGGCCCGACCATGTTACGTGTATCTTAAATTGAAGATGCCTGGTACCAAGGGCGTGATCACTATTACGGGCAATCGGAAGAAGGCGGAAGAGTGCTTCCAGGAAGGCTCTAAGATCGCCGATGCTCAGTTGGCAGTGGTTGAGCTACAAGAGTATCAGAAAACTGCAGATCCGAGTGATTTGTTGCGAGCTAAGAAGCCTGCTACGGAGTCGGCTTTTCAAATGATCGTGAGACGAAACAGGTTCACATTCACCCGACCGATCCCAATGCTGCTCCGACCAACATCTCAACAACACTCGACTCAAAATAGGAAGAAGCGCTCATCCGGTTCCTCCGTGAGAATCGGGACATCTTTGCATGGAAGCTTCACGACATGCCGGTGTTCCTGTGGAGTCGGCTGAGCATCGCCTATGAGTCGACTCAAAATTCAAACCGGTTAAAGAATATCTTGGCGGTCCGCCGTCCAGAAGAGAAAGGCCATTGGCGAAGAAGTGGCTCGGCTTTTAGCGGCAGAGTTCATCCGAGAGATCTACCACTCCGAGTGGCTCGCCAATGTTGTAATGGTCCCCAAGAAGGACAAATCGTTGCGCATGTGCATCGATTTCAAGCATATCAATCGGGCCTGCCCGAAAGATCATTTCCCTCTTCCTCGCATTGACCAAATAGTCGACTCAACTGCAGGATGTGAGAGGTTGTCTTTTTTAGACGCTTATTCCGGGTACCATCAGATCCGTCTGTATGGAC
The DNA here is from genome assembly GCA_021605145.1 of Aegilops bicornis. Classification (NCBI taxonomy): domain Eukaryota; kingdom Viridiplantae; phylum Streptophyta; class Magnoliopsida; order Poales; family Poaceae; genus Aegilops; species Aegilops bicornis. Next base: position 689,734,064 of record CM038674.1, read on the forward strand.
CTGATGAGATTAAAACAACATTCATCACTCCATTCGAGTGCTTCTGTTATGTCACCATGCCATTCGGTCTCAAGAATGCCGGAGCCACATTCATGAGGATGATTCAGAAGTGTTTGCTCACTCAAATCTGTCGGAATGTGGAAGCGTACATGGATGATATAGTGGTCAAGTCACGAAGGGTTCCGACCTGTTGACTGACCTTGCTGAAACATTTGCCAATCTCAGGAGGTATGATATCAAGCTTAACCCATCAAAGTGCACATTTGGAGTTCCTGGTGGAAAGTTACTCGGTTTTCTCGTTTCTGAGCGAGGAATCGATGCTAACCCCGAAAAGGTTGGCACTATACTCCGAATGAAGCGCCCTGTGCGTGTGCACGATGTCCAGAAGCTTACTGGATGCTTGGCCGCTTTAAGTCGATTCATCTCTCGCCTCGGTGAAAAGGCATTGCCTCTTTACCGATGGATGAAGAAGTCGAGACAAGTTCGAGTGGACTCTAGAAGTCGATGCAGCGTTTGCGAGCTAAAAGCTCGCTCTCCACCCAGCCGGTGCTTGCTGCTCCTATCAAGAAGAGCCTTTGCTGCTTTACATTGCAGCCATTGGACAAGTCGTCGCACTGCATTTACTTACGGTCGAGCGGAAGAAGAAGGAAAAGCCTTCAAAGTTCAACGCCCAGTTTATTATCTTTCTGAAGTGTTGACCCCATCAAAGCAAAGATACCCTCACTATCAGAAGCTTGTTTATGGGATCTATATGACCACAAAGAAGGTTGCTCATTATTTCTCTAATCATTCCATTACAGTCGTCAGCGACGCCCCATTGTCGGAAATTCTTCATAACAGAGATGCAACTGGTCGAGTGGCAAAATGGGCGATTGAACTCCTTCCCCTTGATATCAAATTTGAGGCAAAGAAAGCCATCAAGTCCCAAGCAATAGCAGACTTCCTCGCCGAGTGGACTGAACAGCAGCTTTTGACTCAAGTTCACTCGGAGCACTGGACTATGTTTTTCGACGGTTCCAAGATGTTGAACGGTTCTGGTGCGGGGGTTGTATTGGTTTCCCCCCAAGGAGATAAGCTCAAGTATGTTCTCCAGATTCACTTTGATTCTTCCAACAACGAAGCAGAATATGAAGCACTCCTGTATGGGTTGCGTATGGCCATTTCACTCGGCGTCCGTCAGCCTTATGGTTTACTGGCGACTTCGGATCTGGTTGTTAATCAAGTGATGAAGGAGTGGAATGTCGAAGCCCAGCTATGACAATTCTTTATGTCTGCAGTGAGAAAGCTGGAGAAGAAATTGAGGGTTAGAGCTTCATCATATACCCCGGTGAAAAATCAAGTCATGGATGATTTGGCGAAGATAGGGTCCAAGAGGGAAGCCATTCCAAAGAATGTATTTTTGGAGCACATCCATGCACCATCAGGAGGATCCTTTCACAGAAGAAGCCCCGCAGCAAAAGAGTGCCAATGATCCGACTGAAGTTGAGGTCCCAGCCGTGGTCGACCTGATTATGGAAGTTGTGGTCATCACTCCCGATCGACAAAGGCCGTACATCGCATATATCCTAAGGAAAGAGCTCCCAGAGAATGAAGAAGAGGCTCGACAGATCGTTCGTCGATCCAAGGCCTTTACAGTGATCAAGGGACAGTTGTTCAGAGAAAGCGTGACTGGAGTCGGCCAGAAGTGTATCACGCTAGAAGAAGGTCAGATAATTCTTGAGGATATCCACTCGGGGACCTGTGGCCATCATGCGTCCTCCCGGACCATCGTGGCTAAAGCATACCGAGCGGGGTTTTACTGGCCGAAAGCAAATGAAATGGCAAAAGAAATAGTTGACAAGTGTGAAGGGTGTCAGTTCCATTCCAACATGTCACACAAGCCCGCCTCAGCCTTGAAGACCATTCCACTCGTCTAGCCCTTCACTGTTTGGGATTTAGACATGATTGGACCACTGAGAACTGGTAGAAGCGGCTTCACTCATTTGCTAGTAGCAGTTGACAAGTTCACCAAGTGGATCGAAGCCAAGCCCATCAAGAACCTCGATGCATGCACTCCTATCAGTTTCATCAGAGAGTTGATATTCAGATATGGAGTTCCGCATAGCATCATCACCGACAATGGGTCAAACTTCGATAACGACAAGTTCAAGGCCTTCTGCGCCTCTCAAGGCACGCGGGTCGACTATGCTTCAGTTGCTCATCCTCAATCGAATGGACAAGCAGAATGTGCAAACGGCCTCATTCTCAAAGGGCTGAAACCACGGCTGATGCGTGATCTCAAGCACGCATGGCAGGAGCTTAGTCGACGAACTTCCATCAGTTCTCTGGGGATTGAGGACCACTCCTAATCGGTCGACCGAGAACTCCATTCTTCCTGGTCTATGGAGCTGAAGCGATTCTGCCGGTGACCTGCTTCACAATGCGCCTCGAGTCGAACTATACTCACGAAGAAGAAGCGGAACAAGCCCGGCAAGATGTAGTCGACCTCTTGGAAGAGGAGAGAAATGGCCCTGATCCGCTCGACTATCTATCGCCAAGATTTGCGTCGATTCCACGCCGTAAATGTGAAGAGTCGAGCCTTCCAAGAGGGAGATTTAGTCCTCCGAGTGGATCAACGAAACCACACAAGCTCGCTCCCACTTGGGAAGGTCCCTTCATCGTCACAAGAGTTCTCCACAACAGAGCGTATCATCTCTACAACGTTGATCGCCAGATCGACGAGCCTCGAGCTTGGAATGCGGAGCTGCTCCGCCCCTTTTATACTTAAATACTCACTCGGTTGAGATGTAATAAAAGTACTTTTGTAGTTCGCTATCTAAGACAAGAATGTTATGATTTTCCCAGTGATTATTATTACTTCTTGTTGAAATTTCCCCCAGCGGGTGGCTTAGCCGCGAATCCGGTTCGCCTAAGTTTGTAAATAAAAAAATCCTTTCCGAGTGGCGAGCCAGTCTCTCACTCGGGGGCTTAGCTGCGAATCCGCTTCGCCTAAGTATTCAAAATCCTACTGAGTGGTGAGCCAGCCTTCCACTCGGGGGCTTAGCTGCAGTCCAAGTACTCGCCTAAGTATTCAAAATCCTACCAAGTGGTGAGCCAGCCTCCCACTCGGGGGCTTAGCTGCAGTCCAAGTACTCGCGTAAGTATTCAAAATCCTACCGAGTGGTGAGCCAGCCTCCCAATCGGGGGCTTAGCTGCAGTCCAAGTACCCTCCTAAGTATTTAAATCCTACCGGGTAGAGAGTCAGCCTCTCACTCGGGGGCTTAGCAACAGCCCAAGGATTCACCTTAACATCCAAAATAATGAACGCTTCAAGAAGGCGGCAGGTGCAGGTCGACTGCTACCTTCTCCTTCAAAGCTACACCATAAAAATCCTACCGAGCGGAGAGCAAACCTCCCACTCGGGGGCTTAGATGCAGCCCAGTGCTCGCCTAAGTAATAGAAATCCTACCGAGTGGAGAGCAAACCCCCCACTCGGGCTTAGCTGCAGCCAGTGCTCGCCTAAGTAATAGAAATCCTACCGAGTGGAGAAAATCTCCCACTCGGGGCTTAGCTGCAGCCAGTGCTCGCCTAAGTAATAGAAATCCTACCGAGTGGAGAGCAAACCCCCACTCGGGGCTTAGCTGCAGCCAGTGCTCGCCTAAGTGATAGAAATCCTACCGAGTGGAGAGCAAACCTCCCACTCGGGGGCTTAGCTGCAGCCCAGTGCTCGCCTAAGTAAGCAATCCATCCAAATCCGCAAGGACGACGAGGTGCAGGTCGACTGCTACCTTCTCCTTCGGAGCTTCGCCACAAGTACAACGTGCGGTCCATCCCAATCCGCAAGGACAAGAGGTGCAGGTCGACTGCTACCTTCTCCTTCGGAGCTTCGCCACAAGTACAATGTGCGGTTCATCCCAACCCACTTAAGAGCAGCGAGGTCGATCGCGATCATGCTCCATCTCTACCGCAGGATAGATGAAGCACAAGTCGACTGGAGTTTCAACGGAATATCTTCCGAATGAGGAACAAAGTTCTCTCGAAGGCAAATAAAGCATGTTCAAGGATAAATCAAGTTCGGATAAACGTCCTACGGATCCAAAGGTGCTTAGGCATTAAGCCTGTTAAAGTTTGTCGGTTACAAAAACCACTCGGCATTCCTAGGCAAATTTAAGGTGGGACTTAGAAGTTTTTTACTCCTCCGGCGGAGGACTGTAAGGTGCAACAAACTGGTCGAGGTCGATTCCGTCGGCAATACGGGTAGCAGTAGCGATGAAAGTCTCCATGAAAGATCTGAAGTCGTACTTCCTGGTGTTGGCAACTTTGAGGGACACCAGCTTGTCCTCTTGCGCTTCCTTGCAGTGGACACGAACCAGAGACAGAGCAACATCAGCACCACACCTGGCAGAAGACTTTTTCCATTCTTGCACTCGACTTGGAATCTCATTCAGTCGAGTCATTAAGGATTCAAGGTCATTCTGAAGTGTCTGATCTGGCCAGAGAGTTGAGTTGATCCGCGACACTGCAGATTTCAGGCGAGCAAGATAATCCACCACGCTAGCAACGCGAGATTCCAGTCAGAGCACATTCATAGCAGCATCGTCCTTCACAGGAGAGTTGATGGGGTCCAAGCTGGTTTCCACTCGACTGGTTTCTTCTTCGAAGTTTTGACAGAATTCTGAAAACACAGCTCAGACTCAAAATAACAATCATGCGATGAGCCTGTGATAGCAAGACAGTCGGGTAAAAAAGATTACCTTCAAGCATGAGAAACAGCTTCTTGGCGAGCCCTCCAAGATAAATCTCCAGGTCATTTCGCTTCCCCGCAGGTTGACCGGCCTTGTCAGACAGAGTAATCTTGTCGTTCTTCAGTCGACTAACTTCCTTGTTGGCCGCATCAAGAGCGGCTTTCAGCTTGGCATTCTCGTCTTCAAGTTTGTCGACTGAGGCAAGTTTCTCTTCAGCGAGCTTAGTTTTCTCCAAAGCCGCCTTCTATGCCTATGCAAGGTCAAGGTCCTTCTTCTTCATAGTCTCTTCCAGTTTATCTGCGAAGCAACAATGAGAACAGAGTTGAGAATGAACAAGAAAAACAAAGACAGTCGTCAAAGTTCTCACCAGCCATACATTTCGCTTCATCCTTCGCCTTTTGCAAATTCTCCTGAGCAAGCTTCAAGTCGCGGTTGAGCTGGATCTGTTTGTTCTCTAACTCAGTATAGCGAGCCACATGCTCGCAAGATTTCTACAAATAGTCAATCAACGAAAGACATCAAAGACAGATCACTTCTGAGTGATTAAGGAAAAATAGTAGCATTTCTAAGACTACAAATGAATCAAAACATTGACAAGAGTCTCGGGACTACACCCGGCAGTGCACTCAGCGTGCCCCACTGGTTTTACCAATTTGGTTCGACCGATCGACCAAAAGAGGCAAAAAGGTTATGATTCTAAAACCATGGCTAATTGTCGGCCGGTCACCGCAGAAAAAACAGTTCTTTAGACTATAGTCGACTGCACGCAGTCCACCATAGTCTCGGGGACTACACCCAGTGGGTGCACTCAGCGTGCCCCCACCATTTTTTACAGTTCCATTCGACTCGGTCCGACCAGGTCGAGTGAAGAAGTTCACAGTATAAAGACTATAGTCGACTGCACGCAGTCCACCATAGTCTCGGGGACTACACCCAGTGGGTGCACTCAGCGTGCCCCCACAAAAACTCAATCGACATACCCACCCAAAGGTGTACGGATATGGAAATATTCAGAAGAAGCAGTTTTGTAGCATATCCTAACAGAGCAAGCAGCGATCGACTTACTTGGACATTGCTGCGGAGAGCTGAACTAGCATCATAGGCCGCTGGTGGCTTCTCGGACTGCCTTCACTTGCTCCATCATGATCCCTGCACAGCGTATAGCCTCCTTAGCAGCACTCACTTGGTCTTCCGGGACGTGGTGTATAGCAAAGAGAGATGGTGGATCAGCGATCGGCGAAGTGGGTCGGGCACTTGTCGTGATGCTGCAAAAGACACGAAGCCCGAGTGGGGTTGCCTCCCTCGAGAAACCAGCGTCTCGGTATCGTCACGATGGAGCAGCCTTGCCAAGAGGCACCCTCTTGTTCTTCCTCTTCCTCAACGGGCGCTTCCTCGTCATCGTCGAGATCAATGACATGAGGCGGAACTACAAGAAAGATTGAAGTAAACATGGAAATCCAATCGACTAAAAGCGAAACTACAGAGATCATACCAAGGTTGGAGGTGGCAGCATCTTCCATTTCCTGATCTTAGGTGCAGGCTGAGGTCTCGGAGGTAGCGGCACTGTAGATTTCAAGAATCGGCTGATTAGTCATCAAGTCGACCAAAAGTTCACTCATGTTGAATAAGGAAATACAAGATTCTGCTGGCTACCCGGATATGGTGGGGATGACCATCCGCATCTTGGGCAGGGCCTTCGCCGGCTTTGACGACGTTGCTCGAGGTTGCTTCGGCGGTTTCTCAGTCGGCGCAGGGGAAGTTGTCCTAGGTCGCTTCGTCGACTGCCCAGTGGGCGCAACAGCTTTACTGCGCCCGGCCGCCGGGTCATGCGTCAACTTGGACCTTCCCTCCGAGCGGGGAGGATCGGCGTCTTCCTCCTCTTCCTCCTCTTCATCAGAGCTGTCATCCCCCTCATCCTCCTCGCCGTTGGACTCCCATTCCTCCTGGCTTTCGCCTCCGCTTCCTTCTTCTTCCTCGACTGGTTCCTGCACCTCGTTGGGCATCGAGTACATCTTAGTGGTGACCTAGAAGACAACAAAACAAGGCGAAAGTCAGTCGACGAATTGGCATCTGTACAGAATTAATGCAGCCGAATCATAGTCGGAGATAAGTGGTTGTACCTTGTCTACTTCGTAAGTCTGGTCGAGTGGTGGAATCCTCCTAGCTCCGCGAGGGTTATCTTTGTTTCCTGTGATGGCAGTCATCCACTTCTCCAGCGTGGCGTCATCGACCTCCTCTGGATGGACCCGAGTGGTATCATCTATACCAGAGTACATCCACATCGGATGACCTCGGTATTGGAGTGGCTGAATACGCCGTCGGAGGAAAACCTCTAGGAGATCCATGCCGGTCACCCCGTCGCGAATGAGCTGGACTACGCATTCCATCAACAATTTTACTTGGGCCTTCTCCTCTAGTAGCACCTTCAGGGAAGATGGCTCGTTCACTCGACTCATGGAGAAAGGAGGGAGTCCAGTCGACTGCCCCGGCGTCGGCTGGTCTTGGCAGTAGAACCAGGTCGACTGCTGCCCTCTAACCGAGTCGGGGAGAGTCATAGCCGGAAAAGCGCTCTTCCCCCTCATTTGGACCCTGAGTCCCCACACATCTGGATTACTTGGGTTCTCTCGTCATTCGGGTTCGTTTTCTTCACCGTCTGAGAGCGACAAGTGAATATGTGCTTGAAGAGGCCCAGTCAAGGCCGACAGCCCAAGAAGTTTTCGCATAACGAAATGAAAGCAGCAAGGTAGACAATGGAATTGGGAGTGAAATGATGGAGTTGCGCCCCAAAAAAGTTCAGAAACCCCCGGAAAAAAGGATTCAAGGCGAGAGAATCCCGATCTCGTGAGTGGCTAGGAGAACACACTCACCCTCTTGAGCTGCGGTTGCCACTCCGTTCCCGGAAGCCTCGCCGACCCATGGGGATCAGTCCTTCATTGGCCAGATCGGTGAGGTCCTTCTCGGTGATGGTCGGCGGATCCGATCTCCTGGACCCCAACCTTGCGGCAGTTTGGACCGCGAAGAAGATCCGCCCCGACTGGGCGCTCTTCCCTTAGCCTTCGCCGCCGCCTTCTTCACCCGTTCCAAGGCTGCGGTCTTCTCCTTCACCATGGTCGCCGGCGAAGCAAGTACTGAGCTGCGGCGTTGAACAGGCTAAGAGCCCAGCGAGAAGGTTTGGAGGCGGAGGGAGGGGAAGATTGAGGTCGCACTGTTCAAAATACCCTGTCAGATGCTTTATATGGGGCCGCTTCCGAGTGGCTGACCGGTAGGCCCAGGCAATCCCGTCGAATCCCGCAACAGGCGCGTACGCGATACGTGGCGAAAAAGGCGGCGCGAAGATCGAGGCGTCATCGTCTTATCCCATCCGAGTGCCGCAGTTTTCTCTGCTTCACGCGCTTCCCAAAATTCAGATCCCGCGAAATCCGCTAACCGCGGAGCAACCCGTCAGATAGCAGATTTCCTTCGATCCGTTGCTCGGAAATCCTCAAGTTCACAGAGTTCACTCGAAAAATGTGAAGAATGGATCAAGGCGACTGAAAGAGAAGTTGATGCCATCACTAAAAGGTCATTGATCCAGAGTAAGACACACTCGTAACACGAAGAACAGGTCGGAAAGATTATCAACTCCTTCCTCACTCAAACCTCGATCCATTCGGGGGCTAATGATGAAGTCATGTACCTGGGGTAGGGTCATAGACCTGCCCAAAGGTACCCTCCACAAGGACACTCATGAGGAGGCGACCTTCTAGTCGACTTGGTAGGTTTCCACTCGTGATTCAAAGACACTTTCGACCATGAAGACCCACTCGACCACCAGGAGTCCAAGAGCCACTCGGTGTCCAAGCGGTGCAGTAGTTAAATAGTCTTTATGGTCATAATGATACTTTATGTAAGGCGTTACTGATGAACGCCTAGCCTTAACGATACCTTAAACCCTCGCTAAGTGGGCTGGCTGGGGTCTGGCGCACTCTATATAAGCCACCCCTCCACGGTAGAGGGGTTCGCACCCCTGTAACACATACGCATATAATCCAGTCGACCGCCTCCGGGCTCCGAGAGGTAGGGCTATTACTTCCTCCGAGAAGGGCCTGAACTCGTAAATCCCTTGCGTATACAACTAGTCCATAGCTAGGATCTTGTCTCTCCATACCTACCCCCCATTCTACTGTCAGACTTAGAACCACGACAATAGACACTCGCCCGAGCAGACCCTTCAACTCCCCCGACCGTGCACCAGGAGGTGCCGGACTCGGCTGATGGCCTTTTTCGAAGGCCGGACACGGAGGGCTCTGGGGGGCCCTACGACCGCCCTCCACCCCTGCCGGATTCGGAGAAACCCTCGGCGACGACACCTCAGGATCGTCCGCCTCGCTAGGCGGATACGGCAGGGGGAGGCGTTCACTCTCCATCATCTCCGGACGAAGATCCCTCGAAGACGAGCTCACGAGAAGGGCTGAGATCCGAACTACAAGGTAAAATTTCGGTCATCTTCAGAAATAAAACAGGGATGTCTCTTATTTTAAAAAAACTCACCTCTCTACTTACGGCTCGCTGGAGGGCTGATCTCCTTGGGGAAATAATGCGGCCGGGGCATCTTCCGGCGCAGGACTGATAACCCACAAGTATAGGGGATCGCAACAGTTTTCGATAAGTAAGAGTGTCGAACCCAACGAGGAGCTAAAGGTAGAACAAATATTCCCTAAAGTTCTATCGACCACCGATACAACTCTCGTGCACGCGTTAAACTTCGGAAACAAGTATGAAACTAGAAGTACTTTGTAGGTGTTTTTGGATAGGCTTGCAAGAAAGTAAAGAGAACGAAAATAAAACTAGGGGCTGTTAAGGTAAAGACACAACTAAAGTAAATATAGCGAGTGTGGAAAAGTGATGGTAGGTGTGGCGAAATTGTCCCTTAAGCAATTGACTACCTTACTACACCGATAGCAAGTATCATGTGGGAGAGGCCACTGCTAGCATGTCATCCCTTACTTGGAATTCTATGCACTTATGATTGGAACTATTAGCAAGCATCCGCAACTACTAACGTTCATTAAGGTAAAACCCAACCATAGCATTAAGATATATTGGACCCCTTCAATCCCGTATGCATCAATTTCTATGCTAGGTTGAAGCTTCTGTCACTCTTGCCCTCCAATACATAGTCCTATCAACATACAACTAACCCTATGGTGTGATCCACGCGCGCGTTCATATGATGGGCACCAAAGGACAGCAACATAATGTTGGGGAACGTAGTAATTTCAAAAAATTTCCTACGCACATGCAAGATCATGGTGATGGCATAGCAACGAGAGAGGAGAGTATTGTCCATGTACCCTCGTAGACCGTAAGCGGAAGCGTTATGACAATGCGGTTGATGTAGTCGTACGTCTTCACGATCCGACCGATCCAAGTACCGAACGTACGGCACCTCCGAGTTCAGCACACGTTCAGCTCGATAACGATCCCCGGACTCCGATCCAGCAAAGTGTCGGGGATGAGTTCCGTCGACCTGACGGCGTGGTGACAATGATGATGCTCTACCGGTAGCGAGGCTTCGCCTAAACTCCATGACGATATGACCGAGGTGGAATATGGTGGAGGGGCACCGCACACGGCTAAGGAACGATCCGTAGATCAACTTGTGTGTCCATGGGGTGCCCCTGCCCCGTATATAAAGGAGTGGAGGAGGGAGGGCCGACCCTCTCTATGGCGCGCCCTAAGGAGTCCTACTCCCACCGAGTAGGATTCCCCTTCCTAGTCCAACTAGGAACCCTTCCATGTAGTAGGAGTAGGAGAGAAGGAAAGGGAAGAGAAGGAGAAGGAAGGAAGGTGCGCCCCCTCCCTAGTCCAATTCGGACTAGTCCAAGGGGAGGGGTGCGGCCACTCTTTTGGCCCTTTCTCTCCTTTCGCGTATGGTCCAAAGAGGCCCAATACGAATTCCCGTAACTCTCCGGTACTCCCAAAAATACCCGAATCACTCGGAACCTTTCCGAACTCCGAATATAGTCGTCCAATATATCGATCTTTACGTCTCGACCATTTCGAGACTCCTCGTCATGTCCCCGATCTCATCCGGGACTCCGAACTCCTTCGGTACATCAAAAACTCATAAACTCATAATATAAGCATCGCCGAAACCTTAAGCGTGCAGACCCTACGGGTTCGAGAACTATGTAGACATGACCTAGAACTATTCTCCGTCAATAACCAATAGCGGAACCTGGATGCTCATATTGGCTCCTACATATTCTACGAAGATCTTTATCGGTCAAACCGCATAACAACATACGTTGTTCCCTTTGTCATCGGTATGTTACTTGCCCGAGATTCGATCGTCGGTATCCAATACCTAGTTCAATCTCGTTACCGGCAAGTCTCTTTACTCGTTAAGTAATGCATCATTCCGTAACTAACTCATTAGCTACATTGCTTGCAAGGCTTATAGTGATGTGCATTACCGAGAGGGCCAGAGATACCTCTCCGACAATCGTAGTGACAAAATCTAATCTCGAAATACGCCAACCCAACATGTACCTTTGGAGACACCTGTAGTACTCCTTTATAATCACACAGTTACGTTGTGACGTTTGGTAGCACACAAAGTGTTCCTCCGGTAAACGGGAGTTGCATAATCTCATAGTTACAGGAACATGTATTAGTCATGAAGAAAGCAATAGCAATATACTAAACGATCAAGTGCTAGGCTAACGGAATGGGTCATGTCAATCACATCATTCTCCTAATGATGTGATCCCGTTAATCAAATGACAACACATGTCTATGGTTAGGAAACATAACCATCTTTGATTAATGAGCTAGTCAAGTAGAGGCATACTAGTGACTATATGTTTGTCTATGTATTCACACATGTATCATGTTTCCGGTTAATACAATTCTAGCATGAATAATAAACATTTATCATGAAATAAGGAAATAAATAATAACTTTATTATTGCCTCTAGGGCATATTTCCTTCAGTCTCCCACTTGCACTAGAGTCAATAATCTAGTTCACATCATCATGTGATTCAACACTTATATTCACATCTGTATGTGATTAACACCCATAGTTCACATCGTCATGTGACCAACACCTAAAGGGTTTACTAGAGTCAATAATCTAGTTCACATCGCTATGTGATTAACACCCAAAGAGTACTAAGGTATTATCATGTTTTGCTCGTGAGAGAAGCTTAGTCAACGGGTCTGTCACATACTGAGCCGTATGCATTTTGCAAATATTCTATGTCTACAATGCTCTGCACGGAGCTACTCTAGCTAATTGCTCCCACTTTCAATATGTATCCAGATTGAGACTTAGAGTCATCTGGATCAGTGTAAAAAGCTTGCATCGATGTAACTCTTTACGACGGGCTCTTTTATCACCTCCATAATCGAGAAATATTTCCTTAGTCCTCACTAAGGATGTTCTTGACCAATGTCCGGTGATCTACTCCTAGATCACTATTGTACTCCTTGCCAAATTCAGAGCAAGGTATACAATAGGTCCAGTACATAGCATAGCATACTTTATAGAACCTATGACTAAGGCATAGGGAATGACTTTCATTCTCTTTTCTATTTTCTGCCGTGGTCGGGATTTGAGTCTTACTCAATTTCACACGTTTGCAACACGAGGCAAGAACTTTTCTTTGACTGTTCCATTTTGAACTACTTCAAAATCTTGACAAGGTATGTACTTCTTGAAAAACTTATCAAGCGTCTTGATCTATCTCAATAGATCTTGATGCTCAATATGTAAGTAGTTTCTTGAGGTATTTCTTTGAAAAACTCCTTTCAAATACTCCTTTATGCTTTGCAGCATAATTTTACATTATTTCCGATCAACAATATGTCATTCACATATACTTATCAGAAATGTTGTAGTGCTCCCACTCACTTTCTTGTAAATACAGGCTTCTCCAAAAGTCTGTATAAAACCATATTCTTTGATCACACTATCAAAGCGTTTTATTCCAACTCCGAGATGCTTGCACCAGTCCATAGATGGATCGCTGAAGCTTGCACATTTTGTTAGCTCCTTTAGGATTGACAAAACCTTCTGGTTGCATCATATACAACTCTTCTTTAAGAAAACCATTAAGGAATGCAGTTTTGACATTCATTTGCCAGATTTCATAAAATGTGGCAATTGCTAACATGATTCGGACAGACTTAAGCAACGCTAGAGTTGAGAAAATCTCATTGTAGTCAACACCTTGAACTTGTCGAAAACCTTTTGCAACAAGTCGAGCTTTGTAGATAGTAACACTACTATCAGTGTCCGTCTTCGTCTTGAAGATCCATTTATTTAACTTGACTTGCTGATCATCGAGCAGGTCAACCAAAGTCCACACTTTGTTCTTATATATGGATCCTATCTCAGATTTCATGGCCTCAAGCCATTTCGCGGACTCTGGGCTCATCATCGCTTCCTCATAGTTCGTAGGTTCATCATGGTCTAGTAACATGACTTCCAGAACATGATTACCGTACCACTCTGGTGCGGATCTTACTCTGGAAGACCTACGAGGTTTTGTAGCAACTTGATCTGAAGTTTCATGATCATCATCATTAACTTCCTTACCAATTGGTGTAGAATCACTGGAACTGATTTCTGTGATGAACTACTTTCCAATAAGGGAGAAGGTACAATTACCTCATCAAGTTCTACTTTCCTCCCACTCACTTCTTTCGAGAGAAACTTCTTCTCTAGAAAGGATCCATCTTAGCAACGAATAACTTGCCTTCGGATCTGTGATAGAAGGTGTACCCAATAGTTACCTTTGAGTATTCTATGAAGACGCACTTCTCCGATTTGGGTTCGAGCTTATCAGGTGAAAACTTTTTCACATAAGCATCACAACTCCAAACTTTAAGAAACGACAGCTTAGGTTTACTGTTAAACTATAGTTCATACGGTGTCGTCTCAACGGATTTAGATGGTGCCCTATTAAACGTGAATGCAGCTGTCTCTAATGCATAACCCCAAAATGATAGTGGTAAACCGGTAAGAGACATCATAGATCGCACCATATCCAATAAAGTGCTTGATTTACTTTCGGACACACCATTATGTTGTGGTGTTCCATATGGCGTGAGTTGCGAAACTATTTCACATTGTTTCAAATGAAGACCAAACTCGTAACTCAAATATTCATCTCCACGATCAGATCGTAGAAATTTTATTTTTCTTGTTACGATGATTTTCCACTTCACTCTGAAATTCTTTGAACTTTTCAAATGTTTCAGACTTATGTTTCATTAAGTAGATATACCCATATCTGCTCAAATCATCTGTGAAGGTGAGAAAATAACGATACCCGCCTTGAGCCTCAACATTCATTGGACCACAAACATCAGTATGTATGATTTCCAACAAATCAGTTGCTCGCTCCATAGTTCCGGAGAACGGCGTTTTAGTCATCTTGCCCATGAGGCACGGTTCGCAAGTACCAAGTGATTCATAATCAAGTGATTCCAAAAAGCCCATCAATATGGAGTTTATTCATGCGCTTTACACCAATATGACCTAAACGGCAGTGCCACAAATAAGTTGCACTATCATTATTAACTTTGCATCTTTTGGCATCAATATTATGAATATGTGTATCACTATGATCGAGATCCAATAAACTATTTTCATTGGGTGTATGACCATTGAAGGTTTTATTCATGTAAACAGAACAACAATTATTCTCTGACTTTAAATGAATAACCGTATTGCAATAAACATGATCAAATCATATTCATGCTCAACGCAAACGCCAAATAACACTTATTTAGGTTCAACACTAATCCCGAAAGTATAGGGAGTGTGCGATGATGATCATATCAAGCTTGGAACCACGTCCAACACTCATCGTCACTTCCCTTCAACTAGTCTCTGTTTATTCTCAGAACTCCTGTTTGAGTTACTAATCTTAGCAACCGAACAAGTATCAAATACTCGGGGCTACTATAAACACTAGTAAGGCACACATCAAGAACCTGTATATCAAATATACTCTTGTTCACTTTGCCATCCTTCTTATCCGCCAAATACTTGGGGTAGTTCCGCTTCGATGACCAGTTCCATTGCAGCAAAAGCACTTAGTCTTAGGCTTAGGTCCAGACTTGGGCTTCTTCACTCGAGCAGCAACTTGCTTGCCGTTCTTCTTGAAGTTCCCCTTCTTCCCTTCGCCCTTTTCCTTGAGACTAGTGGTCTTGTCAACCATCAACACTTGATGCTCTTTCTTGATTTCTACCTTCGTCGATTTCAACATCACGAAGAGCTCGGGAATCGTTTTCGTCATCCCTTGCATACTATAGTTCATCACGAAGTTCTAGTAACTTAGTGAGGGTGACTAGAGAATTCTGTCAATCACTATCTTATCTGGAAGATTAACTCCCACTTGATTCAAGCGATTAAAGTACCCAGACAATCTGAGCACATGCTCACTAATTGAGCGATTCTCCTCCATCTTTTAGCTATAGAACTTGTTGGAGACTTCATATCTCTCAACTCGGGTATTTGCTTGAAATATTAACTTCAACTCGTGGAACATCTCATATGGCCCATGACGTTTCAGAATGTCTTTTGAAGTCCCGATTCTAAGCTGTTAAGCATGGTGCACTAAACTATCAAGTAGTCATCATATTGAGCTAGCCAAACGCGTTCATAACGCCCGCATACGCTCCTGCAATAGGTCTGTCACCTAGCGATGCATTAAGGACATAATTCTTCTGTGCAGCAATGAGGATAAACCTCAGATCACGGATCCAATCCGCATCATTGCTACTAACATTTTTCAATACAATTTTCTCTAGGAACACATAAAAAACATAGGGAAGCAACAACGCGAGCTTATTGATCTACAACATAGTTTGCAAAATACTACCAGGACTAAGTTCATGATAAATTAAAGTTCAATTAATCATATTACTTAAGAACTCCCACTTAGATAGACATCCCTCTAATCTTCTAAGTGATTACGTGATCCATATTAACTACACCATGTCCGATCGTCACGTGAGATGGAGTATTTTCAACGGTGAACATCAATATGTTGATCATATCTACTATATGATTCACGCTCGACCTTTCGGTCTCCGTGTTCCGAGGCCATATCTGTTATATGCTAGGCTCGTCAAGTTTAACCTGAGTATTCCGCGTGTGCAACTGTTTTGCACCCGTTGTATTTGAACGTAGAGCCTATCACACCCGATCATCACGTGGTGTCTCACGAAGAACTTTCGCAATGGTGCATACTGTGGAGAACACTTCTTGATAATTTTAGTGAGAGATCATCTTAAAATGCTACCGTCAAACAAAGAAAGATAAGATGCATAAAGGATAAACATCACATGCAATCAATATAAGTGATATGATATGGCCATCATCATCTTGTGCTTGTGATCTCCATCTCTGAAGCACCGTCGTGATTACCATCGTCACCGGCGCGACACCTTGATCTCCATCGTAGCATCGTTGTCGTCTTGCCAACTATTGCTTCTACGACTATCGCTACCGCTTAGTGATAAAGTAAAGCAATTACATGGCGTTTGCATTTCATACAATAAAGCGACAACCATATGGCTCTCGCCGATTGCCGATAACTTCGGTTACAAAACATGATCATCTCATACAATAAAATATAGCATCACGTCTTGACCATATCACATCACAACATGCCCTGCAAAAACAAGTTAGACGTCCTCTACTTTGTTGTTGCAAGTTTTACGTGGCTGCTACGGGCTGAGCAAGAACCGTTCTTACCTACGCATCAAAACCACAACGATAGTTTGTCAAGTTGGTGCTGTTTTAACCTTCGCAAGGACCGGGCGTAGCCACACTCGGTTCAACTAAAGTGAGAGAGACAGACACCCGCCAGTCACCTTTAAGCAACGAGTGCTCGCAGCGGTGAAACCAGTCTCGCGTAAGTGTACGCGTAATGTCGGTCCGGGCCGCTTCATCTCACAATACCGCCGAACCAAAGTATGACATGCTGGTAAGCAGTATGACTTGTATCGCCCACAACTCACTTGTGTTCTACTCAATAACCAATAGTGGAACCTGGATGCTCATATTGGCTCCCACATATTCTACGAAGATCTTTATCGGCCAAACTGCATAACAACATACGTTGTTCCTTTTTTCATCGGTATGTTAGTTGCCCGAGATTTGATCGTCGGTATCTCAATACCTAGTTCAATATCGTTACCGGCAAGTCTCTTTACTCGTTATGTAATGCATCATCCCGCAACTAACTCATTAATCACATTGCTTGCAAGGTTTATAGTGATGTGCATTACCGAGAGGGCCCAGAGATACCTCTCCGACAAACGGAATGACAAATCGTAATCTCGAAATACGCCAACTCAACATGTTCCTTCAGAGACACCTGTAGAGCTCCTTTATAATCACCCAGTTACGTTGTGACGTTTGGTAGCACACAAAGTGTTCCTCCGGTAAATGGGAGTTGCATAATCTCATAGTCATAGGAACATGTATAAGTCATGGAGAATGCAATATCAACATACTAAACGATCAAGTGCTAAGCTAACGGAATGGGTCAAGTCAATCACATCATTCTCTAATGATGTGATCCCGTTAATCAAATGACAACTCATGTCTATGGTTAGGAAACTTAACCATCTTTGATTAACGAGCTAGTCAAGTAGAGGCATACTAGTGACAATATGTTTGTCTATGTATTCACACATGTACTAAGTTTCCGGTTAATACAATTCTAGCATGAATAATAAACATTTATCATGAAATAAGGAAATAAATAATAACTTTATTATTGCCTCTAGGGCATATTTTATTCAGTCTCCCACTTGCACTAGAGTCAATAATCTAGTTCACATCACCATGTGATTTAACACCAATATTCACATCTGTATGTGATTAACACCCATAGTTCACATCGTCATGTGACCAACACCCGAAGGGTTTACTAGAGTCAATAATCTAGTTCACATCGCTATGTGATTAACACCCAAAGATTACTAAGGTATGATCATGTTTTGCTCGTGAGAGAAGTTTAGTCAACGGGTCTGTCACATTCAGAGCCGTATGTATTTTGCAAATATTCTATGTCTACAATGCTCTGCACAGAGCTACTCTAGCTAATTGCTTCCACTTTCAATATGTATCCAGATTGAGACTTAGAGTCATCTGGATCAGTGTAAAAGCTTGCACCGATGTAACTATTTACGACGGGCTCTTTTATCACCTCCATAATCGAGAAATATTTCCTTAGCCCTCACCAAGGATATTCTTGACCGCTGTCCAGTGATGTAATCTTATATCAAAATTGTACTCCCTTGCCAAACTCAGAGAAAGTTATACAATAGGTCTGGTACACAGCATAGCATACTTTATAGAACCTATGACTGAGGCATAGGGAATGCCTTTTCATTCTCTTTCTATTTTCTGCCATAGTCGGGTTTAGTCTTACTCAACTTCACACCTTGCAACACAGGTAAGAACTCATTCTTTGACTGTTCTATTTTGAACTACTTCAAAATCTTATCAAGGTATGTATTCATTGAAAAATCTCATGAAGCGTCTTGATCTATCTCTATAGATCTTGATGCTCAATGTGTAAGCAGCTTCACCAAGGTCTTTCTTTGAAAAACTCTTATTCAAGTATCCTTTTATGCTATTCAGAATTTCTATATCATTTCCAATCAACAATATGTCATCTACATATAGTTTTAGAAAATGCTACAGAGCTCCCACTCACTTTCTTGTAAATACAGGCTTCTCCAAAAGTCTGTATAAAACCATATGGTTTGATCAACTCATCAAAGTGTATATTCCAACTCCGATATGCTTGCACCAGTCCATAGATGGATTGCTGGAGCTTGCACATTTTGTTAGCACCTTTAGGATTGACAAAACCTTCTGGTTGCATCATATACAACTCTTCATTTATAAATGCATTAAGGAATGCAGTTTTGACATCCATTTGCCAGATTTCATAAAATGTGGCAATTGCTAACATGATTCGGACGGACTTAAGCATCGATACGAGTGAGAAAATCTCATCGTATTCAACACCTTGAACTTGTCGAAAAACTTTTTGCGACAAGTCGAGCTTTATAGATAGTACCACTACTTATCAGCGTCTGTCTTCCTCTTGAAGATCCATTTATACAATATGGCTTGCCGATCATCAGGCAACTCCACCAAAGTCCATACTTTGTTCTCATACATGGATCCTATCTCAGATTTCATGGCCTCAAGCCATTTTGCGGAATCTGGGCTCATCATTGCTTCCTCATAGTTCGTCGGTTCATCATGGTCTAGTAACATGACTTCCAGAACAGGATTACCGTACCACTCTGGTGCGGACTGTACTTTGGAAGACCTACGAGGTTTTGTAGTAACTTAATCTGAAGTTTCATGATCATCATCATTAGCTTCCTCACTAATTAGTGTAGGAATCACTGGAACTGATTTCTGTGATGAACTACTTTCCAATTCAGGAGAAGGTACAATTACCTTATCAAGCTCTACTTTCCTCCCACTCACTTCTTTTGAGAGAAACTCCTTCTATAGAAAGGATCCATCTTAGCAACGAATATCTTGCCTTTGGATCTATGATTAGAAGATGTACCCAACAGTCTCCTTTGGGTATCCTATGAAGACGCATTTCTCCGATTTGGGTTCGAGCTTATCAGGTTGAAACTTTTTCACATAAGCATCGCAACTCCAAACTTTAAGAAACGACAGCTTAGGTTTATTGCTAAACCATAGTTCATACGGTGTCGTCTCAACGGATTTAGATGGTGCCCTATTTAACGTGAATGCAGCTGTCTCTAATGCATAACCCCAAAATGATAGTGGTAAACCAATAGAAGACATCATAGATTGCACCATATCCAATAAAGTGTGGTTACGACGTTCGGACACACCATAACGTTGTGGTGTTCCAGGTGGCGTGAGCTGTGAAACTATTCCACATTTTTATATGAAGGCCAAACTCGTAACTCAAATATTCTCCTCCACGATCAGATCGTAGAAACTTTATTTTCCTGTTACGATGATTCTCCACTTCACTCTGAAATTCTTTGAACTTTTCAAATGTTTCAGACTTGTGTTTCATTAAGTAGATATACCCATATCTGCTCAAATCATCTGTGAAGGTCAGAAAATAACGATACTCCCCACGAGCATCAACACTCATTGGATCGCATACATCGATATGTATTATTTCCAATAAGTCAGTAGCTCGTTCCATTGTTCCGGAGAACGGAGTTTTAGTCATCTTGCCCAAAAGGCACGGTTCGCAAGCATCAAATGATTCATAACCAAGTGATTCCAAAAATCCATCTTTATGGAGTGTCTTCATGCGCTTTACACCGATATGACCCAAATGGCAATGCCACAAATAATTTGCACTATCATTATTAACTTTGCATCTTTTGGCATCAATATTATGAATATGTGTATCACTACGATCGAGATCCAACAAACTATTTTCATTGGGTGTATGACCATCGAAGGTTTTATTCATGTAAACAGAACAACAATTATTCTCTAACTTCAAATGAATAACCGTATTGCAATAAACATGATGAAATCATATTCATGCTCAACGCAAACGCCAAATAACATTTATTTACGTTTAACACTAATCCCTAAAGTATAGGGAGTGTGCGATGATGATCATATCAATTTTGGAACCACTTCCAACACACATCGTCAGTTCACCCTCAACTAGTCTCTGTTTATTCTGTAACTCCTGTTTCGAGTTACTAATTTTTAGCAACCAAATAAGTATCAAATACTCAGGGGATACTATAAACACTAGCAAGGTACACATCAATAACCTGTATATCAAATATACCCTTGTTCACTTTGCCATCCTTCTTATCCACCAAATATTCAGGGCATTTCCGCTTCCAGTGACCATTTCCTTTGCGATGTAAGCTTTTCGGTTTCAGGCTTTGGTCCAGCTTTGGGCTTCTTCGCGGGAGTGACAACTTTCTTGTCATTCTACTTGAAGTTCCCTTTCTTTCCCTTTGCCCTTATCTTGAAACTAGTGGTCTTGTCAATCATCAACACTTGATGCTCTTTTCTTGATTTCTACCTTCGTCGATTTCAACATCACGAAGAGCTCGGGAATCGTTTTCGTCATCCCTTGCATACTATAGTTCATCACGAAGTTCCAGTAACTTGGTGATGGTGACTAGAGAACTCTGTCAATCACTATCTTATCTGGAAGATTAACTCCCACTTGATTCAAGCGATTGTAGTACCCAGACAATCTGAGCACATGCTCACTAGTTGAGCAATTCTTCTCCATCTTTTAGCTATAGAACTTGTTGGAGACTTCATATCTCTCAACTCGGATATTTTCTTGAAATATTAACTTCAACTCCTAGAACATCTCATATGGTCCATGACGTTCAAGACATCTTTGAAGTCCCGATTCTAAGCCGTTAAGCATGGTGCACAAAACTATCAAGTAGTCATCATATTGAGCTAGCCAAACGTTCATAACGTATGTATCTGCTCCTGCAATAGGTCTATCACCTAGCGGTGAATTAAGGACATAATTCTTCTGTGCAGCAATGAGGATAAACCTCAGATTACGGACCCAGTCCGCATCATTGCTACTATCATTTTTCAACTTAGTTTTCTCTAGGAACACATATAAAACATAGGGAAGCAACAACGCGAGCTATTGATCTACAACATTATTTGAAAAATACTATCAGGACTAAGTTCATGATAAATTAAAGTTCAATTAATCATATTACTTAAGAACTCCCACTTAGATAGACATCCCTCTAATCATCTAAGTGATCACGTGATCCAAATCAACTAAACCATGTCCGATCATCACGTGAGATGGAGTAGTTTTCCCATGGTGAACATCATTATGTTGATCATATCTACTATATGATTCACGCTCGACCTTTCGGTCTCAGTGTTCCGAGGCCATATCTGTATATGCTAGGCTCGTCAAGTTTAACCTGAGTATTCCGCGTGTGCAACTGTTTTGCACCCGTTGTATTTGAACGTACAGCCTATCACACCCGATCATCACGTGGTGTCTCAGCACGAAGAACTTTCACAACGGTGCATACTCAGGGAGAACACTTATACCTTGAAACTTAGTGAGAGATCATCTTATAATGCTACCGTCAATCAAAGCAAAATAAGATGCATAAAGGATAAACATCACATGCAATCAATATAAGTGATATGATATGCCCATCATCATCTTGTGCTTGTGATCTCCATCTCCGAAGCACCGTCATGATCACCATCGTCACCGGCGCGACACCTTGATCTCCATCGTAGCATCGTTGCCGTTTCGCCACCTATTGCTTCTACGACTATCGCTACCGCTTAGTGATAAAGTAAAGCATTCTGAAGCGATTGCATTGCATACAATAAAGCGACAACCATATGGCTCCTGCCGATTGCCGATAACTTCGGTTACAAAACATGATCGTCTCATACAATAAAATATAGCATCACGTCTTGACCATATCACATCACAACATGTCCTGCAAAAACAAGTTAGACGTCCTCTACTTTGTTGTTGCAAGTTTTACGTGGCTGCTACGGGCTGAGCAAGAACCGTTCTTACCTACGCATCAAAACCACAACGATAGTTCGTCAAGTTAGTGATGTTTAAACCTTCTCAAGGACTGGGCGTAGCCACACTTGGTTCAACTAAAGTTGGAGAAACTGACACCCGCCAGCCACCTATGTGCAAAGCACGTCGGTAGAACCATTCTCGTGTAAGCGTACGCGTAATGTCGGTCCGAGCTGCTTCATCCAAAAATACCGCCGAACCAAAGTATGACATGCTAGTAAGCAGTATGACTTGTATCGCCCACAACTCACTTGTGTTCTACTCGTGAATATAACATCTATGCATAAAACCTATCTCGGATGCAACTGTTGGGGAACGTAGTAATTTCAAAATTTTCCTACGCACACGCAAGATCATGGTGATGCATAGCAACGAGAGGGGAGAGTGTTGTCCACGTACCCTCGTAGACCGAAAGCGGAAGCGTTAGCACAACACGGTTGATGTAGTAAATGCGTCTTCATGATCCGACCGATCCAAGTACCGAACGTACGGCACCTCCGAGTTCAGCACACGTTCAGCTCGATGACGTCCCACGAACTCCGATCCAACAGAGCTTTGCGGGAGAGTTCCGTCAGCACGACAGCGTGATGACGGTGTTGATGATGCTACCGACGCAGAGCTTCACCTAAGCACCGCTACGATATTACCGAGGTGGAATATGGTGGAGGGGGGCACCGCACACGGCTAAGAGATCAAGAGATCAATTGTTCTATCTAGAGGTGCCCCCTGCCCCCGTATATAAAGGATGGAGGGAGAGGCCGGCCTAGAGGAGGACGCGCCAAGTGTGGGGAGTCCTACTAGGACTCCCAAGTCCTAGTAGGATTCCCCTATCCTTTTCGGAGTAGGAGAGAAGGAAAGAGGGGGAGAGGGAGAAGGAAAAGGGGGCTGCACCCCTTGTCCAATTTGGACCAGAGGGGAGGCGCGCGCCTCCTTCCTTTTGGCCTCTCTCCTCTATTCCCGTATGGCCCAATAAGGCCCATATACTCCCCGGCGAATTCCCGTAACTCTCCGGTACTCCGAAAAATACCCGAATCACTCGGAACCTTTCCGATGTCCGAATATAGTCGTCCAATATATTGATCTTTACGTCTCGACCATTTCGAGACTCCTAGTCATGTCCCCGATCTCATCCGGGACTTCGAACTACCTTCGGTACATCAAAACACATAAACCATAAAACCGATCGTCACCGAACTTTAAGCGTGCGGATCCTACGGGTTCGAGAACTATGTAGACATGACCGAGACACGTCTCCGGTCAATAACCAATAGCGGAACCTGGATGCTCATATTGGCTCCCACATATTCTACGAAGATCTTTATCGGTCAAACCGCATAACAACATACGTTGTTCCTTTTGTCATCGGTAAGTTACTTGCCCGAGATTGATCGTCGGTATCTCAATGCCTAGTTCAATCTCGTTATCGCCAAGTCTCTTTACTCGTTATGTAATGCATCATCCCGCAACTAACTCATTAGTCACATTGCTTGCAAGGCTTATAGTGATGTGCATTACCGAGAGGGCCCAGAGATACCTCTCCGACAAACGGAGTGACAAATCCTAATATCGAAATACGCCAACTCAACATGTACCTTCGAAGACAGCTGTAGAGCTCCTTTATAATCACCCAGTTACGTTGTGACGTTTGGTAGCACACAAAGTGTTCCTCCGGTAAACGGGAGTTGCATAATCTCATAGTCATAGGAACATGTATAAGTCATGAAGAAAGCAATAGCAACATACTAAATGATCAAGTGCTAAGCTAACAGAATGGGTCAAGTCAATCACATCATTCTCTAATGATGTGATCCCGTTAATCAAATGACAACTCATGTCTATGGTTAGGAAACTTAACCATCTTTGATTAACGAGCTAGTCAAGTAGAGGCATACTAGTGACACTATGTTTGTCTATGTATTCACACATGTACTAAGTTTCCGGTTAATACAATTCTAGCATGAATAATAAACATTTATCATGAAATAAGGAAATAAATAATAACTTTATTATTGCCTCTAGGGCATATTTCCTTCACTTCTCCCGCGTTACGGTGTCAATTATATTGGTCTCAACATTTATGGGATTACTGAGATAAAATGTTTGATTCTTTGACCGTTTATCACCTTCAGATTTGTGCCTTCGGTGTTGTTGATTTTGATGGCACTGGAACGATAGACCTCCTCGATAATGTAAGGACCTTCCCATTTAGAGAGAATCCTGCAAAAAATCTTAAACGAGAGTTGTATAGCAAAACATGATCACTTACATTAAACTCACGCTTTTGTATCCTCTTGTCATGCCATCTTTTAACCTTTTCTTTAAATAACTTGGCATTCTCATAGGCTTGGTTTCTCCATTCATCAAGCAAGCTAATGTCAAATAACCTATTCTCACCGGCAAGTTTGAAATCATAATTGAGCTCTTTAATAGCCCAATATGCCTTATGTTCTAGTTCGAGAGGTAAGTGACAAGCCTTTCCATAAACCATTTTATACGGACATAGGATTTTTATAAACAGTTCTATAAGCCCATAATGCATCATCAAGTTTCTTTGAGCAATTCTTTCTAGATCTATTAACAGTCTTTTGCAAAATCAATTTAATCTCTCTATTACTCAATTCTACTTGACCACTAGACTAAGGATGATATGGAGATGGAATTCTATGGTTAACATCATACTTAGAAAGCATTTTATGGAAAGCACCATGAATAAAATGTGAACCACCATGAGTCATTAAATATCTAGGGACTCCAAACCTCGGAAAAATAACTTCTTTAAGCATCTTAATAGAAGTGTTATGATCAGCACTACTAGTTGGAAATAGCTTCTACCCACTTAGTAATATAATCAATGGCAACTAGAATATGTGTATACCCATTAGAGGAAGGAAAAGGTCCCATATAATCAAAGCCCCAACATCAAATGATTCAATAACAAGTGAATAATTCATAGGCATTTCCTGACGTCTACTAATATTACCAATTCTTTGGCATTCATCACAAGATAACACAAACTTACGAGCATCCTTGAAGAGAGTAGGCCAATAAAACCGGATTGCAATACCTTATGTGCAGTTCTATCTCCAGCGTGGTGTCCTCTGTAAGCCTCGGAGTAACACTTGCATAGGATCTGTTCCTGTTCATGCTCAGGTAAGCTACGTCTAATAACACCATCTACTCCTTCTTTATAAAGGTGTGGGTCATCCCAAAAGTAATGTCTTAAATCATAGAAAACCTTTTTCTTTTGCTGGTATGTGAAACTAGGTGTATAAATGTAGCAACAATAAATTAGCATAATCAACATACCAAGGAGTACTACGAGAAGCATTTATGATAGCTAATTGTTCATCAGGAAAGCTATCATCAATAGGCAGTGGGTCATCAATAACATTTTCTAACCTAGAAAAGGTGTCTGCAACGGGGTTCTCAGCTCCCTTTCTATCAATAATATGCAAATAAAATTCTTGTAACAAGAGAACCCATCTAATAAGCCTAGTTTTTGCATCTTTCTTTTCCATAAGATATTTAATAGCAGCATGATCAGTGTGAACAGTTACTTTAGAATCAACAATATAAGGTCTAAACTTATCACAAGCGAAAACAACTGCTAAAAATTCCTTTTCAGTAGTAGCATAATTTCTCTCAGCACTGTCTAGAATTTTACTAGCATAATGAATAACATTCAATTTCTTATCAACTCTTTGCCCTAGGACAGCACCAACAGCATAATCACTAGCATCACACATAATTTCAAAGGGTAAATTTCAATCAGGTGGCTGAACAATAGGTGCGGAAATCAAGGCTTTCTTAAGTATTTCAAATACTTCTACACAATCATCATCAAAAACAAAAGGAACATCTTTTTGCAAGAGATTAGTGAGAGGCCTAGAAATTTTAGAGAAGTCTTTAATAAACCTCCTATAGAAACCAGCATGACCAAGGAAACTTCTTATACCTTTGATATCTTTAGGACACGACATCTTTTCAATAGCATCTACTTTAGCTTTATCAACTTCAATACCTCTTTCACAAATTTTATGCCCCAAGACAATACATTCATTAACCATAAAGTGGCACTTCTCCCAATTCAAGACAAGATTAGTTTCTTCACATCTCTGCAAAACTCGATCAAGGTTGCTTAAGAAATCATCAAAAGAAGTTCCGTAAATGGAAAAATCATCCATGAAAACCTAAACAATCTTTTCACAAAAGTCAGAGAATATAGCAGTCATACATCTTTAAAAGGTAGCAGGTGCATTGCATAAACCAAAAGACATACGTCTGTAAGCAAAAGCACCGAAAGGGCAAGTAAAAGTGGTCTTTTCCTGATCATCTTTTAACACAGGTGTTTGAGAGAAACCAGAATAACCATCTAGAAAGCAAAAAATGTGTGTGTTTGGATAATCTTTCTAGCATTTGATCAATAAAAGTTAAAGGGTAATGATCTTTTCTAGTAGCTTTATTTAATTTGCGGAAATCAGTTACCACTCTATAACCTGTAACGGTTCTTTGTGGGATCAATTCATTCTTATCATTAGGAACAACGGTAATACCTCCCTTTTTAGGGACACAATGAACGGGACTTACCCACTTACTTTCAGCAATAGGATAAATTATACCTGCCTCCAGAAGCTTTAGTATTTCATTTCTTACCACTTCTTTCATTTTAGGATTTAACCTTCATTGGTGATCAACAACTGGTTTAGCATCAGGCTCCAAATTGATTTTGTGTTGACATAAAGTGGGACTAATGCCCTTAAGATCATCAAGAGTATATCCAATAGCGGCACGGTGCTTCTTCAGAGTTTTCAATAATTTCTTTTCTTCATGCTCTGAAAGGTTAGCACTAATAATAACAGGATATATCTTCTTTTCATCAAGATAAGCATATTTCAAAGTATCAGGTAATTGTTTAAGCTCAAAGACGGGATCACCCTTGGGTGGAGGAGGGTCCCCAAGGATTTCAACAAGCAAAATTGTGTTTCAAAATAGGTCCTTGATTAAAGAATATTTCATCTATTTCCCTTCTTTCATTCATAAACATATCATTTTCATGGTCTAGCAAATATTGTTCTAAAGGATTAGTAGGAGGCACGACAATAGAAGCAAGACCAATAATTTCATCCTTACTATGCAATTCTTTATCATGGGGTTGTCTACAGAATTTAGAGAAATTAAAATCATGAGACATATCCCCTAAACCGACGGTAACAATATCTTTCTCGCAGTCTATCTTAGCATTAACAGTATTCAAGAAAGGTCTACCAAATATAATTTGGGACAAAAATCATCTTGTGGGGAACCAAGAACAAGAAAATCAGTAGGGTATTTAATTTTCCCACACAAGACTTCAACATATCTAACAATCCCAACTGGTGATATAGTATCTCTATTGGCAAGCGTAATAGTAACATCAATATCCTCTATCTCAGCATGTGCAATATCATTCATAATTTCTTGGTATAAGGTATAAGGTATTGCACTCACACTAGCACCCACATCACATAAGCCATGATAAAAATGATCTCCTATTTTAACATAAACAACAGGCATGCCAACTACAGGTCTATGTTTATCTTTAGTATCGAGTTTAGCAATTCTAGCAGCTTCATCACAGAAATAAATAACATGCCCATCAATATTATCGACCAAGAGATATTTAACCATAGAAATACTAGGTTCAACTTTAATTTGTTCAGGGGGTGTAGGTGTTCTAGTATAACTCTTACGAACCACAGTTGAAGCATTAGCGTGATCCTTTATTCTAACAGGAAAAGGTGGTATGTCAATATAAGCAGTAGGAACAATAGGATCAACATTATAAGTAATAGTTTCTTATTCAACTTTAATAGGTTCTACTACTTTCACTTCAATGGGAGGATGATATTTAAACAACTTCTACTTAGGGAGATCAACATGAGTAGCAAATGATTCACAGAAAGAAGCTACTATCTCATAGTCAAGTCCATATTTAGTGCTAAAATCACGAAAAGCATCGGTATCCATAAAAGATTTAACACAATAAAAGTTAAGGTTTATACCTGACTCCTTACCTTCATCGAGTTCCCAATCTTCAGACTTGTGTTTAATTATTTCCAATAAGTCCCATTTGAATTCAATATCCTTCTTCATAAAAGAACTAGTACAAGAAGTATCGAGCATGGATCGATCGTTATGAGAAAGCCGAGCATAAAAATTTTGAATAATAATTTCTCTTGGGAGCTCATGATGGGGCATGAATATAACATTGACTTAGGCCTCCCCCAAGCTTGAGCGATACTTTCTCCTTCATGAGGCCAAAAATTATATATATATAATTCCGATCACGATGAACCAGATGCATAGGATAAAACTTTTGATGAAATTTCAATCGGTTGTAGTTCCATGATCCAATATCATCACATAGCCTATACCATGTCAATGCCTTTCCCTTCAAAGATAAAGGGAAGACCTTCTTGACAGCATCCTCGGGAATACCTGCAAGCTTACATAATCCACAAACTTCATCCACATGGATTAGGTGCATATCAGGATGTAATGTTTCATCTCCTGCATAAGGATTAGCTAGCAGTTTCTCTATCATACCAGAAGGAATTTCAAAATAAATATTTTCAGTAGGTGAAGTAGGTTTAGGAGCAACTCTTTGCTCTTCCGGTCGAGGTGAATATACCCCGAACAAGCCCCTCAAAGGATTACTGTCCATAGTAACAAGTGACAGTAAATTTCAGCACACTATATAAATGTTTCCTTACCAAAGGCGCTTCACTCCCTGGCAACGGCGCCAGCAAAGAGTCTTTTTGACCCACAAGTGTAGGGGATCTATCGTAGTCCTTTCGATAAGTAAGAGTTTTGAACCCAACGAGGAGCAGAAAGAAATGACAAGCGGTTTTCAGCAAGGTATTCTCTGCAAGCATTGAAATTATCGGTAACAGATAGTTTTGTGATAAGATAATTCGTAACAAGTAACAAGTAACAAAAATAACTAAGGTGCATAAAGGTGTCCCAATCCTTTTTGTAGCAAAGGACAAGCCTGGACAAACTCTTATATAAAGCAAAGCGCTCCCGATGACACATTGGAATTACTGTCAAGTTAGTTTTCATCATGCCCATATGATTCGCGTTCGTTACTTTGATAATTTGATATGTGGGTGGACCAGTGCTTGGGTGTTGTCTTCCTTGGACAAGCCTCCCACTTATGATTAACCCCTCTCGCAAGCATCCGCAACTACGAAAGAATAATTAAGATAAATCTAACCATAGCATGAAACATATGGATCCAAATCAGCCCCTTATGAAGCAAAGCGTAAACTAGGGTTTAAGCTTCTGTCACTCTAGCAACCCATCATCTACTTATTACTTCCCAATGCCTTCCCCTAGGCCCAAATCATGGTGAAGTGTCATGTAGTCAATGTTCACATAACACCACTAGAGGAAAGACAACATACATCTCAATAAAATATCGAACGAATACCAAATTCACATGATTACTTATAACAAGACTTCTCCCATGTCCTCGGGAACAAACGTAACTACTCACAAAGCATATTCATGTTCATAATCAGAGGAGTATTAATTATCATTAAGGATCTGAACATATGATCTTCCACTGAATAAACCAACTAGCATCAACTACAAGGAGTAAACAACACTACTAGCAACCCACATGTACCAATCTGAGGTTTTGAGACAAAGATCGAATACAAGAGATGAACTAGGGTTTGAGAGGATATGGTGCTGGTGAAGATGTTGATAGAGATTGACCCCCTCTCGATGAGAGGATCGATGGTGATGACGATGGCGATGATTTTCCCCTCCTGGAGGGGTGTTTCCCCGGCAGAACAGCTCTGCTGGAGGCCTAGATTGGTTCTGCCCAAGTTCTGCCTCGAGACGGTGGCGCTTCGTCCCAAAAGCTTCCTTCTTATTTTTTTTTCCAGGTCAAAACACACCATATAGCAGAAGGTGGGCGTCGGGGGCCTACCTGGGGGCCCACAAGGAAGGAGGGCGCGCCCTCCATCCTTGTGGATGGCAGGTGGCCCCCCACTGGTGCTTTCTTCGCCCAATATTTTTTATATTTTCCAAAAATATTCTCCGTGAAGTTTCGGGACTTTTGGAGTTGTGCAGAATGTCTCTAATATTTGCTCCTTTTTCCAGTCCAGAATTCCAACTGTCGGCATTCTCCCTCTTCATGTAAACCTTATAAAATAAGAGAAAAAAGACATAAGTATTGTGATATAATGTATAATAACAGCCCATAATGCAATAAATATCAATATAAAAGCATGATGCAAAATGGACTTATCAAACTGCAGGTGCAACCTGGCAGTGGAGAGAGGATTTGTGGCACGTGAGTGCGGGGGCACCGAGCCCCTTGCTCATACTCCATCAATTTCATGATGTAAGTGCGTATAGATTTTCTGGAAAGTCAAACTAAGCAAATTTTGACTGAGTTTACAGAGAAAGCCATTTATATATACAATTTCAAACATACATGAAAATATAACTGATGATGTATCCAATTATATCTTTTGGTATTTTAAATGTACATATTTTTGTCGATAAACATAGTCAGAGTTTGTAATGTTTGACTTTTGGAAAATCTATGCGCCCTATATTATGAAACAGATGGAGCACTATTTTGTCTTCCAAATTTAAAATTTCATACCTTTCAACCAAAAGTTCAAATTATGTTTCATTTCCGGATTTGTGTTGCTTCTGACGAGAGCTTTCAAATAAGATCCAATATAAATATATTTTGATGAAGTATAAAAAGAATATTAGTGCGAGAAATGATAAAATCAAAAGTTTCAGAAACGCGAACGTCAAAATTTGAAACTTAGTGCGAGCGAACAACAAAATTTCAAGTTTCAGAAACTATGAATGTCAAAACCATTAGTCTTAGAAAATAAAACCTAAACTTGGTGCCCTCGTGCGAGATATAATGATTTTCCCCCAAAAATGGAAAACCATAGCATGTATTTTTCCCCAAAAAATTGTAAAAACGCAATTGTGCTTCTAGGCCTTTTCTGTATTCATTTTTTCCAGTTTCCAGGTTTTCATGAAAAAAATCATCGAAACGTATTAACATGGGATCTAGTTTCCAAGGTTTTGACATGAGAAATCCAACAGTGAAAACGGTTCGTGATTTGGATGCGCAATTTAAGAGATAAAATATTTTTGAATGATATTTACGAAAAAAAAGGGAAGCTCTCTTATTATGACAAGTGGTGCACTATGCAGTGTGCCACTTGTGACATAAGAGAAGGTGAGGGGTGACATTTGCAAGGGGTAAACCTTATTTAGTGGTGTTGGTGCAATGTCTTTCCCTTGTGTTTTGGAGATTGTTGACAAAAACATGCATGGACTGATTTGTTTGCTAGTGCACACACAGAGGAAAAGTCCATGAAGACCCGAAGAGAATGTTGTATTCAGTGTCTAGTTCGAGGAACTTCACCGAAGAACAATTGCGTTGCAGAGAAGGATGAGCTACACTTGTTGTAGACATATATGTGAGAAGAATGTGTTGAAGAAGAATTGGCCCCTTAAAATTATTGCTAAGTTGAAGCAATACATGTTCGGTGTGGTCCAAAGAAGTTGACTACGATCGAGGCGTTAAAGACGAAGTGAAGATGTAGCATTTATTTCTTTGTTCTTCTCTCTATATATTTGAGTCATAGGAGCTCTATACTATTAAGAGGGGTATAGGTTCCCGATGCTTAGGTCCGTTGTGATGCTTAGCCGAAACCTATGAAAGACTGAGTGAAATCTTTTTATGCTCTGAATGATTACCTGTCAGCAGAAGACGTTGTTCTTCGATGTTGTAGGAGATATCTTTGTCGTTCGGTCGTTGGCTGATCCACATGTCCAATTTGGTCATTTCCCATCAGGGAAGGCTGCGGCTATAAATAACCATCCTGCTCCAACGTTGTCTGTTGGCTGCTCCGCTTAAAATTTTCTAGAAGATTGATTGAGAATCCCCTCTCCGAGAGATTTGGGTTTAAAATCCACCGAGAGAAAAATGAAGAACTGAAACTTAGACAGTGGTTGAGCATCACAGTAGATTTGAGCTAGGTTTCTTGTACCTATTACTCTTGAGAGCTGCACACTCTTTAAACGGATAGGTGTCAGCTTGAGTGTCGAAGAGTAATTTTCTTCACCAAGCAAAGTCTTCAGTAACCAAGAGTCATTGTGGTTCGCAAAGAAGTCTGTAGAAGGTTTGGAGATCGCGGACAAGTACCTATCCCTAGTGAAATCAACTGGAGTCTGATCAGCTCCGAGTTGAAGGAGAATAGGATGGAGAGAGGTTTGCTTCTGTGTTCAATCACAAGTCCCTCCAACCAGACGTAGTCCTTTGGCAAAAGGGCGAACTGGTCTACCTCACCTCCGGTTCACTTTACTCTTCTCACTAGTAGAAAAACGACTTTTAGTACCGGTTCGTCAGGACCTTTTGTACCGGTTCTGGAAATCGGCACTAAAGGGTGGGGACTAAAGGCCCCCCCCCCCCCTTTAGTCCCAGTTCAACATGAACCGGGACCAAAGGCCCACCACATGGCACGAGGCGCGCCGTGGTCTGGGGACTAAAGGATTTTAGAAAATCAAACAAAGCAAAAACAGCCTGCCTACTGGGCCGGCACGACCTGCATACGACTAGAAACCCAACCTCTAGTTGGGCCAGGATGCAGGAGACGTGCTCAAAGAGGGCCCACAGGCGTAAGACTTGCAATAGGCCCACAAAGCCCTTCTTAGAGAGGAGCTCGACATGGTAGCCGCGGCGGGGCTTATAAACCGGTGCGAGCTCCTCTCAACTAGCGAGGTGGGACTAAACATTATGCACTGCGGGTGGCAGCGCACCACCTTTAGTACCGGTTGGTGGCTCCAACCGGTACTAAAGGGGTCATGGCCTTTAGTACGAGTTGGTGGCAGTGCACCCCCTTTAGTACCGGTTGGAGCCACCAACCGGTACTAAAGGTCACAAATGAACCGGGACTAATGCATAGCCGTTCGAACCGGGATTAATGGCACCATTAGTGCCGGTTCATTTACAAACCAGGACTAATGTGTCTCACGTAAAGTAGTTTTTCTACTAGTGTCTGCAAGACATTTTGCAGTTACTTTTTGTGCTCTGTGATGATAGATTATCTGATCATTTGTCATTCGTTCTCGCTCTGTTTGCCTCCATTTGCTTTGTTTGTATATCATTTGGTGTGACATTACTTAACCCTTAGCAGTTCCATCAATGTTCTACTACTGCTTTCCTCCATGTTGTTGTATCTGTTTGTGTATTGCATCGATATAGTTAAACCCATGATATACTATGCTCGAACAATTATTGCTTCATACCTTGAAAGATTTGTTCCTCCGTAGGGTGCTTGATTTGTTACTAGTCTACCAAATCTTTTCCGCTGCTAGGTTTGGGTTCGGTTCAAAACATTCGCAAGAATTTTTGAATCTCCCATTCACCCCCCCCCCCCCTCTGGTCGATATATTCTCGTTCCTAACAAGTGATTTTGATCGGACTCTCTTTACTCGTAAGTAGCTAATTGCCGGTACATTGCAGCGAGGGCATACATATTCTAGTGATCCTTTCATCCAACGCTCGAAGATACTTTTCATAATTAATGTGATCCTCACATCCAAAGAATGATACTCATCTCCATGTAGGTCTAGATGATCAACCTTCCAAATGACAAGAACCCAGAAGTAGTTAGGCCAAACTTAACTCTATGTGAGATATGTAAGCTCTCAAAGAAGATAAAGATTCTCTTTGAGATAAGGCGGGCCTTATACTTGGGATCGGCCCATGGTGCACGGTTTTCATTGTATCTTTTCATTTTCAGTTGCATATTTGCGTATCCAAAAATCAGTAGTTGCGTATTGTTTTGGACCAAGTAGTTGCGTATTTGTGGATACATCAGCACATGTTAAACATATAATAATCATGTATTTTCTGTTCGCGTAGCTTTTATTGTTATCCCAAAGAACTATCATCTCTTCAACACTAAACATGCCCCCTTTGTTACCACAAATCTGAATCTGAAGTATTGTGATAAAGGCATGTATACGGCCAGGTGCAACTTCACTGCACACAGAGAAAAAATCTATGAGCTGAGCACGTGTCACTCATCGTCCAGGATCTCAAGCCGCTCGCTGTTGTACGCCAAAGGGAGGCCCGGCACGACACACACCTCCCGGAGCAAGGCCACGGACCATACATCTGCGGGAGAAGCCGAGAACAATGTTACATTACATAGTTGATGATGAAAACCTATGTTCAAACTGTTAGATTTAAATATTTAGCCCAGGGCGAGAGGGAGGGCATGTGCCCCCTTTACTACTCTTTCACTCCTTTGAATTACTGTCTTGAATTTGTCAGACATACGGATGTATCTAGACTTCATTTTAAATCTTGAATACATCCATATCTGCATAAATCCAAGCAAAGTAATTGAACGGAAGGAAAGACATTTTTGTAGGAAAGGCCCCTTTATTACTACAAATATGAATTTGAAATATCGTAAGAAAGGTCCGTATATGGGCAGGTGCAACCTGTGTAATGGCACGGAAAAAAAAAACTATGAGACAGAACCTCATAGTCTCCCGCCTACAAACTAATCGAGCTTGAGAGTTGTTGCACGTTCCAGGAAGATCGGATTTTTTATGTAGGGAACCCATATTCGGAAACTCTTTTTTTGTGTGGGTAGTATTCAGAAACTCTCTTCACTCGAAATAACAAGATAAAATCACTCAAATTATGAGTATGTGTTAGAGCAGAAAATAGATTAATGGTGTATCACCATACTCGCTGGTTTGGAAACAAAAAATACTTTTCTTTTCTACACACGGGACTGAAATTTGATTTTGCATCAGGGCCTGAATTTTCCGAGGTACGGCGAGAGATACCCTGCTAAACTTGTACGGCGAGATATACCATGCTAAATAATCGTGTATTTAGCACCGCGTGACACATCTGGTAAGCAATCCAGACTAATTGCCATATTACAAAATTACAAGAACCCAGTAGCTTAACTCTATGTGAGATTTTTTTTAAAAAAAATGAGGGGCAACTCTATGTGAGATATGTAAACCATCAAAGAAAAAGAAATATACGAGACAACGTAAAATCACGTCCTTTTCTGTTGGTGCAGTTCTTTTACCACAACAAAGAGCAATCTCTTCAGCGCTAAACAAGCACCCTATTTTTCTCAAACATACCGTAAAACTCGGTAATTTTTCCCATAAAAAACTGGTTTACATGCGGGTAAAACTGAAAGGCACCAACATGCAGATGCGTACAGAAATTCGAACCACTACTTTAGTGATCTAAACGCTCTTATATTTCTTTACGGAAGGATCCGAGGCCTCATTTACATTTCCACCAAGGCAGGGCATGTGCTCCAGGTAGGGTCCTCCTGCCATGGGCAACGCTATGCACAGCTCCATCGCCTCCGTCCATCCCAGCGTCCAGCGGCTCATCCAGCCGGATCGTTCATCCAAGGTCTTGGGGCTGGGTTTTCTGCCATGGCACACATGCTCTGTGAGGATACTACTCTGTTCTAGGTCCACATATGTCAGCTGCCAATGATAGAAGGGCTCGGGTTAAGAGGCCAGAGTGTTCAACATTACCGCCGGCCTGGAACCGTCCTGATATGGATATGGATAATCGCAGCAGAAGACAGCGTACTATCACCTGAATTCCTGAAAGAAGCAGTAACATCCAGATATCGATATCAGCGATCTTGTAGACACCAAGGAAATACAAGTAGGCAGCCACACATGCTTGGGTAAGATCACTTCAGAGTAATTCGAAATCAGAAGGTGGGCTTTGTACTCGATATTACGTACCGAGATTCCACTATAGACTACATACGGAGCAAAATGAGTGAATCTACACTCTAAAATGCATCTATATACCGTTTCGAAAAAAAAATGCATCTATATACATCAGTATGTGGTCCATAATGAAATCTCTACAAAGACTTGTATTTAGGAACGGAGGGAGTAACAGGGATGTGTGTACCTCGATGATTTGGCATCTCCATCGAAGGGGACACAAAAATAGGCCAGCAAAGTGAAGCCATCTCTTGTTGCTCCATGCCCGTGCTACAGGCAGCCAGGAAGCAGCAGCACCAAGTTTCATGTGATGGCGCGCTGGAACCAGCAAAATATATTGTCCTGCAGAGGCATTGCCAGATTAGGAGTAAAGTTATGCAGGAAAGAATGGTAGATAATTAAAAGCATTAATTAGATGTATATATACAAAAGGCAAGCATGACATGTAAAAATAGGTGCCGCATGGATATGGACAAAAAAGGCAGGTATGACATGGAAGTAACTGAAGCATGGAAATACACAAAAACATAACAATAGAAAGAAAAGAAAAGAAAATTAAAGTAAAACATAGCTGAACATGAATACCCACTCTGCCACGACGTGAAAATACAGAGAAAAATCAAAGCTGTGAACAACGCAAAAAGATAGGCCAACGAGGTAAAGCCATTTATCTTAACTCGACGCCCCAGCTACAGCCAGGGAGCAAGCAGCACAGGTTTCATGCAATGACACCGAGACAAGAGATAATTAAAGCATTAATTACATGTACAAAAAGGCAAGTATGACATGGAAATAAGTGACACGTGTAAATATACAAAAGGCAGGAATGACACGGAAGTAACTGAAAGCATGGAAATAGGCAAAAACATAATAATGGGACGGAAAAGACATATCTGAGCATGATACCAACTCTGCCATGACGTGAGAATACAGAGAAAACTCGAAGCTGCGAAACACTAAAAAGATAGACCAACAATGTGAAGCCATCTCTTAACTCGACACCCCTGCTACAGCCAGGGAGCAGCACAGGTTTCATGCGATAACACCGAGACCAGAGGTCGCCGGTTCCAGAGTATTATCCTGCAGGGGTATTGTCAATGAAGCTATTGCACGGAAGAATTATCAATGCGTGAGCATTACATAGACAAAAACGTGAACAGAAAATGATTGATAATTACGCACTAGATAGACTCAAGCATGACATGGAAAACAAAGGCATGCTGGTTACCACAGCAAACATCCTCAGGAGAAAATAAGACAATATCACAAAGCAAGAAACATGCTGCTGCTGCACTCTGGGAAAGGAAAACAATGTTCAAACATGATTCCACTCTCCCATGACGTGGAAACACAGAAAACAAGATCCAGCTGGGAAACACAACACGCATACATATAGGGCAGAAAGAAACAAACTCCTCTTGGAAAAAGCGCAATGGAAAGAAGGCAAAAGCATAATAATGGCAAAACAAAAAACATATCTGACAGTAAAAATACAGACAAAACTCAGCAAGAACCAGATGGGAAACAGCACAACATTAGGGAGGAAAAAACAAAATCCGTTTGGAGGAAAATCATAACTTCTTTTGGCACCTTCTGGCACTTTAAAGTCATAAATGGTGACCAGTATAAGCAGCTGGGGGATATACAGAGGGCACAACCTGCAGATGCCAACCATCTCCGCCAAACCGCGACGACTTTAACACGACCGACTATTGAGTTAGGTGATTGCTAGGAACAGGATATGGAGCTATGGTCTGTACAACAAAGGTAGAAAAGATGGGGTCTAGTCTGGTGTCAGTTTTTTTCTGAACAAACAACAACATGGGTTCTGCTACGCTGACCTAAAACTACTGTCCAGGGATACATTCGAGCCAACCCTTGCATGTTGAGACCATGCAGAATGCTTGAATTCATCCCAGATCTTCATATGCCACTTCGGTACAAGCCATGGAGTTTCAACTCATCACACAAGTTCACTGCATACGCAGCCATGTTTGTCTGAATGCACAGAGGTCTAGGAAGCCATTGCAACGATGATGATGATGATGATGATGGAGGTGATATCAACTGATGAATGTGCCAATCTATGAACGATGATGATGATGATGGAGGTGATATCAACAATGTCTGCTTCTTTTAGGTCCCATGGAGCCAATGCCTGCTGAGTGACAGCATAGTCTGCAAGGTGAAATTTGCTTCTCCACATGTAACAGCTTCCTAGATATGTACATGCTATGATTTGGGGGCTGGAGCCACATGCCAATGCCTCTCGACCAGCTTATCCACAAATGTTTGAATCTGCATTATTTGCAACACACCAAGGGTTAAAACTTATAAAGAAGCCACAGCAAGTTTTCTGCATTTAAAATAAACAAATATATTATACAGAAAATACTACGATGAAGGAACAGAATCCTAATCTGTCATTTAATTTGATTGATAGAAAGCCCTAAAAAGCCAGTAAGGTAGAGTCTGAAAAAACTTGCTACGAATTAATCTTGCACGCACCTTAGTTTTCCTTCTAAAATCAAGAAATTCATTGGCAGTCATCAGCTTCTCTCCTTCGGTGCATGCATCAATGATCTGTTGAGACCAGAACAAACATATACCGGTCAGTGCTATTACTACTTACACTACATGACCTAATGCACTATGCAGTAAGTCTGAACAAGCAGAAAAAGGCTAATGAAAATAAGACTGACAAAATAGAGCAACACAGATGGTATTACAAAGAAAACAAACATCCTAATGTATGTATCTACAGTTCAACACCCCTAACATTATAACCAAAAATATGAGGTAATTATTCAAGTTGATATTTCAAATACCATACTACTCCCTCTGTTCCTAAATATAAGTCCTTTTAGAGATTCCACTATAGACTACATCCGGAGCAAAATGGGTGAACCCATACTCTAAAAGGAGTCTATATACATCCAAATGTAGTGTTTATAGTGGAGTCTCTAAAAGGACTTATATTTAGGAATGGAGGGAGTAGTTCAGAAAGGGTGTGTACAATACCTTTGTGACAGCTTTCCGCATCATTGTCTTGTATGCCTCCCTGTCGATCTTTTTACTTTTGTACAGTGGCATCAGTAGTGTGCTAATGAAAGCTATAAGCCCCTGTTTTATATGTTCTACACCTCGGGATTGTCCTTCTGATGCAGGTTTGCTTTCTGCAACCTGTGAGGCAGAACTTTTGCATGCCTGCTTTTGGCTACCTGAATCTTCTTCCATGGGTATGCGTATCCGACTGTAGAATTCTTTATCTGCTTCCATTGCTTGTGCTTGCCACCTCTCAATGGCTAGAGGATGTTTGACACCATCAATGGAGACTGCATCAGTATCAACCCATGCCCTAGTAAACCGACTGTCTACAGCTCCACTCTCTGCAGAATTGTCCTTAATATTAATTAGGCAGGCTTTCTCGTTTGAATAGCTCCTCTGTGTACAGTTATCAACAGTCATTTTCGAGCTGTCAACATCAGGACAATTGGCGTGCTCAGCTGATGAGTTCTTAGTTTTGCCATTCCTGGAATCAATCTCTGATATGCATTCAAGTCTCCCATGCTTGTCACTTGTCATTTTCTTTCTTGTATCAGATTCGTCCAAATGGTGATCACGCCTTGCAAAATCTCCAAATGATGGGATCTTTGGGAGTTCCTGAGGCTTACTTATCACTGCCTTTGCGGATGCATATGCCTGCACAGAAATGAAAAGTCTAAACAATATGTACACCAACAACCAACAAGCCAATAAGATATCAGACGATATTCAATTTATATTTGTATTGATGTAGTTGAAAATGTACATTTCATTATATTGGACAGAAAAGGGTTTGTTTATTGTGGACCCACCATCAGAAAGTAGAAGTTCTGCATATGGCACTCTGAATTCTCTTTCAAACTATATATGTACAACTGCTGACAACCTCATATTTTTATAAATGTCCAACATACATATCTTCATCAATTAAACTTTTGTCTGATTTTATTTAAAAGTTCAACATTCAGAAACTGAATAAAGAAAATGTTACTGACGAACCTGGGCAGCTGCTACGGCAGCAGCTCGAGCAGCCTCCGCAGCAGCAAATACAGCAGCTTCTTCCTCAGACATAACCATGCCTTGATCCGTGTTGGGTTCTGGATCATGGTGTTGCTTCTGGGAACGGCGAGCTGCCATCAGACTTTGTAGCCATTATAGTAGATAATTTCACAACCTTGTCAGGCTTCTTGCCAGTTCTGTGAGGTGAATGGCTCCCAGCAGATCTTACACGCTGTGCACCTGCTTCATTTGTCACATGCGAAGTACGCATTCCTGAATGTAGATCCTTGCTCTTTGTCTTGCTCGATTCAACTGATGGCAATCGGCGCAGCATTTTGAGAGCACCGTTGCTAGCCTTTTCTTTACGGAAAACTTCTATCCACATACTGACCAACTGGCGAGCTATGGCACGAATATCTCGACTAGTATGCACACAGACCTTTTCCTTTACAGTCCTCCCAATTCCTGTACAAAGTTCAGATTGAAGAGAATGAGGCATGTGATCAGCTCTATTCTGACACTGCATAAATAAGCTCTATTCTCATTGGTGCGAACATTTGCTTCCTATTTTTCTTTTTAATAAGCTCTATTCTCATTGCCTAAACAGAAGCTATTGAGTAAAGTAACAAATCCCCCTCATCAAAACAGGCACACCTTGAGCATTCCACCCTAGCATCGGAGCAACGAGAAAGGGACCACACACAGGAACAGGAATTATCTAACAAATACTAGTAAAGGGATTGGAGTGATGCATACCAGACAAGCGAACAGCTACCAGATCGGTCGAAACAAGCAAAAGCAAGCGTACACAATGCCGCAACAGTTGAGTTGCATTTTTTCCCAGTGAATCCTGCCAGAAATTAAATGCACGAGCCAAAGAGTTGAATGTAAGAGAAGCTACGTTTATCCTGCTGTAAATAAGAAGTTTACTAGAGAATCAACTTACAAGTATCCAAGAGTTCAGTTTAGTTAGCCCTTCTTTAGACCCGGCGAATGATTTAAGAGCATCTGGAGGGAGTTTCAGTAGCTCCTTGGCCAAATGTAGGCGCCCTGGTGTAGTGTTCGCACTGAAAAACATTTCTTGCAGTACAGATTCCTTGCTAGCTACTGCATATGATGCATCAGATGAGTTTTTGCATAGAGCAGTTGACAGTTCACGTGCTTCAAGTCTATTTGACATGTCTCTGACTTCATTTCTTTCACTATCTGACTGCACTTGGTATGTTTGTAGAGCTTCCACCTCAGCCACATAATCCTTACCACTGTGTACCAAGTCAATAATCCGAACTGCTTCTCGAAGACCACTTAAAATTGCACCACCAACAGTATCTGGGTGCTCTTTGCATGTTGCTTCCCCAGCAAAAAATAAACAGTTTGCAACTGGCCGTCCTATGATGTCATAATCTTGCCCTGATGCTCCTACTGCAACATAAGAGTAAGCACCTCTACTAAAAGGATCAAGGCCCCAGTTTGTGACAACTGACGCCACTGGATCTGGTACAGCAGCATCCGTAAAGAGCTTACGGAGAACCACCATGGCATGGCTAACATGAGCATCAGAACTGATACTCTGTCCATCTATAGCAGCCTTCC
This sequence comes from Aegilops bicornis, assembly GCA_021605145.1. Taxonomy (NCBI): domain Eukaryota; kingdom Viridiplantae; phylum Streptophyta; class Magnoliopsida; order Poales; family Poaceae; genus Aegilops; species Aegilops bicornis. The sequence goes on from CM038674.1 coordinate 689,775,857, forward strand.
CAACAAGTAGAGCTATTATAACTGGTGCGCCGACTGTCTTCTTGAGATTCCAAAACATAAAGCATTGTCCCCGTAAATCTGTTTGTTCCGCAGTTGCACCAAAATAATCCACATTTTCATCCCAAAAGACCTCAGGAAACTCCAATACTATTTTATTTAGAACACCAAATCCAAGCCTGTTAATGGAAGATGTTTTCCAGTCCGGCAAGGAAGGAGAAAATTTGATTGTGTGTGCTTTCAAGCATCCAAGAGGAACAGTGATCAACACAGAATCTCCCTCAAATTCAGCTCCATTCGAAGTGGAAACTTTAACAGTTTTCCCACTAATGCCACTAGCATCTGACTCATCAGACCTGTACGTTACTTCAGTTACAACATGATTTAACTGAACATCAAGTCCTTCTGCAAGGCTCTGAAGAACAGCGCCATAACCACCTTTAATCATGCAATGAGGTCCTCCAAACCCTCCATACACATCATCTTGGTTCCAGTATGGAAGAGAGACAGATTTGAGCATTGCAGCACAACCATACTCTAAATGTGCAAAGTGCCAGTTCATAACTCTTCTTTCAAGAGGGCTGAGAACATCTATCTTACCATCCTCCCCACAATGAGCTATCTCCTTTTCTGTTGAAGCATTTTTGGAAATGTCTGCACCTCCTCTACTGTTCATACTTATTAACTGATCATCATGTCCCACAGAAGAAATAGCATGGGCTGCACGTTTCTTCCTAAGAGTGTATTCCAACCCATCCTCAAGGGATAAACCCAGTGCACTTTCACCATTTTGTTCAAAAAGTTGTTCCATTTCATCAAGAAGGCCGTTGTATTCAGATTCCAACTCATCATCCAATTCATCGGGAACCTTGTTGCCAGTTACTACATCATATAGAGGGCAAGCACTTTTCAGTACAGTCAGTTCAAGACCAAGCTGAGAACAAATCAAAGAGGATGGATCAGCCCTTCGTTCAGTTGCTATATCAGCCTCCACACCTGTAATAATGCTAGCACCCAAATCCACAGGAACTGAAAGCGATGTACGATCTGTATAAACACGACCACCAATCCTATCACGCGCTTCAAGAACAGTGACAGCAAAACCTTGACGCTGCAAATGGCGTGCTGCAGTTAAACCGGCAGGACCAGCTCCCACAATGATTATCCTTTTGCAGTGCCCAACTTTATTATTTACCTCACAGTTGTTTCCAGGATGTTCGATAACAGCTGCTTCTGGTTTATCGAGACTGGGGCCTTCATTGTTTCCAACTGAAGTAATATTGATCGGTGGTAGTAATGCATCTCCACCTTCAGTTGATACATCTAGATTCTTTTCTTCAAATGCCTGTTCTGTGGACTGTAAGTGAGGTATCAACTCTTGGGCATCGCAGTGAGCGTCAGGGACATTATTTTCCTTCGATTCTTCTGTCAAAGGTCCCAAAGCACCATAATCATGATCTTTATTCTGGAGAGATACAGCAACAATGTCACCTTCAACCCTGACTGGCTCCATTTTAGGTAATTCATTTAACTTGGCTACCTCCACAACCTCAGAACAAAGAGTTCCATGACCCTTAGTCGCCTTGCCTGATGCGATTCCAGCATTTATGTAACCCTATGAATTAATGAAATATCAAGTATTAGCATTTAGATGATTTTGGAATCTACCATATAGCACATATAATAGCTACAAACAACAATCTGCAACAAGGAAAAAAAGATTAGTAGTAAACGGAGATCTAGGAACTGGTAAAAGGAAAGAATAAAATGTTCACATATTTCAACAGCTTATCCAGCAAGTCTTCAAGAAGGTATCATAACTGCAGCTAACGCCCAGCAATAGCTCACTACTGTACTGAATCGAAATTAAGCACATCTACGTAAGTAATAACACAGATGTCATGAAGGAGGCAATGCAACTTACATTCTGATCTAAGAAACAGTACACGTCACGTATAAGTGTTTGACGTGGTGAATCATCTTCCATGGGAGCATTAGAAAGACCACAATCGGCAAGATCCAATAGATGTTTAACATCCTTGTTCCAGCAACTTAGAATCATGTTCCTGAAGTGAATACAGAAATAGTCAGTAACATGATGCAGGGTAAATCGCATAAAGCATGGTGCAGTTAATTTATTGTCACAAAAAGAAACTAGGGGCATGTAGCAAACATTAGAGGACAAACAAAGATCAAAAGTACCTGCACTCCAGGTAGTCCTTAAGGCCACCCTTCCGCTTCAGGACATCCTTGAATTTTATCTTTTCCATTGGAGAAACAGCCTCCGCCATTAGGCCAGCACTAACAGCAGCAACACCTCGATTCTCAAGAACTTCCAACGCTTTAATTTTATCTTTTGGTTTGACAGATTGATCTGCAAAACCTGCTGAGGGGTTTGAGAACAGCCCCCCCTGCTCATGCATCAGAGTTTCCCAATCAGCATCTCCCTCGTATGCCATGTCACCATGTTTACGTTTCCTAGTATTTCGTGTTAGGCGTTTCACCTTTGATGCATTCTCCATGTCCTCAAAATTGGATGGTGCTGCCACGTCAATGCTATCGATTTCTTTTGCAGATGCTGCCACGTTATGAGAGGCACGTGAATCCTTTGCGGCACATGACCCACGAACCCCATAAGCAGCTGGCTGATCTAAGCTTTCTTCTGTTGGCACAGCTGCATTTGGTTTGATATTGCCATATTTAACGTCGCCTGTACTACCTGCTTTATTGTCCAGTGAGGAATTAGACTGCATAGTTGTAGACCTTGCCAAGAGAAATTTATTTTTGCGCCGCCGCTGCTTCGACGACGCATCACTTTCTGCTATCTCAACTGGTTTAGCATCAGCACTAACCGAAGGCAACTCCTTCCTTCTAACAGGTTTCTTGGGTGCTTCTTTTGGTTTTCGACCAGGTTTCCTTTTGATGGTTGCTGCAGGTGGCTTATCTTGAGAAAAACCTGCATCAGCATTTATATCCTCTGCTAAGGTTTCGGAGCATGTCTGTGCATCAGAAACACCATCAGCGGATGCATTTGCTGCACTGTGAGATGCTTTTTCAGCAGGTTCTCCTCCTGAACAAGGATTTAAGGCAATGCAGTTATCAGCCCTTGCTGGAACTTCGACACAATGACTTGCCCCATCAGAGGAGTTTCTAGATCCATCCTCCACAATTCTACTGGTTTCCATGTCTTGAAGAAGCGTCTCTCCCAGCGATAAACCATCATCCGCAGCCTCTTCTTTATCCACAGCCTCTTCTTTCTCATCGGGCTTCCTTTCCGAATCAGGGGGAGGCCCGGGAGCCGCCAATTCTCCAATAGGCAATTCTCCAACGGGCGATTCTCCAACGGCTCGACGGGCGGCAGCCCTAGAGCGCCTATCAGAATAAGCAGCCTTTGGCTTCGCCCTTGACCTCCTCCTGGGAGACCCATCGCCTGCCATTGCGTTGTCGTAATTCTCAGCGGCGAGGGCGGCCCTCATCTCCTCCATCTCCGCCTTGGTGCGCCGCCTCCGCCTCTTCTTGGTGCCCTTGGCAGTCTCATCCGAAGCCAGGCCACCAGATCCACCATTGAGGGCCTCCTCTGCCTGCGAATCGGCAGCCTCCACGCCCTCTGCCTCCTCATCCTTCGAGGCCTGCTGCCGAGGCTTGCGGCCAGGCTTCCTGAAGAGCACCGACAGGGAGTCCCCCAACCCTAGATCGCCGACGGGGCCTTTCACGCCGTCCTCCCCAGGAACCGCATTCGCGGCGGCCTCCAGGTCGCCGCCCTCGTCGGCGACGCCCTCGCCCATGTCCTCGACGTCGCCGCCGCCCTCCAGATCTTCCGGCCCGGCGGCGATGGCGACGGCGACGGCGACGGCCTCGCCGCCGTCGGGAACCGCGGGGGCGTCGACGGCGTCATCCTCGTCCTTGCCCTTCTTCAGCCGCTTCAGCTTCTTCCGTATGTTGGCCAGGGTGTCGTCCATCGGCCCCGACCGCCCGCCGCGCCGGCTAGGGTTTGGGCCTCCAGGGCACGGGGCAGGGGACGGGCTCGCGAGGCGCGCCTGTGCCGACGGGGCACGGCGACCGGGGAGGGGGCGGCGGGCGGCGGTGGGGTGGGGTTGGGTGGGAGGGGAGGGGAGCGGAGGCCGGTCGCCGCGCCGGAGGCCGCCGGCGGAGATGGGCTGGCTGGCGGTGTGGGTTTTGTGGCACGTTTGGTCGGTCGCCGCAGTACTATGTTGGCAGCAGTAAAGGGGGGGAATATTTTAGGAGTCTAGAAAATGGGTTTGCTGAAATACCAACGGCGCAGGCATGGTGGGAACCCTTCCCTGATCTGCGAATCCGGGCCGTCGAGACCCCCGCGGACGGCCCGGATTAGGCGTGTGGTTAATGGTTAATGCCCGGTCCGGCGTCTCGTGGCGAAGAGGGACGTGTTTCGCTGCCAGCATGCCCCCTCTCTCGCGCCGGAGGCGGGAGAGACGGTTTGCCGGGTAACCGTCGGACGACCAGGGTCTGCGCAGGGTGTTTCGCGCCAAAACTACAAGCGCGCCGGTTTGCTGTGTCGTAAAGGTACCGTTAAAGCCACTTAGTAAATAGGGATAATATATGTGACTAGGCGGTAACGGAAAGGTAGGCCGAAGGTTACGACCACGCGCGGACGTCCTCGGTAGAAGATGGTATCCGACAGGCCCTAGTAACACGCCAAGTTTTCATATGGGCCCTACCCAACAGACCCTAGTAACACGCCGAATTTTCATATGGGCCCTACCCGACGGACCCTAGTAACACGCTAAGTTTTCATATGGGCCCAACGCTACATCAGTATGCTTGCTTTCTTCGTGGCGCTGTCCGATGTCAAAACTCACTTTGCATACATGTATGGACAATTCACAATTATACCACAGAGAAATCCAGGAGTCTCCATGCCTCTCTGTGTTCTGTCGTACCCTTTCTTGTTCTTCAATATAAAACTTTGAGATTCATGCTCATTTCAAGGGATTTAGTGACTTGTGATGTGCGTTGGGATTTTCTTGGCTGCTAGCCGCGCAAGGCAAAGCACGGAGGAGACCCTTGGTCATGGGGCTTTATTTTTTTTCAACGCTTCGGTGTTGAAATTATGCATTGTATCTGTGTATTTTACACACACACACACACACACACACACACACACACACACACACAAATGTTTTTGTCTTCATCGTGTATTTTGGGAAGTTTTCCTCATGAGTCAAACACACCACCACATTCATCCCGATGAAAATAAAGCCAATAAAGGAAGATCATGGCTTGAAGGTTAATGGAGAAGTGGCCATGATGTGTGGCTCATTGAATATTTGCAACCCACACTATCACATTCACTTCAATGTGATAAAGCCAACAAAAGAAACATCATAGGCTTTGAATGCTCTAGATTGAGAAGTGTTCATGATTCGCGGCTTATCGAAGCTTTTCGACCCGCAACACCATATTCATTGCGACACCATAAATGCCAACCAAAGAATATCATGGCATTTGAATGCTCCGGATTGAGAAGTGATAATGAGCGCAACTTACCGAAGCTTCGCAACCCACACCACCATATTCATTGTGACGAAATAAAGTCAACAAAAGAAACATCATGGCCTTTAATGTTTTCTGAATTGAGAAGTGCCCATGATGTATGGCTTATCAAATCTTTGCTTCCCTTCGGCCTATCCTGTCAGAACACAAGACAGCAGGCAAAAAGGTGCAACTATTGGAAGTACATTGCATTTGCAAAATCCTAACTACCACGATCCAAAGAGATTAAGACTACTCTACCACGTTGATTTCAAACATGTAGAACCCACATATGTAATGTATAGATAAACAAAGATCACTAGTCTAGTTTTTCCTAACGGGCATAAGAAATAAGAGCGGAAAGCACGGGGGGACATTGATCAAACAGGTAAATGAATAAATTAAATTTGAATTCATAAGAGCCCGACTAATAACATGAGGCGTTGGATTATAGGTGTACGATGAATTAGACGGTTTAGCGGAACATATTCGTGCTTTTATGTTTGAGTCCATTTCTCTTCTTCTTTTTGAGAAAATGTCCGATTTCTTTCTTTAGCAATACGTAAATGTTATTAAGACTTTTTAGGAGAAAAATTATGACTCGATGGGAAACTGAAACCAAAATATTAATTTATAGCTCGCTTTACAGGCCGACCGATTTGTTCGATAAGAACTGGCTCACGAATAGCCCATCTGCGTGCGACTGGTGGCAACTCATGGAGAGTTCAGGCGCCGAAAAGGATAGCCGGCGCTCACTAGCTTTGTTTGCGGGCCGCAGCCCAATAGTGACACCTCCCCTCACGCATGCTAGCTTCCTCCCGTTTGTTGGTTTTTCTTTCGTTCGTTATTATTATCTAATGTACGTCCTTTCCATAAAAAAAATGCTACAGTACGACCTAGTGTACTGCTTGCCTCAAAGAAAAGAACTACTGTACTACATGGCCAACAGTTTTCAAAATCTATGAACTTTTTTCAATTTTCCCGAATAAAAGTTTGTGAATTTGAGAAAAAATTCATGATTTTGATATAAAAATTCATTGATTTTGATGAAAATTTCACTGATTTTGAAGATAAGTTCACCAGTTTGTAAAAAAGTTCATTGATTTTTTGAAAAATTTGACTAATTTTTAAAAAGTTTATCAACTTTGAAAAAAAATCTTCAATTTTGAAAAAAAGGTTCAAAAATTTGTAAAAAGTCCATCAATTTTGAAAAAACATCCATTTCAAAAACTTTGCGGATTTTCAAGAATAAGTTCACGAATTCGAAGAAAGATTTGAATTTTCAAAAAGTTCATGCATTTTAAAAAAGCAAAAGAAAGAAGAACAAGAAAAAGAAAAGAGAAAACAGAATAAGAACTGCCCGGAAAACAAACAGGTGAACTGTGAACGGAAGAAAAAATAAAAAATAAAGTTAATAGGCACACCCGTTGAGGTGTCCTAGTTGGTTACTGCGATTCAAACTTTTTCTGAGCGAAACTGCTATTCAAACTGAAGGAAGAGGTCCGGTGTTTGACTCGCGATGCCCACTTTTTTTTAAGTGTGTCATAAAAGAGAAAAAAAAAGGTAAATGGACAGGCCCAGCGTGGAGGGGTGTGTGCGCCGGTTGGGGAATTAGCGTGTAACCGGCGCTGAGGGCGTCAAATAGTAGTTGGCCATGTCGTGAGATGAGAGACTGGCTTGGCTCGGCCTGTAAATCAACAGGACTATTGATATTACCATGTCTCAAAAAAATCAACGATATCATCAATCAGCTGCTCACTCACACACACACACACTTCCACCCAAAAAGAAAAAGAAAAACTCACACTTCTCTCTAAAAAACTACTCGCTTGCAATCTCCTTCGGAAACAAAATTATGCTGACACTCTCATGATTATTATTTATTGTTACTTAAACGTCCGCTCCGCATATTTTAATTTTGATCGCCATCCATCTAGAAAAATAAAATAAAACCGTCTTTCTTTCTGCTTTCAGAATTTCCTTTTTAGACTGTATACTTGTCTTTTCAAACGCCGAACTGAAGTCCGGATTTTACCCGCAAAAGAAAAACTGAAGTCTGGATTTGATGTGCAGGAGCAGGAGCATGTGCCTGATTGGCTTTACAGTACGTGTTGATAAGCACTCTAGCTCAACAGCATAGAAACAACAGTCAAGTAGTCTCATCCACCCAAGTACACGATTCCACCCATAGAAACAACAGTCAAGTGGTCTCATCCATCCTGCCTTGAATTTTTTTTATTTTTAACAAAAAAATAATCAAACTTTGCCATGGAATGAAGGATTTTTTTTTACACAAACTACATGTGGGTGGGGTGGGTTTTGTCGGCCTGAATTTCATTGTCAAAATTTAGGAAACAGTATGGGGTGCGAAAGCCCACAAAAGGAGAGGTGGTCATGCCAAGCTTACGACGAGTGTCAAAGCCACGACCAAAAAGGAAGACCGGAAACAATGTTGCTAATGGTGGTGGAGGCGTGTTAGAAGGTGTCCATGAACTCTCTGGATAAAACATTAATGATTATGACTTAAGCCTACAACAAACATGGTTCGAACGTGAGACCTCGCCGCCTGCCTACTCAGCAACAGTCACGAGCCCATCAGGGGGACATGAGTCGGACGAGACTTGCCTGCTCCCTGCTTGTGCGCCCATCCGTGCTCCCGCATACATGGCTTGATTTGATTGGAACAAAATAATGTCCGGCCCCACCCTCTTAAAATCAGGGGGAAGATGATTAGATTAGAAAGGAAAAAGGAAAAAAGACAGCCGTAGGATGAGGTGGGAGCACGGATGGGAGCATGGAGAGGAAGCAGGCAAGCCGGATCCACATGAGTCGCCGGTGAACAGTGCCCCCCCCCCCCCTCTCTCTTCAAGGTTTTTTTCCTACTGAATCAAAATTAAACATAACTTGGTAAGTAATAACACACATGTCATGGAGGAGGCAATGAAACTTGCATTCTGATCTAACAAATGTATATGCATGGGCAAATGGGAATACTACCACGAAAAAACTTTAAGTGCATCTAGTGCCTCTTAGTGATTTTGGTGTACTGAAGACTTATAGGTTAAGGGACTAATGTGTTTATGAGTATAAACAGGCTCTATAAGTCGCTGAGGAGTTTGGTATACGATGAAAGTCGACCCCTAAAAATGTATTTCTTCAGCTGAAGACTTTGGTTCTCCTGAAGATTTTGAAAGTGAAGAAATTGGTGTGACCTAAAAATGTATGTCTTCAGCTGAAGACTTTGCTTCTCCTGAAGATTTTGAAAGTGAAGAAATTGGTGTGACCTTCAAGACTTGGATATTCATGCGGGGATTATGAAGCTAATACTTTTGTTTTCGTAATTTCATTTTCTCTTTCTTGAGTCATAGGAAACACCGTACTGTTAAATGTGGTTGAGGTAATATTAAGAAAAGTGATTTCCAAGTGATGCTCATCTCAAAATCCTACACCTACCCAATCCTTTCGAGTGAAGTCACTGGAAATCTCATATCGATTCGATCAATTTTTCTTGATGTGAGACGAAGATCTTCTGGTCTCTGAGGAATTTGTTCTGACTGAGGAGTTAGGAATTCGCTAGTGCAGATTGCCTACACAGTGAGGAACATGATAGCTCTGAGGAATTTGAACCTCAAATCCGACCGTTGATGTGCTATGCGCCAGCTGTCCCAAAATATTTACCCACCTAACGGTCATATCATTGAAGGGCATTTATGTCTTACCATGTCGGGCTGCTCCCTAGGCTATAAATAGCCGCCCCCTACAACTAATAGCTGGTTGGCTGCTCCGAGAAAATCTGACACTTCTCATTAAGAGCATCCCATCCTCCGAGGACTTTGAGCGAAAATCATCAAGTGAGGAAAACCAAACCCAAACCCAAACACCTATAAACCTAAAGTGATTGAGCATCAGTGAAGAGATTGTTCCTATGTGAAACCGACGCTTGTTACCGTTGAGGACTGTGCATCCTCCAGACGGTTAGGCATCATGGTCTGAGCATCCAAGAGGAATTGTGGATCGCCGAGTGACCAAGTCTGTGAAGGTTTGGAAGTCACCTGAAGACTTACCACGAGTGATTGGGCGAGGTCTGTGTGACTTTAGCTCAAGGAGAATACGGTGAGGGCTGTGTGTCCGGGACTGTGTGTCCTCGGGTTTAAATACCCAGCCGCTCCAACCAGACGCATAACAAGCTGCCAGCCGTTTGGAATCGGTCTACCAAATCATTGTCTTCACCAAGCCAACTGGTTCTATTTCCTCAAACCTTTCATTTCCTCATTCATGTGTTGATGAACCTGATCATTACTGTTTGAAGACTTTGACTGAAGATTTTATCTATTTCCTCCTCATAATTCTTCATTCACTTAGTCTTCAGCCTGCTTATCCTGTTTTCACGCTATCTGTACTCTGTGCTTGTTTTTCATTTCATCATGATGACTGTGTTGTTGCTCTGTTATGTTTATACCTGAGTACTCATTCCACTGCTAGTGTGTCGTTGCTTAGGAATTTCTTCACCTAGAAATTCCTCAGTGACGAATTTGTAAAAATCGCCTATTCACCCCCCTAGTTGATATAACACACCTTCAATTGGTATCAGAGCAAGGTACTCCCTTGTTCTATGTGATTTTGGTTTAACCACCTGGAGTTTTAGTTATGTTGACTGCAGGAATGATCAAGGTCTCGGCTGGGTGTCCTACCTTTGATGGGACGGACTATCCCTACTGGAAGAACAAGATGCGCATGCATCTTGAGGCAATTGATAACGATCTCTGGTATGTTGTGGAAAATGGTGTTCCCTCTGTCACTCCGTATGTGAATGTTGTTGATGTGAAGAGATTCAAGCAACTCGACTCTCAAGCTAAGAATACCGTATGTTGTCATCTGAGCAAAGGACAATACAACAGAGTGAGTGCTTTGGAAACAACAAAGCTGATTTGGGGCAGGATGTCCAAGGTCAACGAAGGAGTCTCCACTCAACATGACTCCCGAGTTGATGTTCTTCGCAATCTCTTCAACCGCTTCAAAAGACTCGATAACGAAAATGTTCAGCAAACCTTCGATCGCCTCACTGACATCTCAAATGAGCTTCAAGCACTTGGTGCCACCGACATCATCGACATGAGGTGGTGAAGAAATTGCTGAGATCACTTGATTCCTCATTCGATACTCTTGCACTAATGAATCAAGAGTGAGGAGACTACAAGTCACTAGATCCTGCTGATATCCTCGAGAGGCTAAATACTCATGAGTTCCAACTTGCTGAGAAGAGAGACCTCTATGGTCCGAGCTATGTAATATCACATGCACTGAAGGCCAAGGCAGCCTCTGAATCTGAAGGTGAAGATTCTGGCAGCAGCCTTGGTGATCCCGAAGAACTGAGCCAGGAGCTAGCAATGCTCGTGAAGAAATTCTAGAAGTTCTCTCATCATGGTTGCTTTGGAAAGTCTTCAAGAAATGATGTTTCCTCATCCCGTGACTACAAAAAGAGGACTTGCCACAAATGCAAGAAACTTGGTCACTACATGTCTGATTGTCCTCAGTGGGAAAAGGAATCGAAGAAGAAGAAGTACAAAGATGACGATTCTGATGACTCAAAGAAGAAGAAGAAATCTTCAAAGTCCTCATCATCAAAATCTTCAAAGTCTTCATCTCACAAGAAGAGCAGTTCCAAGAAGGCTCGGGCATTTATTGGCAAGGAAATGGACGCTGAAGTTGAATCTAAGGAAAATGTGGAAGAGGAGGAATCTGAGGAGTCAGACTCTGGTGTGGCGAGCCTAGCCCTCGCTACTGCTTACGTCAGCAAGTCCATCTTCAACGCTGAAGAAAATGACCTCCCCAACTTTGCTGATAAGAGCGTCGATGACTATGCTCCCATCTATTGCTTCAGGGCAAAAGGTGCCAAGGTACTCAAACATCCCCTCTCTGAATCTAGTGAGGATGAATCTGATGACAATCTCAAACCTAGCTATTTCAAACTTGCTAAAATTGCTGTTAAACAACAAAAGGCTTTAGAAAAAGATTCAAAATCAACTAGACAGAAGCGATGACCTGTTGGGTGAGGAATTGAATCGAACTAAGACTTTGACTGGTAATCTTCAGAAACTTCAGTTTAAGTGTGACAATTTTCAGGGTCATCATAACTTTCTCTTAGCTAATCATGAGAAGCTTTCTTATGAATTTCTTAGAGAAAGCAAGATCTTGAGAAGTTAAAAGTGAGTTATGAAGATCTTCAGAAGGAAAACGATTCATTGCTTGCTCAACAGATCAGTTCCGCTCAGGAAGAATTTATTCCACCATGTTTGAATGCATTGAGCGTGAATCTGCTAATTCTTCACCTGAATGTTCAAATGCTTCTATTGCTGCAAATTCTTCAACTGTCTTTGTGGTCACAAATTCCTCCGATAATACCACAAGTATCACTAACAATAATGCAGGGTTGAAGGAATTGTATGTGACAGGCATATACAAAAGCCTCAAAGGGCATCATACTCTTTTTGATGTGCTCAAAAAGCAGATCTTGAACAGGAACCCTAGGAAAGAGGGTATTGCCTTTGAGAGGAAACTCAATGTTGATGGGACCTACTGGAAATTTGAGCAGTACCCCAAAACCTCATGGGTTGTTGCAAAATGACCTCTTGTATATCCATGCACTTTATCTGGCTTTACTTGTGAATTTTCATATTCCTCTGATGAGTCGTTTGACTCCAACTATAAATTGTCCAAGAATCAAAATGGTGAAGTATTTGCTCGATATGTTGGAACTAACTGTAGGAACGGCCCCCCTATGAAGAAAATCTGGGTTCCCAAAAGGTGCCTTGAAAGTCTCCAGGTGAAAGTCATCATGACACCACCTGTGAAGAATGGGAACCCCGGATCAAATTCTTCATATGGATCCAAGTCCTCATATGGACCAAAATTCTTCATTTGGATCAAATTCCTCACATAGATCCAAACCCTCATATGAACATCATCGTGCTAACACTTTTGTTTCGTAGGGAAAGTCTAAAGGCTATGAATATGTGCATTATTCTTCAAACCATTATGTTCATAAGTCTTCGAAGAATTTCTCTGATTATTCATATGCTTATCCTAACCCCTCTTCTGTGAAACAAAGTGCACTGGCTTCAATGCCATCTTTTTCTTATGGAGCTCGCAGAATGATGAACTCTTTGCCACCCTTCAGATGTGGGTGGTGAAGAAAAAGAACTAATCTCTTATGCAGGTTTAGGTCTCCAGACGAACTTAATCGTCTGAAGAATTTGCTGGAGACCTGAATATGCTTGAATGGACGCAAGCTAACCATGAAGAAATGAATTACTCATTTCTCACGTCCTCATACTGCTATATCTGTTATACAGTTGATGAAATTCAATCTGAGAAATTGATATCATATTCTTCACTGATGAAGTATATGGGTTCATAAGTTGCACTAATTCATCTGCAGGATGAACAACCCAAAGCTACAGAGTGGGTCCTCGACAGTGGATGTACAAATCACATGACCGGTGATAGGAACTTATTGATGGACACTACTTTATCTCCATCTCATCTGAAGCATATCACCTACGCTGACAAAGGCAAAAGCAAGGTATTGGGTCTAGGAAGGGTTGCAATTTCAAAGGATAGACACATGGACAAAGTCATGCTTGTCGAGTCCTTATGATTCAACCTCATGTCTGTCTCAATGCTTTATGATCTTGACATGGTTGTCGTCTTTGGCAAATATCGTTATCGTTGCATTGTGTTAATGGAATCTGACAATTCCAAAGTCTTCGAAGGCTTTAGGAGAGGAGACTTGTATATTGTTGATTTCTCTGCAGGACCACAACCTGCCACATGTCTACTTGCAAAAGCTTCAGAAGGCTGGTTATGGCATCGACGACTTGGTCATGCTGGGATGAGGAACTTGCATACACTCGCGAAGAAGAAGCATGTCATTGGCATCGAGGGTGTCAAATTCCTCAAAGATCATCTTTGTGGGGCTTGTGAGGCTGGAAAGATCACCAGAGTGAAGCATCCCTTGAAGACTATCATGACCACTTCTCGTCCCTTTGAATTACTTCACATGGATCTCTTTGGCCCTACTCATTATGCCACGTTCACTAATGCTGCATCTTTATATGGCTTTGTCATTGTTGATGATTATTCTCGTTACACATGGGTGCATGTCATCACTTACAAATATGAAGTGCAGGAAGTCTTCAAACAATTTTCCTCAAGAGCATCTACGAACTTTGGTGTGAAGATCAAGCATATCAAGGGTGATAACGGGACTGAGTTCAAGAATACTGGTCTTGATGACTATCTTGATGAACTTGGTATTACTCACAAGTTATCTGCTCCCTATACTCCTCAGCAAAATGGCGTCGTGGAGCGCAAGAACAAGACTCTTGTTGAGATGGCTCGCACCATGCTTGATGAATACAAGACTCCACCTCGTTTCTGGCCTGATGCTATTGATACTGCATGCCATATCATCAACAGGGTATACCTTCACAAATTCTTCAAAAAGACCTCATATGAACTCTTCACTGACAAGAAACCCAATGTAAGTTATTTCAAAGTCTTCGGTGCTAAATGTTGGATTAGAGATCCTCGTCACAACTCTAAATTTGCACCGAAAGCACATGAGGGTTTTATGCTTGGTTACGGAAAGGACTTGCACACCTACAGAGTCTTCAACACCTATCATCACAAGGTTGTTGAAACTGTAGATGTGCGGTTTGATGAGACGAATGGCTCGCAAAGAGAGCACCTACCTCATGTGCTAGATGAAATGTCACCTGAGGAATCCATCAAGTTCAAGACTACTGACGATGTCATCCCTACCGAAGAATCTGCTGAAGAATTCATTCCGGAACGTGAAGAAAATCATACTGGTGCTACTGAAGAAAATGGCCCTGAAGAAAATGTTGTGCCAAATCAAAGTCGTCAACCTGCTCATCCTCGCCTTGCAAAATGAATTGCAGATTGAGAGAATCATCGACGACATCAATGCACCGGGTCCTCTCACGCGCTCAAAAGATTCACATTTGTCTAACTTTTGTGGGCATTTGCATTTGTCTCTATCATAGAGCCCACCAAATTTGATGAAGCATTCATGGAGCCTGAGTGGATTCAAGCTATGCAAGATGAATTGCATCAATTCGAGCTCAATAATGTGTGGGAGCTTGTCAAGCGACCAGCCCCAAGCAAGCATAATATCATCGGCACCAAATGGATCTACCGCAACAAGCAAGATGAAAATGGCCTTGTGACGAGGAATAAGGCTCGTCTTGTAGCTCAAGGCTACACACAGGTTGAAGGAATTGATTTCGATGAAACTTTTGCGCCTGTTGCTAGACTTGAGGCTATTCGCATATTGCTTGCTTATGCTAACCATCATAATATCATCTTACATCAAATGGATGTGAAAAGTGCATTCCTCAATGGCAAGCTTGAGGAAGAAGTATATGTTGCTCAACCACCAGGTTTTGAGGATCCAAAACTTCCAGATCACGTCTACAGACTCAACAAGGCCCTCTATGGCCTCAAGCAAGCACCTCGAGCGTGGTATGATACATTGAAGGAATTCCTCATGAAGAAAGGCTTCAAACCCGGTTCACTTAACCCAACTCTTTTCACCAAAGCATATGATGATGAATTATTCGTGTGCCAAATATATGTTGATAATATTATCTTTGGCTATACTAACCAACGTTACAGTGACGAATTTGCATATATGATGGGTGAGGAATATTAAATGTCTATGATGGGAGAGTTGAAATTCTTCTTAGGTCTCCAAATTCATCAACAACACAATGGCATATTCATATCCCAGGAGAAATACCTCAACGATGTGTTGAGGTAATTCGACATGCAAGATTGCAAAGGCGTCAAAATCCCTATGCCCACAAATGGCCATCTATGCACCGATGAAAATGATAAAGACTTAGATCAGAAGGTATACCGCTCCATGATTGGCTCTTTATTGTATCTATATGCATCTAGGCTGGATATTATGCTTAGTGTTTGCATGTGTGCACGATTTCAAGCTACCACTAGTAGAAAAGGGGGCAATGGCCAGGCCGGGTCAGCCATTAGTCCCGGTTCAGCCACGAACCGGGACCAATGGAGGTATTTGTCCCGGTTCGTGATCCCAGGGGGCCGGCCGGGGCCTCGTGGGCATTGGTCCCGGTTCGTCTGGCCCTTTTGGTCCCGGTTGGTGGGAGGAACCGGGACCAATGGGCCTTGCTCCTGGCCCACCACCATTGGTCCCGGTTGGTGTCTTGAACCGGGACCAAAGGCTCCCCTTTAGTCCCGGTTCATGCCACCAACCGAGACCAATGATGTGCCTATATATACCCCTCGCGTAAGAGCAGAGCACACTGCTCTATTTTTTCTGGCCGCCGAGGGGGAGAGGGCTTGGTGGTGCTCTAGCTCACCTCCTATGCACACAAGGTGTTCGATGTAATGCCCGAGCCACACTACTTAAGCTTTCTCCTCTCCAAGCTCGACCTCCAAGCTTCATTTTCCTCAATATTTGTCTAGGTTTAGCGGTCCGTCACGCCTGCCCCGTCTTCACCGCCGTCGATCACCCGCCGATCTCATCGCCCGGCACCACCGTGGTGAGCCTCTTGTTCTTATCTTCTTTCCGAAAGGAAAAATATTCTTACTTGTATGTTTAGATAGATACTTGTATTATTTTCTTACTTTTATTATTGCATCTTATATAGTGCGATGATTTTGGTATCCGCCTGGCCGGGCCCTCGGCCCTGTCTATGATTCAGATGTGGTATATATTATCTTTTCATAACTATTGGTTCATTTATTGTTTATGAAAATTATGCCGACCAACGTGAGATAGATTTTATTTATCTAGGAGGTTGTTGAACCGGAAATTCCAACCGACCATATTGTCGAGAGGTTAAATTTAGTTGAATAAGAAAACAATTTTTTGAAGGAAAAAATAAAAAAAATGAGGAGGAGAAGATGATATTGGAGTTGCATGTTGCGGATGTCGTCGATGATCACAAAATCAAGATGGATGCAATGCGCTTGAAGATTAGAAAGATTAGAAAATATGCCATTCATACCGAGGCTTGGTATCATTATGCCGTTGGATTAGTTGTTACCTTGGTTGCGATTATGATCGCATTTGTTTTCGCATTGAAATGTTTTACATAGTTTCAATGTATGGTTTAATTAATTTAGATGCTCTGCAGAGCTTTATGTTGTTAGATGAGAACTATGTATGTACTTTGGTTTTGATGTGATGATGAACTTCTATTAATTTGGTCACTTAATTATCTATTCATGATGTTCTGTAATGATTTTTGACACACTTAATTATATATAATGCACGCAGATGAACCGCAATGGATGTA
Organism: Aegilops bicornis; assembly: GCA_021605145.1. NCBI lineage: Eukaryota > Viridiplantae > Streptophyta > Magnoliopsida > Poales > Poaceae > Aegilops > Aegilops bicornis. Next base: position 689,792,725 of record CM038674.1, read on the forward strand.
CGGTGATGTATACACCTCCGAGTACATTAAGGGCGTGCATGATTTTCTCAAGTGGCTGAGGCAAACAAGCAGAATGGTTTTATGTGTTGTCCATGCCCTATATGTGGGAATACGAAGTCTTACTCGACCGGAAAATCCTTCACACCCACCTACTTTTACGAGGGTTTCATGCCACACTATAATGTTTGGACGAGGCACGGAGAAATAGGGGTTATGATGGAAGACGGCGAAGAAGAAGAGTACGATGAAAACTATGTGCCCCTAAATACGGTGATGCTACCGAACATCAAGAGGAACCAGACGATGTGCACGATGATGTCAAGAACGCGAAGCTGCTGAAGATCAAGAGGAACCAGACGATGTGCCCGATGATGATGATCTTTGCCGGGTCATTGTCGATGCAAGGACGCAATGCAAAAGTCAAAAGGAGAAGCAGAAGTTCGATCACATGTTAGAGGATCACAAAAAGGGTTGTACCCCAATTGCGAAGATGGCAACACAAAGCTCGGTACCGTCTTTGGAATTGCTGCACCGGAAGGCGTAGAATGTCATGCTCGATAAAGGATTTGAGAAGCTACAGAAAATATTGAAGAAGAAGCTTCCAAAGGATAACGAATTGCCCGACAATACATACGCAGCAAAGAAGGTCGTATGCCCTCTAGGATTGGAGGTGCAGAAGATACATGCATGCCCTAATGACTGCATCCTCTACCGCGGTGCATACAAGGATCTGAACGCATGCCCGGTATGCGGTGCACTGCGGTATAAGATCAGACGAGATGACCCTAGTGATGTTGACGGCGAGCCTCCCATGAAGAGGGTTCCTGCGAAGGTGATGTGGTATGCTCCTATAATACCACGGTTGAAACGTCTGCTCGTAAACGGAGAGCATGCCAAGTTGATGCGATGGCACAGTGAGGACCGTAAGAAAGACAGGAAGTTGAGAGCACCCGCTGACGGGTCGCAGTGGAGAAAAATCGAGAGAAAGTACTGGGATGAGTTTGCAAAGGACCCAAGGAATGTATGGTTTGCTTTAAGTGCGGATGGCATTAATCATTTCGGGGAGCAGAGCAGCAATCACAGAACCTGGCCCGTGACTCTATGTATGTATAACCTTCCTCCTTGGATGTGCATGAAGCGGAAGTTCATTATGATGCCAGTTCTCATCCAAGGCCCTAAGCAACCCGGCAACGACATTGATGTGTACCTAAGGCCATTAGTTGAAGAACTTTTACATCTGTGGAATGGAAACAGCGATTACGACGTGGGATGAGCACAAACAGAGGAATTTGACCTAAAGGCGTTGTTGTTCGTGACCATCAACGATTGGCCCGCTCTCAAGAACCTTTCGTGACGGACAAACAAGGGATACCACGCATGCACGCATCGCTTACTTGACACCGATAGTATATACCGAAGCTGCAGGAAGAATGTGTACAGGCCATCGTTGATTTCTTCCGACCAACCATCAATGTCGAAAGAAAGGCAAGCATTTCAAAAGCGAGGCAGATCACCGAAGAAGCCCGCCATGCGCATCGGTGATCTACGTACTTGCTATGGTCAATGATTTACACGTAATCTTTGGAAAGGGTCCCGCGGACTAGCTGTTCCGAATGACGCCGAGAAACACGCACCCATGTGGAAGAAGAAATCTATATTTTGGGACCTACCCTCATGGAAAGACCTAGAGGTCCGCTCTTCGATCGACGTGATGCACGTGACGAAGAACCTTTGCGTGAACCTGCTAGGCTTCTTGGGCGTGTATGGGAAGACAAAAGATACACACGAGGCACGGAGGACCTGCAACGCTTGCACGAAAAAGAGGGCATGCCTCCGAAGCAATATGAAGGTCCCGCCAGCCACGCTTCACGAAAGAAGAGAAAGAAATCTTCTTTGAATGCTTGCTCAAGATGAAGGTCCCGGCGGCTTCGTCGAATATAAAGGGAATAATAAATATGCCGGATAAAAAGTTCCGTAACCTAAAGTCTCATGATCGCCACGTGATTATGACGCAATCGCTTCCGGTTGCATTGAGGGGGCTTCTACCGGAAAACGTCCGATTAGCCATTGTGAAGCTATGTGCATTCCTCAATGCAATATCTCAGAAGGTGATCGATCCATAAATCGTACCAACACTAAGGAGTGATGTGGCGCAATGTCTTGTTAGTTTCGAGCTGGTGTTCCCACCATCCTTCTTCAATATCATGACGCACGTCCTAGTTCATCTAGTCGACGAGATTGTCATTCTGGAGCCCGTATTTCTACACAATATGTTCCCCTTTGAGAGGTTCATGGGAGTCCTAAAGAAATATGTCCAGTAACCACGCTTAGGCCGAAGGAAGCATCTCCATGGGCCATCAAACAGAGGATGTCATCGGGTTTTGTGTTGACTTCATTCCTGGCCTTAAGAAGATAGGTCTCCCTAGATCGCGGTATGAGGGGAGATCGACCGAAAAGGCATGCTTGGAAGGGACTCAATAATATGCAGGGACGGATATTCTTGGTCTCAAGCACACTACACAGTTCTACGTAACTCTACCTTGGTGACCCCATATGTCGATGAACACAAGAACGATCTGCGCTCCAAACACCGGGAGCGGTCACGACCAATTACATGTGAACACATCGGGACTTCCAATAGCTTGGTTGGAAACACGTCTCGAGGTGACAGACTGTTTGTGATGAGCTGTACTTGTTGTCCAGGGGACCATCTTCGACTGTAATGATTTGGAAAGGATATGAGATAAATGGAAATACATTTTACACGATTGACCAAGATCAAAAGAGCACCAACCAAAACAGCGGTGTCCACTTTGATGCAGCAACCGAGAGGGAAAAGGACACATATTATGGTTACATAGTGGACATATGGGAACTTGACTACGGACATGATTTTAAGGTCTCTTTGTTTAAGTGCAAATGGGTCAATCTGTCAGGAGGCGAGTGCAGTGTAGACCCACGATGCGGAATGACAACAGTGGATCTGAAAAATCTTGGGTACACCGACGAACCGTTAAATCCTAGCCAATGATGTGGCACAGGTTATCTATGTGAAGGACATGTCTACTGGACCAAGAAAAAGAAAAGATAAGGAAGCGAATACATCATACGATGAGCCAAAGCGCCACATAGTTCTTTTCAGAAAAATGGACATCCACGGGAGTGGAGGGCAAGATGTACATGTCTCAAGAGTATGAAAAGTTTCATGAAATTCCTCCTTCAAAGTCAAGGCTGACCCAAGCATCCTGATAAACGATGAAGATTATCCATGGTTACAGCGCAATAAGCAAATGACACAAGCGAAGAAAAAGTGAAGACTTTCTCCATAACTATTATGATGATACCATGCCAACTTTGTAATGCATTTAGTATGATACCATTGTCCGTTTTGTACATGCACATGCTATGCCAACTTTTTTAGAGTTCATTTTAAAACTATGAATTTAGGTCGAATTTTCTCTATAGGTGCATCTATGTTCATTTTTTAAAAAACTAATGGCAGTAACAGAAAGTTTATAATTTTGTTGTAAGTAGAAACAAAACAAAAAAATTAAAAACTGGAAAACAATTAAAAGTTTACAATTTTGACCTAAAAGCAAAAAGAATTAAAAAATAAAGCAAAAAACAGAAGAAAATAAATAATACAGAAAACAAAACAAAATAATGGGAAAAAAATAAAAATAGCAACAATAAGTATTTTGTTGTAAGTAGAAACAAAATAAAATAAATAAAGCAACAAATAAAACAAAAAAACTAAAAAAGTGTTTTCAAATTTGAAAACTAATGGCACTAATGAAAGTTTATAATTTTTATGACCTAAAAGAAAAAAGAAATCACTAAAAACTATAACTATTTATTTCTAAGTAGAAATGAAAAATAAATAGCAAAAAGAAAAAAATGCCACCCATCGGGCCAAAGCACGGCCTGAATACGACTAGAAACCCAACCATGGGCCAAGATTCAGCCCGCAGCAGCCCAAGAGGGCCCACAGTGCATTGAAGTGTCCGATTAGGCCTGTAAGCCGCCAGCCTGTCGGAGGAGTTCGAAAGGGAACACAGAGTGGATTATAAACAAAAGGGAGCTCTTCAGCTAGCGAGGTGGGACTAAAAATCCCACCACCGCGCCCGCGCAAGGCATTTAGTCCCGGTTGGTGGCACTTCAGCTTGCGAGGTGGGACTAAAAATCCCACCACCGCGCCAACGCAAGGCCTTTGGTCCCGGTTGGTGGCACCAACCGGGACTAAAGAGGCATTGGTCGATTCGCGGCACAAATCGGGACCAATGCCCCACTTTAGTCCCGGTTGGTGCCACCAACCCACCTGTGCCGCTTCCCGCCCTTTGGGCTGCTGAAAAGAGGCCTTTGGTCTCGGTTGGTGGCACCAACCGGGACTAAAGGGGGCATTGGTAACGGTTTGTGCCACGAACCGGGACCAATGCTCGGTCTATATATACAACACTTGTGAAAATTTTGGTTCGATTTCTTGATCCCGCCCGCCGCCGCAGCTGCCTCTCTGCGCCTCGCCGTCGCCGCCGTTGCCCTGCCCGCCTCGAGCCCACGCCGACGCCGTCCGCCCGCCCAGCGCGCCTGCCTCGCCCGTTGCTGCCCGGCCGCCCGTCCGCCGCCCGAGCACCCCTGCGCCCCCGAGCCCGTCCTCCGCCCCCGAGCGTGCCCCGCCGTCGCCCTCGCCCTCGCCGACCCCGAGCCCGTCTTCGTCGCCGTCGGCCCCGACATCGGCCGCCCGTGTCTCCTCCCCGATCCCGCCTTGTGACTTTGCCTTTTCCATGGAGTACGATTTTTCTTACGTAATGTAGTATTGATTCTTCTTTTGACATATACTTCATCATCATCGTCATCTTCCCTCATTGGGTTGCCGTACTGATCATAGTCTTCCTCGTTGGCGACTCCATCCATTCCAATGATGTTCCTTTTGCCTCTCCCGGGACAACACGGCTGGGATTGCGCAGGTCAGTTATGAAGAAGCATTGTGTCACGTGCTTAGCGTGTACCCATGGCTCGTTTTTTGCGATAGCGTTCACGGTAGCGCTCTTGGCGTCGGGTATAGTCATGGTAGTGAAAATCCGGCTTTCTCTTTCGACATCCTTAGCCCATCTGACACGGAACATCGTCGTGTTGTGCAGTCCAGTAGTCAAGCTCCCAGATCTCCTCGACCCTTCCATAAAATCGTTCGGTTGCACCGTTGTCGCTGCCGGTCATGCATTCCATCGTCACCCACGAGTTCGATCATCACCGTCCATATCTTTGGCCTCCGTGTAGAACGTGTATCCGTTGATATCATATGCCTGATAGGTTATGAGGTTGGGCAAGGGGCCATGTGCTAAGGCGTATATGAGCAATCCGTCCTTAGTTCCTTCCTCCGGAGGATTAGCAATAATATGCTCTTTGAACCAATGCAGGAAAGTGGAGTTGTGCTCTCTAGTAACTTCGGCGTCCGTCCTGCATACCCCCCGGTCACGATACTTCTTTGCGATAATTTCTTTGTGCAGTGCCACGAAAGGATCTACCTCATCTAGGTGTTGTAGCACTATCAAGTTTGCTCACAAAGTCGATGCGTCGATCTGAGTATGCCACGCGTCGATTCCCTGCGACCGTTCGGTGACCATCTCCTTCGAGCCTCCCATCGTGCTTATGCAGGCAAACCAACACTAACACCGGTGGCTGGTCTGCGCCATATAGAAAATTCTCACAGAAGAGATGCACTCTTGTGCCAAATAGCCCGGACGATGCTTCCATCCGGACGGGACATGTTCTGAAACGAATCCTTTGATGATCCCATTCATCCTCTCAAATGGCATCATGTTGTGCGGGAATGACGGCCCCATGTCTATTATGTCATCCACAATATGGACACACGGATGCACCATCACGTCAAAGAACATGGGCGGAAGTACATCTCAAGCTCATTCAAGATCACAACGATCTCTTCACCTGTAGCCTTTGGAGCTGCTTCACACTGATCGACTTTCGAGAGATGACGTCGAAAAAGTTGCAGAGACCAATAAAGCGTGTCACGGACGTGCTTGTCCATTATCCCTCTAAGGGCAACAGGTAGTATCTGCGTCATCATCACATGACAGTCATGAGACTTCATCCCGCCGAACCTTTTCTTGTCCGTGTCTAGATATCTGCTTATCTTGCCACAGTAACCGGAACTAACTTTGACTCCGGTAAGGCACTAGGCATTGATCTCGGCCTGACTTAAGGTGAAGCAAGAAGGGGGGCAATAATCCTCTTTCTTTATTTTCTTGCCCTTCTTCTCCCGTGCCTCTGTCTCCGTCTCTGTCTCGTCTGACATTTTACGGGGCGGCATGTGCAGATCTTCCCTAATTTTCAAATCTTGCAAGTCTTTTCTTGCCTTCGGCCCATCCTTGGTCTTATCCGGCATGTTCATCAGTGTTGCGAGCAAGCTCTCAAGGACATTCTTACAGATATGCATTTGATCAAGGCAATGAGGTGTATCGAGTTTGTGCCAGTACTCCAAGTCCTAGAACACAGACCTCGTCTTCCATACCTTCAGCAGCGGCTCCGGCGCCTTTCTCATCGTCTTTCCCGGCGCGGGGCACTCCTTCCAGTTTTTCAACAGCTCATCGATTTCGGCACCACTCCGCTTACGTGGAGGTCCTCGATGCTCAGCGTGACCATTGAATAGATCTCCACGGTTTCTCCACGGGTCCTCCTGTTCAAGCCATCTTCGATGCCCCATGTACACGATTTTCCCGGACCGCCATCTTTCCTTGACGTTAGGCTGCCGAGACGTCAGATCATCCATGCACCGCGTGCATCCGCAATATCCATGGCACACCGCCCGCCACATATCCGTAATCGAGATAGTCCTGCCTTTGTCGTGATCAGCGCTGCTCTCATGTTGAAATACTCACCTTTCTTTGGCGTCCCATGTCTTGGCGGTGTTTTCCATAACGTGTCTAACTCCTCTTGAAGTAGCCTCGGATACAAATTAATATTATTTCCTGGTTGTTTCGCCCTTGAATAAGCATGCTCATGTGAATGTGCTTGATTTCATGCACAACCAGGGGAGGTTGTACATCCATACAAACACGGGCCATGTGCTATGGTTGGTGTTACGGTTGCCAAACGGATTCATGCCATCGGTACATCGCCAGCGAGCACGATGTTCCTTGCATCACATTCAAAATACCGATAGAAGCTGTTCAACGCTCTCCACCGGCTTCCATCCTTCACGTGTCTCAGCCGGATCATCTCCATCGCTGGGCTTCTTCCTCTCCGTGCGGCGCATTAGCTTTGCTTCCTTGGGATCTACAAAATACCTCTAGAGGCGGGGAGTGATCGGTAAGTACCATACAACTTTCTCGGGGACATTTCTTCCGGCCTTCTTGTATCGAGAAACATTGCACACCGGACAGCTTGTTTTTCCGCGTGCTCCTTCCGATAAATTATGCAATCGTTGATGCATGCATGGTATCTAACGTGTGGCAGATCAAGAGGGCACACGATATTCTTGGCCTCATCAACACTAGTAGGACATAGATTACCCGCGGGAAGAACATCCTTTAGGTACTTGAGATGCTCATCGAGGCTAGTGTCGGTGCATTTGTTTTTAGCCTACGTGTTCAGGAGTTGGAGCGTGAAACTCAAGCGGGTAACCTCAGGATTGCAACCATCATACAATGGAGTGTTCGAGTCTACCACCAGTTTCTCCAGCTTAGCCTCCTCTCTAGAAGCAGCTCTCTCAGTACTCGTCTCCTTGCGAAGCAATGCTTGAACATGAGGGTCCCGCGCGATTGAACTTAGTACCGACGAACTCTGCTGCGTGGAGTCCATGTTGTTCTCTCCGCCGCCATGTCTGGCCCCTTCTCCGCCATGTCCGGCCCTTTCTCCGCCGCCATGTCCGGCCTCTTCCTCGCCGCCATTATCGATCATCTCTTCGTCTTGCCCCGTGTCATCATTGCCTGCCCCGTCGGCATCCTCAACATAGTCATCCTCATCTTCAATTATCCACCGCGTGTAGCCATCCATGAAACCAGTCATGAGCAGGTGCGCTTCGACACGACCATCGTCATGGGGGTCGAGCCAAACTATTCCTTTGCATTTTCGACACGGACATAAAACCTCTGTCCGGTTATTTTCTTTCATGTCCTGCACCGCCGACCGCAACCACCTGTCCACCATCGTTCCACTGACCATCGCCAACTCTGCACGGTAATAATAAACAAATTGATTATAAAAATGCATGCATGCATCAAAGTCATACAAAAATTTGGCATGACCTTCCCTAAAAATAGGACATATATGGATCTAGAGTTTGCGGAATTCACCAAGCGGAAATAAATCGACATTTCGGCAAAACATAGGCAACTCAAAAGCACAATTTGGCGTGCCACACACACAATTTCCACAAACATATCACACACACATAAACATATTTTCATTTTGCAAAAGCATGAAATTTTCATCACCTCGATCGAGATGATGTTGTAGGGAGATCGAAAGTGCACAAAGCTCTTGTTGACAAAGATAGATCTAGTTAGGGGGCAAATAGGTCACTTAACTAAATGCTACATCTACCTAGCTAGCTAATTTGGGAGGAGACAACTTCAACTAGTGGAGGGAAAGGAAAAGAGAAAGGAGATGCATTAATGGAGGTGGTGTAGTTAGGTAGGAGTAATGAAGAGAGAGAAAGGTGGATAGAAGAGAAAGAGTAATGGGGGAGAAGTATTGAGGAAGAAGAAGAGTGAGTGGGAGCATGTGGGGAGGTAGGGGAAGGGAAGAGAGGAGGGGAGGGAGGCACGGGTGGGGAAAGGTGGTGGGTTGGTGCGGGTTAGCGATGGCTGGAGAAGAAAGCAGCGCTGCTGCTAAAGAATTAGCAAGCAAGCGCTTTGAAGCAAGCGCCATCGCTAACATGACAAAAAAATTTGCTAATTTGAAATGTAGCAGCAGCGATCCCAGTAAAAGCGCGCTGCTACTATATCCGTAGCAGTAGAGCGGTTCGGGCAACGGCGCTACTGATAAATGGAGCTCGGTGAACACCGCCGGTGAATATTTGTAGCAGCGCGGTTTACACAGAGCGCGCTACTGCTAAGAACTCATCAGCAGCGAGTTTCCCGCACACCCGCTACTACTAATTAGCAGCAGCGCTCCTTTTTGACCCGCGCTGCTGCTAAGATTCTGTGTATAGGCTTTTCCCTAGTAGTGGAAGTGAAGGACTGGTTTCAATGGTTGAAAGCACAGAGACATCCACCTCCGGAGGAGAAGGTAGATCCGGTGAAAGCAAAGCGCACTCTGGCTGCCCTGAGAAAACCACCCAAGTCTCCACCGAAAGGCAACTATGAGCGCATTATTGGAAAGGCATTTGCCGAAGCGGATAGGTCGGGAAGTACTGTCAGTGATCAAAGGATGAAAGAACGACGAGCTGGGAAACAAATTGCCTACCTCGGCGAACAAGCGAAGCAATCGTGGCCCCCGCTCAAGGTGCCTGCTAGCGACATCGTCGATCCGAGGATGGTGCCCGGTTATAGCAATCTTGGAGATTACCTGTCCGACGATGTACATTATGATTTCTTGGAGGTGCAGATACAAAGATACGAGTACGGGAAGCCTCTTGTCAAAGATTAAAGATCTCTATCAACGATGATGCGAAGATTGCATGATTGGTACATGAAAACCTGCAGAGAGTCTGGGGGGAGGAGTACTTTGTATGTGAGAGTTAAAAAGGAGCATGACCTCGTTGGAATTGAACTGTTGCATGTTCCCTTTGAGGAGTTCTTTCAGTTTTCAATCAATTGGCCCTCGATAAAGCAACGGTCACCGCTCGTATGTAAGTAGTACTACTTCATCATTAAGTCTCTCTATATAACTCAGCTCTTTCATTGCATGTATTTATAATTATCCTCACTATATTATGCAGATTGAAGATTGCCGAATTGAAGAAAAGACAAGTGGGTGATATTGGGTTCATTAACACATATCTCATAGATGCAACCGAGGTTAAATATCATGCCGAAGATGCCGAGGCCAACTTGCTACGATCATTGGTAATAAATGAACAGAAAGATATAATACTCTTTCCTTACAACTTCAAGTGAGTGTTACTATCTTGTGGCATATTCTGTTTCCCTTATTAGTCCAGGTTATAGTAATGTAATTGATGAGTTATGCATGCGTGCGTAGGTTCCACTATATTCTCCTAGAGATTAAGCTTGAGCAGGGAGTAGTAACTGTCTTAGACTCGAGACGAAAAGATTCCAAGGAGTATGCGGACATGACTCAAATGCTCGAGAAGTAAGTTAAATCGATCATTATCCACCATATCAGCAACTTTGTTCATTTCTGATATCAAGTAATTGTTTTCTTTGTATGGCAGGGTTTGGAGAAAATTCACCAAAAAAGCTCCGGACTGCCGAAGAAGCTGGAATTTAGACACCCGAAAGTAAGTACTATAGTAGCATGTTCCACGCATCTCCTAGTGATTCAAGCGCTAGTTTCATCAATACCATTTGGCATTCTTGCTTATCAGTTTGATTGACCTCTATTTCTTGTAAAGTGGTTGTGGCTGGAACAAGGGAATGATTTCTATGGATACTACGTTTGCGAGTCCATCCGCCACACGACCTGTGAGCGGGGCTACTCTGACGAACAATATGAAGTGCGTAAATAACAATATTCACAATTTTATTTTATTACCATCATTTGTGTTGAGTTTCATTCATTCATATATATATATATATATATATATATATATATATATATGTATTGACCCCCTTCTTAAAATTAGATGTTTCGGATGCGGGATGAACTCCTAGCACCAGATGGCATGCGAGCAATTCAATAGAAACTGGCGGCATTCTTTCTTGACCACGTGATCGCTGAAGACGGAGAATACTATGTGGACCACGCGTCCGTATGTTAGGAGATTATATTTGTAAAAGATAATTATTGTATATATGTAGCCGGTAGTGTCGGATAGATATACGAGAACTTGTTGTTCGACCAATCTCTCGGAGAAGGAGAGGTGGTCGATATCACTTCTCTGTATGCATATATGTTCATGACGATCTTCTGTTTCCTTCGTTTGCTTACTAGCTAGCTAGCGTGTCTAGCTAGTCCTCTCTATATGTATGTATAGTACGTAGGATCGACCAAGCACGGACAAAAGAGAGGACACTTCTCTCTATTAATTAGCTAGCTAACACAATATATGAAACACCTAAATTAACCCCCCAAAACCCCCAACCCCCCTCCCCTTAAAAAAACAAAAACCCAAGCCACAGAAATGTTGCCGCGTGGATGCCTATTGGTCCCGGTTGGTGCCACCAACCGGGACCAAAGGCCCTCCTGTCTGGGCTCGGCGCACAGGCCACGTGGAGGCCCATCTGTCCCGGTTCTGGATTGAACCGAGACTAAAGGGCCAGGGCATTAGTACCGACCCTTTAGTCCCGGTTCAGGAACCGGGACTAAAGGCCCTTACCAACCGGGACAATAGGCCCATTTTCTACCAGTGTACACCGAAGGAATCACACCATAAGGCTGTGAAGCATATTATTCGATATCTAGATCACACTCCAACACTTGGATTATGGCATCCCAAGGGCTCGACTTTTTATCTCATTGGATATTCTGACTCTGACTATGCTGGTGATCGGGTGGATCGCAAGTCAACATCAAGCACATGCCATTTCCTCGGATGATCTTTGGTATGTTGGTCCTCGAAGAAGCAGAATTGTGTATCACTCTCTACTACTGAAGCTGAGTACATTGCTGCTGGATCTTGCTATGCACAATTGCTATGGATGAAGCAAACCCTCAAGGACTATGGCATCAATGTTAAGAATGTGCCACTCTACTGCGACAATGAGAGTGCTATCAAGATTGCTCACAACCCAGTTCAACACTCGAAGACAAAGCACATCCAGATTCGTCATCATTTTCTTCGTGGCCATGTGTTGAAGGGCGACATCTCCATCGACCACGTGAATACTCAAGATCAGCTGGCAGATATCTTCACAAAGCCATTGGATGAGAAGAGATTTAGCAAGTTGCGTGTGAGCTAAATATCTTAAAATCTTCGAATATTCTTTGAAAAGGACACACATCCTAACACTTATGCAAAATTGATGACTTAGATGTGCAACACACGAAGTAACCTTTTTTTTCGATCAATGAAGACTAACCCTCTAAGTGTGAAGAAATTAATGAAGAAATTGATTCTCGGAACCCTACGACAATTGTACGCGGTGTCCGAAATCATCATTCTTATACGGTGGGTTACGCCACCAACCAAAGTTGAAATTCTTCAATTTGAGTTTTTGCAATTTCTTCAACTTTGCAATTTCCTCAGTCTTTTCGACTATGTTCTTCATTGGTATATATATATATATATATATATATATATATATATATATATATATATATATATATATATATATTATATATATGAGTTTTTTCATGTCCTCTACAACATTCATTTATAGCTATTTCTTCAAGTTGGTTTTTCATCTAAGTGAATGTGATCGGACCCTTTCCCCCTCTATGCTAAACTCAACCCAGTGTGTTCACAAATTCTTCATGTGCGTTCTATTTGGAACTCGTTCAAAATCTTCACTGTGTCCTTGACAGCTGAAGAATTTGCGGACGAAACATTAAAATTTTCATATCTCATTTTTTCGGCTTTTGCTGCTCAAATCCTTCTGCAGCCCACGACATGATTAAACTACTCACCCACGATCTCACACGATCTCCACCTTTTAGTACGTGGGTGACACATGTCGCTAGAATAGCAAGGGTCAGGGGCACGTTCGTCCAATTTCCTCGGACAAGCGGTTTTTCACTTTAGTTATAAATACCCCTCCCCTTTCTCTGAACTCATTTACTCCACTCAATCTCTCTCCCTCGCTCGAGCTCTCTGACCTAGCACCGCCACTACATTCCATCATCGTCGGTGGGAAGAGCTTCGCTGCCTCGACCTCGTCGTCGTCGTACTCGCGCCGGCCGCGGAAATCTTCACCTCCGCCGCCGCCGTAGCTATCTTCCTTCGCCAAGTTAGGGCGTGGAAGATCTGAACGGACAAACTTCCATAGTTCATCTCATAATTCGTTGTGTTCTTCGTCAAGGGTAAATAAAACTCGCTTTTACTGACCTTGTTGATTCTGATGATTTACACGAAATCTTCAAAAGGTATTTATTCTTCAACTTTCATATCCTTAAACACCACAGTTGCTTCTGTTCTTGATCTATTTCTCTAAGATGTATTTTTCTTCAAGATTCCTCAATTGTGTGGATTTCCAATCTATACAACTCTGGAACCTAAGACAAGAACTCTTAGTGAAATTCCTCAAGACTCCCCTGGTCAAATTCCTCAAACTTGATTCCTTTTAAAAAAAATCTGAGAATGCATATGACCTCTTCAAATTCTTCGCACCTATACTCTGTTCACAGATACGCATGTCTGCTGCTGAATCACTAGGTTGATCAACTTAACTCATTTGCAGTGTTCCTAGAAGAAAAGCTGCATACTTCTTCAGAGAAATTTATTGTTCAGAATCCTCAGGTGAAGAATATGGCTGATGAAAAGCGTCCTCAGAAGGGAGGAAAGGCCTGAAGCTAACAGTGCCTTCGAAATCCCTGGAGAAATTTATGAAGAATATTGTACTCCCGATGAGGTCATGCATGGCAAGGAGAACAAAAATCAGCGCAAGGTGCACATTCAGAGGATCGAACGCAGATGGGCAAGAGAATGGAGAGAATATCTCTATGTCACTCCAAAATATATGAAGAAATTCGCTGTCACTCCTCCATGCCCAAGACCTCTTTTGGCTCCGGGCTAAGAAGATGATCCCTCAAGCATCAGAAGAGATGAGGAATTTCCCAAGGAGTGGGCCAAGCGCCAAAGAAAATTGGCTAAGGTAGCTAAAGAAGCAGTGAAGAAATTCAATGAAGATTCTGCTGCTACTGTTGCTGAAGCCTCTGCTAGTCAGCCCAAGAAGGCTATGAAGAAGAAGTCTGATGTGAAGCCATCTTCTTCTGCAATGCCCTCACGGCCCAGCTCTTTAATGCCCTCGCGACCCAGCTCTTCAAATCCCTCACGGTCGCCTGCTGAAGCAAAATCCTCAGCTATACCTACAAAGTCCTCAGCACCTGTGCACCTTGCCACATGCCAAAGGACTACAAGCTTCTCAATTGCTCTAGGAGCTTCAGCTAGTTCCTCAGCCCAGCCTCAGTTGCTGAAGAAAAAGGCTACTACTGGACGCGGACAAGGCCAAGTCCTCACAAGAAGCAGGTCACCTTTAAAGTTCTGTCGTCTGACGATGAAGCTGATGATGATGAACTTGCTGAAATCATCAAAGATCGATAACACTGGGCCACTAGTGCCAGAGGCAGTGTTGTGCCTCTTCTGCTGGATCCGAAGAAGATCCTTGATTTCATCGATCTTTGGCACAAAGATCCCAAAACACCTCCGCCGAATCTGAACCTCTCACCAGGAGAAAGTCACATGTTGAATGCCTTTATCGCTAAAGAAAAATGGAAATTCGATAAGGCCAGATCAGTGAAGAAAGCTCAGTACAAGAAGGAGCATTTTCTGAAGAAAAATGTGTTGAACATGTCCACTGAAGAACTTGTGACTATTCAGTCTGAAATCAAAGCTCTCAGTGATGAATTTGACATATATCGTGGTGATTGGCTAGGTGCGAAATTCAGATTCGTCAAGCTGGCGAAAGGCCTCAAGACCAGTGTTGCTGCTGAAGCACAACAAGAAATTCCTCAAGGTGAAGCATCTGCTCAGCCCATTGAAGAACATGCCAGCACAACTGATGAAAATCAGGCTGCTGATAACACTGAGAGTGCCAAGGCTGATGTTGAAATTCCAGCTCCTGGTGAAAACGCCAGGGCAACCATCAATGTTGCATCTGAAGATCAACCCAGGCCAGCTGAAGAATCTGCTGCTGCGCCTGAAGAAACTGAACCCGCCAGGGCAACTACATCAGTTGTGCGTGAAGAATCTGTGCCTCTTTCATCTGCTCCTCCTACAAAGTCATCACAGGTGAAAAACACTTACCTTCCTTCTGCATCAGAAGCAAAGAAGACAAAGGCTGCAGAAAGGGCAGCTGTGAAGAAAAGGAAAGCATCTAACGCCTCAGAGTCTTCTGCTCCGAAGAAAGTGAAGACTTTGACAAGCTCATTCAAGAATCCAATTGATGTTGTTCCTCTGTCTGTCATGCCATCAAAGGAGATTGTTCCCTTTGGTGAAGAATATGTCATTGTTGATGACATTGGTGAAGAAAATCCTTCTGCCGCTACGTCAGAGCAGTTGGATGATGAAATTGACGTGGATGCAATCCCTTCACCACTACAGGTATCATCGCCCATGCCTCAGTTCACTGTTGAAGAGGCAGGCGATGAAGAAATAGATGCTGAAGATGAGGATGTGGACATCGGGTCTACGACTCCTGTGCTGAATGATGATTATTGGGAAAGTCGTCATCCCAATTCTCCTCTGACCACTCCTCTGCAGCAAATTCCTCAGTCCCCTATGCAAACTGAAGAAATCCATACGGGTTCTGATGAAGGTCAAGCTTCACTTCATTCTATTCCTGAAGAAGTTCCAGCCACTAGTGCTGATATGGAGAAGAAGACCGCAGAAGAAACCGCTCCTGAAATTCCTCAGCCCGAGGCTCCAGAGGCTGTGCATCAAGAGGCTGTGAAGACTTCCACTGCAAATCTTCAGCCCAAGCCACATAATCCTCACACTAAGAAGCAGAAGTTCAAGGCTGATGACTTCTTTGCTGAGCATCATTTCTTCTCTGATTTCAATCCATACGACTCTGCTCGACTTCGCCGCAAGTGTTTCTGGAATGCCTGACAAAGACAAAGTGTTTGACCATGAGCATCTTTCTCATGTGGATATGGAGTCCCTTCCGTGTTTCACCCCAATCCTCAGTGTTCTTCATGACGATGGTCTGCTTAACTACTGTATCGACATCTGTGACTGGAATGAAGAACTTATTCTTCAGTTCTATGCCACTTTGCATCTCACAGGCAACATTTATGATGTGAATTCATGGGTTCTGGACTGGATGACTGAAAATACTCATTACAAAGCCCCGGCCTATGAATTGCTTCATGTCATCCCAGTCAGTCCTCCCATTGAAGGCGCTCTGAAACTCTGTGAGGAACCTGAATTGCAAAATCATCTGATGCAAGCGCTCATGAAGCCTTTGAAGGCTGGCCAATCTCCAAGGACCAAATTCCTCGTCAAGGATTTTCTATATGTGCCAAGAACCGTCTATTGCATTCTGGCCAAAACCCACAGTCCTATCAAGGGCCACAACTCTGAAGATGAAGAAGTTGTTGGCATCATGAAGAATCTGCTTTTCAACATCATGCGTGGCATTCCTATCAACTATCACGATTTCTTCATGAGGACTTTGGCCAATGCTGCATTGTCACCTTTTGAGTTGAAGCCTTACGCTCACTGGATCATGAAATTCATCAGATCAAGGACTTCAATTCATTACAAGGCTGACTTTCAGAACCATCTTAGCTATTTGCCACCAATTGAAGTCCTCAAACGGACTATTTCCTCAGCTGATGAGAAGGGCAAGGCTGTTATCATTGATGAAGGCACTCGTCCTTTGGACAGTCAATTTCGAAAGGCAGCATCCTACTCAACCAATGATGACTATACCACACATGACACTGCTGCAAATGCTTCAAAGCAAAATCCTCAAGCCACTGCTTCGCGTGTGATGACTGATCGTGAACTGCTCCTAAGTCTTCATCAGAAGGTGGATAGAAATCACAAGTGGGTCAAGCGTCAGTTTGGTGCAATTCTTCACAACATGACAGTCACTCAAAATACTGTGAAGAAGAATCACTACTATTTGCATCAAGTCTTCGACCACACCTGGGCTATTCTTTCGCATATATACAATGATGATGAACTCAAGCAGATGGACTTCCAACATGACTTTGACTGTTCACAACCACCCTCGAAGAAATTCAAGAAGGTCAAAGTTCCTCCACTGGTCTTCTGTTCATATTCTTCATCGCGCGAGACAGATGAAGCTGAAGGTTTGGACGACACTGCGGCAGGCCCAACAACAAAGGACAACCCCAACAACGTTGGCGCTCCTTCATCGACATCTTGATGATATTCTTCAGGGGCGTTGGTCCTCACTTTTTGTCCCTTTTGGTCAATTGATGACAAAGGGGGAGAAATTTGAGTTAGTCTTCAAGCGGGTCTATTATATGGGTGTTTTTTTGCTAAGTTACAACTCTTGTTCTTCTGAAATGTTTGATTCGCCGAGTTGTAAACTTAAGTCCTATGGTGGTCTGATACTTTTGACTGCTTTCTGCATGCTTATTCCCTCAAGTACTTAATGCACGCATGCTGAATTTCGTCAGACACCATATTTCATCATGCATTTCAAATTCTTCATATTTTATGTCAAATGTGTGTATGAATTACAAGATATAGGGGGAGATCTCCATGATATTACTCTACAATGTGCATCTACTATCTAAAGTAAATTCCTCAAATATGCACATCTTCAGGGGGAGTTCTTCTATATCTTGTTATCAAAATCCTCAATTTTTAGCACTTTCAATTGGTATGTTTATCCCCGTTGAAAACTTAACCTATTTGTCATCAATCACCAAAAAGGGGGAGATTGTAAGTGCATCTAGTGCTCCTTGGTGATTTTGGTGTATTGAAGACTAATAGGTTAAGGGACTAATGTGTAGATAGGCTCTATAAGTCGCTGAGGAGTTTGATATTTATGATGAAATTCGATCCCTAAAAATGTATGTCTTCAACTGAAGACTTTGGTTCTCCTGAATATTTTGAAAGTGAACAAATTGGTGTGACCTTGAAGACTTGGATATTCATGCGAGGATTATGAAGCGTGAAGACTTTTATTTTCATAGTTTCATTTTCTCTTTCTTGAGTCATAGGAAACAACGTACTGTTAAAGGGGGTCGAGGTAATACTGAGGAAAGTGATTTCCAAGTGATGCTCATCTCAAAATCCTACACCTACCCAATCCTTTCGAGTGAAGCCATTGGAAATCTCATATCGATTCGATCAATTTCTTGATGTGAGACGAAGATCTTCTGGTCTCTAAGGAATTCGTTCTGACTGAGGAGTTAGGAATTCGACAGTGCGGATTGCCTACACAGCGAGGAACATGATAGCCCTGAGGAATTTGAACCTCAAATCCGATCGTTGTTGTGCTATGCGCCAGCTGTCCCAAAATATCTACCCACCTAACGGTCATATATCATCGAAGGGCATTTATGTCTTATCATGTCGGGTTGCTCCCTAGGCTATAAATAGCCGCCCCCTACAACCACTAGCTGGTTGGCTGCTTCGAGAGAAACTGACACTTGTCATTGAGAGCATCCCATCCCCCGAGGACTTTGAGCGAAAATCATCAAGTGAGGAAAACCAAACCAAAACGGAAACATCTACAAACCCAAAGTGATTGAGCATCAATGAAGAGATTGTTCTTGTGTGGAACCGACGCTTGTTACCTTTGAGGACTGTGCATCCTCTAGACGATTAGGCGTCATGGTCTGAGCATCCAAGAGGAATTGTGCATCGCCGAGTGACCAAGTCTGTGAAGGTTTGGAAGTCACCTGAAGACTTAGCACGAGTGATTGGGCGAGGTCTGTGTGACTTTAGCTCAAGGAGAATACGGCGAGGACTGTGGGTCCGGGACTGTGTGTCCTCGGGTTTAAATACCCAGCCGCTCCAACCAGACGTACAACTGTCACAACAGTTTGAACTGGTCTATCAAATCATTGTCTTCACCAAGCCAACTAGTTCTATTTCCTCAACCCTTTCATTTCCTCATTCATGTGTTGATGAACCTAATCATTACTGTTTGAAGACTTTGACTGAAGACTTTCTCTATTTCCTCAATCATAATTCTTCAGTCACTTAGTCTTCAGCCTGCTTATCCTGTTTTCACGCTATCTGTACTCTGTGCTTGTTTTTTATTTTATCATGATGACTGTGTTGTTGCTTTGTTATGTTTATACCTGAGTTCTCATTCCGCTGCTAGTGTGTCGTTGCTTAGGAATTTCTTCACCTAGAAATTCCTCAGGGACAAATTTTTAAAAATCGGCTATTCACCCCCCTCTAGTCGATATAATGCACTTTCAAAAACCCACATGTTTCTATGTCTCGTTCATCTGTCGGTGTACCCTTTATTGTTCTTCCATGGAGAACATTGAGATTCTCACTCATCTCAAGGGATGAGAAAATCTAACAAAAGGAACATCAATGCCTTTGAAGGTTCTAGATTGAGAAGTGACCATGATGTGTGGCTTATTGAAGCTTTGCAACCCGCACCACCACATTCATTGTGATGCAGTAAATCCAACAAAAGAAACTTCTATGTCTTTGAAGGTTCTAGATTTAGAAGCGACCATGATGCGCAACTTATTGAAGCTTTGCGACCCACACCACCACAAAATCATGCGCTAAAACAAAAGCCAATAAAGGAAACACCATGGCCATTGAAAGGTTCTAGACTGAGAAGTGGCCATGATGTGTGGTTTATCGAAGTTTTGCGACCCCTTAACAGGTCTACCTCGTTGGCACATAAGATAATGGTCAAAAAAGGTGACACATTATAAAATATATTTGCCTTCACAAAATCAAAAATACCATGAGCTGGAGAGATGGACAATAATAAAATACGAAGATAGATTCCAGATCACATAGAACTCACACATGTATAGATAAACAAGATAGGTAGTATCACTAGGAATTTGCTACCAAGTGAGAAAGTAAGAGCGGAAAGCATGAGGTGTCATCGATCAAAGGGGTAACTGTCTAGTTAAACCCAAATTCACAAAAGCCCTACTAATAACGTGATGCATTGAATCACAGTTGGACAATGACTTGGACCATTTAATGGAACACACCCATGCCTATCAAAGTAGTTTTAGAAAAGGGACACGTTATTTCTTTAGCAATTCATAAATTTCGAATCTATTTGTTCAAAGAAATTTAAAGACCTGATGAAAACCGAAATCTGAAGCATACTCGCCTTAAAAGCCGACGGATCCATTCGATACAACTACTAAGAATTCCCTACATAAACCCTAGTTGTGGCTGGTGGCATGTTATTACTCTGGTAATCCCCATTTGCGGCTCAATGTGGAAATTTATAGGCAAAGGATGTCATAATCGGCTGAGCCATTTAGCGCTAGCAAACATACTAGTTCAGGTCCCCTTTTTTGTATTTTATTTTCCCTGTTGTTTCTTTTATCGATTTCCATCGGGTTTTTCTTTTTCTAAAAGGATTTATTTTGAAACAAAAAATCATTTTTTGGAAATTATTTTGTGATTTTGAATATGATTCGGAATTTTACAAAATGTTTAGATTTTAAAAATGTTTGTTTTTAGAAAAACCAATAGTTTTGGAAAAATATTTGTATTTTAAAAAAACTACTTTTTAATTTTGAAAAAAATCTATTTTTTAATTTTGTTCAGAAAATTTCAAATGTTTGGGAATTTTCAAGAGAATGAAGTTTTCAAAAAATATTTTGCACTCCTAAATAGCTTTGCATTTTTTTCGGTAATGTCCAGAAATTTCAATAACTGATCATCTTTTCAAAAAAAAAAAGCTTTCCATAAAAACTGTATTTTTATTTTAAAAATCATTAGGACTTTTTTGAAGACAAGCTACATGGTTGCTACAATGTTCTGCTTGCTACAACACACTATACCTGGCCATGGGAAGCCCGGCCCGGCCCCACGCTGCCCCCGAGCCGGGCTCGGGCCTAGATTTTGAGCCCGAAGGCCGGGCCAGGCCCGGGCCCATCGTTTTTGCATTTGTGTGAAGGTCGGGCCGGGCCGGCCCGGAGCCTGACGGGCTTTTACATGTTTGGGCCGGGCTCGGGCCTGGGTTTTTTTCGTCGGGCTTGGCTACACCCGGCCCGACCCGAGGTATGGCAAGGTATACAGCACACTAGTGGTTACCATGGCCCGGCCCAGTAGGAAATATGCTTGTGCGAAGCAACTTTCGTTTGACACACACACGTCACCGTGCATCCTATATGCCGCTCACGGGTGACAAATAGGGTGCAACTATATATCGCTTCACGTGAGGTGGAACGAATTCTCGCCCATGCAGTGTGCGGCTCCAGTGAATTTACACAAGTTGCACAACTAAGATTTTTCAACAAAAGCATGCCTGCATTAGTGGATAGATTTGTTGCTCTTAACCACAACGACACATGATCACAACCTGCTGGAGCAAGCCCCTATCTTTTCTGGTTTTTCTTTTAATATATATATGAAGTTAAATCAATTATTGTGTTGGTAGTTCCATCAAAAAAGCATGTATCATGTATAAAAAAACGTTAATCCCATATTTATAAAATTTCAAAATGTATTGAAAAGGTCCCTGGTATATACAAAAAAATGTACAATGTGTATGAAAAAAGTGGTCATCAAGCACAAAATTTTTGAAAAAAAATCTTAGTCTATCTATTTAAAAAATGTTAAACCTGGATAAAAAATTGTTCCTGATATATATGAAAAGTATAGAACGTGTATCAAAAAAATTGAACAACAAAACATAAAATTTGGTACTCACTCTGCTCCAATTAAGTCGGAATGGATGGAGTAGTTTACAAAAAATGTTGATCATGTATCAAGAAAATGTTTATCATATATTTCAAATATGCTAAAAATGTAACAAAAAATATTCCTGATATATACAAGAAAACGACAAGGTGTAAGAAAAAAAAAGTAGCCATCAAACACAAAATGTTTATGAAAATGTTCAATCGTATATTTTTATATATTAATAAACCTGTATAAAAAATTGTTTCTGATTTATAATCACATGTAGAACGTGGGTTAAAAATGGAACATTAAAACATAAAGTTATAAATGTTTATCATGTACAACAAAAATGCTAATAATATATGTACAAAATCTTAATCTTGTATAAATTTTTTTCTGATATATATGGAAAATGTCCAAAATGTATGAAAACCGTTCTCATTAAATATAAATTTAAAAAATGTTAAACCTGTATAAGAAAAATTTTTATGATGTATACAAAATATTCAATGTCCATGAAAAAGTTGTGATCAAACTATTAAAATGTTAAGCATGTATTGAAAAACTATTAGAATTGTTCCTGATGTACACATAAATGTAGACATCAAAGCCGTTTATTTAGAAAAGGTTAATTTTATATTTTAGAAATGTTTAACATGTATAGAAATAATGATTCACATGTACATGAAAGAAGTAAATAAAAACCAAGGAAAACGATACAAACAACACATTGGAAAAGGGACTTTATAAAAAAAAAGGTTTTAAGCTTTGCGACCCACACCACCACAATCATGTGATGAAATAAAAGCCAACAAAAGGAACATGATGGCCTCTAAAACTTTTGGATTGAGAAGTAGCCATGATGCGTGGCTTATTGAAGTTCTACGACCCGTTGGCAGGTCTACCTCGTTAGCATAAGAGAATGGTTGAAAAAGGTGATACATTTAGAAATATATTGCTTTCACAAAATAAAAAATACCACGTGGTGGAGAGATGGACGGTGAAAATTTACAAAGATAGATTCCAGATATATTGAACCCATACATGTATAGATAAACAAGATAGGTAGTATCACTATGGATTTGTTACCAACTGAGAAAGTAAGAGCGGAAAGCATGAGGTGTCATCAATGAAAGGGGTGAATGTCTAGTTAAATCCAAACTCACAAAAGCCCGACTAATAACGTGATGTGTTGGATCACAGTTGGACAAGATTTGGACCATTTAGTGGAACACACTCATGCTATCTGAGTTTTTTTTAAAGAGACAAGTTATTTGTTTAGTATACCTCTGTAAAGAAATATAAGAGCGTTTAGTTCTCTACTTTAGTGATATAAATGCTCTTATATTTATTTATGGAGGGCGTAAGTCATAAATTTCGAGTCTATTTGTTCGAAGAAATTTAAAGACCCGATGAAAACCGAACTGGGAGGAGTACTCGCCTTAGTTATTACTTTCGGTAATCCTCATTTGCGGCTCAATGCGGAAATTTGTCCGCAAAACACACAGGGAAAGGATGTCATAATGGGCTGGCCTATTTAGACGTACTGGTTCAGGTTCCATCGGGCTTTTCTGTTTGCTAAAAAAAAATTGTCCGCAAAATCTCCTTTTTGTATTTTTCCATGCTGTTTCTTTTATCGATTTCTTTTGGGGTTTTTTTTCAACAACTTTTTTCTTCTAAAATACATTTTTTCAATTTCTATTTTTTTTTCATTTCAAATATTTTTCAAAATTTCAGAAAAAGCTTAGAAATTCAATAAAATCTTTGTTTTTTTAGAAAAAATTAACAATATTCGAAACATGTTTTACAAAATTATTTGTTATTTATAAAAAGAGTTTTCAAATTTTATTTAGAAATATAAAAAGGCTCGAGGAATTTCAGAAAATTAAATTGTATTTTTCAAAAAATATATCTAGCCCTAATCAACCTTTGAATTTTCCAGTAGTGTTGGAAAATTTCAAAAAGTAATTATTGTTTCATAAATATATTATTTTATTTATAAAAATGTATTTTGTTTAAAAAATGACTCGCTACAATGCAGTGTTGCTACAGTGTTCTGCTTGCTACAGCATACCACTAGCTACAATGGGCTGGCCCAGTAGGAAGTGTGCTTGTGTGACGTATCTTGTTTTGGCACACACACACATCACGAGAGGTAGAATGAAATCTCGCCCGTGCAGCGCACGTGTCCATGGGCCAGACGAGCCACAATTAGTTTATAAAAGTTGCACAACTCAGTTTTTTCACAAAAGCATACTTGTTTCAGTGGCTAGATTTGATGCTCTCCACCTCAACAGTGAATGATTGAAACCTGCTGGTACAAGCCCCTTTCTTTATTTTTTTATGGTTTTTCTTTTTAATACAAATATTTAGTAAAATGTATTATTGTTTTGGTAGTTTTGTAAAAAATATTAATCACGTAAAAAGTTATAAATCATATATTTATAAAATTTAAAATGTATTAAAATATATTCCTGATTTATACAAAATGTACAATGTGTATGAAAATAAGTAGTCATCAAACACAAAATGTTTGAAGAAAAATGTCAATCATCTATTAAAAAAATGTTAAACCGGTAAAAAAATTGTTCTTTATGTATATGAAAAATAAAAATCATGTATTAAAAAATTGAACACTAAACCATAAAATTTGGTACCCAGTCTGCGTTAATTAGTTAGGATCAGAAGGAGTAGTTTTACAAAAAATATTGATCATGTATCAAGAAAATGTTAATCATATATTTTAGAAATGCTAAAGATGTATAGAAAATATTCCTAATATATTCAAAAAAATTATAGTATGCGTGAAAACATTTGTTGATAAATTTTTAGCATTTTTATCATCAAACATAATGTTTAAAAAAAATATGTTAATAATTTATTTAAAATATTTTAAACATGTACAAAAATTGTGCTGGTGTATATGGATAATTTAGAAGGTTGATTAGAAAATTGGACATTAAAACATTAATTTTATAAAATGGTCATCATGTATCAAAAAATGCTAATCATATATTCCAGTAATATTAAACTTGAACAAGAAATGTTTTTAATACATATGGAAAATGTACATTGTGCATTAATTTTATTTTCATTAAACATAAAACAAACAATGCTAAACATATACTTCAAAACGTCAAACATGTCCATCGCAAAAAAAAAAAGTTAAACATGTACATGAAAAATGTTGCAGATGTATACAGAAGTAAATACAATATCTTATAATTTTTTTATCAAAAACATATATCTAGAAAGAGTTAATCGTGTACTTTAAAACTATTAAACATGTATAAAAATATGTAAAAAGAAAGAAAAGCCCAAAGAAAAAGAGAAAAGTGGTGAAAAAGAAAGAGAAATGAAGAATATCGAAGAAAAAGAATAAAAATTTAAGAAGGAAACAAGGAAAATGGTTGGAGAGAGAAGGAAAAGAAAAATTTATTAAGAACGGGAAAAAAAGAATGAAACCAAAAGTAAAACAAAGAAAATAAGACAGAAAATAAATAACCTGTAAAAACACAGAATGACAAAGAAAACTAGTAAACACAAAGAAAACGGAAGTTATATAGAAAAAGACTTAAGACCGGTGAAGGATCAAACTTGATCCTTCACCGGTCTTAAATCTTTTTGAGCTAAGAGTAACCACAGCAATGAATGAAAAAGTTGTGTGCGCCTTTTACGGAAAAAGAGATTTCAGACAGTCTTTTTCAGATTGGGCCATTAAAGGCACCTGGCAAAGATGGTTTTCAAGCCCCTTTTTTCCAGGCAACTGGGCAGTGTTGAAGGAGGAAATTGTGAAGGCGGTACTAGGATTTTTTCTATCTGGACATATGCCTCCTGGTGTCAATGATATGGTAATTTTTTAATTCCTAAAGTTAAAGATCCAATCCAACTTACTGATTTTCGGCCAATTAGTCTATGCAATGTCATATACTTCGATTTTGGATGAGTATAAGATTGTTGCCAAGTGCTTGGTTAACAGATTGAGGCCTATTTTGGATGATATTATTTCACCAGAGCAGAGTGCGTTTGTGTCGGGAAGATTAATCACGGATAATGCATTATTGGCCTTCGAGTGTCTCCATTACATGCAGCATGAGAAGAATCATGAGAGGAATTTTTGTGCTTATAAATTAGACCTGTCTAAGGCCTATGATAGAGTGGATTGGGGTTTCCTGCGACAAGCGATGCAAAAGATGGGCTTCGCTCACCAGTGGGTACGGTGGATCATGACTTGTGTTACCATGGTGAGATATTCGATTAAACCCATGGAGCTATCCTGGATTCGTTTGTACTGTCGCGTGGGCTGCGGCAAGGTGACCCCTTGTCCCCGTTATTGTTTCTGCTTGTGGCTGATGGTCTCTCTGCACTTCTCAGGCAGGCTATGGAGATGCATGTGATTGATCCGGTGAAAGTGTGCACCAACGTGCCAGGTATATCTCACCTTTTATTTGCGGATGACACACTTTTATTTTTCAAAGCTAACCATGACCAAGTTGTTCATATCAAGGAAATCATAGCCACATATGCTAGTGCTACTGGCCATCTCATTAATTCACAAAAGTGTTCAATTCAGTTTGGTGAGTGTTGTCCAGATGTGGACAAACATGAGGTACGTGCTGTTTTGGAAATCCAAGGTGAAAGCTTTGAAGAGAAATACTTGGGTCTCCCTACACCGGATGGCCGTATGCATAAGGGAAGGTTCCAGAACTTGCAAGAGCGACTGCGAAAGAGAATCATGCTTTGGGGTGACACCCTATCAATGGTGGGCAATGAGACAATGATAAAATCAGTTGGTCAGGCCCTTCCAACTTACATAATGGGTGTTTTTAAGCTGCCATGTTCAGTTTGTGATGATCTTACGAGCTTGGTCAGAAACTTTTCGTGGGGGAAAAGGAAAGGCAAAAGGAAAGCTCAGCGGGTCGCATGGGACAAGATAACAGAACCAAAGAGTAGATGAGGTCTGGGATTTAGAGATTTCCGCCTGTTCAACCAAGCATTGCTTGCAAGACAAGCTTGGCGCCTACTTACAAAACTGGACTCGCTCTGTGCAAGAGTGCTCAAAGCTAAATATTACCCTAACGGCTCTCTAGTGGATATTGTTTTTGCAGGTAACACATCCTCTACATGGCATGCAATCCATCATGGCCTAGACCTTCTCAAGAAGGGTCTGATTTGGCGCATTGGCAACGGGGAAAGCGTCAGAATATGGCGAGACCCGTGGGTGCCTCGGCCACCTTCCTACTGGGTGATCACAAACCGCGCCAATTGTCGCCTCAGGAGAGTGGCACAGCTGATCGACGCCTAGGGTCGCTGGGACCAGGGGCTGCTCCGTGCTCACTTTATGCCTCTTTTGTTGGGGAACGTTGCAGAAAATTAAAATTTTTCCTACGGTTTCACCAAGATCCATCTATGAGTTCATCTAAGCAACGAGTCAAGGGAGTGAGTTTGCATCTACATACCACTTGTAGATCGAGTGCGGAAGCGTTCACTAGAACGTGGATGATGGAGTCGTACTCGCCGTGATCCAAATCACCGATGACCGAGTGCCGAACGGACGGCACCTCCGCGTTCAACACACGTACGGGATGGGAGACGTCTCCTCCTTCTTGATCTAGCAAGGGGGAAGGAGAGGTTGATGATGATAGCTCCAGCAGCAACACGACGGCGTGGTGTTGGTGGAGAAGCGATACTCGGCGAGGCTTCACGAAACGCGTGGCGGAGGAGGAGAGGTGTAGCGGGGAGAGGAGGCGCCAAAGGCTCAGTGCGGCTGCCCCCTCCCTCCCTTTATATAGTCCCGAGGCGCCGACCCTTGGGGATCCAATCTCCCAAGGGGCGGCGGCCAAGGGGTGGAGTGCCCCCAAGGCAGTGGGCGCCCCCGCTAGGGTTCCAACCCTAGGCGCGAGGTGGGCCAAGGCGCACCAGCCCACTATGGGCTGGTTCCTCCCCACTTCAGCCCATGGGGCCCTCCGGGATGGGTGGCCCCACCGGTGGACCCCGGGACCCTTCCGGTGGTCCCGGTACAATACCGGGTGACCCCGAAACTTTCCCGATGGCCGAAATACCACTTCCTATATATAGTTCTTTACCTCCGGACCATTCCGAAACTCCTCATGACGTCCGGGATCTCATCCAGGACTCCGAACAACATTCGGTATACTGCATACTCATATTCATACAACCCTAGCGTCACCGAACATTAAGTGTGTAGACCCTACGGGTTCGGGAGACACGTAGACATGACCGAGACGGCTCTCGGGCAATAACCAACAGCGGGATCTGGATACCCATGTTGGCTCCCACATGTTCCTCGATGATCTCATCGGATGAACCCACGATGTCGAGGATTCAAATAATCACATATACAATTCCCTTTGTCAATCGGTATGTTACTTGCCGAGATTCGATCGTCGGTATCCCAATACCTCGTTCAATCTCGCAGCAAGTCACTTTACTCAGATCAGTAATGCATGACCTCGTGACCGGACACTTGGTCACTTTGAGCTCATTATGATGATGCACTACCGAGTGGGCCCGGTGATACCTCTCCGTAACACGGAGTGACAAATCTGTCTCGATTCGTGTCAATCAACCCAGACACTTTCGGAGATACCATAGTGCACCTTTATAGTCACCAAGTTACGTTGTGACGTTTGGTACACCAAAGCATTCCTACGGTATCCGGGAGTTACACGATCTCAAGGTCTAAGGAAGAGATACTTGACATTGGAAAAGCTCTAGCAAAAGCGAACTACACGATCTTGTGCTATGCTTAGGATTGGGTCTTGTCCATCACGTCATTCTCCTAATGACGTGATCCCGTTATCAATGACATCGATGTCCATAGTCGTGAAACCATGACTATCTGTTGACCAACGAGCTAGTCAACTAGAGGCTTACTAGGGACGTATTGTAGTCTATGTATTCACACATGTATTACGATTTCCGGATAATACAATTATAGCATGAACAAAAGACAATTATCATGAACAAGGAAACATAATAATAATGCTTTTATTATTGCCTCTAGGGCATATTTCCAACAGTCTCCCACTTGCACTAGAGTCAATAATCTAGTTACATTGTGATGAATCGAACACCCATAGAGTTATGGTGTTGATCATGTTTTGCCCGCGGAAGAGGTTTAGTCAACGGATCTGCGACATTCAGATCCGTATGCACTTTGCAAATTTCTATGTCCCCATCTTGAACATTTTCACGGATGGAGTTGAAGCGGCAACTTGATGTGCACAGTCTTCTTGTGAAACCTGGGCTCCTTGGCGAGTGCAATAGCTCCAGTGTTGTCACGGAAGAGTTTGATCGGCCCCGACGCATTGGGTATGACTCCTAGGTCGGTGATGAACTCCTTCACCCAAATTGCTTCATGCGCTGCCTCCGAGGCTGCCATGTACTCCGCTTCACATGTAGATCCCGCCACGACGCTTCGCTTGCAAATGCACCAGCTCTTGCTCCACCATTCAACATATACACGTATCCGGTTTGTGACTTAGAGTCATCCAGATCTGTCGAAGCTAAGCGTCGACGTAACCCTTCTGACGAGCTCTTCGTCACCTCCATAAACGAGAAACATGTCCTTTGTCCTTTTCGGTACTTCAGGATATTCTTGACCGCTGTCCGGTGTTCCTTGCGGGATTACTTTGGTACCTTCCTACCAAACTTATGGCAAGGTTTACATCAGGTCTGGTACACAGCATGGCATACATAATAGAATCTATGGCTGAGGCATAGGGGATGACGCTCATCTCTTCTTTATCTTTTGCCGTGGTCGGGCATTGAGCTGAGCTCAATCTCACACCTTGCAATACAGGCAAGAACCCTTTCTTGGACTGATCCATTTTGAACTTCTTCAAAATCTTATCAAGGTATGTGCTTTGTGAAAGACCTATGAGGCGTCTCGATCTATCTCGATAGATCTTGATGCCTAATATATAAGCAGCTTCTCCAAGGTCCTTCATTGAAAAACTTTTATTCAAGTAGGCCTTAATGCTGTCCAAGAGTTCTATATCATTTCCCATCAAAAGTATGTCATCTACATATAATATGCGAAATGCTACTGAGCTCCCACTCACTTTCTTGTAAACGCAGGCTTCTCCATAAGTCTCAAGATAAACCCAAACGCTTTGATCATCTCATCAAAGCGAATGTTCCAACTCCGAGATGCTTGCACCAGCCCATAAATGGATCATTTGGAGCTTGCACACTTTGTTAGCATTCTTAGGATCGACAAAACCTTCCGGCTGCATCATATACAAGCTCTTCCTTAAGATAACCGTTAAGGAACGCTGTTTTGGCGTCCATCTGCCATATCTCATAATCATAGTATGCGGCAATTGCTAACATGATTCGGACGGACTTAAGCTTCGCTACGGAGAGAAAGTCTCATCATAGTCAATCCCTTGAACTTGCCGATAACCCTTAGCGACAAGTCGAGCTTTATAGATGGTGACATTACCATCCGCGTCCGTCTTCTTCTTAAAGATCCATTTGTTTTCTATCGCTCGCCGATCATCGGGCAAGTCAGTCAAAGTCCATACTTTGTTTTCATACATGGATCCTATCTCGGATTACATGGCTTCGAGCCATTTGTTGGAATCCGGGCCCGCCATCGCTTCTTCATAGTTCGAAGGTTCACCGTTGTCTAACAACATGATTTCCAGGACAGGGTTGCCGTACCACTCTGGTGCGGAACGTGTCCTTGTGGACCTACGAAGTTCAGTAGCAACTTGATCCGAAGTACCTTGATCATCATCATTAATTTCCTCTTCAGTTGGTGTAGGCATCACAGGAACATTTTCCTGAGCTGCACTACTATCCCGTCCAAGAGGTAGTACTTCATCGAGTTCTACTTTCCTCCCACTTACTTCTTTCGAGAGAAACTCTTTTTCTAGAAAGGATCCGTTCTTGACAACAAAGATCTTGCCCTCGGATCTTAAGTAGAAGGTATACCCAGTGGTTTCCTTAAGGTATCCTATGAAGACGCATTTTTCCGATTTGGGTTCGAGCTTTTCAGGTTGAAGTTTCTTGACATAAGCATCGCATCCCCAAACTTTTAGAAACGATAGCTTAGGTTTCTTCCCAAACCATAATTCATACGGTGTCGTCTCAGCGAATTTAGACGGTGCCCTATTTAAAGTGAATGTAGCTGTCTCTAGAGCGTATCCCCAAAATGATAGCGGTAAATCGGTAAGAGACATCATAGATCGCACCATATCCAATAGAGTGCGATTACGACGTTCGGACACACCGTTCTGTTGAGGTGTTCGGTGGCGTGAGTTGTGAAACGATTCCACATTTTCTTAAGTGTGTACCAAATTCGTGACTTAAATATTCTCCTCCACGATCCGATCGTAAGAATTTTATCTTTCGGTCACGTTGATTCTCTACTTCATTCTGAAATTCCTTGAACTTTTCAAAGGTCTCACACTTGTGTTTCATCAAGTAGACATACCCATATCTACTCAAGTCATCTGTGAGAGTGAGAACATAACGATATCCTCCATGAGCCTCAACACTCATTGGACCGCACACATCGGTATGTATGATTTCCAACAAGTTGGTTGCTCGCTCCATTGTTAGGAGAACGGAGTCTTGGTCATTTGCCCATGAGGCATGGTTCGCATGTGTCAAATGATTCATAATCGAGAGACTCTAAAAGTCCATCAGCATGGAGCTTCTTCATGCGCTTGACACCAATGTGACCAAGGCGGCAGTGCCACAAGTATGTGGGACTATCTTTATCAACTTTACATCTCTTGGTATTCACGCTATGAATATGTGTAATATTACGCTCGAGATTCATTAGGAATAAACCATTGACCATCGGAGCATGACCATAAAACATTTCTCTCATATAAATAGAACAACCATTATTCTCGGATTTAAATGAGTAGCCATCTCGTATTAAACGAGATCCTGATTCCACGTTCATGCTCAAACTTGGCACTAAATAACAATTATTGAGGTTTAAAACTAATCCCGTAGGTAAATGTAGAGGTAGCGTGCCGACGGCGATCACATCGACCTTGGAACCATTCCCGACGCCAAGATCGTCACCTCGCCCTTCGCCAGTCTCCGTTTATTCCGCAGCTCCTGCCGTGAGTTACAAATATGAGCAACGCATACGGTATCAAATACCCGGGAGTTACTACGGGTCTTGGTAAGGTACACATCAATTACATGTATATCAAATATACCTTTGGTGTTGCCGGCCTTCTTGTCCGCTAAGTATTTGGGGCAATTCCGCTTCGATGGCCCTTCCCTTTGCAATAAAAGCACTCTGTCTCGTGTTTGGGTCCATTCTTTGACTTCTTCCGGCAAGTTGCTTACCGGGCGCGGCAACCTCCTTGCCGTCCTTCTTGAAGTTCTTCTTGCCCTTACCCTTCTTGAACTTAGTGGTTTTATTGACCATCAACACTTGATGTTCTTTTTCTTGATTTCAACCTCTGCTGACTTGACATTGAAAATACTTCAGGAATGGTCTTCACCATCCCCTGCATATTGTAGTTCATCACAAAGCTCTTGTAGCTTGGTGGGGCGATCAAGGATTCTGTCAATGACCGCCTCATCCGGGAGGTTTATGTCCAGCTGGGACAAAGTGTGATGCAACCCGGACATTTTGAGTATGTGCTCACCGACAGAACTGTTTTCCTCCATCTTACAACTATAGAACTTGTCGGAGACTTCATATCTCGACCGGGCATGAGCTTGGAAAACTAGTTTCAGCTCCTCGAACATCTCATATGCTCCGTGTTGCTCAAAACGCTTTTGGAGCCCGGTTCTAAGCTGTAAAGCATGCCGCCTTTGAACGAGGGAGTAATCATCGGCCGCGAGGCTGCCAAGCGTTCTTATAGTCTTGGTTATCTCGGATGGGTGCTTCACCTAGAGGTGCTTCTAGGACATTTTGTTTCTTGGCAGCTATGAGGATAATCCTCAGGTTCCGGACCCAGTCCATATAGTTGCTGCCATCATCTTTCAGCTTGGTTTTCTCTAGGAACGCGTTTGAAGTTCATGTTGACATGAGCGTTGGCCATTTGATCTACAAGACATATTATGCAAAAGTTTTAGACTAAGTTCATGATAATTAAGTTCATCTAATCAAATTAAAATGAACTCCCACTCAGATTAGACATCCTCTAGTCATCTAAGTGTTACACGATCCGAGTCGACTAGGCCGTGTCCGATCATCACGTGAGACGGACTAGTCATCGTCGGTGAACATTCTCATGTTGATCGTATCTTCCATACGACTCGTGTTCGACCTTTCGCTCTCCGTGTTCCGAGGCCATGTCTGTACATGCTAGGCTCGTCAAGTTAACCCTAAGTGTTTTGCATGTGTAAAACTGTCTTACACCCGTTGTATGTGAACGTAAGGATCTATCACACCCGATCATCACGTGGTGCTTGAAGCAGCGAACTTTATAGCGGTGCACAGTTAGGGAGAACACTTCTTGAAATTGTTGTAAGGGATCATCTTATTTACTACCGTCCTTCTAAGTAAACAAGATGCATAAACATAATAAACATCACATGCAATTATATAGTAGTGACATGATATGGCCAATATCATAAAGCTCCATTGATCTTCATCTTCGGGGCTCCATGATCATCTTGTCACCGGCATGACATCATGATCTCCATCATCATGATCTCCATCATCGTGTCTTCATGAAGTTGTCACGGCAACGACTACTTCTACTTCTATGGCTAACACGTTTAGCAATAAAGTAAAGTAATTTACATGGCGTTCTTCAATGACACGCAGGTCATACAAAATAAAGACAACTCCTATGGCTCCTGCCGGTTGTCATACTCATCGACATGCAAGTCGTGATTCCTATTACAAGAACATGATCTCATACATCACAATATGTCATTCATCATTCATCACAACTTGGCCATATCACATCACATGACAATTGCTGCAAAAACAAGTTAGACGTCCTCTAATTGTTGTTGCATCTTTTACGTGACTGCAATTGGAACGTGATTTTGTCAACTTCTATTTACCCTTCATAAGGACCCTTTTCATCGAATCCGCTCCAACTAAAGTGGGAGAGACAGACACCCGCCAGCCACCTTATGCAACTAGTGCATGTCAGTCGGTGGAACCGGTCTCACGTAAGCGTACGTGTAAGGTTGGTCCGGGCCGCTTCATCCCACAATACCGCTGAAGCAAGATAATACTAGTAGCGGCAAGCAAGTTGACAAGATCCACGCCCACAATCAAATTGTGTTCTACTCGTGCAATAGAGAACTACGCATAGACCTAGCTCATGATGCCACTGTAGGGGAACGTTGCAGAAAATTAAATTTTTTTCTACGGTTTCACCAAGATCCATCTATGAGTTCACAAGGGAGTGAGTTTGCATCTACATACCACTTGTAGATCGAGTGCGGAAGCGTTCACTAGAACGTGGATGATGGATTCGTACACGCCGTGATCCAAATCACCGATGACCGAGTGCCGAACGGACGGCACCTCCGCGTTCAACACGTGCAGGACGGAGACGTCTCCTCCTTCTTGATCCAGCAAGGGGGAAGGAGAGATTGATGATGATAGCTCCAGCAGCAACACGACGGCGTGGTGTTGGTGGAGAAGCAGTACTCCGGCAGGGCTTCGCCGAGCACGTGACGGAGGAGGAGAGGTGTAGCAGGGGAGAGGGAGGCGCCAAAGGCTCAGGGGTGCGGCTGCCCCCCTCCCCCTCCTTTATATAGTCCCGAGGCGCGGCCCTGGGGATCCCATCTCCCAAGGGGCGGCGGCCAAGGGGTGGAGTGCCCCCAAGGCAAGTGGGCGCCCCCACCCTAGGGTTCCAACCCTAGGCGCGGGGGTGGGCCAAGGGGTGCACCAGCCCACTATGGGCTGGTTCCTCCCCACTTCAGCCCATGGGGCCCTCCGGGATGGGTGGCCCCACCGGTGGACCCAGGACCCTTTCGGTGGTCCCGGTACAATCTTAGGTGACCCCGAAACTTTCCCGATGGCGAAATACCACTTCCTATATATAATTCTTTACCTCCGGACCATTCCGAAACTCCTCGTGACGTCCGGGATCTCATCCGGACTCGAACAACATTCGGTATACTACATACTCATATTCATACAACCCAAGCGTCACCGAACCTTAAGTGTGTAGACCCTACGGGTTCGGGAGACACGTAGACATGACCGAGACGGCTCTCGGGCAATAACCAACAGCGGGATCTGGATACCCATGTTGGCTCCCACATGTTCCTCGATGATCTCATCGGATGAACCACGATGTCGAGGATTCAAATAATCCTGTATACAATTCCCTTTGTCAATCGGTATGTTACTTGCCGAGATTCGATCGTCGGTATCCCAATACCTCGTTCAATCTACGTTCGCAAGTCACTTTACTCGCACCGTAATGCATGACCCCGTGACCGGACACTTGGTCACTTTGAGCTCATTATGATGATGCACTACCGAGTGGGCCCGGTGATACCTCTCCGTAACAC
Source organism: Aegilops bicornis (assembly GCA_021605145.1). Lineage (NCBI taxonomy): Eukaryota > Viridiplantae > Streptophyta > Magnoliopsida > Poales > Poaceae > Aegilops > Aegilops bicornis. Next base: position 689,827,793 of record CM038674.1, read on the forward strand.
GGAGTGACAAATCCTGTCTCGATCCGTGTCAACCCAACAGACACTTTCGGAGATACCAGAGTGCACCTTTATAGTCACCCGATTCGTTGTGACGTTTGGTACACCAAAGCATTCCTACGGTATCCGGGAGTTACACGATCTCAAGGTCTAAGGAAGAGATACTTGACATTGGAAAAGCTCTAGCAAAAGCGAACTACGATCTTGTGCTATGCTTAGGATTGGGTCTTGTCCATCACGTCATTCTCCTAATGACGTGATCCCGTTGTCAATGACATCTGATGTCCATAGTCAGGAAACCATGACTATCTGTTGACCAACGAGCTAGTCAACTAGAGGCTTACTAGGGACATATTGTAGTCTATGTATTCACACATGTATTTGAAGGAAATATGCCCTAGAGGCAATAATAAAGTTATTATTTATTTCCTTATATCATGATAAATGTTTATTATTCATGCTAGAATTGTATTAACCGGAAACATAATACATGTGTGAATACATAGACAAACAGCAGTGTCACTAGTATGCCTCTACTAGACTAGCTTGTTAATCAAAGATGGTTATGTTTCCTAACCATAGACAAAGGAGTTGTCATTTGATTAACAAGGTCACATCATTGGTTGAATGATCTGATTGACATGACCCATTCCATTAGCTTAGCACCCGATCGCTTAGTATGTTGCTATTGCTTTTATCCATGACTTATGCATGTTCCTATAACTATGAGAATATGCAACTCCCGTTTACGGAGGAACACTTTGGGTACTACCAAACGTCACAACGTAATCGGGTGATTATAAAGGAGTACTACAGGTGTCTCCAAAGGCAGATGTTGGGTTGGCGTATTCGAAGTTTAGGATTTGTCACTCCGATTGTCGGAGAGGTATCTCTGAGCCCTCTCGGTAATACACATCACTAAGCCTTGCAAGCATTACAACTAATGAGTTAGCTGTGAGATGATGTATTACGGAACGAGTAAAGAGACTTGCCAAGATAGCAGATTGAACTAGGTATTGGATACCGACGATCGAATCTCGGCAAGTAACATACCGATGACAAAGGGAACAACGTATGTTGTTATGCGGTCTCGACCGATAAAGATCTTCGTAGAATATGTAGGAGCCAATATGGGCATCCAGGTCCCGCTATTGGTTATTGACCGAGACGTGTCTCGGTCATGTCTACATTGTTCTCGAACCGTAGGGTCCGCACGCTTAAGGTTTCGATGACGGTTATATTATGAGTTTTGTGTATTTTGATGTACCGAAGGAGTTGAGTCCCGGATGAGATCGGGGACATGACGAGGAGTCTCGAAATGGTCGAGACGTAAAGATTCATATATTGGATATATGTTTAGGCCAAGGGTCAAGCCCACGAGGCTTTAAGTCGGTGCAAAAGGAGTTTTGCGGAGGCCAGAGGGCCAAACGCCGGAGACCCTGGCGTCGGCCCTGGGCCAGACGCCGAGGCCCATGGCGTCTGGGCTAGACGCCAAGGATTGTCGCGTTTGGTCCTGGAGTCCGAGTGGGACTCTTGCCTTTCGGACAAAACCGACTTTGAGGAGGCTTTTGCTCCAAGTTTCGACCCCAGGGCTCAACATATAAATAGAGGGGCAGGGCTAGCACCAAACACACAACAATTGATCTCTTGGATCTCTTAGCCGTGTCACGGTGCCCCCTCCACCATATTCCACCTCGGTCATATCGTGGCGGTGCTTAGGCGAAGCCCTGCGTCGGTAGAACATCAAGATCGTCACCACGCCGCCGTCGTCTTGTGGAACTCTCTCTCCGGAGCTTTGCTGGATCGGAACTGAGGAGCGTCACCGAGCTGAGCGTGTGCCAAGAACACGGAGGCGCCCGGAGTAAACGGGCGCTGGGATCGGTTGGATCGCGAGGAGAACGTACGACTACTTCCTCTACGTTGTGATCGCTTCCGCTTCGGTCTACGAGGGTACGTAGACAACACTCTCCCCTCTCGTTGCTATGCATCACCATGATCTTGCGTGTATGTAGGAATTTTTTTTGAAATTACTACATTCCCCAACTGTATTACGATTTCCGGATAATACAATTATAGCATGAACAAAAGACAATTATCATGAACAAGGAAACATAATAATAATGCTTTTATTATTGCCTCTAGGGCATATTTCCAGCATCTTTATGTCGACGAGATAAGCAAGATAAACTTGAGCCCGCGACTGATGGAGGACATCATCGCATGGGCGCCACATGCCTGTGGGATCTTCAGCGTAAGAAGCGCGTACAAGTTGGCCCTCGACAAGAAAAATCGCACATCTATATGTGCAACGAGCAGGGCACTGGACGACACCAGAGCCATCTGGGATATGCTATGGGGGTGCCCTGCTCCCCCAAAGGTAAGCGTACTGGCTTGGCGAGTGGTAAAAAACGCACTAGCTACTATGGCAAATTTGGCTAGAAGAAATATATCATACTGATATTTGCCCTTTGTGTGGTGTGGAATGAGAGGACACAACCACGTCTTTCTGCAGATGCTCGAGAGCCAGAGATCTTTGGCATGCCATGGAGGAGTCCTGGAGTATGCCAAAGTTGGACACCGTTGCTAATATGGGACCGGAGTGGTTGTTGCACCTATTGGAACAGTGCAGCGAGTAGGAGCGCCTGCTCATGATGGTATGGCGAATATGGCATGTACATAATGAGATTACCGACAATAAGCCGGCGCCACCTACTGAAGCATCTCGGCTATTCCTCTCGAGCTACATGGACTCATTGTTGTGCATTAAACAACATCCAAATGCAGACATTGCTAAAGGGAAGATGATGGTCAGCTATGGTCAGGCAAAGAGGAAACAATAAGACCACATTTCCCCTGCTGACAACCCAAGGCCCCCGGAGAGATGGAGCGCACTGTCGGCGGGATGGTACAAACTGAACGTTGATGGTGCCTTCGTGGAAGCGGACAAGACAGGAGATGTTGGTATGATTCTTTGTAATTCCGAGGGAGAGGTGATATTTGCATCTTGCAGCTATTTGTCATCGTGTGCGAGCGCGCTGGAGGCAGAACTCGCTGCTTGTCGGGAAGGGATTTCACTCACACTTGAGTGGAGCACGCACTAGTAGAAAAAGGGTCAAACGTGAAGCACATTAGTGCCGGTTTGTATTAGAGACGGCACAAATGTATACATTAGTGCCGGTTCCAACGGCTATCCTTTAGCACCGGTTCGTGGCTAACCTTTATCACCGGTTCGTGCAACGAACCAGTACTAATGAGGGTGGTGGCAGGATGTTGTCGGTCTGGGCCCTCCGGCACCTTTAATCTTGGTTCGTGCCACGAACCGGTACTATAGGTCCTCCTGCATATAAACCCTTCGTCCAGCTCGCTCTGTTCTTCCCCCTTTCCCGTCTCCTCTCCTCTCTGTTCTTCCTCTTCTCCCCTCGAGCTCATCACACATTTTGCCCAAAATTTGTCAAGATTTGAAGGCCCCCATCCATTCAAGTGATCACAAAGGTTAGCAACTTTGTCCTTTCATCTCTCATTGCTAGATTAGCTCTTGCATTGGTTTATATAGTTATTAATTTGTGAGTTTAGTAATTTGGGAGGAAATATATATATGTGCTAGTATTTGATTTATATGCAATTTGAGGTCAAAATAACACTTAGTTTGCATATGTAGGTGTGGTTTACTTAGTGCCTTCTAAATTCTGTCGTAACCACCGTCGATCGCCCGCACCGTCCCGTCGCCGGCACCACCTTGTGGTGAGCCTCTTGTTCATGAAATTTTATATAAAAAATTGATGTTTGTGTGATTTGGATATATAGTTACTCGTATAATAATTATCTTACCCGTCCGTTGTTTGTTATACATAGTGCCATGGTTTTGATATCCGTCCTGTCGGCCCTCGTCCTTGTTATGATTCGGATGTGGTATATTCTCTTTTAAAACTATTTGTTGCATTTCGTGTTTATGACAAATTATGCCCATCAAGTTGACATAGATATTTTTATCTAGGAGGTATGTGAACCGGAAATTCCAACCGACCCTATTGTCGAGAGGTTAAATTTAGTTGAAAGAGAAAGCGAGTACTTGAAAGAAAAATTGAAAAGAATTGAGGGGAGAAGATGGAATTGGAGTTGCATGTTGCCGATGTAAATCGATGATCACAAGATCAAGATGGAGAAAATGCGCTTGAAGATTAGAAAGATTAGAAAATATGCCATCGATAGTGAGGCTTGGTATCATTATGCTGTTGGATCAATTGTTACCTTAGTTGCGATCTTGATCGCATTTGTTGTTGCATTTAAATGCTTTAGCTAGAGAGTTATTTGTTTGTTGCATTTAAGTGTTGTATGAACTTTATGTATGAACTTGTATTAATTTGGTCTATTCGATTGTTGTGTAATGAAGATGAGCCGCAATGGATGTACGATGACCGATGCTCTCCCCAGTTCGTTGAGGGCGTGCATACTTTTCTACTTGCGGCTGAGGCAAACAAGCGGGCGGATGGTTTTATGCCTTGTCCATGTGCTGGCTGTAAGAATGGTCGCAATTACTCTACGTCAAGAACCATTCACGTCCACCTGTTTGAGTCCGGTTTCATGCCCCACTATAATGTTTGGACCAAGCGCGGAGAAAGAGGGGTTATGATGGAAGACAATGAAGAAGAAGAGGACGGCGACAGCTATCCTGGCCATGGGTTCCCTGAATACGATGATACAACAATGGGGGAAGAAGCTGAGCGTGTAATGCGGAAGAAGTCGGGCGGCAATGCGGGAAGAAGTGAAGAAGAGGCATCGATGAGCCCGTTGATGATCTAGGTCGGGCCATTGCCGATGGAAAGAGAAAGCTAGCAAGTGATTTGGAGAAGAAGAAGTTGCAGCGCATGTTAGAGGATCACAAAAATTGTTGTACCCGAATTGCGTAGGTGACAAGAAAAAGCTGGGCACCACACTGGAATTGCTGCAATGGAAGGCGAGAGAATGGTGTATCGACAAAGGGATTTGAAAAGTTGTTGGTAATGATAAAGGATATGCTTCCAAAGGACAACGAATTGCCCGAGAGTACGTACGAAGCAAAGAAGGCTGTCTGCCCTCTAGGGTTAGAGGTGCAGAAGATACATGCATGCCCTAATGATTGCATCCTCTACCGCGGTGAGTACGAGGATTTGAACGCTTTCCCGGTATGTGGTGCATTGCGCTATAAGATCAGCCCCGATGAGCATGGTGATGTCGAGGGTGAGCGCCCCAGGAAGAAGATTCCTGCCAAGGTGATGTGGTATTCTCCTATAATACCACGGTTGAAACGTTGTTCCAAAACAAAGAGCATGCCAAAGCGATGCGATGGCACGAAGAAGACCGTAAGAAAGACGGAAAGTTGAGAGTACCGGTGACGGGTCGCAGTGGAGAAAAATCGAAGAAAGAAATGCGGAAGGAGTTTGCGAGATGACGCAAGGAGCGTATGGTTTGGTCTAAGCGCAGATGGCATTAATCCTTTTGGTGAGCGAGCAGCAACCATAGCACCGGCCTGTGACTCTATGTTTGTATAACCTTCCTCCTTGGTTGTGCATGAAGCGGAAGTTCATTATGATGCGGTGCTCATCCAAGGCCCTAAGCAACCCGGCAACGACATTGATGTGTACCTAAGGCCATTAGTTGAAGAACTCTTACAACTGTGGAATGGAACAGGTGTGCGTCGTGGGATGAGCACATGGGGGAAGAATTTGACCTAAAGGTGTTGCTGTTCGTGACCATCAATGATTGGCCTGCTCTCAGTAACCTTTCAGGACAGACAAACAAGGGATACCACGGATGCACGCATTGTTTGGATGATACCGACAGTATATATTTGAATAGTTGTATGAAGAATGTGTACCTGGGACATAGTCGATTTCTTCCGAGCAGGCATCCCGTAAGAAAGAAAGGCAAGCATTTCAAAGGTGAGGCGGATCACCGGACGAAGCCTCTCCACCGTTCTGGTGCTGATGTACATGATATGGTCAAGGATTTGAAGGTGATATTTGGAAAGGGTCACGGCAAACAACCTGTTCCAAAGGACGCCGACGGACGCGCACCCATGTGGAAGAAGAAATCTATATTTTGGGACCTGCCATATTGGAAAGACCTAGAGGTCCGCTCCGCAATCGACGTGATGCACGTGACGAAGAATCTTTGCGTGACCCTGCTTGGCTTCTTGGGCGTGTATGGGAAGACAAAAGATACACACGAGAGGCACGGAGGACCAGCAACGTATGCACGGAGAAGGCGGCATATATCGAGGTCATGCAAGCTACGCTCTTACCAAAGAAGAGAAGGAAATCTTCTTTGAATGCCTGCTCGATATTAAGGTACCGTCTGGCTTCTCGTCGAATATAAAGGGAATAATAAACATGGCGGAGAAAAAGTTTGAGAACCTAAAGTCTCATGACTGCCACGTGATTATGACGCAAGCGCTTCCGGTTGCATTGAGGGGGCTTCTCTGGGAAAGCGTTCGATTAGCCATTGTGAAGCTATGTGCATTTCTCAATGCAATCTCTCGAGAAGGTAATCGCTCCGTAAATCATACCAAGGTCACAGAATGATTTGGTGCAATGTCTTGTCGATTTAAGTTGGTGTTCCCACCATCCTTCTTCAACATCATGACGCACGCCCTAGTTCACCTATCTTGAAGAGATTAACGTTTTGGGTCCTGTATTTCTACACAATATGTTCCCCTTTGAGAGGTTCATGGGAGTCTTAAAGAAATATGTTCATAACAGTGCTAGGCGTAAGGAAGCATCTCCAAGGGCCATCAAAATGAGGAGGTCATTGAGTTTGTATTGACTTTATTCCTGACCTTAAGCCGATTGGTGTTCTGAATCGCGGCATAAGGGCAGGCCCCGGATGGAAAAGGCACGCTAGGAGGGAACAAATAATATGTATGGACGGACATTCTCTCACTGAAGCACACTACAGTTCTACAATATTCCGCCTTGGTGGCTCCGTATATGGATGAACACAAGAATTTGCTACGCTCCAAACACCAAGCGGTCGATGACCGGATTACACGTGAACAAACCAGGAGTTTCGCCACCTGGTTGCGAGACACATACCATGCATGACACCTCTATTGAAGATGACATGTACTTGCTGTCCCGATTACCATCTTGAATATAATGACTTTCAAAGTGCGAGATAAATGGTAATACATTTTACACGATCGCCCAAGATAAGAAGAGCACCAACCAAAAGCAGTGGTGTCCGCTTTGATGCAGAAACCAAGGCGGAAAGGAAACATATTATGGTTATATATAGGACATATGGGAACTTGACTATCGGCGTGGTTTAAAGGTCCCTTTGTTTCGGTGCAAATGGGTCAAGATGACACGGTAGGCGGGTAACGGAAGACCCGTAATGCGGAATGACAACAGTGGATCTCAACAATCTTGCGTGTATGCGAACGAACAATTCGTCCTAGCCAATGATGTGGCACATGTTTTCTATGTGAAGGACATGTCTACCAAGCCAAGAAAAAGAAAAGATAAGGAAGCAAATGCATCGTACGATGAGCCAAAGTGGCACATAGTTCTTTCTGGGAAGAGAAACATCGTGGGAGTGGATGACAAGACAGACAAGTCAGAAGATTATGAAAAGTTTGATGAAATTTCTCCATTCACAGTGAATATTAACCCGAGCATCCCGTTAAATGATGAAGATTTTCCATGGTTACGGGCGCAAAGGGACACACGCGAAGAAAAAGTTTCACACCCAAAGATGCAGGATGCGATCGGCTTCACTATCATCACTTTCTTACATGTTTCACACCCGGAGGGAATCTCTGTAATAGTTAGGGTAGTTATGTGTTTTGGCATTTGAAACGCGAAGAAATTTTATGTGCAAACAAATTCTTTCATGCCTTTACTGATTTTTAAAGTTAAATTATTCACAAACTAGTGATTCACACTAATTTCAAATAATTCAAAATTTAAACTATTCAAATTTGAAAACTACGGGCACTAACAGAAAGTTTGTAATTTTTGTACCTAAAGCAAAAATATTCACAAAGAAACTCTAAATACACAAAAAACAACACAAAAATAAATAAAGCAAAAAAGCCCGCCTACTAGGCCGTGGCGGCCTGCATACGACTAGAAACCCAACCTGTTGTTGGGCGGGATGCAGGCGCAAAGGCCAAGTGAATAACAGGCAACAAAAGAACACGTGAGGCCCAGTGGGCCTGCTTTGGAAGAGGCTCGAGAGAGCGACCGCGAGGTTTATAAACCCGGTGCGATCGCCCCTCGGCTAGCGAGGTGGGACTAAACTTGCCGCTTACCGCACCTGCGCCAATTACCCGTTTAATGCCGGTCGTGGCACAAACCGGTACTAAAGGCGGGCCTTTAGTACCGGTTTGTGCCACCACCCGGTACTAAAGGGGGACGCTTCCCGCCGCGTGGGCTGGCCAAAACAGACCTTTAGTACCAGTTGGTGGCTCCAACCGGTACTAAAGGTGCCTTCTATATATACCACACTTCGAAAAATTTCATTCTCCCTCTGTTTCTTCCTCTGTTTCCCATTGAACCGCCCGCCCGATCGACGGCCGCGTCACCGACCCGTCGCCGTCGCCCGCCCGTCGCCGTCGCCGCCCGTCCCGTCCCGTCGCCGCCCTCGTCCCCGTCGCCGCCCCGGGCCCTTCCCCGTCGCGCCGTCCCTGCGTCGCCGCCCCCGCGCGTCACGCCCCGGCCAGTCGCTGCCCCCGGCCGTCGCCTCGCCGGCGCCGTCGCCCATTGTGAGCTCTCCCCTCTAACCCCTCTCCCTGCCCCCGGCCACCATGGGCGCCGCCCTCTGAGCCCATACACACACACAAGCATGATGAACACACACACATACACGTATATATTTAATTAGTTTAGATTTTGTATGTTTAATTAGTTTAGATTTTTAGATTATTGTTTTTCACTAGTATATATGTATGAATGCATGTTAGATGGATATAATTAGTGTTTAATTAGTATGGATTTTTTTATATAATGTTGTTTTTCTGTTTTTTAATGGATGTATAGAAATTGTTTTTCTGTTTTTAGTGTTAGATGCTTAATTAGTATGAAATAGTATATAGATTTTTGAAATAGTAGAAATGTTAGAAATTTTAGTTATCAAAATCCAATCATTAAAAAAATATTATTTTTTGCGGGCATATAGCTAGTATTTGTTATCGACGATGCCCGCCTGCATCCTCGTCGTCGACCCGTCCGCGACGACGTTCAGCCGCCCATGTCCGGACTGGGCTCACTGGCCGGTAATCGGGAGGTACTGCACGGAGGGGCGCCGCTTGATGAGGAACCCGGCCCCGGGTCCCGTCGTCGACCTGATCTCGTTTGGTGGCGTTAGCGTGGGCCAGTCTCGGTGCGGAGGGACCCGGCCCCGCCGGAGGAATGCGTCGCCCGTGTCGAGGAGGAGGGCGAAACACGTCCATCGCTACATGGTTGCGTTAGAGGCGGCAGGTTCTCCAATACCGTAGTATCTTGAGGATCTCACATCAGCTATGATCCTGTGAGGTTCCTTCTCTTTGGGTGTCCACCGCCCATGACGCAGGAACCACGAGTGTCCTAGATTCTTCAGTAGTATTCGATCTTTAATTAGCTAGCCGTTGATGTACTATTCAATATTATATATTATTCGAGACGATGTATTCTAGATTGTATCTATTATTCTAGACAAAGTATTCGAGATTATATCTATTATTCGAGACGATGTAATTTGAATACTAAATTGTTTTATATTTCTTTTGAATTAGTTAAATAAAAGCTATGGCGGAACAATACCGACAGAGAGGAGAACAGACCATGTTCGATATGATACGCGGGCCGATGATAATCAGAATGAAGAAGATTATGACGGCTCCGAATTTCTAAACAACACCGGAGAGGGTGATATGATATTCGATCGCTGACGACCGAATTGATGAAGTCATGAACTACGATTATGACGATGACGAAGAACATGTTGATCCTGAAACAACAAAGACCGCGAGGTATATATATTTATATAAGCAGGTTTCGGTGATCATCACATGTTTTAAATGACTTGAAGATATATTAACGAATCGATCTTTGTTCTTTCAGCCATCCGGATCGAGCAAATCTTGAGCAAAAGGACGAAACGAGGCCCGAACAAAAAGTTGAAGGAGGCGTAAAGTACAATATCGAGGTAGTCGGACCTAATGGCGAACCATTAGCGCCTAAGAAGATTGCGGACAAGTTCATTCGCCCGGTCACGGAGTTCTTGTGAAGGACCAACTCCGATCTCCCTTCAAGAATGGAGAGAGCCAAAGAAAAGACAAAGGACAAAAGGCAAAGAGGACGCTGCTCCACGTCCGGATGTTACTTTGTCGACAAGAATCAAAAAGATCTGCTTTGGGATACTCTCATGGAACATTTCACCCTACCGGATCATTTCACGAAGCGAGATGTGCAGAAAGTCAAGGACGCTGCTCTTAGGAAGATGGCGGTTGCATTCAAGAACCACAAGAATGCGTGAATGCGACAAGTACGTCAAGGGAGGAAGGAAGACTCCAGTATTCGAGGGAACACTAGAGAACCAACGTGCTCATTGGGACGATTTCGTGAAATTCAAGGATTCAGAATTAGCTAAGGAACGGTCGAGAATAAACAAGAAGAATGCCGAAAAAAGGATAAGTTCCATAAGCTGGGCCAGGTGGCTATGCGGTGGCAATGCCTAAGTGGGATAAGTCTGAGAAAGAGATGAAGGATGCAGGTGTCACTCCGGATACTAAGAGCTGCCCCCCCCCCCAGGTGCAGGACTTGGTTCTATGCGCATGGGGGGGAGTTGGACCCGAAGACAGGCAAAGTTTCGACGAAGGCATGTCTGAACAGAGCCGACGATGCGATACTTGTTGCAATAGAAGAGGCACGATCGGGGGTGTTCCAGCCCAACAGAGAGAACGACGAGCTTAAGCGTGCCACGAAATCCTGAACACCGGGAAGAACACGAGGCAAGGGCGCTATTCCGTGGTATGAGGGGTTTTGACTGGAACAACGACTACGTAACCCGTGCGAGAAAGAAGATTGCGGAGGAGAAGAAGAGGAAGATGGAGGAGGAGCAGAGAAGCGGGACTATGAACGCCTTCAAGGCCTAGAAGCAAGTCAAGCGGAATTGGCGGTCAAATTCCAGCGGCAGGAGCAGATCGACTCACTTAGCCAGCAAAGGGGTCTCGGCGGTGCAGCAGCTAGCGGATGATCCAGCATTGGATAGCACCGCCCCATCCATGCAGAGAAGCGGCGTGGGTTCCGCCGGACGACGCAATGCTGGGTAGATACCACATGGATGACATCACGGAGAACACTAGCTGCGAGCTACACGTCAAAATGAAGAACATATCCATGAAGGTGGCGGACGGAGAAGCTTTTCGATTACCCCCAAAGCAACCTACCATTGCATCCCGATTCCAGAGGGCTATGCTCGTGTCATGGTTGACGAGGTGGTGCAGCCATATTCGGGGCTAGAGCTTGACATTCCTGGAGGTGAGGACGGCGCTTTCTCAGACGCCAACCATCGTATCATCCTATGGAAAAAGGATTGCATCATCTTTCAAGGCCACCGACACGCGTCATCCGACTCCTTGTCGAAGTCCGCCACCGAGTCAGCAGTCTCCCGCTCCTGCAAGTCCACCAAGTCCGCAAAGTGTCGAGGCCACTCCTCCTCCAAGTCCGGCAAAGTGTCGTGCCACTCCTCCTCCTCCAAGTCCGCCACAACGTGGACGTCCACTCCTCCTCCAAGTCCGGCACAACCTCAGGCCACTCCTCCTCCAAGTCCGGCACATCTTCAGGTGGCCACTCCTCCTCGTCCAACTCAGCCCCGTCAGCCGGCGTCTCCGCCGCCTCAGCAATCGCAGAAGAGACACCCCGCAACTATGGTGCGTAGCGGTACGAGTCAAGGTAGTACAGGAAGTACATGCGGAGGCAAGCGATATAAATATGGTCCAAGCCTCATGCCTCTTCCGCAGAGGTCTTATGACAGGTCCGAGGAGGAAATCGCAGCCATATCGAAGTCCGAGGTGGAAGCCCATTTTGCACCGAAACCGCCACCGCCGCCAAGGGAGAAAGTGCCTGAGGAAATGATTGACCACTTCATTCGTATGGCTCAACCACCAGCTCCCAAGCCTGTTGACACAGACTATGAGCGCCACATCAGGAAGTTAAATCGAGCACGTCTACGTAAGGAGGCGAGCTCGGGATCGAGCAAACAAGAAGCAATTTGTCAAAAATGCGGAAAACCATTCCCAATTTGGGAGAACAAGCGCAATCGATCCCCTAAACTTGTTGTGCCAACAACACGCGGATAAAGACGCTGCCCAATATTATTGTGGGCAAACAGTTTACGTTCTGAGGTGGGCAATGTGGTAATAACGGAGGACCATATAATGTAGGCTGAAGTTCTCAAAATCACCTGTTGGTCAACTCCTCGAGATCGAGCCCATGCCCTGTGCTTAGAGAGGATGAAATAAAACGGAAATATGTCCGGCCAACCTTTGGTCCATCCGGACAAGGTCAAGAACCTCCCAACGAGAATGTATGAATTGCATCAATGGTACATGAACATTACCAAGATTTCCGATCGATTGTCCCTCATGGTGAATGTCAAGGAGGAGCATTACTTCCATGAGAAAGCTGTGTCCGTTGAGTATTCTGAACTGTTTCGGTTATACAATCAAGACGCACTCGACAAATCTATCGTCAGTTGCTATTGTCTGTAAGTGATTTCTTTCTGTAATTTAAGTCTCAAGCTAGCTGTACTGATCCTTTTGATCAATCATTTGTTGGGGAACGTAGTAATTTCAAAATTTTTCCTACGATCACGCAAGACCATGGTGATGGCATAGCAACGAGAGGGAAGAGTGTCCGTCCACGTACCCTCGTAGACCGAAAGCGGAAGCGTTACAACAACGCGGTTGATGTAGTCGTACGTCTTCACGATCCAACCGATCCAAGCACCGAACATACGACACCTCCGGAAGTTACGCACATCGTTCATTTCGATGACGATCCCGGACTCCGATCCAGCAAAGTGTCGGGGATGAGTTCCGTCGACCTGACGGCGTGGTGACGATGTAGATGCTCCACCGACGCGAGGCTTCGCCTAAGCTCCGCGACGATATGACTTCTCCGCGCGGGGCTTCGCCTAAGCTCTCTGACGATATGACCGAAGTGGAATATGGTGGAAGGGGCACCGCTGCAGCTAAGGAAAGATCCGTAGATCAACTTGTGTTTCTTGGGGTGCCCCCCTTGCGTATATAAAGGAGCCAAGGGGAGGTGGCCGCCCTAGGGGAGGCGCACCTAAGGAGGAGTCCTACTCCCACCGAGTAGGACTCCCCTTCTCCTAGTTGGAGTAGGATTGGGGAGGGAAAGGGGAAGGGCGCGCCCCTCTCCTTGTCCTATTCGGACTGGAAGGGGAGGCGTGCAGCCCACCTGGCCGGCCCTTCTCCTTCTTCCTCAAGGCCCATGAGGGCCCATATACCCCGGGGTTCCGGTAACCCCGGTGTTCCGGAACATCCTGTTTTCACTCGGAACCATTCCAAGTCCAAACATAGGCTTCCAATATATCAATCTTTATGTCTCGATCATTTGAGACTCCTCGTCATGTCCGTGATCACATCCGGGACTCGAACAAACTTCGTGCATCAATACTTATAAACTCATAATGAACTGTCATCGAAGCGTTAAGCGTGCGGACCCTACGGGTTCGAGAACTATGTAGACATGACCTAGAACCATTCTCGGTCAATAACCAATAGCGGAACCTGGATGCCCATATTGGTTCCTACATATTCTCTGAAGATCTTTATCGGTCAAACCGCATAACGACATACGTTGTTCCCTTTGTCATCGGTATGTTACTTACCCGAGATTCGATCGTCGGTATCCAATACCTAGTTCAATCTCGATTCTTTGGTAAGTCTCTTTACTCGCTCTGTAATACATCATCTCACAACTAACTCATTAGTTGTAATGCTTGCAAGGCTTAAGTGATGTGCATTACCGAGAAGGCACAGAGATACCTCTCCGACAATCGGAGTGACAAAACCTAATCTCGAAATCGCCAACCCAACAAGTACCTTTGGAGACACCTGTAGTACTCCTTTATAATCACCCGATTCACGTTGTGACGTTTGGTAGTACCAAAGTGTTCCTCCGGTAAACGGGAGTTGCATAATCTCATAGTTATAGGAACATGTATGGGTCATGAAGAAAGCATTAACATACTAAGCGATCAAGTGTTAAGCTAACGGAATGGGTCATGTCAATCAGATCATTCTACTAATGATGTGACCTTGTTAATCAAATAACAACTCCTTGTTCATGGTTAGGAAACATAACCATCTTTGATTAACAAGCTAGTCAAGTAGAGGCATACTAGTGACATATTGTTTGTCTATATATTCACACATGTATTATGTTTCCGGTTAATACAATTCTAGCATGAATAATAAACATTTATCATGATATAAGGAAATAAATAATAACTTTATTATTGCCTCTAGGGCATATTTCCTTCAGTCTCCCACTTGCACTAGAGTCAATAATCTAGATTACAAAGTAATGATCCTAACACCCATGGAGTCTTGGTGCTGATCATGTTTTGCTCGTGGAAGAGGCTTAGTCAACGGGTCTGCGACATTCAGATCCGTATGTATTTTGCAAATCTCTATGTCTCCCACTTGGACTTGGTCCCGAATGGAATTGAAGCGTCTCTTGATGTGCTTGGTCCTCTTGTGAAATCTGGATTCCTTTGCCAAGGCAATTGCACCAGTATTGTCACGTAAGATCTTCATCGGTCCCGATGCACTAGGTATGACACCTAGATCGGAAATGAACTCTTTCATCCAGACTCCTTCATTTGCTGCTTCGAGCAGCTATGTACTCCGCTTCACATGTAGATCCTGCCACGGCGCTTTGTTTAGAACTGCACCAACCGACAGCTCCACCGTTTAATAAAAACACGTATCCGGTTTGCGATTTAGAATCGTCCGGATCGATGTCAAAGCTTAACGTCGGCGTAACCATTTACGACTAGCTCTTTGTCACCTCCATATATGAGAAACATATCCTTAGTCCTTTTCGGGTATTTCAGGATGTTCTTGACCGCTGTCCGATTGATCCATTCCTGGATTACTTTGGTACCTTCCTGCCAAGCTTATAGCTAAGCATACGTCAGGTCTGGTACAGAGCATTGCATACATGATAGAGCCTATGGCTGAAGCATAGGGAACATCTTTCATTTTCTCTCTATCTTCTGCTGTGGTCGGGCATTGAGTCTTTACTCAATCTTACACCTTGTAACACAGGCAAAAAACCTTTCTTTGCCTGATCCATTTTGAACTTTTTCAAAATTTTATCAAGGTATGTGCTTTTGTGAAAGTCCAATTAAGCGTCTTGATCTATCTCTATAGATCTTGATGCCCAATATGTAAGCAGCTTCACCGAGGTCTTTCATTGAAAAACTTTTATTCAAGTATCCTTTTATGCCATCCAGAAATTCTATATCATTTCCAATTAATAATATGTCGTCCACATATAATATCGTAAATGCCACAGGCTCCCACTCACTTTCTTGTAAATCTGAGGCTTCTCCAAAAGTGCAGATAAACCCATATGCTTTGATCACACTATCAAAGCGTTTATTCCAACTCCGAGAGGCTTGCACTGCACCATAAATTGATCGTTGGAGTTTGCACACTTTGTTAGCACCTTTTGGATCGACAAAACCTTCTGGTTGCATCATATACAACTCTTCTTCTAGAAATCCATTCAAGAATGCAGTTTTCACATCCATTTGCCAAATTTCATAATCATAAAATGCGGCAATTGCTAACATGATTCGGACAGACTTAAGCATCGCTACGGGTGAGAAAGTCTCATCGTAGTCAACCCCTTGAACTTGTCGAAAACCTTTACGCAACAAGTCGAGCTTTGTAGACGATTACATTACCATCGGCGTCTGTCTTCTTCTTAAAGATCCATTTATTTTCAATGGCTTGCCGATCATCGGGCAAGTCAACCAAAGTCCATACTTTGTTCTCATACATGGATCCCATCTCAGATTTCATGGCTTCCAGCCATTTTGCGGAATCTGGGCTCACCATCGCTTCTTCATAGTTTGTAGGTTCGCCATGGTCAAGTAACATGACTTCCGAATAGGATTACCGTACCACTCAGTGCGTATTTTATTCTGGTTGACCTCTGAGGTTCGATAGTAACTTGATCTGAAACTTCATGATCATCATCATTAGTTTCCTCACTAATTGGTGTAGTTGTCACAGAACCATTTCTTGTGATGAACTACTTTCCAATAAGGGAGCAGAATCTGATTATCTCATCAAGTTCTACTTTCCTCCCACTCACTTCTTTCGAGAGAAACTCCTTCTCTAGAAAGGACCCGAATTTAGCAACAAAAATCTTGCCTTCAGATCTGTGATAGAAGGTGTACCCAACAGTCTCCTTTGGGTATCCTATGAAGACACATTTTTCCGATTTGGGTTCGAGCTTATCTGGTTGAAGTTTCTTTACATAAGCATCGCAGCCCCAAACTTTAAGAAACGACAACTTTGGTTTCTTGCCAAACCACAGTTCATAAGGCGTCGTCTCAACGGATTTTGACGGTGTTCTATTTAACGTGAATGTGGCCGTCTCTAAAGCATAACCCCAAAACGATAGCGGTAAATCGGAAATAGACATCATAGATCGTACCATATCTAGTAAAGTACGATTCTGACGTTCGTGACACACCATTTATTTGTGGTGTTCCGGGTGGCGTGAGTTGCTTGAAACTATTCCACTTGGTTTCAAATGTAAACCAAACTCGTAACTCAAATATTCTCCTCCACGATCAGATCGTAGAAATTTTATTTTCTTGTTACGATGATTTTCCACTTCACTCTGAAATTCTTTGAACTTTTCAAATGTTTCAGACTTGTGTTTCATTAAGTAGATATACCCGTATCTCGCTTAAATCATCTGTGAAGGTGAGAAAATAACGATATCCGCCACAAGTGCCTCAATATTCATTGGACCACAAACATCAGTATGTATGATTTCCAACAAATCAGTTGCTCACTCCATAGTTCCGGAGAACGGTGTTTTGGTCATCTTGCCCATGAGGCACGGTTCGCAAGTACCAAGTGATTCATAATCAAGTGATTCCAGATGCCCTTCAGTATGGAGTTTCTTCATGCGTTTTACACCGATATGACCTAAACGGCAGTGACACAAATAAGTTGCACTATCATTATCAACTCTGCATCTTTTGGCTTCAACATTATGAATATGTGTATCACTACTGTCGAGATTCAACAAGAATAGACCATTCTTCAAGGGTGCATGACCATAAAAGATATTACTCATATAAATAGAACAACCATTATTCTCGATTTAAATGAATAACCGTCTCGCATTAAACAAGATCCAGATATAATGTTCATGCTCAACGCGGCACCAAATAACAATTATTTAGGTCTAAAACTAATCCCGAAGGTAGATGTAGAGGTAGCGTGCCGACCGCGATCACATTGACTTTGGAACCATTTCCCACGCGCATCGTCACCTCGTCCTTTGCCGGTGCTCGTCTATTACGTAGTCCCTGCTTTGAGTTGCAAATATTAGCAACAGAACCGATCAAATACCCAGTGCTACTACGAGCTCTAGTAAGGTACACATCAATAACATGTATATCACATATACCTTTGTTCACCTTGCCATCCTTTTTATCCGCCAAATACTTGGGGCAGTTCCGCTTCCGATGTCCGGTCTGCTTGCGGTAAAAACACTCGATTTCAGGCTTAGGTCCAGACTTGGGTTTCTTCTCTTGATCAGCAACTTTCTTGCTGTTCTTTTGAAGTTTCCTTCTTCTTCCCTTTGCCCTTTTCTTGAAACTAGTGGTCTTGTTGACCATCAACACTTGATGCTCTTTCTTGATTTCTACCTCCGTGGCTTTTAGCATTGCGAAGAGCTCAGGAATTGTCTTAGTCATCCCTTGCATATTATAGTTCATCACAAAGCTCTTGTAGCTTGGTGGCAGTGATTGGAGAATTCATCACATGACACTATCATCCGGAAGATTAACTCCCAGCTGAATTAAGTGATTGTTATACCCAGACATTTTGAGTATGTGTTCACTGACAGAACTATTCTCCTCCATCTTACAGCTATAGAACTTATTGGAGACTTCATATCTCTCAATCCGGGCATTTGCTTGAAATATTAACTTCAACTCCTGGAACATCTCATATGCTCCATGACGTTCAAAACGTCGTTGAAGACCCGGTTCTAAGCCGTAAAGCATGGCACACTGAACTATAGAGTAGTCATCAGCTCTGCTTTGCAAGACGTTCATAACTTCTGGCTCAAGATTCGCAGCAGGCCTGTCACCCAGTGCTTCCAGGACGTAATTTTTCGTGCAGCAATGAGGATAATCCTCAAGTTACGGACCCGATCCGTGTAATTGCTACCATCATCTTTCAATTTTGCTTTCTCAAGGAACGCATTAAAATTCAACGGAACAACAAAGACGAGCCATCTATCTACAGTAAACATAGACAAGCAAAAAACTATCAGGTACTAAGTTCATGATAAATTTAAGTTTGATTAATCATATTAAAAACTCCCACTTAGACAGACATCTCTCTAGTCATCTAAGTGATCACGTGATCCATATCAACTAAACCGTGTCCGATCATCACGTGAGACGGAGTAGTTTCAACGGTGAACATCACTATGTTGATCATATCTACTATATGATTCACGTTCGACCTTCGGTCTCCGTGTTCCGAGGCCATATCTGTTATATGCTAGGCTCGTCAAGTTTAACCTGAGTATTCTGCGTGTGCAACTGTTTTGCACCCGTTGTAGATGGACGTAGAACTTATCACACCCGATCATCACGTGGTGTCCGGGTACTACTGAACTTTGGCAACGGTGCATACTCGAGAGAACACTTCTTGATAATTTTAGTGAGAGATCATCTTATAATGCTACCGTCAAACAAAGCAAGATAAGATGCATAAAGGATAAACATCACATGCAATCAATATAAGTGATATGATATGGTCATCTTCATCTTGTGCTTGTGATCTCCATCGCCAAGCACCGTCATGATCACCATCGTCACCGGTAGCGACACCTTGATCTCCATCGTAGCATCGTTGTCGTCTCGCCAATCTTATGCTTCCACGACTATCACTACCGCTTAGTAATAAAGTAAAGCATTACATCGCGATTGCATTGCATACAATAAGGCGACAACCATATGGCTCCTGCCAGTTGCCGATAACTCGGTTACAAAACATGATCATCTCATACAATAAAAAATAGCATCACGTCCTGACCATATCACATCACAACATGCCCTGCAAAAACAAGTTAGACGTCCTCTACTTTGTTGTTGCAAGTTTTACGTGGCTGCTACGGGCTGAGCAAGAACCGTTCTTACCTACGCATCAAAACCACAACGATAGTTTGTCAAATAGACTCCGTTTAACCTTCTCAAGGACCGGGCGTAGCCATACTCGGTTCAACTAAAGTTGGAGACAGGTCTTCCACAAGCCATCTATGTGCAAAGCACGTCGAGGGAACCGGTCTCGCGTAAGAGTACGCGTAAGGTTGGTCTGGATCGTCTCATCCAACAATACCGCTGAACCAAAGTATGACATCTTTGGTAGGCGATATGACTTGTATCGTCCACAACTCACTTGTGTTCTACTCGTGCATATGACATCTACGCATAAAACCAGGCTCGGATGCCTTTGTTGGGGAACGTAGTAATTTCAAAAATTTTCCCTACGATCACGCAAGACCATGGTGATGGCATAGCAACGAGAGGGAAGAGTGTCCGTCCACGTACCCTCGTGAACCCGAAAGCGGAAGCGTTACAACAACGCGGTTGATGTAGTCGTCGTCTTCACGATCCAACCGATCCAAGCACCGAACGTCACGGCACCTCCGAGTTACGCACACGTTCAGCTCGATGGCGATCCCGGACTCGATCCAAAGAAAGTGTCGGGGATGAGTTCCGTCGACCTGACGGCGTGGTGACGATGTAGATGCTCCACCGACGCAGGGCTTCGCCTAAGCTCATGACGATATGACTTCTCTGGCGCAGGCTTCGCCTAAGCTCTGACGATATGACCCGAAGTGGAATATGGTGGAAGGGGCACCGCTGCAGCTAAGTAAAGATCCGTATATCAACTTGTGTTTCTTGGGGTGCCCCCTGCCCCCTTATATAACGGAGACACGGGGGTGGGGGCCGGCCCTTGTGGAGGCGCACCAAGGCGGAGTCCTACTCCCACCGGGTGTAGGACTCCCCCCCCCTTCTCCTAGTTGGAGTAGGATTGGGGAGGGGGAAAGGGGGAAGGCGCCGCCCCTCTCCTTGTCCTATTCGGACTGGAAGGGGAGGGCGCGCAGCCCACCTGGCCGGCCCTTCTCCTTCTTCCTCAAGGCCCATGAGGGCCCATATACCCCGGGGTTCCGTAACCCCGGTGTTAAATAACATCCTGTTTTCACTCGGAACCATTCCGAAGTCCAAACATAGGCTTCCAATATATCAATCTTTATGTCTCGATCATT
The DNA here is from genome assembly GCA_021605145.1 of Aegilops bicornis. Lineage (NCBI taxonomy): Eukaryota > Viridiplantae > Streptophyta > Magnoliopsida > Poales > Poaceae > Aegilops > Aegilops bicornis. The sequence goes on from CM038674.1 coordinate 689,848,381, forward strand.
TCGAGACTCCTCGTCATGTCCGTGATCACATCCGGGACTCCGAACAAACTTCGGTGCATCAATACTTATAAACTCATAATGAGCATCGCCGAAGCGTTAAGCGTCACGGACCCTACGGGTTCGAGAACTATGTAGACATGACCTAGAACCATTCTCGGTCAATAACCAATAGCGGAACCTGGATGCCCATATTGGTTCCTACATATTCTCTGAAGATCTTTATCGGTCAAACCGCATAACGACATACGTTGTTCCCTTTGTCATCGGTATGTTACTTACCCGAGATTCGATCGTCGGTATCCAATACCTAGTTCAATCTAAATTCTTGGTAAGTCTCTTTACTCGCTCTGTAATACATCATCTCACAACTAACTCATTAGTTGTAATGCTTGCAAGGCTTAAGTGATGTGCATTACCGAGAAGGCACAGAGATACCTCTCCGAGCAATCGGAGTGACAAAACCTAATCTCGAAATCGCCAACCCAACAAGTACCTTTGGAGACACCTGTAGTACTCCTTTATAATCACCCGATTCGTTGTGACGTTTGGTAGTACCAAAGTGTTCCTCCGGTAAACGGAGTTGCATAATCTCATAGTTATAGGAACATGTATGGGTCATGAAGAAAGCATTAACATACTAAGCGATCAAGTGTTAAGCTAACGGAATGGGTCATGTCAATCAGATCATTCTACTAATGATGTGACCTTGTTAATCAAATAACAACTCCTTGTTCATGGTTAGGAAACATAACCATCTTTGATTAACAAGCTAGTCAAGTAGAGGCATACTAGTGACATATTGTTTGTCTATATATTCACACATGTATTATGTTTCCGGTTAATATAATTCTAGCATGAATAATAAACATTTATCATGATATAAGGAAATAAATAATAACTTTATTATTGCCTCTAGGGCATATTTCCTTCATCATTACCTGTAATTATCCTCACTATATTCTTTTCTGTGGTATTATATGCAGGATGAAGATATATGAAATGACAAAAGGTGGACGCTTTGGCATCGGGTTCATTGACCCAAACACCGTTAATGAATACACATGGAAAATAAATGCACATCATCAAAAGGCCGTAGAGGACAACATGCTAGAGTTCTTGAAGCGCCTTAAATACAATGAAGATATACTACTTCCTTACAACTTCCAGTGAGTCACACTGTCTTGTACTACAAATTCTCTGTTTTTGCCTACTAGCTAGCTACATGTTTTTGTTTTACATATGCCCGCTTAATTAAGACATGCAAACGTGTGTGCATGCAGATATCACTGGGTCTTGTGTATCATTAAAGTTGACGCCTTGAACAGTTGAAATCGGACTCACTACTCACAGAAAAAACTGACTATAACATCTTGTTTGGGATAGTCAACAGGTAATTTCAATCATTATTAACTATATATCTCGGCCTATTTAGTTCGTCATTTTTCATGATATGAACTATTTAATAACTCCTTTATTCATTTTCTTTGTCGGCGGGCAGGGCTTGGGCAAGGTTCATCAGCGTGACCCCATGAGAATGGAAACAAAAGCTTAAATGGTTTCGACCCAAGGTAAGTAATTAAGTAGTACTAGCTAGCTAGCTAGCTGCCATCTCCTTAATTATCATGCTTGATTAATTATTATCTGATCAAATTCCATTCTCGTAAAGGCCACAGAAGCGGTAGCGAAGTCGATCTGTGTGCATTCTGCGTTTGCGAGAACATTCGCATGATGGTGTCTGAAAGGAGCAGATCTCAAAGACAGGAATGGATGCGCTTGTCAAAACACTATTCACAATTTTTACACCATTATCGATATCTAGTCACACAATTAATACACATGCATATTGATCTCCTTCTTAACAGTTCACAGAGGTGCGGGAGAAGCTCCTAGAAACGGAGCGCGTAGAAGCACTTCAAGAGGAAATAGCGGGATTTTTGCTCGACCAGGTCATAAATCCGAAGGAGAATACTATTACCGCTACACGCCCCCATCGTGCTCAAGGCACCAATTAGGCTAATGCCACTGGCTCCGAAGGCAACATGCATATGTAGGAGAAATTGTATATAGCTATACATGTGTGTATGTGTGAATTAATTAATATGATGGTTTGTGAGACATTGATGATATATATATATATATATATATATATATATATATATATATGCATGATTGGTTCTATTAGAAATTCTATATATATATATATATATGCATAACGTGTACAATGTGTAGTATCGTAAAATACCAGCAAACGAAAAAGAATTAAATTGATAACACAAATTTAATTGAAAAATAAAAAATAAAACAAAAACCCATTAAACATTTAGTACCGTTGGTGCTACCAACCCATTTCTCCCGACCCGGGCTGGCTCGTGCCACATGGTTGGCCTTTAGCACCGGCTCGTGCTGAACCGGTACTAAAGGGGGGGGGGGCTTTAGTGACCACACTTTAGTGCCGGTTGTGGAACCGGTACTAAAGGGCCTTACGAACCGGTGCTATTGCCCGGTTCTGCACTAGTGACGCTACCTTTCATCTTGGAGACGGACTGCACCATTCCATTGAGCATGCTCAAGGAGTCAAGGGCATAGAAGTTTATAGATCACCGGCTGCGGCAATCGTGGAGGAAGCAAAACATATGCTGAGCTTGGGACGACCACATGAATTAACACATGTTAGGAGAGGTTTGAACTGTGTTAGTCATGCACTTGCGCCTGAACATCTCTTAGCCTTATGTAAGCTAGACTGTAATGCTCCTGGTTGATGAATGAGGCTTTACATTTGCAAAATAAATAGAAAAGGACAAGGAAAATCAGCGAATAATCAAAAGAACCAAAGATTAAAGAATGAAGGAAACAAAAAACTTTAAAAACGAAGAAAATCGTAGCAGAGCGAACCTACAACGAGTCCTACTTTAATGTGCCGGCTCGCTCGCTCTGTACCTGAGGCGTTGCACTGAACCCACTCGCTACATTGCTGGCTACAGTGGGTCGACCCAGTAGGGAGCGTGCTTGTGCGGAGCGTCTTCTGTTTGACGCACACGCGTCACCATGTATCATAAATGCCGCCCACGCGCGGCAAATAGGGGTGACTATGTCCGCAACCTCCTCAGGTAGGCCGCCCTATTTTGCAGCAGCGGGCGCGGTGCTTCATTCGTGTTTTTTTTCTTTCTTTCGTTTTGTTGGTTCACTCGAAGTTGGGCTTCTCTTTTTTGTTTTTGTTTTTGATTCAGTTTTCTGTTTGGTTTTTTCTTTTTCATATTTCATATCCTTTCTTTTTTTCCCTTTTCACTTATCAGATTTGGTTTTTCTTTCCTTTTCCCTTTTTGCATACTTTCTTTGTTATAGTTTTTGCAATAAACGGTGAACATTTCTTAAATACACAGGGAACTTTTTAGTGTGGTGATTTTTTTAAACACACATTGAATATTTTCTAATATACTGTGAATAAATTTTAATATATGTTGAACATTTTAAATCTATACGACGAATAATTTTTTATTATCGAGTGAGTATTTGTAAAATGCGGTGAATTTTTAATATTCACTGATTTTGTTAATAGACATGCGGATTTTTTTTTCAAAACTGTAGTGTTTGCAATTTAATAGAATTTTAAATATCTAGCCCCTCAAAACAACAGCCGTTTTTATAATGAAAACCCGACTAAAAACGAGGAGATTTTATTTTTTTGCTCAGGAGTAGAATGGGACCATTCATCAATCAGCTACTGGCTCACACTGTCTCAAAAAAAAAAACCTGCTCACTCACGCTATCCTGCTTACTGTTTCCGTTTACCCGAACAACTTCCTATTTTATTCAAAATTTTCATCGCCATCCATTTGGAAAAAGGAAGCTAAATCGTTATCTTTTCTGCTGCTTTCAGAATTTCCGCTTTTTAAAAGTTTTGCCTTTGTGTTTTTGAAGAGCTAGTCGGCTGGATCTGACGTGCAGCAGTAGGAGCATGTTCTTGATTGGCTTTGCAGTGAGTTTAGAATACCTGGTCTAGCAGTCTAGCTGGATTTAGGTAGCTCGAGTGGAGCAGGCGCATGCTTAAGCTACGTCGGACAGAGACCTCTCACCAAACTTGTACTCCCTCCGTAAACTAATATAAGAGCGTTTAGAATACTAAAGTAGTATACTAAACGCTTTTATATTAGTTTACAGAGGAAGTATTATGCTAAGTACGTACTGGAGTGCTTATCAGCAGTGTTGAAACAACAATCAAGTGGCCATCCACCGAGACGTACGTGGGTATGGTTCCACCAAGACAAAAGAAATCCACCTAAAATGTACGCTGCCTTGGAATTTCGTTACCCAAAGTACGTAAAAACCCACAAAGGGGAGGCAGTCACACAGTGGATGGGCACTATGTGGATTAAAAAAAAACATTTTTCCACAACAGGAAAAAATCGAAAAAATGTGTACACACACAAATACACATATAACACGTTCAAGAAATTGTTCATAACAATATACTTTCATACGTGATGTAGAAAAAAAATCCTAAATATGTACATGAAAATGGGCCAATCCTTGTTTTATTGTTGCGCCGGGATTTTAATTTTTTTGCACCTTGCGAATTATAATATTTTTGAACAAAGAATCACAGATCCATCGTGAACATGTATAAGTTTTCACAGATTTTTTCTAATATTTTTGAAACTTAGAAAGATGATTTTTGAATCATTTCAAAAAAGGGAGCCAATGCCCCCGTCCAACAAAAAGTCGCTTCCCCCTCCCCCCTCTTTCTTCAACATGGTACTCGTACACTCTCCCTCCGACCATCACGATTGCGGATGAACACAATGACACAAGTATCGCAAAACAGGCAGTGGAAACGTGGCGAGCAGCTACTGGTTTTGCCGGTGCATGTGATGCAACGGGGTGATGGGAACCCATCGTGGTCGCCGGCCAAACCATCGTTCGTTCCCAAGCTAGCCGGTAGCTCCACTTCAGGCCCAATGGAGAAAACAGCAAGGAAAAAGGGGTTCGTTCCGTGAGCCACAACCGAGCATCCATTCATTCAGGGTGATGCATCGTCGTGCATGATTGATCATCAATGGAGATTTCACATCATTCATACGTGGACAGCAACGGCAACAACCAAAGAAGAAGAAGAAATGTGCCCTCCATGAGCCTGATTTCGAAGCACACTTGTGTATTTGCCGAACCATTTTCGCAGGCAACAGACGAAGAACTTTACCGGTCCCGTCTCCGGAAGATACCGAAGCCGACGTTATTTTATTCCATTTCATCTTCCCGCCTTTTCTGCATGAAGCCATGCCACGCATGCTTGTAGCGATGCAACTTAATTTCCAACAGCAGATGAAATATTGTTCTTTTCTGAGCAGGTGAGGTCGGGGATGGAGCGGAGGTCACGGTGGCGGTGGGGGCTGTGTGGCCAGCGATGAAGCCGCGGCCGCCGTCCCGGGCGCCCGTCGCCGTCGTCGGCCGTCGCTGTCCCTCTCTCTTTTCCTCTGCTATTCGCGTGTGTTTTCTTCCGCTCGCTCCCACGCATGGCCGCCTCTTCTCGTAGTGAGTGGTTGTGGTTGTGGCTTTGTGGTAGCTCTCCGGGGTGCGTTCGGTCGTCCTTGTCGCCCAGCTAGTGCCTCCGGATTCCCTCATCATTCATCCATTCACATCCTCTGACCTGTGATCATCGATGTGCCGTGTTGTTACCCCATTAGCGCGCATGTCGCCTAGATTGTCAATTCTGCATCTGCTTTGGCAAAGACGATCACTAACACACCCATCACAAATTACTTCTTTAGATTAGCCCTATCTATGACCATGATGCGTATATAAAGAGAGAGAAGAGGTAATCGAGCTTTGGCAAATTCTTTGGACCAAAAAACCTTGCTTTTGATGAACTCAATGTATGTGTACTCCCATCGTTCATAAATACAAGATGTTTTGAATATTTTAATATGAACTTAATACATGTTGAAATGAGTGAACAAACACATTAAAACATCTCTACATATATTCGATCGAGAAAAAAGTTAGAGCATCTTATATTTGTGAACGGAGAGAGTACTTGATTTGAACCAGAGATTTAACAAACGAAATAAACACTAACTCATTTCATGGCCATACATGTTATTAACTTCTTTTCTTCTGATTTTCGTCTTAGCAAACTGAGTGGTGGCCGGTTTGAGCGTGGCTATGATTGATTGGTCGATGAAGGGATAGCGTAGAAGATGCTCGAGACAGCTAGCAAGACGAGCTCCGGAACTGACCACTCTGTCCGTGTCTACCAACTAACAACAACACGAACAAAAAGGGCCCTGCTCTCTTTCTGCCCTCATAATTCAAAAACTCTATTTAGATAAATTAAGCCTACTGATTAATCCAATCTTATCATGTATCTAAACTACTGTTATCCACTAATTAACAACCGCCGACTAAAGCATAGAGTACCATAACATGACATGACAGGTGAGGTGACACCACAAGAGTAAACAAGCCACAAACATTTTTCATACAAAAACGGATTAGTTCATTAATAGAGCTAGTTAGCACTGATCATAATCACCCACTATTCCACTAATCAAGAAGTGGCAGAAAAAAAACAGAAAAAAAACATTATCATCACACACACCATGCATAGTAGAGCAGCCATGATTGACCCTCTATAAGAAGCTCTCCAAAGACACTCCCTCTCCTCATCTCTCTCTCTCTCTCACACACATCTCCTCCACCTCTCAACCAAGCCAAGGCGAAGAGCTCAGTGAAGCAGCGGCCATGGAGGGCAAGGAGGAGGACGTGCGGCTGGGCGCGAACCGCTACTCGGAGCACCAGCCCATCGGCACGGCGGCGCAGGGCGGCGGCGCGGACGAGAAGGACTACAAGGAGCCGCCCCCGGCCCCCTTCTTCGAGGCCGGGGAGCTCACCTCCTGGTCCTTCTACCGGGCCGGCATCGCCGAGTTCCTGGCCACCTTCCTCTTCCTCTACATCTCGGTGCTCACCGTGATGGGCGTGGTGGGCAACCCGTCGGGGTCCAAGTGCGGCACCGTCGGCATCCAGGGCATCGCCTGGAGCTTCGGCGGCATGATCTTCGTGCTCGTCTACTGCACCGCCGGCATCTCCGGCGGCCACATCAACCCCGCGGTCACCTTCGGGCTGTTCTTGGCCAGGAAGCTGTCGCTCACCAGAGCCGTCTTCTACATCGTGATGCAGTGCCTCGGGGCCATATGTGGCGCCGGCGTGGTGAAGGGGTTCCAGACCACGCTGTACCAGGGCAACGGCGGCGGGGCCAACTCCGTCGCGCCCGGGTACACCAAGGGGGACGGGTTGGGCGCCGAGATCGTCGGCACGTTCGTGCTGGTGTACACCGTCTTCTCCGCCACCGACGCCAAGCGCAGCGCCAGAGACTCCCACGTCCCCGTAAGTACTCCTATGTAGATACAGTGCACCGGCCGGCCGGCGGCGACCACCGTACCTGTTTGGTTTGGGCAGTGAGTTGGTAGATGAAACTAATCAAAACGGATGTGGTGATTGCAGATCTTGGCGCCGCTTCCGATCGGGTTCGCGGTGTTCCTGGTGCACCTGGCGACGATCCCCATCACGGGCACCGGCATCAACCCGGCGAGGTCGCTGGGCGCCGCCATCATCTACAACAAGAAGCAGGCGTGGGACGACCACGTAAGTAGAATCAGTTTAGCTAGATCCATATTACTCAGGAAGAATTAAGCTTGGCCAGAGACTAATCAGTGATGTTTTTGGCGTCGAGCAGTGGATCTTCTGGGTGGGTCCGTTCATCGGCGCGGCGCTGGCGGCCATCTACCATGTGGTTGTGATCCGGGCCATCCCCTTCAAGAGCCGCGACTAGTCGGCCAATCAGTCTGCCGACCATGGATGGAATCTTATCGCTGTTCATCGTCGGTCGATCGATCATGTGGTGGTGGTGGTTGCTCGCGCGCGCGTAGGACGTGGATCATGTCTCGGCCGCGCACGCTGTGATCATCTATATCTACCGTGCTGTTCCTCCTCTCCTCGGTGTGTGTGCCTGTCGGCAGCTTCACCTGTTCAAGTCTGCGAGTTTCAGTACTCCCTGTTGTACTTTCCCTTCCTTTTGTATTGCACGCGATTTAATGGAGCGTGCATATGTATGTAAATTATTATTATGAAGGAACGACGATCGAGTTAATTAACGATCTTCTCTCGCCTGGAGATGAGAATAATATAGACATTATGTGATCATCGTCCTATTTTCTTCTTCGATCGGACGTGTGCCGTGCTTATCTTCACGGACGCACTCACGAACGCTGGGTGTTCATCTCTTGGGTGGTGGTTTTGGTGGAGTTAACTTTTCGTGCTAGGTGTTCATCTCTTTGGTGGTTTTGATGAGGAGTTAACCAACACCATGTGCGTTTGTTTTCCTAAAGAGGGAAACCCTGGCCTCTCCATCATGTGATATATACAGTCATTTCAAAGTCACTGAGTACCGAAAGGAACACAATCACACCGGTTGGTATCAAGATTACACAGCTCATCCACGTAATCTGTTACTGACACGCCAACCAAGCTAATTGAACAATGCAACCATTTTCAGTCGGCCGCATCGGAAGGCTATAAGTCCCTGCGTGTTTGCATCCTGCAGTGATGTTCAGTGCCGAATTTTGGAAGAAAATGAAGGGGCTCAATGTTACGGGGTGAAGAAAAAACCACAAATTCTTAGTTTTTTAGTTTAAATAAGTTTAAAATTTTGATACGAGGCTGGGCTAAATAGTAGTAATTTCTTTTCCCAATTCTTAGAGCATCTCCAACCGCTGCGCTTGGCCACAAAAAAACCTATTTGCAGCTTGTACCGGCCAATAGTGTGGCCTTGTCGGCTCCAACAACCGTATTTATAATGCAGCGTACAGCTCCGGCTGTGACTCACGGGCATTTACAGATATGACATTCTGGATACAAAATGAGTTTGAAACATTCATCAAGATGCAATGAACATGTGAAATTTGACACAAACAAGTTGATGAATAAAAGTTTATGCCCACAAGTTCAAAATCATGCCCACAAGTTCATCCAACCAAGTTCAAAATGCAAACTAAAGTTCAAGACACAAATGAAAGACACATCAATCCTCTTCCTCGTCTTCGTCCTCATCTTCCGTAGACGATTCTTCCGCCTCCGAAGATGAATCTTCCTCCCTCACCTCATCACGCACCGCATCACGTGAAGCTCCGACGGTGTTGGCAAGATCTTCAACGGCATCTTCATGGGAATGTGTCTGAGGAGGCACATCGAAAGACATTCCACCCATGACGGCGGGGGTGCACCCATGCCTCCCATGAGAGAAGCAAAACTCATGCCTCCCATGACGGCCATAGCGTCGGAGGGTGCTCCAAAGCCACCCATGCCTCCCATGGCGGCCGGAGGTGCACCCATGCCTCCCATGGCTCCGAAGCCAACCATGCCTCCCATGGCGCCAAGGCCACCGCCACCCATGCCGCCGAGGCCACCGCCACCCATGGCGCCCAGGCCACCGCCACCCATGCCACGGATCATGGCTCTTTTTTGGATCAAGACTTCTTCACGGGCATGGTTGACATATTCCTTTTGCGCATCATTGAACAAAGATGTGTCCAAAAAGAACAAGTGCTTCTCCCATTCCAACAACTTAGCTCGCTCCTCCATGCCCACCTTCCTCTCCTCCAATGCCACTTTCCTCTCCTCGGCGGCCACCCTCCTCTCCTCGGCCGCCAACCTCCTCTCCTCGGCCGCGGCATCTTGGTTCCTTGCCATTTTCCTCACCTCGTTGGCTTCTTTTCTTGCCTTCACAATAGCTTCCATAACATTTTTGAGCTCATCATCTCCTTTCCTCTTCTTCTTTTCGGTTTTGTCTTTCTTGCACCCATCCGGTCGTTTTAGCTTCGAGTATGAAACCGAGTTGGGTGTGGGGCTTCTCTTGCCTTCATCACTTGATGCATCATCCTCTTCCTCCTTCTCCTCATCATCATTCAACTCAATTGTTCGCTTGCGTTTGTTGCTCAAATGCAAATCATCCAAACCATCACGCTTCTTCCATTTCTCATCATCCTTCAACACTTCATAGCAATGAGGCAATGTGAAGATCCTTCCTTTCTTGATCTTCCCCTTCTTGGTTGTCCTCACCTCTTCCTTGAACAAGTTTTGTGCAATGTTGTACTACATGAAAACAAAGCAAGTGATGTAGGGCGGAACCCTACGTGGGCGATCTTTCACGTTGGAGCGGATCCTACGGTGAATCACGACGAACACGCGGAAGAACAAGAGGGAAACACGGGGAAAACGAGAGAGAATTCACTCAACCGACAAGAAACCGATCACACAAGTGCTAGATTATCGATCTCATAGAGTGACACAAGATTCAAGAACAACAAAGGTAAGGATACACAAGTAGCCGTTCTTCTCCGAGAGGAGGTCTTGATGGGGTCCATCCTAGGAGGGGGTCTTGAATCCGCTTGGGGGATCTTCTCCGTAGAGGTCCTGATCTCAAAGGAGAAGTAGCCAAGTGGATGAGCGAAGGCTCTCACACCGAAATATGAGCTAATCCAAAGCTAACCCTAAAAAGAGGAAGGGGATGAAGTATATATAGTCTCGGGGGCGAAGGGGTACAAGGGACAAGTCCCGGATGCACTGCGCGCAGGCAGGGGAGGCCGGATGTCCGGGCGTCGGGCCGGATGTCCGGGCTAGGGGGCCGGATGTCCGGGCTGGCGGGGCTGGTTCTGTCGATTCGGGTGCGGGGCGCCGGATTTCCGAGCGAAGGGGCCGGATATCCGGGGCTGCGAGGGAGGCCGGAGGTCCGGGGCCTGGGGGACGGATGTCCGGGCCCTGTAATCTTGGCGGTATGATGGGCGCGGATGTCCGGGCTCGGGCGGATGTCCGGGCTTGCGTGAAGGGCCGGATGTCCGGGCTGGGGCCGGATGTCCGGGGCCTATAGCCTCTACAGCTCCGTCTTCTTCCGTCGTCGCTTCCAGGCTTCCCTCGCGGATGGTGTAGTCGTTCCTTGGGGCCTGCACTCCTCCTTGACATCCGAGATGCTCCGACAATACCTATGCATGCCCACGGGGAAAGTGTCAAGTAGTATACCATCCTCGAAGGGGTCAAGTGAGCACGTGTAAAGGAGAAGATTCACCTTTGTGTATGTGAAGAAGAGGTCGCACGTGTCACTTGCCAAACGGACTCTTGACATGGTGATGACCGTGGGATGCTCCGCATCATCCCTCCCTTGGAAAGGATCCGACCTCGGATGGAAAACCAAATCACCATGGGAAAGAGATGGCGGTGCCGTGTCAAAGTGGTCGATCACCAAGCTCTCGTCATCTTGAAGCTCGAAATGGGCACTCTCCAATGTCGTACCATCTTGTGATTCCTTCAAAAGGAGTAAATAGAACAAACACTTGGAAAAACAAATGTGGTTAGCATTAGTGCAAAACCAAGCATTCAAGAGGTGATTCACCAAACAAGTGTTGTCATCAAGCATAGCATAGGGTGTGACAAAGGATTGTGACATGGCATGTAAGCATATCAATCGAGCACAAGCAAAAATATCATGGGAACAAGCATGTAAATGTGAGGTAGAGATGCAAATATGTGTGACAAGAGCATAAGCATCCACCTCAAGGTCATAGCAAGCATGCGTAAAGCGCTCGACAAATGGTCGATGGTAGGCATAGGAAGTATTCACAACACCAAATAAAATGAAGTGTCTAAACACATGGGTCAAGTGCAAGACAATCCAAGCATAATGTGCATAGGGTGTAGTGAATATAGTATAGCTATGAGTGGGAGAAAGAGAAGAACTTATACCAATGTACCTTGACCGATGTTGAAAATGAATCAAGTTCACTCAAATGCGGACAATGAAATAGCACTATTGGTACCAATCCTTGTCGGTTCTCACACCTACACAAGTAAAGCTTATGGAGGAGCTCGGTGAGGATAGTGGCACAAAAATTTAATGCAAAGTGTTAGCAAGAGTCAATAATGTTGAAAGAGATTCACAAATTACTTAAGCGAAACAAGTAGACCAATAGCAATATGAGGCACACGGAAACACACACACGGATAGATAAATGGGGCCGTGCAACCAAGGAATGAGCTCAAAATGTGGAATCCACCAAAACGCTCGTGTTGCACAACTCAAGAGAGACGCTAGCACGATTGCTCAATAGGCGGATACGACACTTGTGCACAACCTATAAGATGCAAAATGGATAAACTTTCTATCCCAAGTATGCTATGTATGTATGGTTCCCGGTGTTTCTCTCACAATGATCCAAGATGATCAAGTATGATACCATATGATATATTTGGATGCTATGGCTATTGCTTACAAGCTCTTTGCTCTCTTTCTTTTGCTTAAAAGCTTATTCTCTTTTTTTTTCTATGGCCACTTTGCACAATGCACAAACCAAGATAGCAATTGTGTGTATGCGTGAACAAACTTGTGACACAAGATATGATACCAATATATGCACCACAATGATATGGTATGGTATGTAATGGGAGGTATGATCACTAATGTGCATAAGTAACGTTGCCGGCAATACTCAAATGGCTAGTCTCGATAGGCAAGTAACGCAAAATGGGATAAGGGGTGATCAATGCAATTGCAAGGGTAATATACAATGGTGTCGTCGAGGTTACCGTCCTTGGCGATGATGAGTGGCGGTGTTCTTGATGTATAGCCGTTCCTAGTTAGCCGAAACACCCTAGGAAAGCGGAAAAACCGCAAACTCAAAATCTCAAAGGCAAATGTCAAATGGTGGTAGCGGAAAGCGGTGGTGGTTTGCACTTGGCAATGCGGAAGTGGAATGATGGGCTATACACGTGTCGGAGTTGAAGTTGCCGTCCCTAAGTAGCCGAAACACCTTAGGAGACACAAGCCACAACTCAAACAAGCTCAAACAACTATTGGGTTAAGTTGAGGTGGTCGGAAGTGTATGGTGGGCACGCCTATGCGGAAGTGGTGGTGGTGGTTGATGAAGAAGCAATCGTCCCTAAGTAGCCGAAACACCTTAGGAGACTCGAATCACAACTCAAACAACCTCAAATGCAAAGGGGAACAAAATGTGTTAGGTTGCGGAAGTCGGTGGTGGCTATGCGGAGGATATGGTGGAAGGACTAGGCAAACTTGCCAAATTTTCAAAAATTTGATGGAGTCAAATGGTGGTGGTAGTATTTTTGTGGGATGAGGGATGTCAATAGCTTCAAAACGAGCTAAAGAACGTCAAAATCGGACTCCGGATGAATTAGTTATGGACAAAACGGTGAAACGGGAAAGTTGAAATGTACAGGGGCCGGATATCCGGGGCTCGGGGCCGGATATCCGGGGCTCGGGGCCGGATTTCCGGGGGTGAATGTCCAGAATCGAGCGGATTTGATGCTCCAGGGCTCGGATGTCCGGCTTGGGGCCCGGATGTCCGGCCGGATGGCCCGGATGTCCGCCCGAGGCCGGATGTCCGCCCGACGAATCCCGATCTCGTTTAGGCGGAAATTTTTGAATTGAGGCGGAAATTGATGATTTGAAGGTCAAAATTGAGAGATTTCGTGGATGGAAAGTGGGGAAACTTGGGAAATGCTAGATCCACTCGAAACCAAGCAAATCCATGGATCAAAATCAACAAAACATCATCAAAACTAACAAATCAGAAAAAAATTTGGGGCTATTTTTGGTGGGGATTTTCGGATTTAGGACGAAATCAACAAAATCAAGCTAGAAAAAGAGGGTAGGGGCTCCAAAAACGTGATCAACCTAAGCTCTGATCCATAGATGATGTAGGGCGGAACCCTACGTGGGCGATCTTTCACGTTGGAGCAGATCCTACGATGAATCACGACGAACACGTGGAAGAACAAGAGGGAAACACGGGGAAAACGAGAGAGAATTCACTCAACCGACAAGAAACCGATCACACAAGTGCTAGATTATCGATCTCATAGAGTGACACAAGATTCAAGAACAACAAAGGTAAGGATACACGAGTAGCCGTTCATCTCCGAGAGGAGGTCTTGATGGGGTCCACCCTAGGAGGGGGTCTTGAATCCGCTTGGGGGATCTTCTTCGTAGAGGTCCTGATCTCAAAGGAGAAGTAGCCAAGTGGATGAGCGAAGGCTCTCACACCGAAATATGAGCTAATCCAAAGCTAACCCTAAAAAGAGGAAGGGGATGAAGTATATATAGCCTCGGGGCGAAGGGGTACAAGGACAAGTCCGGATGCATCAAGGCAGTGAGGAGGCCGGATGTCCGGGCGTCGGGCCGGATGTCCGGGCTTTCCCGAGACGCCGGATGTCCGGGCTAGGGGGCCGGATGTCCGGGCTAGGGGGCCGGATGTCCGGGCTGGCGGGGTCTGGTTCGGCCGAATCGGGTGCGGGGCGCCGGATTTCCGGGCGAGTGGCCGGATATCCGGGGCTTCGTGGGAGGCCGGAGGTCCGGGCCCTGTAATCTTGCGGCAGCTGTGATGGGCGCCGGATGTCCGGGCTCGGGCCGGATGTCCGGGCTTGCGTGAAGGGCCGGATGTCCGGGCTGGGGCCGGATGTCCGGGGCCTGTAGCCTCTGCAGCTCCGTCTTCTTCCGTCGTCGCTTCCAGGCTTCCCTCGCGGATGGTGTAGTCGTTCCTTGGGGCCTGCACTCCTCCTTGACATCCGAGACGCTCCGACAATACCTATGCATGCCCACGGGGGAAGTGTCAAGTAGTATACCATCCTCGAAGGGGTCAAGTGAGCACGTGTAAAGGAGAAGATTCACCTTTGTGTATGTGAAGAAGAGGTCGCACGTGTCACTTGCCAAACGGACTCTTGACATGGTGATGACCGTAGGATGCTCCGCATCAGCAAGTTAGCACTTCGGACACCAAAAACAAGTATGATGAACATGTATGAAATGCCACTTACTCTATCGTCCTCATTTGTGCCACTTGGGTTCAACTTGTCAACCGACTTTTGTGCGGCCGCCCACTTTTGACAATCCGAGTTGATTGTCGACTATCAGGACCGAAGTGATCTCTCGGAGCGGTCAATTCCACTCACATTGTGAGCATCAAAGTGTTCTTTCATCCGCCCCCAATAAGAATCTCTACTTTGATCACCTCCAACGGATGGATCCCTCGACATGTGCAACCAAGTATAGCATAGTAAGATGTCATCTTTGTTGGTGTAATTGCCCGCTCTTCCTTTCGGCACGTCGACAATGCCCTCACCCTCCTCGTCCACCTCAAACTCATGGTCGTCGAAATGGATGCCATTGGTTTGAGACCAATGCGAATTGTTGGAGCCAACACCCATAGTTGACATGTATGCATCATCGTTGAGACTACAAAGTTTTTTGAACAATGCAAATAAGCTATCTATATGATGCGTTGAAAAAATAACAAGAAAATAAAAGTTGGAATTTTTTCACCTTGGGGGCATTTCGTCGAACACGTGGCTTGGCGTCGTGCAGCTCAACTCAGTGAGTGAGCTACTTGGCGCTTGAGCCGCCAGCGCTCGTCAAACGCCCGCAAGCTTCTCTCCCTCGCCTTGAGCTGCGGAGCCGTCCACGCCTTCTTCTTCACGGATGTTTTGCCGCTTCTTGACGCGCCCGCATTGGGGAAACTTTGACGGTCGCGGCGGCAGACGGACGGCGCCGGCGACGCCACTGTCGCCGTGGTCATCCGCGCGGCAAGAAGAGGGTCATACATGAGGCCGACGCCGGCGGAGCTCCGCGATGGCGACGCTAACGCCCCCGCTTAGGGTTTTCCGCGCGGCGTGGGTCACGATCGTATAACGGGTGAGCGGGTGCCGTGCGCGGCCCATGGATGGCACGCAGGCCGGCGCGCCGACGCGTGGGCGTGGGAGGAGAGGAGAGAGTCGGGGCCTTCGAATGCCAATGCGCCTGTGAACCGGACGCCCCAAATACACGACGCGAGATAGCGTATCCGACCGCGCGCCCAACTCCTTATACAACGCGTGCTGTTTTTACGCGTCCGCTGGAGCCACCCGCCGGGTTGCGCACGCGCTAAAACGCCCACTTTTACGACGCGGCTCTTGTTTAGCGCGGCTGTTGGAGATGCTCTTAAGGGGGCTTGAGCCTGTCGAAACAACCCCCGCAGATACGCCACTAGTGATGATGACGTACGAATTAACACCATAACTCTAGCAATTCTAAATTACCCAAAAATGGGACAAATGTGTTTTTTGTTTTGCCAAAGCTAGCTAACTTGCTAGCCAGTGCGACGTGTACATCACGGCCAGTGAGCTGACCACCGAGGATAACATAGAGTATGTTTTGTGGACTATAAAATCCTCATGACATCAGTCACTAACCAACAGACTGCAGAAAAATACGTTATCCAGCCACATATTCTACGTTACATCTCCACCACATACAATACAATACAATACAATACAATACTCCGCCTGGTGCCTACGTAATGCACCAAGGAATCAACAGTTTCAGCTAGTACATATTATTAGTCTAGTTTCAGCATAGACTTTCGCTGTGGTAGCACAGGTACCTAACGGCGCGGAATGCAACGCAAGCTACTCTATGGTGTCACGGATTCAACAGCTGCATATGGACTAGTATATTCTAGATGGTCGACGAGATATGTGTAGATGTGTGGCTAGGTAGGGTTAGGCGGCCGCGTGACAACGATTGAGCAGTAGTGACAGGGTTTCGGTCTTGCATGGGTGGGACCGTGGGAGCAGATAGGCATATGCATTGCTGGGTCGACAAGGAGAATATGCAACACGTGTACCTCCCCACGGCGGCCAATCATGGTGTGTTTAGCCGTTTGTAGCCAAGCTATGCAGCGGCGCCATGTGATCGACCGGTGCTATGGGTACTGAAATTTGAATTCTCTGGAACCAACCTTTGATGATGGTTACGAGGGTAGTGTTCAGGCTGGACAGCAACAATGCGCTGCACAAATTCATCGACACGGCAAATATACACACTACACAGCTCCCTTTACTTGTGATGAACCTTGGGGACAGCTTCAACCAACAAGTAAGCAACGGAGTAACACAAACAACATGCACATGTGACACAGGATTTAACGTGGAAAAACCTCCTCAACTTGAGGAGTAAAAAACCACGGCCGTGGACCAACCGGTCTACACAACTTCACTATGAGAATGATGAGTACAAAGTCTTCTCTAGAACCTCTAGAGAGATTTACAACACTCTCTCCACGTTGCCAACCGGCAACAGCAACAACAACCACAAGAAGTAAGATTTCAGCAAAGCAGAGTTTACACAGGTTTTGTATCCTCCAGTGTTTTGCAAACTGCTCTTAAACCACTGAACCAAACAACATCAAATTTGACAGACAAGTAGACACACGAGTTTCTGAGATCCCTTCCAAATTTCAGCTCAATCGAACATCGTTTGCCTACCCAAACTGTTCGTCTCCTAAAACTACTCTGTTCTGAAACTGCAGGCGGAACAGACCTCCGCACTCATAACTTTTTACAATGAAAAGTACATATTCTGCTATGAACACTTCATTAGGCTTGAAGATGAACTTAAACCCTTATATATAGAGAAGGGAGCCACTAGAGATTCTTTTTATAGTGGGGACATGTTGCACTTTCTTTAGTTGCACGATCTTTTTCGAATTGAACTTCATATCTACCATGTCAATACCATGAGCAAAAGCATATACGATTTCCCATCAAAGCGAAACAATCTTTTGTGGCATGTGAAGAAGAAAACAAGGGAACATCAACCCACACATGAATATTTGCACATGTATCAATCTACCAATCGATAGACAAACATTTTTTTTACAGTAACTAAATTATCATACCCAGATACCATATTATCATTGTTGTTTCTCATCATCACGTTGATAGATTTGGAGTTTTATGCTTGCTTCCCGCCTTTTGGCGGTGCATAAATCCGTCAGTACCCTCGGTAGGGTAACAAACGTAGCAAGAAGTACCAAGTCAGAGGTGGCACAAAGGTTCAGGCCTTCGGGAAGGACTATACCCTACGTTGTGCTTTGTGATTGTATTCATGATAGGATACCTCGTGCGAGAGAGTACACCATGAATGATGTGTTGGCTACCGAGAGCCTAGTTCTACGGAACTAGGTTAGAATTAGAGACCCTTAGGCCCCACCTTGTATATGCGATGGGGGCTAGGGTTTTACATGGTGGTAGATCTGATCTGGTCACCGTCATGTAGACTTGGGGGAAAAGATGGCCTCTAGATGTTTATCCGAACCTCCGGGCTCCTTTCTATCGCCAGCTCCTTGGTGGGCCTTCTAGGCCCCTTGTTGGCAGGCTTGCTACCAAGCTCCCTTCAAGAAGCCACTCCCGCTGTATTAGAGCATAGTTACTAGTATAGCTAACTGCTGGCTATATGATGTTGCCATGTTTAGTTATCACTTATAGTCCCTTATATAATAAGGTTAGTTATAAGGTTGGCTATAAGAGTACTACTTTTTTCATCTTCTCTCTATCTCTTTCTTCATATTTATTGTTTTTTCCTAGAAGCCCGGGTATAGCTAGGCCTTGCATGAGAGCCCATTCCCCTTACTTTTTCATGTCTCTCTCCTTCACATAGGAAAAATTGCTATGTAAGCCAGATATAAGCCCACTATTGTACTTGCTCTTACACCTTCACCTTGCGTCATGGACCCTTGGATACCCAATGTCCAATATCAGCGCAAGTGAGACAACCATACTTGTCGTTGTCATGAATCTTTTTCTTCTTACCCTTCCTCTTGAAGATGGTATTGTTGACCACATATTTTTCTTGAACTTTTTTGTAAGTTCTTCTGCACCACATTGGCACTAAAAGTTTGCTTGGCACCTTTGGTGTGTGAGTACTTTGCTCTCAAATTCTCTTCAACACTCAGATGATTGATGATAATCGCAACTGAGTATTCACGTCTCTGGTGCTTCAGAGAAGTAGCAAAGCTCCTCCAAGAAAGAGAGAGTTTCACAATTATGCATCATGCCACAAACATTTTCGGTAACTCACACTTAAGAAGTTCAAGCTCCTTAGCAATGCATTATATTTCATGAGTCTGATCTAGAACAAAATGGTTATCAATCATTTTGTAGTCATAGAACTGATCCATGGCATACAACTCGCTACCAGCATCGACTGCACCAAATTTAGCTTAGAACTCATCCCACAAGTCCTTGTCAAGCCGCACATGTAGGTATGTTTCAACTAGCTTGTCTCCATCATGCTTAGAACGACTCCCACAAAGATGGTGGTGGTCTCCCTGAACGGCTTTTCCCGGTCAGGAGTAATCGTTCTATTGGGAGTGCCACCAGCGACCCAGACACATCCATCATCGTGAGCCACAAGACAGTTTTGGTCTACCAACACTTAAAGTGAACATCCGTAAAAAGGTTAAGTTTCATTGTAGTAGCAAAGCCTTGAATCGGAGTTTCCTGTAAACATAATGTTTTTGGATTGTTGGGTATATATATTAGCAACTTTGGTCTCAACTCTCCATATGCAATATAGCGACTAGGAATATGCCGACTCTGCTAGAGTTGCTCTTATATTTTTGTCTCAACTCTCCTTCCAAATCCGTTTGGCACTAAATTTCTCACCATGTTATAAAACCCCACATAGACCTTTTAAGATTTTTCAGGAATTATTCCTTGGGCATAGAGCTCTCAGCAATCCAAACACATTTTGCATCTATTTTACCATGCTTTGCAAATTTGCACTGGAAAGCGTGATTGAAAATCTTTCAAAACTAGAAAATAAGCTATATCTATACCTAATAATAAGGGGGTTATTGCTTCTTGCAGTACGTCATGGAAATATATTGCCCCAAAGTTGCAAAATATTACCCACCAATGCGACCTATAAGTGATGAAAAACGTTTCACAGAGGGACTCCCTACCTGTGCCGGCCCATGCAGTAGGGACCTCCTATACCATGCTCTGTGCGCTGGGAGAAAGACACAGCGGACCCGTTTGGGCCGCTCCATCTCTGGGCGGCTGTTTTCTAAATTTTGTTTTTTTTGTTTCACTTTTTCCACTTTAAATAATTTAGGACTTCAAAAAAGTTCCGAAAATTTAGAAAATGAGAATATTGAAATAAAATTTTTGTGGATTCAAAAAATGTTTGCTTATGCAGAAAATATTCAAAATTTTGAAAACAAATGTTCCAAAAATAAAAAAAATTCATGATTTTTTTAAAATCTCGTGAATTATTTTTTTAATGAAATTGAACAAAATTTCGCAAATTAAAAATGTTCATCTATGAAATAATAGTCTAGAAATTTATAAACTGTTCGTGACTTACAAAATAGTTTATTCATTTATAAATTTTTCACTGATTCAAAAAATGATCATGCATTTCAAAAATGTTCGTTTAATCAAAAAATGTCCTTTAATTTCAAAAATTGCTCCGCCAATTTCTAAAACAATGATCGTCCATTCTAGAAATGCTCCCCGATTCAAGAAAATTGCTAAACAAATGTGCGCATTTTTTTAAAAAAATGTTTGGGGGGTATAAAATGCTCAGGAATTCAAAAAATGTTCTTGATTTTCTGTAAAAGTGTCCATGAATTTGAAAAATGTTAACGAGTTTAACAAAATGTTCATGATTTCACGAAATTGAGAGTGATCGTGATCTTGGTGATGCAGCAAAATGTGATCATGACCATTGGAGATTTTGTTTTTTTTTCTCACGTTGCAACGCACGGGCCCTTTTGCTAGAACGGCTCCCACAAAGATAATGGTGGTCTCCCTGAACGGCTTCTCCCGGTCAGGAGTAATCGTTCTATCGGGAGTGCCTCCAGCGACACATCCATAGTCATGAGCCACAAGGCAATTTTGATCTACCAACACTTAAAGTGAACATTCGTAAACGGGATCGGTTTCATTGTAGTAGCAAAGCCTTGAATCGAAATTTCCTATAAACATAATGTTTTTGGAATGTTGGGTACATATATTAGCAATTTTGGTCTCAACTCTGCATATGCAATATAGCGACTGCGAATATGACGACTCTGCATGTTTTGGTCTCAACTCTCCTTCAAAATCTGCTTGGCACTAAATTTCTCACCATGCATGTTAAATAACCCCACATATACTTTTAAGATTTTTCAGGAATTATTCCTTGTATGGGCATAGAGCCCTCTGCAATCCACACACATTTTACATCTATTTTACCGTGCTTTGCAAATTTGCACCGGAAATAAGCTATACGATGAAAAATACATTTCAGGAGCAAGGAGAAAAATACAACAAAAAACAAGAGGACTCCATCCACAGTCGGCTGATTGATTGGCCGACTAGTCGCGGCTCTTGAAGGGGATGGCCCTGATCACCACCACGTGGTAGAAGGCCGCCAGCGCCGCGCCGATGAATGGACCCACCCAGAAGATCCACTGCCAAATTTCAATCAGATTATGTCCATGAGATTAGTAAGCTTAACACGATCGATGATATAATTTTTTTCCACGATCGAGCTACTAATAATGGTCGATCGAGGATGTGTTGCTTACGTGGTCGTCCCAGGCCTGCTTCTTGTTATAGATGATGGCGGCGCCGAGGGACCTCGCCGGGTTGATGCCGGTCCCGGTGATGGGGATCGTCGCCAGGTGCACCAGGAACACCGCGAACCCGATCGGAAGCGGCGCCAGGATCTGCAATTTCAATTCGTCAGCCGTTGACAAAACCAAACACGGTGGCCGCCGCCGGCCACCGGTGCACCTGTATGCACGTATGTACTTACGGGGACGTGGGAGTCTCTGGCGCTGCGCTTGGCGTCTGTGGCGGAGAAAACGGTGTACACCAGCACGAACGTGCCGACGATCTCGGCCCCGAGCCCGTCCCCCTTGGTGTAACCGGGCGCGACGGAGTTGGCGCCGCCGCCGTTGCCCTGGTACAGCGTGGTCTGGAACCCCTTCACCACGCCGGCGCCGCATATCGCGCCCAGGCACTGCATCACCATGTAGAAGACGGCCCTGGTGAGCGACAGCTTCCTGGCCAAGAACAGCCCGAAGGTGACCGCGGGGTTGATGTGGCCGCCGGAGATCCCCGCGGTGCAGTAGACGAGCACGAAGATCATGCCGCCGAAGCTCCATGCGATGCCCTGGATGCCCACGGTGCCGCACTTGGACCCCGACGGGTTGCCCACCACGCCCATCACGGTGAGCACGGAGATGTAGAGGAAGAGGAAGGTGGCCAGGAACTCGGCGATCCCGGCCCGGTAGAAGGACCAGGAGGTGAGCTCCTCTGCCTCGAAGAGCGGCGCCGGGGCGGCTCCTTGTAGTCCTTCTCGTCCGCGCCGCCGCCCTGCGCCGCCGTGCCGATGGGCTGGCGCTCCGAGTAGCGGTTCGCGCCCAGGCGCACGTCCTCCTCCTTGCCCTCCATTGCCGCCGCTCGAGCTTGGCTTGGTTGCTAGGCGGAGGAGAAGATGTAGATGGGTGCGTGAGAGATGGAGAGATGAGGAAAGAGAGTGGGTTTGGAGGGCCTCTTATAGAGGGGCCAATCATGTCCGCTCTGTTCTCCTCTGCATGGTGTGTTGTGTGTGTGTGTCATGATGATGTTTTTTTTTTCTTGGTTTATGTTTTGCTGCCATTGTTGATTAGTGGATGATGATGATGATTGAGAGAGGTTTGGTTTCTTGATAGTGGCTTGGTGACAAATTAGTTAGTACTACATGGAAATGTTTGTGTCTTGTTTACTAGTGCCCTTGGTGTGTCACCTCACCTGTCATGTCATGGCATGTCATGGAGTGGCAGACCTTTTGGTATTGAATGGCTTAGTCGGCGATTGTTAATTAGCATATTGTAAGTAGTTTAGGTACATGATAAGATAGGGTTAATGAGTAGGCTTAATTTATGTGCACAAAATTATTGTATTATGAGGGAAGAAATAATGCAGTGCAACTTTTGTTCTTGTTGTTGTTAATTAGTTGGTAGAGACTGACAGAGTGGTCAGTTTCGGAGCTTGTCCTGCTGGCTGTTTCGAGCATCTTCATATTATCCCTTCATTCATGGACCAATCAATTATAGGCACCAGCCAGCCGCCTCCACAGGTTAGCACGGCTATGAACTGAACTACTCCATCTATCTCATAATATAAGGGTCATTTTTATACTACAACTATCATAATATAAGAGTATTTTTGACACCACACTAATGTAAAAAACGCTATTATATTATGAGACGGAATAGTTAGGGAGTGATAAGTCCAGCTCTGTGAGTCAGTCCCTCGCGAGCCGGATGACTTGATCCAAAGAATATGATTTCCTTTTCCTTATATACTAGTGGTAACATCATGTAAAGAGGATTTGTGTGCGATGAATATGCTTCTGATTTTGTCTAGAAAAGTATGGATAGAGGTGACATGCTAACGGGGTAACAGCACAGCTTAGCACGGGGTGATTGTGAATGATGATGGAATCCATGAGCACTAGCAGACAAGTAGGACCAAACACACACGCCCTTCACGAGAGCCACTCAGCTCAATCGCAATGTGTTTATGGCGTCGACAGCGAGAGCCGATGCGGGGAACGCGCGGGAGCAAATAGAGGAAGACGAGCTCCCGACGAAAATACAAGAAGAAAGGAGAGCGAGAGCGATGGCAACGGCGATAGGCGTCGGGGGACGGCGGCCGCAGCTTCATCATTGGCCACACAGCCAGCCCCCACCGCCACCCCCGACCTCCCCTCTAACTCCGGCCTCACCTGCACACAAAAGAACAAATATTCATTCAGAAAGGCGCACCGCCCAAATCACAAGCATCATAAGGATTAGGCCTGAGCATTATTGACCAATCACCACAAAAAAGATGTTGCTACCAAAAACAGAGACTACGACTATATGAATTCCCTCATCAAGTTATATGGGCAGTTCAGTCATTCTCGGGAAATGAAATGAAATATTTTAGTTTTTACAAGAGTGATCTGGGCATTGGATGTGACGAAGGTTCACTCTTAAATGCAACAGAATTGCTTAGTCTAATGTAACAAAAGTTCAAGGAAATAGAGTAAGACAAAGGAATTGTTGTGATACATTTGCATACTTGTCTCCAATACAATAGCATGATGCCTACAGGCAGGCTTCATTTTATTCACAGCATCATAAAGATAACTAAAGCAGTACATTAGTAGAAAATGGGGCAATGGTCCGTGCTGTCAGCCCATTAGTCCTGCTCAATCCAGAATCGGGACCCATATGGAGCATTGGATCCGGTTAATGAGCCCCGGGGCCGGGCCACGTGGCCATTGGTTCGGTTCTGGACCTATTGGTCCCTGGGATTAATGACGAACCCACCAATGTGCCTCCCTACCACCACCATTGGTCCCGGTTGGTGGCACGAGCAGGACCAAATTGCCCTTTAGTCCTGTTCATGCCACCAACCGGACTAAAGGGTTGGTCCTCGCTATGGTCGATTTTAGTCCCACCTCGCCAACCGAAGCGGCGCCACACCAGTTTATAAGCCCCTCCTCTCTGCCTTGTTGAGCTCCTCTCAAAGTGAAAATAGATGCCCTTATATTGGATTTGACCTAAATTCATCTTGAATTTCTCTGAAGTTGGTAGAAATTTATTATGAATTTAGGTTGAATTTTCTATAAGCGCATCTATGCTCTTTTTTTTTAGTAAAGTTAATCACAACTATTTTTTCTTCTATTTATTTCTGAGTAGTTTTTATATAGTTTTTTCTTTTCTGCTATATTAAAAATAAAAAAGAGGCGCAATGCTCGTTAATTAGCTTCAAGCCTTTCGGAATAGTGTAAACTGCACTGCACATAGCTCCGTGCAGTCTACCCTATTCCTCAAGGCTTGAAGCTAAGCAACGTGCAGGTGAGCATTGAGCCTCTTCTTCATCGTCTCTGCACTCAGGGCTTATAAAGCGCTGCGAGGTGGGACTAAAAAACAACTGCAGAAAGAATCAACTAAAAAACTCTTTTACCGGTTCATGCCACGACACGGTACTAAAAGGTGCTCGTGGGGCACCAGCCTCAAAACATTAAAGAAAAAAGAATTATCATAAAAGAAAATAAATAAATAATTAGAATTCTGTTCAAAACATTAAAAGCAAAAAGAATTATCATAAAAGAAAATAAATAAGTAATTAGAATTTTGTTACAAACTTTAATAGCAAAAAGAATTATCATAAAAGAAAATAAATAAGTAATTAGAATTCTGTTCAAAACATTAAAAGCAAAAAGAATTATCATAAAAGAAAATAAATAAGTAATTAGAATTTTGTTACAAACTTTAATAGCAAAAAGAATTATCATAATAGAAAATAAATAAGTAATTAGAATTCTGTTCAAAACATTAAAAGCAAAAAGAATTATCATAAAAGAAAATAAATAAGTAATTAGAATTCTGTTCAAAACATTAAAAGCAAAAAGAATTATCATAAAAATAAATAAATAAGTAATTAGAATTTTGTTTACAAACTTTAATAGCAAAAAGAATTATCATAAAAGAAAATAAATAAGTAATTAGAAACAAAAAAGAAAGCAAAAAAACTGGGAAAAATTAAAAAAGTGCCACCTCTGTGGCCACCACGGCCTCAGACACGACTAGAAACCCATTACTAGGGCCGGGATGCAGGCCCGCGGTAAACCCAATAGGCCCACAAGCACAGTGAGGGACTTTAGGCCCGTAAGCCTGCAGTAGAGAGGAGCTCGAAGTGGTTGGTTCGGCAGGGCTTATAAACCACTCCGAGCCCCTCTCGGCTAGCGAGGTGGGACTAAACATAGCATCAAGATCACGCCAGTTCCAAAGACACAACCTTTGGTCTCGGTTGGTGGCTAGAACCAGGACTAAAGGGGGCATTGGTCCCAGTTGGTGGCTAGAACCGGGACAAATGCCAGCCTTTAGACCCGGTTGGTGCCACCAACCGGGACTAAAGGCCTCCGTTTCCCGCCCTTTGTTTCCGGTTGGTGCCACCAACCGGGACTAAAGGTATGCATTGGTCTCGGTTGGGCTCACGAACCGGGACCAATGCTCTGACTATATAACTAGCACTCGTCAAAATTTCGTTCAGTTTCTTCTTCCCTTGACGCCAGCTGCCCGTCTCCACCTCGCCGTCGCCGTTGCCGCCATCCCGCGCCGCCCAAGCGTTGTCGCCGCCCCCGCCGAACCCCTTGACCCCACTGTCGCCGTCCCGCCCGCCGTGCCCTTGACCCTGCCGTCGCCCGCCCTTGACCCGCGCCCGCACCGCCGCCCTCACCGTCGACCGTCGCCGCGCCGCCCCGCCCCGCGCCGCACCTCGCCGTCCCCGACACCGTCGCCGTGAGCAACTAATTTAGATGTGTAGTAATTTTTTTGTTAGATTTTTTGTGTCGTTTCGTAGATTTTTTTGTTAGATGTGTAATAATTTAGATGTGTAGTTCATAGATTTTTTCTGTCAGATTTTTTTTTCATATTGTGTAATTAATTTGTTCATATTGTGTTAGATTTTTTTCTGTTAATAGATTTTTTATGCAAAGATGTTTGTATGTTCATATATATGCATGTTTGTATGTTCATATATATGCAAAGATCAAATATGTCAAATTTTTATGATTAGTTAGAAAAATAATAGAACTATAGTTAAACTAGTTTATTTTTAGTAAGTACTACTTTATGATAATTTATAGTAAGTGCTTCATATATAGTTGAACTAGCTATAGTTGATTTAATAAAGTACTTTATTTTATTATATATAGAAGTAGTTTGTTTTTAGTAAGTACTACTTTATTTATTTATAGTAAGTGCTTAGTAGTTGAACTAGTTGATTTAATTAATAAACTACTTTATTTAACTATATATAGAAGTAGTTCCCGCATCGACGTCGGCGATGCCTATCCCGCATCCTCGTCGTCGTCGACTCGGCGGTGGAGGCCTGCTTGATCAGGGCCATGTTCGGGACTGGGCTCCGCCGGGCTGGTATTGGGAGGTGCTACCTTCCGGGGGACGTAGGTTGGTGAGGAGGCAGCCCGTTGTTGACCCGATCCTTGTTTGGTGGCTGTCGCGTGGGCCAGTGACGGTGCCGAGACTTCCGGACACCGCGGAGGTGGTACGTCACCGTGTACGCAAGGAGGACGAGCACGTCCGTCGCTACATGGTTGCATTGAGGGCAGGTTCGACAATACCTGGCAGGTTCTTCAGGGATCTCACTGGAGCTATGATCCTGTGATGGTTCCTTATCTTTGGGTGTCCACCGCCCGTGACGATACCCATCGGGCGCTACGGTTCTAGCTGTATTAGTGATGCTATATGTATGATAGTATTCGAGGAGTATGAGTGATAATATTCGACGATGTACGGACACAAGAGATGATGTACTTTTGCTTATAATTGAATGCATGCATGCTAATTTGAATACTTTATTTTATGATTTGGTTTTGCTTATTGAATGCTCATATTGGAAAAGTACTCCTACTTTGAATGCTAAAATTGTTGGGGAACGTTGCAGTAAATTAAAATTTTTCCTACGGTTTCACCAAGATCCATCTATGAGTTCATCTAGCAACGAGTCATGGGAGAGTGATTGCATCTACATACCACTTGTAGATCGCGTGCGGAAACGTTCAATGGAACGGGATGATGGAGTCGTACTCGCCGTGATTCAGATCACCGATGACCTAGTGCTGAACGGACATCACCTCCGCGTTCAACACACGTACGGAGCGGATGACGTCTCCTCCTTCTTGATCCAGCAAGGGGGAAGGAGAGGTTGATGATGATCCAGCAGCACGACGGCGTGGTGGTGGATGCAGCAGAACTCCGGCAGAGCTTCGCTAAGCAACTACGGGAGGAGGAGGAGGTGTAGCAGAGAGGGGAGGTGCCAAGGGCTTCAGGTGCAGCTGCCCCTCCCTCCCTCCCTTTATATAGGTGCAAGAGAGGGGAGGGCGCAGCCTTGCCCCTTCCTCCAAGGAAGGGTGCGGCCAAGAGGGGGAGGAGTCCATCCTCCCAAGGCACCCTGAGGTGCCTTCCCCTTGAGGACTCTCCCTTTTCTTATATCTTGGCGCATGGGCCTCTTGGGGCTGGTGCCCTTGGCCCATATAGGCCAAGGCGCACCCCCTACAACCCATGTGGCCCCACGGGGCAGGTGGACCCCAGTGGACCCCGGACCCCTTTCGGCACTCCCATACAATACCGATAACGCAGAAACCTTTCCTACGACCAAAATAAGACTTCCCATATATAAATCTTTACCTCCGACCATTCCGAACTCCTCGTGACGTCCGGGATCTCATCCGGGACTCCGAGCAACATTCGGTTTGCTGCATACTCATATTCATACAACCCTAAGCGTCCACCGAACCTTAAGTGTGTAGACCCTACGGGTTCGGGAGACATGCGCATATGACCGAGACGGCTCTCGGGCAATAACCAACAGCGGGATCTGGATACCCATGTTGGCTCCCACATGCTCCTCGATGATTTCATCGGATGAACCACGATGTCGAGGATTCAAACAACCCCGTATACAATTCCCTTTGTCAATCGGTATTTTACTTGCCCGAGATTCGATCGTCGGTATCCCAATACCTCGCTCAATCTCTTTACCGCAAGTCACTTTACTCGTGCAGTAATGCATGATCCCGTGACCAAACACTTGGTCACTTTGAGCTCATTATGATGATGCACTACCGAAAGTGGGCCCAGTGATACCTCTCCGTCATACGGAGTGACAAATCCCGATCTCGATCCGTGTCAACCCAATGTACACTTTCGGAGATACCGTAGTGCACCTTTATAGTCACCCAGTTACGTTGTGGCGTTTGGTACACCCAAAGCACTCCTACGGTATCCGGGAGTTACACGATCTCATGGTCTAAGGAAGAGATACTTGACATTGGAAAAGCTCTAGCAAAACGAACTACACGATCTTGTGCTATGCTTAAGATTGGGTCTTGTCCATCACATCATTCTCGTAATGATGTGATCCCGTTATCAATGACATCCAATGTCCATAGTCAGGAAACCATGACTATTTGTTGATCAACGAGCTAGTCAACCAGAGGCTCACTAGGGACATATTGTGGTCTATGTATTCACACATGTATTACGATTTCCGGATAATACAATTATAGCATGAATAAAAGACAATTATCATGAACAAGGAAATATAATAATAATACTTTTATTATTGCCTCTAGGGCATATTTCCAACAGTCTCCCACTTGCACTAGAGTCAATAATCTAGTTACATTGTGATGAATCGAACACCCATAGAGTTCTGGTGTTGATCATGTTTTGCCCGCGGAAGAGGTTTAGTCAACGGATCTGCGACATTTAGATCTGTATGCACTTTGCAAACTTCTATGTCCCCATCTTGAACATTTTCATGAATGGAGTTGAAGCGACGCTTGATGTGCCTGGTCTTCTTGTGAAACCTGGGCTCCTTGGCAAGTGCAATAGCTCCAATGTTGTCACAGAAAAGTTTGATCGGCTCCGACGCATTGGGTATGACTCCTAGGTCGGTGATGAACTCCTTCACCCAAATTGCTTCATGTGCTGCCTCCGAGGCTGCCATGTACTCCGCTTCACATGTAGATCCCGCCACGACGCTCTGCTTGCAGCTGCACCAGCCATCGCTCCACCATTCAACACATACACGTATCCGGTTTGTGACTTTGAGTCATCAGATCAGTGTCGAAGCTTAGCGCCGACGTAACCCTTTACGCATTTAGCTCTTCGTCACCTCCATAAACGAGAAACATGTCCTTTGTCCTTTTCATGTACTTCAGATATTCTTGACCGCTGTCCGATGTTCCTTGCGGGATTACTTTGGTACCTTCCTACCAAACTTACGGCAAGGTTTACATCAGTCCTGGTACACATGCATGGCATACATAATAGATCCTATGGCTGAGGCATAGGGGATGACACTCATCTCTTCTTTATCTTTTGTCGTGGTCGGGCATTGAGCTGAGCTCAATTTCACACCTTGCAAAACAGGCAAGAACCCTTTCTTGGACTGATCCATTTTGAACTTCTTCAAAATCTTATCAAGGTATGTGCTTTGTGAAAGACCTATGAGGCGTCTCGATCTATCCCTATAGATTTTGATGCCTAATATGTAAGCAGCTTCTCCAAGGTCCTTCATTGAAAAACTCTTATTCAAGTAGGCCTTAATGCTGTCCAAAAGTTCTATATCATTTCCCATCAAAAGTATGTCATCTACATATAATATGAGAAATGCTACAGAGCTCCCATTCACTTTCTTGTAAACGCAGGCTTCTCCATAAGTCTGCATCAACCCAAACGCTTTAATCATCTCATCAAAGCGAATGTTCCAACTCCGAGATGCTTGCACCAGCCCATAAATGGATCGCTGGAGCTTGCATACCTTGTTAGCATTCTTAGGATCGACAAAACCTTCCGCTGCATCATATACAGACTCTTCCTTAAGGTAACCGTTAAGGAATGCCGCTTTTGACGTCCATCTGCCATATCTCATAATCATAGTATGCGGCAATTGCTAACATGATTCGGACGGACTTAAGCTTCGCTACGGAGAGAAAGTCTCATCGTAGTCAATCCCTTGAACTTGTCGATAACCCTTAGCGACAAGTCGAGCTTTATAGATGGTAACATTACCATCCGCGTCCGTCTTTCTTCTTAAAGATCCATTTGTTTTCTATCGCTCGCCGATCATCGGGCAAGTCTGTCAAAGTCCATACTTTGTTTTCATACATGGATCCTATCTCGGATTGCATGGCTTCAAGCCATTTGTTGGAATCTGGGCCCGCCATCGCTTCTTCATAGTTGGAAGGTTCACCGTTGTCTAACAACATGATTTCCAGGACTGGGTTGCCATACCACTCTGGTGCGGAACGTGTCCTAGTGGACCTACGAAGTTCAGTAGCAATTTGATCCGAAGTACCTTGATCATCATTAATTTCCTCTCCAGTCGGTGTAGGCACCACAGGAACATTTTCCTGAGCTGCACTACTTTCCGGTTCAAGAGGTAGTACTTCATCGAGTTCTACTTTCCTCCCACTTACTCCTTTCGAGAGAAACTCTTTTTCCGTAAAGGATCCGTTCTTGGCAACAAAGATCTTGCCTTCGGATCTAAGGTAGAAGGTATACCCAATGGTTTCCTTAGGGTATCCTATGAAGACGCATTTTTCCGACTTGGGTTCGAGCTTTTCAAAGTTGAAGTTTCTTGACATAAGCATCGCATCCCCAAACTTTTTAGAAACGACAGCTTAGGTTTCTTCCCAAACCATAATTCATACGGTGTCGTCTCAACGGATTTAGACGGTGCCCTATTTAAAGTGAATGTAGCTGTCTCTAGAGCGTATCCCCAAAATGATAGCGGTAAATCAGTAAGAGACATCATAGATCGCACCATATCCAATAGAGTGCGATTACGACGTTCGGACACACCGTTATGCTGAGGTGTTCCAGGCAGCGTGAGTTGTGAAACGATTCCACATTTCCTTAAGTGTGTACCAAATTCATGACTTAAATATTCTCCTCCACGATCTGATCGCAACAATTTTATCTTTCGGTCACGTTGATTCTCTACTTCATTCTGAAATTCTTTGAACTTTTCAAAGGTCTCAGACTTGTGTTTCCTCAAGTAGACATCCCCATCTCTACTCAAGTCATCTGTGAGAGTGAGAACATAACGATATCCTCCGCGAGCCTCACCACTCATTGGACCGCACACATCGGTATGTATGATTTCCAATAAGTTGGTTGCTCGCTCCATTGTTCCGGAGAACGGAGTCTTGGTCATCTTGCCCATGAGGCATGGTTAGCATGTGTCAAATGATTCATAATCGAGAGACTCTAAAAGTCCATCAGCATGGAGCTTCTTCATGCGCTTGACACCAATGTGACCATAAGGCGGCAGTACACAAGTATGTGGGACTATCGTTATCAAGTTTACATCTTTTGGTATTCACACTATGAACATGTGTAACATGAGATTCATTAAGAATAAACCATTGACCATCGGAGCATGACCATAAAACATTTCTCTCATATAAATAGAACAACCATTATTCTCGGATTTAAATGAGTAGCCATCTCGTATTAAACGAGATCCTGATTCAATATTCATGCTCAAACTTGGCACTAAATAACAATTATTGAGGTTTAAAACTAATCCCGTAGGTAAATGTAGAGGTAGCGTGCCGACGGCGATCACATCGACCTTGGAACCATTCCCGACGCCAAGATCGTCACCTCGTCCTTCGCCAGCCTCCGTTTATTCCGCAGCTCTGCTGTGAGTTACATATATGAGCAACGACACGGTATCAAATACCAAGGAGTTACTACGAGTCTTGGTAAGGTACACATCAATTACATGTATATCAAATATACCTTTAGTGTTGCCGCCTTCTTATGCGCTAAGTATTTGGGGCAGTTCCGCTTTCAAAGGACCCTTCCTTTGCAATAAAAGCACTCAGTCTCGTGCTTGGGTCCATTCTTTGAATTCTTCCGGCAAGCTGGCTTACGGGCGCTGCAACATCCTTGCTGTCCTTCTTGAAGTTCTTCTTTCCCTTGCCCTTCTTGAACTTAGTGGTTTTATTGACCATCAACACTTGATGCTCCTTCTTGATTTCTACCTCTGCTGACTTCAAAGATTGAAAATACTTCAGGAATAGTTTTCACCATCCTGCATATTGTAGTTCATCACAAAGCTCTTGTAGCTTGGTGGGAGCGACTCGAAGGATTCTGTCGAGGACCGCCTCGTCCGGAGGTTAATGTCCAGCTGGGACAGGCGGTTGTGCAACCCGGACATTTTGAGTATGTGCTCACCGACGTAACTATTTTCCTCCATCTTACAACTATAGAACTTGTCGGAGACTTCATATCTCTCGACCGGGCATGAGCTTGGAAAACTAGTTTCAGCTCCTCGAACATCTCATATGCTCCGTGGTCGCTCAAAACGCTTTTGGAGCCCCGGTTCTAAGCTGTAAAGCATGCCGCACTGAACGAGGGAGTAATCATCAAGACGAGACTGCCAAGCGTTCATAACGCCTTGGTTCTCTCGATGGGTGCTTCACCTAGTGGTGCTTCTAGGACATATTGTTTCCTGGCAGCTATGAGGATAATCCTCAGGTTCCGGACCCAGTGCGAATAGTTGCTGCCATCATCTTTCAACTTGGTTTTCTCTAGGAACGCGTTGAAGTTCATGGTGACATTAGCGTTGGCCATTTGATCTACAAGACATTTTGCAAAGATTTTAGACTATTGTTCATGATAATAAAGTTCATCTAATCAAATTATTTAATGAACTCCCACTCAGATTTGACATCCCTCTAGTCATCTAAGTGATACATGATCCGAGTCGACTAGGCCGTGCCCGATCATCACGTGAGACGGACTAGTCATCGTCGGTGAACATCTCCATGTTGATCGTATCTTCCATACGACTCATGTTCGACCTTTCGGTCTCTTGTGTTCCGAGGCCATGTCTGTACATGCTAGGCTCGTCAAGTTAACCTAAGTGTATTGCATGTGTAAAACTGTCTTACACCCGTTGTATGTGAACGTAAGGATCTATCACACCCGATCATCATGTGGTGCTTCGAAACGATTTAACTTTAGCAACGGTACGCAGTTAGGGAGAACACTTTCTTGAAATTGTTATGAGGGATCATCTTATTTACTACCGTCGTTCTAAGTAAACAAGATGCATAAACATAATAAACATCACATGCAATTATATAGTAGTGACATGATATGGCCAATATCATATAGCTCCTTTGATCTCCATCTTCGGGCTCCATGATCATCCTGTCACCGGCATGACACCATGATCTCCATCATCATGATCTCCATCATCGTGTCTTCATGAAGTTGTCACGCCAACGACTACTTCTACTTCTATGGCTAACGCGTTTAGCAATAAAGTAAAGTAATTTACATGGCGTTCTTCAATGACACGCAGGTCATACAAAAATAAAGACAACTCCTATGGCTCCTGCCGGTTGTCATACTCATCGACATGCAAGTCGTGATTCCTATTACAAGAACATGATCTCATACATCACATATATCATTCATCATTCATCACAACTTTGGCCATATCATATCACAAAACACTTGCTGCAAAAACAAGTTAGACGTCCTCTAATTGTTGTTGCAAGTTTTACGTGGCTGCAATAGGGTTCTAGCAAGAACGCTTTTCTTACCTACGTGAAAGCCACAACGTGATTTGTCAACTTCTATTTACCCTTCATAAGGACCCTTTTCATCGAATCCGCTCCAACTAAAGTGGGAGAGACAGACACCCGCTAGCCACCTTATGCAACTAGTGCATGTCACCGGTGGAACCAGTCTCACGTAAGCGTGCACGTGTAAGGTCGGTCCGGCCGCTTCATCCCACAATACCGCTGAAGCAAGATAAGACTAGTAGCGGCAAGAAAGTTGACAACATCTACGCCCACAACAAATTGTGTTCTACTCGCGCAATAGAGAACTACGCATAGACCTAGCTCATGATGCCACTGTTGGGGAACGTTGCAGAAAATTAAAAATTTTCCCACGGTTTCACCAAGATCCATCTATGAGTTCATCTAGCAACGAGTCATGGGAGAGTGATTGCATCTACATACCACTTGTAGATCGCGTGCGGAAACGTTCAATGGAACGGGATGATGGAGTCGTACTCGCCGTGATTCAGATCACCGATGACCTAGTGCTGAACGGACAGCACCTCCGCGTTCAACACACGTACGGAGCGGATGACGTCTCCTCCTTCTTGATCCAGCAAGGGGGAAGGAGAGGTTGATGATGATCCAGCAGCACGACGGCGTGGTGGTGGATGCAGCAGAACTCCGGCAGGGCTTCGCTAAGCAACTACGGGAGGAGGAGGAGGTGTAGCAGAGAGGGGAGGCGCCAAGGGCTTCAGGGTGCGGCTGCCCCTCCCTCCCCTCCCTTTATATAGGTGCAAGAGAGGGGGGAGGTGCTGGGGAACGTTGCAGAAAATTAAAATTTTTCCTACGGTTTCACCAAGATCCATCTATGAGTTCGTCTAAGCAACGAGTCAAGGGAGTGAGTTTGCATCTACATACCACTTGTAGATCGAGTGCGGAAGCTTTCGAGGGGATGGTGATGAGGGAGTCGTACTCGCCGTGATTCGGATCACCGACGACCAAGTGTTGAACGGACAGCACCTCCGCGTTCAACACACGTACGGGACGATCGACGTCTCCTCCGTCTTGATCCAGCAAGGAGGAAGGAGAGGTTGAGGAAGATAGCTCCAATGGCAGCACGACGGTGTGGTGCAATTGGTGCAGCAGTACTCCGACAGAGCTTCGCCAAACTCGTACGGAAGAGGAGATGTGTTGGGGAGGGGAGGGGCTGCGCCTTGGATTGTGTATTGCAGCCCTCCCCTCACCCCTCTATATATAGGGGACAGGGCAAGGGGCCGGCCCTCTAGAGGGAAACCCTAGAGGGGGCGGCCAAGGGAGAGGGAAAGAGGGTGGCTTGCCCCCAAGCTGAGGCGCCCCTTTAGGGTTTCCCCTCCCAAAACCCTAGCCGCATGGGCCTAGGTGGGGAGGCGCGCCCAGCCCACTAGGGGCTGGCTCCCTCTCCCACGCAGCCCAAGTGCCCCCCCGGGAGGGGTGGCCCCTCCCGGTGGACCTCCGGAACCCTTCCGGTGGCCCCGGTACAATACCGGTATGCCCCCGAAACTTTCCGGTGTCCGTTTAACAACTTTCCATATATAAATCTTTACCTCCGGACCATTCCGAACTCCTCGTGACGTCCGGGATCTCATCCGGGACTCGAACAACATTCGTAATCACATACAAGTCTTCCTAATAACCCTAGCGCCACCGAACCTTAAGTGTGTAGACCCCTACGGGTTCGGGAGACATGCGTACATGACCGAGACGTTCTCGTGTCAATAACCAACAGCGGATCTGGATACCCATGTTGGCTCCCACATGCTCCTCGATGTTGTCATCGGATGAACCCACGATGTCAACGGTTCAAGCAACCCCGTATACTATTCCCTTTGTCAGACGGTATGTTACTTGCCCGAGACTCGATCGTCGGTATCCCAATACCTTGTTCAGTCTCGTTACCGGCAAGTCACTTTACTCGTACCGTAATGCATGATCCCGTGACCAGACACTTGGTCACTTTGAGCTCATTATGATGATGCACTACCGAGTGGGCCCAGTGATACCTCTCCGTAATACAGAGTGACAAATCCTCGCCTCGATCCGTGTCAACCCTTGAGACACTTTCGGAGATACCTGTAGTGCACCTTTATAGTCACCCGTTACGTTGTGACGCTTTGGTACACCCAAAGCACTCCTACGGTATCCGGGAGTTACACGATCTCATGGTCTAAGGAAGAGATACTTGACATTGGAAAAGCTCTAGCAAAACGAACTACGATCTTGTGCTATGCTTAGGATTGTCTTGTCCATCACATCATTCTCCTAATGATGTGATCCCGTTATCAACGACATCCAATGTCCATAGTCGTGAAACCATGACTATCTATTGACCAACGAGCTAGTCAACTAGAGGCTTACTAGGGACGTATTGTAGTCTATGTGTTTACACGTGTATTACGATTTCCTGATAATACGCTTATAGCATGAATAAAAGACAATTATCATGAACAAGGAAATATAATAATAATGCTTTTATTATTGCCTCTAGGGCATATTTCCAACAGTCTCCCACTTGCACTAGAGTCAATAATCTAGTTACATTGTGATGAATCGAACACCCATAGAGTTCTCGTGTTGATCATGTTTTGCTCATGAAGAGGTTTTGTCTATGGATCTGAGACATTCAGATCCGTATGCAGTTTACAAATTTCTATGTCTCCATATTGAACATTTTCCCGGTTGGAGTTGAAGCGACGCTTGATGTGCCTGGTCTTCTTGTGAAACCTGGGCTCCTTGGCAAGTGCAATAGCTCCAGTTTGATCGGCCCCGACGCATTGGGTATGACTCCTAGGTCGGTGATGAACTCCTTCACCCAAATTGCTTCATGCGCTGCCTCCGAGGCTGCCATGTACTCCGCTTCACATGTAGATCCCGCCACGACGCTTCTGCTTGCAGCTGCACCAGCTATCGCTTCCACCATTCAACATATACACGTATCCGGTTTGTGACTTAGAGTCATCCAGATCTGTGTCGAAGCTAGCGTCGACGTAACCCTTTACGACGAGCTCTTCGTCACCTCCATAAACGAGAAACATGTCCTTTGTCATTTTCAGGTACTTCAGGATATTCTTGACCGCTGTCCAGTGTTCCTTGCCGGGATTACTTTGGTACCTTCCTACCAAACTTACGGCAAGGTTTACATAAGGTCCGTACACAGCATGGCATACATAATAGATCCTATGGCTGAAGCATAGGGGATGACACTCATCTCTTCTTTATCTTTTGCCGTGGTCGGGCATTGAGCTGAGCTCAATCTCACACCTTGCAAGATGTGCAAGAACCCTTTCTTGGACTGATCCATTTTGAACTTCTTCAAAATCTTATCAAGGTATGTGCTTTGTGAAAGACCTATGAGGCGTCTCGATCTATCTCTATAGATCTTGATGCCTAATATATAAGCAGCTTCTCCAAGGTCCTTCATTGAAAAACTTTTATTCAAGTAGGCCTTAATGCTGTCCAAGAGTTCTATATCATTTCCCATCAAAAGTATGTCATCTACATATAATATGAGAAATGCTACCGAGCTCCCACTCACTTTCTTGTAAACGCAGGCTTCTCCATAAGTCTGCATAAACCCAAACGCTTTGATCATCTCATCAAAGCGAATGTTCCAACTCCGAGATGCTTGCACCAGCCCATAAATGGATCGCTGGAGCTTGCACACTTTGTTAGCATTCTTAGGATCGACAAAACCTTCCGGCTGCATCATATACAGCTCTTCCTTAAGATAACCGTTAAGGAACGCTGTTTTGACGTCCATCTGCCATATCTCATAATCATAGTATGCGGCAATTGCTAACATGATTCGGACGGACTTAAGCTTCGCTACGGAGAGAAAGTCTCATCGTAGTCAATCCCTTGAACTTGCCGATAACCCTTAGCGACAAGTCGAGCTTTATAGATGGTGACATTACCATCCGCGTCCGTCTTCTTCTTAAAGATCCATTTATTTTCTATCGCCGCCGATCATCGGGCAAGTCTGTCAAAGTCCATACTTTGTTTTCATACATGGATCCTATCTCGGATTTCATGGCTTCGAGCCATTTGTTGGAATCCGGGCCCGCCATCGCTTCTTCATAGTTCAAGGTTCACCGTTGTCTAACAACATGATTTCCGGGACAGGGTTGCCGTACCACTGCAGTGCGGGCGTGTCCTAGTGGACCCACGGGTTCAGTAGCAACTTGATCCGAAGTACCTTGATCATCATCATTAATTTCCTCTTGATTGGTGTAGGCATCACAGAACATTTTCCTGAGCTGCACTACTTTCCGGTTCAAGAGGTAGTACTTCATCGAAGTTCTACTTTCCTCCCACTTACTCCTTTCGAGAGAAACTCTTTTTCGAGAAAGGATCCGTTCTTGGCAACAAAGATCTTGCCCTCGGATCTTAAGTAGAAGGTATACCCAATGGTTTCCTTAGGGTATCCTATGAAGACGCATTTTTCCGACTTGGGTTCGAGCTTTTCAGGTTGAAGTTTCTTGACATAAGCATCGCATCCCCAAACTTTTTAGAAACGACAGCTTAGGTTTCTTTCCAAACCATAATTAAATGCGGTGTCGTCTCAACGGATTTAGACGGTGCCCTATTTAAAGTGAATGTAGCTGTCTCTAGAGCGTATCCCCAAAATGATAGCGGTAAATCGGTAAGAGACATCATAGATCGCACCATATCCAATAGAGTGCGATTATGACGTTCGGACACACCGTTCTGTTGAGGTGTTCAGGCGGCGTGAGTTGTGAAACGATTCCACATTTTCTTAAGTGTGTACCAAATTCATGACTTAAATATTCTCCTCCACGATCTGATCGCAAGAATTTTATCTTTCGGTCACGCCGATTCTCTACCTCATTCTGAAATTCCTTGAACTTTTCAAAGGTCTCGGACTTGTGTTTCATCAAGTAGACATACCCATATCTACTCAAGTCATCGGAGAGTGAGAACATAACGATATCCTCCATGAGCCTCAACACTCATTGGACCGCACACATCGGTATGTATGATTTCCAATAAGTTGGTTGCTCGCTCCATTGTTCCGGAGAACGGAGTCTTGGTCATCTTGCCCAT
This sequence comes from Aegilops bicornis, assembly GCA_021605145.1. Taxonomy (NCBI): domain Eukaryota; kingdom Viridiplantae; phylum Streptophyta; class Magnoliopsida; order Poales; family Poaceae; genus Aegilops; species Aegilops bicornis. The sequence goes on from CM038674.1 coordinate 689,887,502, forward strand.
AAGGCATGGTTCGCATGTGTCAAATGATTCATAATCGAGAGACTCCAAAAGTCCATCAACATGGAGCTTCTTCATGCGCTGGACACCAATGTGACCAAGGCGGCAGTGCCACAAGTATATGGGACTATCGTTATCAACTTTACATCTTTTGGTATTCACGCTATGAATATGTGTAACATTACGTTCGAGATTCATTAGGAATAAGCCATTGACCATCGGAGCATGACCATAAAACATATCTCTCATATAAATAGAACAACCATTATTCTCGGATTTAAATGAGTAACCATCTCGTATTAAACGAGATCCTGATACAATGTTCATGCTCAAACTCGGCACTAAATAACAATTATTAAGGTTTATAACTAATCCCGTAGGTAAATGTAGAGGTAGCGTGTCGACGGCGATCACATCGACCCTGGAACCATTCCCGACGCGCATCGTCACCTCGTCCTTCACCAGTCTCCGCTTATTCCGCAGCTCCTTTCGTGTTGCCGGCCTTCTTATCTGCTAAGTATTTGGGGCAGTTCCGCTTCCAGTGACCCTTGCCCTTGCAATAATAGCACTCAGTCTCAGGCTTGGGTCCATTCTTTGACTTCTTCCCGGTAACTGGCTTACCGGGCGCGGCAACCTCCTTGCCGTCCTTCTTGAAGTTCTTCTTTCCCTTGCCCTTCTTGAACTTAGTGGTCTTATTGACCATCAACACTTGATGTTCTTTCTTGATTTCAACCTCTGCTGACTTCAGCATTGAGAATACTTCGGGAATGGTCTTCACCATCCCCTGCATATTGTAGTTCATCACAAAGCTCTTGTAGCCTGGTGGGAGCGACTGAAGGATTCTGTCAATGACCGCCTCGTCCGGGAGGTTTATGTCCAGCTGGGACAGGCGGTGATGCAACCTAGACATTTTGAGTATGTGCTCACTGACAGAACTGTTTTCCTCCATCTTACAACTATAGAACTTGTCGGAGACTTCATATCTCTCGACCCGGGCATGAGCTTGGAAAACTAGTTTCAGCTCCTCGAACATCTCATATGCTCCGTGTTGCTCAAAACGCTTTTGGAGCCCCGGTTCTAAGCTGTAAAGCATGCCGCACTGAACGAGGGAGTAATCATCAGGACGAGACTGCCAAGCGTTCATAACGTCTTGGTTCTCTCGATGGGTGCTTCACCTAGCGGTGCTTCTAGGACATATTGTTTCTTGGCAGCTATGAGGATGATCCTCAGGTTCCGGACCCAGTCCGTATAGTTGCTGCCATCATCTTTCAACTTGGTTTTCTCTAGGAACGCGTTAAAGTTCATGGTGACATGAGCGTTGGCCATTTGATCTACAAGACATATTATGCAAAAGTTTTAGACTAAGTTCATGATAATTAAGTTCATCTAATCAAATTAAAATGAACTCCCACTCAGATTAGACATCCCTCTAGTCATCTAAGTGTTACACGATCCGAGTCGACTAGGCCGTGTCCGATCATCACGTGAGACGGACTAGTCATCGTCGGTGAACATTCTCATGTTGATCGTATCTTCCATACGACTCGTGTTCGACCTTTCGGTCTCCGTGTTACGAGGCCATGTCTGTACATGCTAGGCTCGTCAAGTTAACCCTAAGTGTTTTTGCGTGTAAATCTGTCTTACACCCGTTGTATGTGAACGTAAGAATCCATCACACCCGATCATCACGTGGTGCTTAGAAGCGATGAACTTTAGCAACGGTGCACGCTTAGGGAGAACACTTCTTGAAATTTTTGTAAGGGATCATCTTATTTACTACCGTCGTTCTAAGTAAACAAGATGCATAAATATAATAAACATCACATGCAATCATATAATAGTGACATGATATGGCCAATATCATAAAACTCCATTGATCTCCATCTTCGGGGCTCCATGATCATCTTGTCACCGGCATGACACCATGATCTCCATCATCATGATCTCCATCATTGTGTCTTTATGAAGTTGTCACGCCAACGACTACTTCTACTTCTATGGCTAATGCGTTTAGCAATAAAGTAAAGTAATTTACATGGCGTTCTTCAATGACACGCAGGTCATACAAAATTAAAGACAACTCCTATGGCTCCTGCCGGTTGTCATACTCATCGATATGCAAGTCGTGATTCCTATTACAAGAACATGATCTCATACATCACAATATGTCATTCATCATTCATCACAACTTGGCCATATCACATCACATGTCAATTGCTGCAAAAACAAGTTAGACGTCCTCTAATTGTTGTTGCATCTTTTACGTGGCTGCAATTGGGTTCTAGCAAGAACGTTTTCTTACCTACGAATAACCACAACGTGATTTTGTCAACTTCTATTTACCCTTCATAAGGACCCTTTTCATCGGATCCACTTCAACTAAAGTGGGAGAGACAGACACCCGCCAGCCACCTTATGCAACTAGTGCATGTTAGTCGGTGGAACCGGTCTCACGTAAGCGTACGTGTAAGGTTGGTCCGGGCCGCTTCATCCCACAATACCGCTGAGGTAAGATACGACTAGTAACGGCAAGCAAGTTGACAAGATCTACGCCCACAACAAAATTGTGTTCTACTCGTGCAAAGAGAACTACGCATAGACCTAGCTCTGATACCACCGTTGGGGAACGTTGCAGAAAATTAAAATTTTTCCTACGGTTTCACCAAGATCCATCTATGAGTTCATCTAAGCAACGAGTCAAGGGAGAGAGTTTGCATCTACATACCACTTGTAGATCGAGTGCGGAAGCGTTCGAGGGATGGTGATGAGGGAGTCGTACTCGCCGTGATTCGGATCACCGACGACCAAGTGCTGAACGGACAGCACCTCCGCGTTCAACACACGTACGGGACGATCGACGTCTCCTCCGTCTTGATCCAGCAAGGAGGAAGGAGAGGTTGAGGAAGATAGCTCCAATGGCAGCACGACGGCGTACTCCGACAGAGCTTCGCCAAACTCGTACGGAAGAGGAGAGGTGTTGGGGAGGGGAGGGGCTGCGCCTTGGATTGTGTATTGCAGCCCTCCCCTCACCCCCTCTATATATAGGGGAAAGGGCAAGGGGCGGCCCTCTAGAGGGAAACCCTAGAGGGGCGCGGCCAAGGGAGAGGGGGAAAGAGGGTGGCTTGCCCCCCAAGCTGAGGCGCCCCTTTAGGGTTTCCCTCCCAAAACCCTAGCCGCATGGGCCTAGGTGGGAGGCGCGCCCAGCCCACTAGGGGCTGGCTCCTCTCCCACGCAGCCCAAGTGGCCCCAGGAGGGGTGGCCCCTCGGTGGACCTCCGAAACCCTTCCGGTGGCCCCGCCATAATACCGGTATGCCCCGAAACTTTCCGGTGTCCGTTTAACAACTTTCCATATATAAATCTTTACCTCCGGACCATTCCGAACTCCTCGTGACGTCCCGGATCTCATCCGGGACTCAACAACATTCGTAATCACATACAAGTCTTCCTAATAACCCTAGCGCCACCGAACCTTATGTGTAGACCCTACGGGTTCGGGAGACATGCGACATGACCGAGACGCTCTCGTGTCAATAACCAACAGCGGATCTGGATAACCATGTTGGCTCCCACATGCTCCTCGATGTTGTCATCGGATGAACCACGATGTCAAGGGTTCAAGCAACCCCGTATACTATTCCCTTTGTCGACGACGGTATGTTACTTGCCCGAGACTTCGATCGTCGGTATCCCAATACCTCGTTCAGTCTCGTTACCGGCAAGTCACTTTACTGCATCAGAATGCATGATCCCGTGACCGGACACTTGGTCACTTTGAGCTCATTATGATGATGCACTACCGAGTGGGCCCGGTGATACCTCTCCGTAATACGGAGTGACAAATCCTGTCTCGATCCGTGTGAACCCAATGTACACTTTCGGAGATACCGTAGTGCACCATTATAGTCACCCGGTTACGTTGTGACGTTTGGTACACCCAAAGCACTCCTACGGTATCCGAGAGTTACACGATCTCATGGTCTAAGGAAGAGATACTTGACATTGGAAAAGCTCTAGCAAAACGAACTACACGATCTTGTGCTATGCTTAGATTGGGTCTTGTCCATCACATCATTCTCCTAATGACGTGATCCCGTTATCAACGACATCCAATGTCCATAGTCGAGAAACCATGACTATCTATTGACCAACGAGCTAGTCAACTAGAGGCTTACTAGGGACGTATTGTAGTCTATGTATTCACACGTGTATTACGATTTCCGGATAATACAGTAATAGCATGAATAAAAGACAATTATCATGAACAAGGAAATATAATAATAATGCTTTTATTATTGCCTCTAGGGCATATTTCCAACAGGAGGGCGCAGCCTTGCCCCTTCCTCCAAGGAAGGGGTGCGGCCAAGAGGGGGGAGGAGTCCATCCTCCCCAAGGCACCTCGGAGGTGCCTTCCCCTTGAGGACTCTCCCTTTTCTTATATCTTGGCGCATGGGCCTCTTGGGGCTGGTGCCCTTGGCCCATATAGGCCAAGGCGCACCCCCTACAGCCCATGTGGCCCCCCGGGGCAGGTGGACCCCCCCGGTGGACCCCGGACCCCTTTCGGCACTCCCGGTACAATACCGATAACGTGCGAAACCTTTCTGGCGACCAAAATAGGACTTCGCATATATAAATCTTTACCTCCGGACCATTCCGGAACTCCTCGTGACATCCGGGATCTCATCCGGGACTCCGAACAACATACTGCATACTCATATTCATACAACCCTAGCGTCACCGAACCTTAAGTGTGTAGACCCTACGGGTTCGGGAGACATGCAGACATGACCGAGACGGCTCTCGGGCAATAACCAACAGAGGGATCTGGATACCCATGTTGGCTCCCACATGCTCCTCGATGATTTCATCGAATGAACCACGATGTCGAGGATTCAAGCAACCCCGTATACAATTCCCTTTGTCAATCGGTATTTTACTTGCTGAGATTCGATCGTCGGTATCCCAATACCTCGTTCAATCTCGTTACCGGCAAGTCACTTTACTCGTGCGTAATGCATGATCCCGTGACCAAACACTTGGTCACTTTGAGCTCATTATGATGATGCACTACCGAGTGGGCCCAGTGATACCTCTCCGTCATACGGAGTGACAAATCCAGTCTCGATCCGTGTCAACCCAATGTAGACACTTTCGGAGATACCTGTAATGCACCTTTATAGTCACCCGATTACGTTGTGACATTTGGTACACCCAAAGCACTCCTACGGTATCCGGGAGTTACACGATCTCATGGTCTAAGGAAGAGATACTTGACATTGGAAAAGCTCTAGCAAAACGAACTACACGGTCTTGTGCTATGCTTAAGATTGGGTCTTGTCCATCACATCTGTGATCCCGTTATCAACGACATCCAATGTCCATAGTCAGGAAACCATGACTATCTGTTGATCAACGAGCTAGTCAACTAGAGGCTCACTAGGGACATATTGTGGTCTATGTATTCACACGTGTATTACGATTTCCGGATAATACAATTATAGCATGAATAAAAGACAATTATCATGAACAAGGAAATATAATAATAATACTTTTATTATTGCCTCTAGGGCATATTTCCAACAAAAATCGTGGGGGTAGCTTCTCCTTCATTCCCGGAACTACTTTATTGAATGCTCGTATTAACATAGGCCGGAAATGTCGTACTCGGAAGACGAAAACCGCCCGGGGGAGTGCGACTGGTGCCACGACGACCGAGGTATGTGCGACAGGTTCGTTGAGCTGGACGAAGATCGGCGCTTCAGCATTAAGCCGGCCGCGCGTCCCCGTAGCACCGCCGTGGCATCCGTTCCGTCCATGCCATCTGGCTCCACTCCGACGACGGCGACCTCCGCAGCCGCTGCAACCAAGCTAGACCGGCGAGGCTGCTTGCGTCGTCATTGCCATGGCCAGCAACCACCCCAAGATGCCCCAGGCTGGCTCCGTCGGCACTGCTCCGACGAGTGCCACCCTCCTCCTATGCTGGAACTGCCCTCCTCCTAGTCCTATGGTTGCATCCCCGAGGAGCAGACGCTGAAGCTGGAACCAGCCACTTTTTTTATACAATCGACTAAACAAAAGCTGGAACCGCAGTTGGTTTTTGCTTCAACCAACAAGCGAGCTGGAACCACAACTGGTTTTTGCTGCAACTGCATCGCATTCTTGCTACAACCGGCGTTCTGGAAAGCTAGAACCGATGCGGCGAAAAGCTTCAACCAGCGGCAACAGATGCTGGAACCAACCACTACCACAACAAAAGGCTACATCCGGTATCGCACAAAGCTTCAACCCGCCTTGGAAAAAGCTTCAAACACTGAATGCCAATGCTAGGGGCTGGCTACTGCCAACAGGGAAAAAGCTTCAAGGTGTCGCAAAAAGCTTCAACCGTAGATAATAAAGATTCAACCGTAGCCGATTTTTGCTACCACCGGCAAAGTTTTTTCCTACATCCATCAAGGCGGAGCTGCGACCTCGCGACGGCGACGACAATTTGCTGCAACCACAATAGGAATTTGCTACTACCGCTGAAGGTTTTTGCTACGTCCATCTAGGCGGAGCTATGACCTCGCGACGGCGGCAAGAAGATTTTTGCTGCAACCGTAGTTGTTTTTTGCTACTACCGGTGAAGTTTTTGCTACATCCATTCAAACGGCGTTGATTAACTGGCGGCCGTCGTCGATGCAATCCCCTGCAGCCAGCATCAACGGCGAGGGCGACGGCGGAGCTACAACCATCGTCGTCGAGAGCTGCAGCCGCAGGTAGAGCTGTTGCATGGGTCGAGGCGACGACGAGGACGGCCGGGATGGTGGGGACCGGCAACGAGGACAGCCGGCGAGGGCAGGGACCGGCGATGAGGAAGCCCGGCGAGGGGTGGGGCCCGGCGACGAGGATGGCCACCGAAGGGAGCAGGAGGCGCCGCGCCGCGCTCCCCCGAGCGAGAGATGCGGATCTAGCCTGACCACGCGAGGAAGAAGCTGTTGGGGCGTTTTGTTTCTTTTTTTTTTTACCAGATCCAAAGGCTGCGCGGCTCACATCCAATGGCTGGGGCTCGACCGGCCGAACGATTCGGCCGGCGCACCGGCGCCTATTGGTGCCCTATGTATAAACGTTTGCATATGTATTATATTTTTAGAAAGAAAAACATACCTGGAACCAAAGCAAAATCAAACACCACATGGAAAGACAAAAACGTGCCTTGCGTGTTGGACATGGATCCCGAACGAACTCACAAACGCACACGTACCGGATAGATCGATATTAGGCACATATCAACGTAGGCCAAACTAAGGACGGAGACGGACTCCTACGTTTCCCTCTATCGATCCCACGATCTGCGCCTTCTACTTGCTGATCGATCTACACGCCTGCCAGCCGGCCACATGGAAGGGACCCATGGCGACGGCAATGGTGTGCGCTTCCCCTACGACGTGCTACTCGGCATCCTCCGCCGCCTCCCTGCCACGCCATCGCCAAGTCCCGGCGCGTCTGCCGTGCGTGGCGCACCCTCATCGACGCCCACAACCTCCTCCTCCTCCCGACGGTGTTCTTCGACGTGACCATCGGCGGCGCCCCCGCAGGCCGCATCGTGATGAGGCTGTTCGCCAAGGACGTGCCCAAGACGGCGGAGAACTTCCGCGCGCTCTGCACCGGTGAGAAGGGCGTCGGCAAGAGCGGCAAGCCGCTGCACTACAAGGGCAGCGCGTTCCACCGCGTGATCCCCGGCTTCATGTGCCAGGGCGGCGACATCACCAGGGCAACGGCCTCGGCGGCGAGTCCATCTCTGGGGGCACGTTCCCCGACGAGAAGTTCGTCTACAAACACATGCCCGGGATGATCTCTATGGCCAACGCGGGGCCCAACACCAACAGCTCCCACTTCTTCATCTCCACCGTGCCCTGCCCGTGGCTCGACGGCAAGCACGTCGTCTTCGGCGAGGTCATCGTGGGCATGGCCGTCGTCAGGAACATCGAGAAGGTGGGCTCCCGCAGCGGCACGTGCTCCAAGCCCGTTGTCATCGCCGACTGCGGCCAGCTCTAGCCCCTGTGCCCTCCCCTAGCCATTCATCGTCCTCCCATGTCACGTCGTTGATCTAAAATTAGTTGGCGTGAGCCGTGTCGTGTCTTCCCTCTGTCCGTCCGATGAGATCTCCGTCGTTGGTTTAGGGCTGCTGGATCTGTGTTCGACGGCCATGGTTATCTTCCATCATATTTTGCAAGCGGCTAAAACATTTTGTTATAATCAAAGCCACAAAGTTTCATAATTTTTTTTATTTCGATTGCTATTTTGTTTTATCACCACCAAGCCTTCTCAAGTATGTTTCTCAATTTGTGGTGTTGGGAGAAAATACGTTTTATGTTCCTAGTTCCTTGCACAAAAACTCACGCGTTGCGTTTGACGATGAGGTATATATGGTATCTCCACGGAGATGATTTTTTTGCCAATTCCAGCCCGTAGTGGTTGTTAATTGTTCTTGACATCATAAGCTGTTCGATGCGCTTGCAATTCCTGTTTATTTTTTGGAGCATGACTTTTGAAAAACGATGTGATTTTTTGGAGAGGGAAGGAATACCGTCCTCAGTTCAGTTAAATTTCTGCAGAGCTATTGAATGTCATTCTTGGAGCAAATTCGTATTATCTGACTACCATGCATGTTGACCTCCCTCCTACGGTTACAAATGTTGTGCGGCTGCCTCCTTCATCTGGACGTCCTCTTTATCGTTATTCTTGTGTCAGCTAGTGTCGCGGTGGTTGCTAGGAACTCCCATGGCGAGGTCATTACATTTTCTTGAGATTTTATTCCTATTTTCTTCCAGTGTGGAAGAAGCGGAGTTTCGTGCTTGCCTAGCAGGCCTCCACATCGAGGGATTGACAAAAAACTACCGCATCGAGCTCCTCCCTTGCCCTAGCCGTCGCCAGCCATGGCGGCTATGGATGCAAACTCCGGCGGCGATTCAGGCATACCTCCGGGCGGCAGCGCGGCGCAGCAGCCTTCTCAGTCCGAATCTAATCCTTCCGCTGGCGGCGCGCAGCAGAGGTTGGATTGGTCGGCGCCGGCGCGACCACCGTCGACGACAAGAAGCAGAGCTCAAGGTCGGCGGAAGCTTCCTCATTCTGCGGGCGGCGGCAGGTACGGCATAGTTTTTTGCATGGTTGTGAGATTCAGTAAATTAGGCTAGTTTTTTGCATGGTTAGATTCAGTTATGGTGACTGAGGGAGTCCTGGACTAGGGGGTGTCCGGATAGCCGAACTATCATCTTGGCGGACTCTGGACTATGAAGATACAAGATTGAAGATTTCGTCCCGTGTCCGGATAGGACTTTCCTTGTCGTGGTAGGCTTGCTTGGCGTTCCGGATATGAAGATATCCTCCCGATGTAACCGACTCTGTGTAACCCTAACCCTATTCGGTGTCTATATAAACCGAAGGGTTTTAGTCCGTAGGACGAACAACAATCATACCATAGGCTAGCTTCTAGGGTTTAGCCTCTCTGATCTCGTGGTAGATCTACTCTTGTACTACCCATATCATCAATATTAACCAAGCAGGAGTAGGGTTTTACCACCATCGAGAGGGCCCGAACCTGGATAAAAACATCGTGTCCCTTGTCTCCTGTTACCATCCACCTAGACGCACAGTTCGGGACCCCCTACCCGAGATCCGCCGGTTTTGACACCGACATTGGTGCTTTCATTGAGAGTTCCTCTGTGTCGTCACCTATAGGCCCGATGGCTCCTTCAATCATCGCGAACGACGCAGTCCGTGGTGAGAGTTTCTCCACGGACAGATCTTCGTATTCGGCGGCTTTGCTGCGGGCCAATTCGCTAGGCCATCCGGAGCAGATTGAAAGCTACGCCCCTGGCCATCGGTCGGATTTGGAAGCTTGAACTATACGGCCGATGTCCGCGGAGACTTGATCTTCGACGGATTCGAGCCACGCGGCCGGCGTGCCGCCTTTGTCTCGATGGGTACGATCTAGCTCTGCCGCCGAACAGTGCCCTGGAGGCCGCACCAGTGCCCGCTCCGACCCTTAATCCGGAGCCGGTTTCGCCGATCGAGGACGGTTGGTTGGACACCGCCTTGGGGGCTGAAATCTCTACGGCGATTGAGCCGAACACCATCCCTGTCGCTGCGGCTCGTGACTCCAGTGTGCGGACTCCGAACCTCCCGCGCCCCTGCCTGTCGAATCCGACTGGGCACCAGTTATGGAGTTCATCGCCGCGGACGTCTTTCAGCACTCGCCCTTTGGCGATATCCTGAACTCATTAAAGTCTCTCTCTTTGTCAGGGGAGCCCTAGCCGAACTACGGTCAGGAAGGTTGGGATTCGGACGACGAAGAAATTCAACGCCCACCCACCACCCACTTTGTAGCCACTTGCCGATGACTTAACAGACATGCTCGACTTCGACTCCGAAGACATCGACGGTATGGACGACGGTGCCGAAGACGATCAAGAGCCAGCGCCCACGGGGCACTGGAAGGCCACCTCGTCATATGACATATACATGGTGGACATCCCAAAAGATGGGAATGGCGATGGAACAGCGGAGGATGACCCTCCAAGAAACAACCCAAGCGCCAACGCCAGCGGGCGCCGCTCTAAATCCCGCCACAGCAAAAGGTGATTCCGCACGGAGATAATAACACCCCGGACGGTTAAAGACAACCCCCTCCAGCAGGATTCAGCGCAGGAGGAGGGAGAAGCCAGCCCTCATGATAGAGAGGCAGGCAAAGAGGTAGAGGACGATAATTATATGCCTCCCTCCGAAGATGAGGCAAGCCTCGACGACGACGAATTTGTCGTACCTGAGGATCCCGCCGAACAGGAGCGTTTCAAACGCAGGCTTGTGGCCACGGCAAGCAGCCTCAAGAAAAAGCAGCAGCAGCTTAGAGCTGACCAAGACTTGCTAGCTGACAGATGGACTGAAGTCCTTGCAGCCGAAGAGTACGAACTCGAACGCCCCTCCAAAAGCTACCCCAAACGCAGGCCGTTGCCTCGATCAGAGGAGGAAGCACCCGCGTCACCAGAGCACGACATGGCAGACCGGCCACCCCGTGGCCGCGACAGAGAAGCCTCTCGGCCCTCCGCTCAAGCCGCGCCCCGACGCCGCTCAAAAAGTACCAAGGCACGGGAGAACGCGCCGGACCTGCGAGATATACTGGAGGATAAGGCAAAGCAAACAAGATCGATCTACAGATCGCGTGGGCGCCCAACAACTCGGGATGATTACCGTCACACCGGATACAGCAATCCCGGCCGGGCGAACACGATGAGACAAAGCTCATATGAGCTACGCCGTGACATAGCCCAATACAGAGGCGCCAAGACACCCACTATGCTTCACAGATGAAGTAATGGATCATCAAATCCCGAGGGCTTCAAACCCGTAAACATCGAATCATACGATGGTACCACAGATCCTGCGGTCCGGATCGAGGACTATCTCCTCCATATCCACATGGCCCGCGGTGATGATCTACATGCCATCAAATACCTCCCACTCAAGCTTAAAGGACCAGCTCGGCATTGGCTCAACAGCTTGCCAGCAGAGTCAATCGGTTGTTGGGAGGACCTAGAAGCCGCATTCCTCGATAACTTCCAGGGCACATATGTGCGACCACCAGACGCCGATGACCTTAGCCATATAATTCAGCAGCCAGAAGAATCGGCCAGACAATTCTGGACGCGGTTCCTAACAAAGAAAAATCAGATTGTCGACTGTCCGGATGCAGAGGCGCTAGCAGCCTTCAAACACAACATCCGCGACGAGTGGCTAGCCCGACACCTAGGATAGGAAAAGCTGAAATCCATGGCAGCCCTCACCACACTTATGACCCGCTTTTGCGCGGGAGAGGACAGCTGGCTAGCTCGAAGCAACAACTTGGCCAAACACCCTGGTAGTTCGGATACCAAGGATAGCAATGGCAGGTCGCATCGCAACAAGAATAAACGCCGCATTAACGGTGACAACGCTGTAGATACGACAGTAAATGCCTGATTCAGAGGCTCTAAACCCGGTCAGCGGAAGAAGCCATTCAAAAGAAATACCCAGGGCCCGTCCAACTTGGACCGAATACTCGATCGCTTGTGCTAGATACATGGCGCCCCCGAAAAACCAGCCAACCACACCAACAGGGATTGTTGGGTGTTCAAGCAAGCAGGCAGGCTAAACGCCGAAAACAACAACAAGGGGCTGCTTAGCGATGACGAGGAAGAGCCCCGGCCGCCGAACAATAGAGGACAGAAGGGCTTTCCCACACAAGTGCGGACGGTGAACATGATATACGCAACCCACATACCCAAAAGGGAGCGGAAGCGTGCACTAAGGGACGTATATGCGATGGAGCCACGCCCCAGTTCAACCCATGGTCTTCCTGCCCGATCACCTTTGATCGAAGGACCACCCCACTAGCATCCGTCACGGCGGTTTCGCCGCATTGGTTCTTGACCCAATTATTGACGGATTTCACCTCACCAGAGTCCTGATGGACGGCGGCAGCAGCCTGAACCTGATTTATCCGGATACAGTGCGCAAAATGGGCATAGACCCGTCAAGAATCAAACCAACAAAGACGACCTTTAAAGGCGTCATTCCAGGTGTAGAGGCCAACTGTACAGGCTCCGTTACACTTGAAGTGGTCTTCGGATCCCCGGATAACTTCCGAAGTGAGGAGTTAATCTTCGACATAGTCCCGTTCCGCAGCGGCTATCATGCACTGCTCGGACGAACCGCATTTGCAAAGTTCAATGCGGTGCCGCACTACGCATATCTCAAGCTCAAGATGCCAGGCCCTCGAGGAGTGATTACGGTCAATGGAAACACCGAACGCTCTCTCCGAGCGGAGGAGCATACGGCGGCCCTAGCGGCGGAAGTACAAAGCAGCCTCTTGAGGCAATTCTCGAGTCCGGCTACTAAACGTCCGGACACCGTCAAGCGCGCCCAGAGTAACCTACAGCAAGACCGTCTGGCACGTCCCGAACACGCGTAGCAATGCGGCCCCAACCCCAGCCCTCGCGAAATTGCGAAGCCAGTACTACGCGTACATAACTAAGCTCTGGAGATACCATGGGCATAAGGGGAGGGGCACGACCACGGCACGCCCAGAATGCGGCTCAACCGCACCAGGGGCTCCCGATTGTGTCATTCTTTTTCTTTCTTCTTTTCTCTTACTTTCAGGACTCTGTTCTCCAGAAGCCCTGTCCGGCACTAGAATTGCCGAACTCACGATGCAACAGCCAGAAAGCTACGTCGAGTGTCCAGGTGGTCTCTATTACGAGCATTATACCTGTTTTACATACCATCCCGCAGCTTACCCCTGGAAGGGGGACATGTCAAAGTCCCGCACCTTGCTTATCGCCAAATTTGTATCGTTCTGCCTTTATTTGCAGTTTCTTTTGAATAAACAATATATAGCTTTTGCCTAATATTGCATTCTTTCCCATATATGTTCATCTATGACATGTTGCACCCGTACACTTTGGTACGGCCACCACACCAGGGGCTTATGTACCCTAAAAACATGGTGTGACAAGTCCGAACACTTTCACAAGTGCGGCACCCCGAACTTATAACATTATATGCATCGGCTCCGAATCATGTCTTGGGTCAATAGTTAGGTTTGTCCGGCTCCCATGTTTTGGTACCTTACGTTCCGTTATATCGGCTAAGGTAGGCCGGGAGAACCATCATGCGATTGTGCCCCGGTTGAGCCGGGTTGAGCACCTCAGTGGAGAAAGCTAAAACTGACCGTCATGATAGGGCGAGAGTTGGTCGCTGTTCGAGAGGTTTTTTCGGGTCCCTAAAGACTTATGCCGCTTAGAGCGAGGAGCCGGCATTGTCCGGCCAAAGGCGTGGATAGCGCCCCGAACTCGGTCTTCCGAATACTAGGGGCTTCGCCGAAATTTAAAATTATAGAATTCTATGGCTAAGTGAGAGTGTTCAAGCACTATAAGTCCGGTTGCCTTGTTCGTTGCGTTGAGCGCCTCCCTCGAAGGACCCAAAAATGGAAACAAGAGCGCTCAAGTTTATCCCGAACACCACAAAGACTTTCGTGGCATGGGGCTGAAGCCAACGACTTGCCATCTCCCAAATTTTGATAAACGGCCGCCTGAAGGTAATATTTTAAATTCACAAGCGTTGCTTAGCGCATATGAACAAGTTTTCAGCGTCGATAACAAATGCGAGTCTATTCAAAAATACATCTTTGGAGCATTCACCCGCTATAAAGGCGGGCACCCTTCAGACGCCCTCATAATACATTTCGGGCTTGCGATGCTCCTTGCCCGGTGGTGGTCCGTCCTTCACAAGCTTCTCACCGTCCAGCTTGCCCCCAAAGGCACCTTAGCATCGGGCAAGGCCCCACGGCACCTTCAATACGACGGAGTGCTTGATGACTTCGATCCACGGACAAAGGCCCACCGCCAAGACTAGCCCAAAGTAGCTCCTGTGCATGGCCTCATTTGGCCACAGCCGAGCTATAAGGCCCTTCATGGCCTGTTCGGCGACCTTGTGGAGCTCGACCAATTGCTTCAGCTTGGTCGCTCAGGGCACGGATGTCCGCCTCGATACCGAGACCGTAACACCTTCTCCGTCGCGCTTCCCTCTTCGCCCGGGTAAAACGCGGCGCCGGATACATCATGGGCAGATCTGCGGAGGCTCTGGAGAGCTCCGGATTCGGTAAGTAACAGATAATTGACTTTTACATTCTTGCTTTGCATAAAGAATGCCTCACCCGCCGCTATCTTCCTCATCGCCTCAATCTCCTGGAGGGCTTTTTGGGCTTCGACCTTAGCGGCTTTGGCACTCTCAAGAGCCAAGGCGAGCTCGGACTCTCGAGTCTTTGAGTCATGCTACCAACTATCGTGTTTTTTCACGAGAGCCTGGAGCTCTTGCTGCACCTCCGCCACCCGCGCCTCCTGCTCCTCTCGCTTGGTGCGCTCCGCGGGCGCTTTGATTTCGGCAGCGGACACCGCTTCCTTCAGGGTCGCCACCTCGTTCGTGGCCCTTGCAATACTCACGTTATTCCTGTCATTTTTTGCAACCAAATCATTTCTATAAGGTATTACTTTAATTAGGTATTACTTACCTTCCTTGTCCTCGAGCTGCTTCTTGGCAAGTCCGAGCTCGTTCTCGGACCGCTCGAGGCTCTGCTTCAATGCATTGACCTCCGCAGTCAGTGCGGCAGAGGTCAGCAGCATAGCCTGCATTCCCATGTTGACATATTTATGCTAGACTCCTGCATATATCTTTTTAGATCCTTAGTCCGGCTTTTCTTTCCGAACACCGAACTAAGCATCGAGAACTCTTGTCTATGCGGTAATATTTTTACATATTCTAAACTTACCTCAAAGCCTGTTAGAAGGCTGTTACAGGCTTCAGTCAGCCCGCTCTTGGCGGACTGAACTTTCTGGATCACCGCACTCATGATAGTGCGGTGCTCCTCGTCGATGGAGGCGCCGTTAAGATCCTCCAGCAAGCTATCCGGTGCCTCCGGTTGGACGGAGGTCATCGGCGTCGCATTCTTGCCCTTCTTACGAAGGGGCCGCTTGCCGGACTTCGAACCATCGAAGGTTCGATGCGAGTCCGGCACAGGGCCGGACTTAGAGCCCTCCGGGGTTTTGCCCCCTTTGCGCCCGGGGTCCGGGAGGTCGCCTTGCGGCGCCCCCAGGACCTCCTCCTCCTGGTTGGGCCCCTTTTGGGACTCCACCACGGTGTTGTCCGCGTCACGAGGGGAGGAGGTGGCCGGAAGTGAAGTGCTATTCACATCCGACGAATTCAGGGAGCCGCTCGACGAAGCGGCGAGCTCGTCCTTTGGCGGGCTACATGGTTATATTCGGCGTTAGAAGACACCATGCGACAAATAAAAATCATTAGTTATTCTGGAATCCGGACACTTACGATCTCGCCAGGGGCTTGGCCCTTGATGGCCACTCCTCCTCGTCGTTGTCGACGTTGGTGGAGAAGTCCGGAGGAAGGGTCCTTCCTTTCTTGGACCCTCCGGCCTCCCCAGTCGGGGCGGCCTTCCTTTTCTTCTCTTCCCCCGCTGGGGGAGGGGCTTCTTTTTCCTCCTCCTCGTTCTCAGGAGAGGATTACGCTTTAATCGACAAAGACTGGTGCCGGAGCTCCTTCGAGTTCCCGTGGCCTCCTTCTTGGCCTTCTTCTCCGTCACCACGTGAGGTGCGGAACCAGCAACCCGTCAAGCGGGCGTCAGCTGGGTCTTCGGCAAAAGGCGGACAGTTAATCTGTCCGGACGTCTCAACCGATCTGTCAAAGGTTAGGGAGTTTTAGATCCCGCATAGAGTCAAACTATGAAAAAAGATGAAATAACTTACCTCGCTGGCTTGACGCTGCGAGCTGAATCCACGATCTTCGGTAGCGGATGCGGGAGCTTCGGCGCCCTTGGACAGCACCTTCCAGGCATCTTCGTACGTAGTGTCGAAGAGCCGGCTCAAGGTCCGATCGTCGGATCAAACTCCCACAAATTGAAGGCCCGTTCTTTGGCATGGGAGAATCCGGCGGATGAGCATAACCTGGACTACGTTGACAAGCTTGAGCTTCTTGTCCACCAGGTTTCGGACACAGGTTTGGAGTCCGGTCAGCTCTTCCGAATCACCCCACGTCAGGCTCGTCTCTTTCCATGATGTGAGCCGTGTGGGGGAGCCAGATCTGAATTCGGGGGCCGCCGCCCATTTGGAGTCGCGCGGCTCGGTGATGTAGAACCACCCCGATTGCCACCCCTTTATGGTCTCCACGAAGGAGCCCTCAAGCCATGTAACGTTGGGCATCCTGCCCGCCATGGCGCCTCCGCACTCCGCCTGTCGGCCGCCCACTATCTTCGGCTTGACACTAAAGGTCTTCAACCATAAACCGAAGTGGGGCTGGATGCAGAGGAAAGCCTCGCACACGATGATGAACGTCGAGATATTGAGGATGAAGTTTGGGGCCAGATCATGGAAATCCAGGCCGTAGTAGAACATGAGCCCCCGGACAAATGGGTGAAGTGGAAAACCTAGTCCGCGGAGGAAGTCGGTGAGGAACACCACCCTCTCATGGGGCCTGGGGGTGGGGATGAGCTGCCCCTTGTTGGGGAGCCGACACGCGATGTCGCCGGACAAGTATCCGGCCTCCTGCAGCTTTGTGATGTGCCCCTCCGTGACGGAGGAGGCCATCCACTTGCCTCCCGCTCCGGACATAATTGGAGAAGGTTGAGGTGGGATGTGCGGACTTGGGCGCTGGAGCTCGAAAAGTCTTGTGAAATGGATGAGCAAAGGAGGAAGAAGGCGTAGGTGGAAAGGTGGATCCTTATCCCCTTATATGGACGGACGCAACTAAGCACCCCCACCAGCCTGGTAAAACTCGTTTGCCTCCCAAGCGCCGCAATCAATGGCACGGTTGGGTTACCCACATCCATATTGATGAGAATCCCGGAATAAGGGGGACACGATCTCTGCTTTGACAAGACGTGCCAAGGAAACCGCCTCGCTAAACGCGCTGAGGTGGTACAGTAAAAACGATTCGAACGAAGACTTGGTCGTGGCGTGATGGCACGCTGCGGAATACGTCAGCAGATTGATTTTGTGTAAATATTATTCTCTCTACGGTGTTATGTGGAAATTATTTTGCAGAGCCGGACACTGTCCTTGTGTTCAAAATCTTCTATGAAGTATTCGAGGAGGAACCCGCCTTGCAATGCCGAAGACAATATGCGCGCCGGACTTGTCGTCATTGAAGCCTGGTTCGTGGGCTCTTGAAGGAGTCTGGTCTAGGGGGTGTCCGGATAGCCGAACTATCATCTTTGGCCGGACTCCTGGACTTTGAAGATACAAGATTGAAGACTTCGTCCCGTGTCCGGATAGGACTTTCCTTGGCGTGGAAGGCAAGCTTGGCGATACGGATATGTAGATCTCCTACCGATGTAACCAACTCTGTGTAACCCTAACCCTATTCGGTGTCTATATAAACCGAAGGGTTTTAGTCCGTAGGACGAACAACAATCATACCATAGGCTAGCTTCTAGGGTTTAGCCTCTCTGATCTTGTGGTAGATCTACTCTTGTACTACCCATATCATCAATATTAATCAAGCAGTAGTAGGGTTTTACCTCCATCGAGAGGGCCCGAACCTGGGTAAAAACATCGTGTCCCTTGTCTCCTGTTACCATCCGCCTAGACGCACAGTTCAGGACCCCCTACCCGAGATCCGCCGATTTTGACACCGATAGTGACCTTGCAAATTGTTCGTATTGTGCATACTTTGTTGTGTAAGAAACTGAAAAAAGCAGTTTGACAGAAACTCAATATTGTGCCTAGTTAGGTTCAGTTATCCTGTTTTCGGTTAATAAAGGTATTTCATTTTTATAATTTTTAGAATTGATGACCCAAAGTGGTCAATTTGGTTCCATTTCAATGCCAGAGAATCTGTGGTTCGAAATTTATACCAGTCAGACATATCATATTTGACAATGCTTTCTCTTATTGGGAGTGAGGGCTTTGTCACGATGATTATATGTACTATGTATTTGATGAGGAGAAAGGATTAGAAGGTTTAGATAAAATATCTTTGTGAAGATGATGTGCAACAGATGTTGGCACACTCTCATAATGAAAAGTTTCTGAACATAAGAGTAGTGGGAGCTCTTGAGGAATGTAACGCAGATGAAAATCATGAAAACAGAGATAGTTATTTTGCTGAACATTGCATTAACACTCAACAAAGTTGCACTAAGTTGGTGGATATAAGCATGGATGTAAAGGAAGAGCTGAAAAAGCATGGTGCAGAGAGAGGCTGACCTTAACCATTTTGAAGGTGACACTGATGTGTCTGAATTTGTTTCTGATGATGAAGCTGCAAATTCAGGTTCAGATGGGAACAATGTGGATTTTCAGTCAGAGTATTCCTCTGAAGATGAAGCTGCAAAACAAGATACAACAGTGGTACAGAAACTGAAGGTAGTGAGAAAACCTGGTCCAACTAGTAGATCTCACCATGAGGTTGAGAAAATGGAGAAAGCAGATTGGTTCCTGAAGCAGATGAAAAATGTTTCCCTGGTGATTATGGCATCAGTTATGAAGAAGATGAGCCTGAAGGATCCTATAAACTACCAAGTGGTAGGAAGAGAAGGAATAAGAAGTTGAAAGACAGGGTATGGTATGATCACAAACTTCAAGGACCAGTAGAACAGTTCTGTAAGGGCTTGTGCTTCACAACTGTGTATGAGTTCAGAGATGCACTTAGGGATTTTCACATTAGGACTTTGAGAAATTTTCAATACCACAGAAATGCCCCAGATAGGATTATCGTTTGGTGCTCAGAGAGAGCCACCCAGGGATGTGATTTTTTATATATGTGCCTCTAAGTTAGCTAATGAAAAAACATTCTGCATCAAGAAGTGTGATATGTTGCACACTTGTGGAGCATGTGCAGAGTCCACAAAGATTACTACTAAGTGGATGTCAAGGTCAGTAGAGGCAGCATTGAGAGAAGACATTAGATCTCCTGTGGATGCATTAATTAAGAAGACCAAGAGTAAGTTTTCAGTGGATGTATCAAGAAGTGTGGCATATAGGGCAAGGAGGAAGGCTGTTGATGTAGTTCAAGGTGACCACAAGCAGCAGTACTTGAGGCTCAGGGATTATCTTCAAGCAGTTCTTGACACAAACCCAGGTAGCAGGTGTATAGTAACAACATTTGAAGATCCAGAGAACCCAGCACCTACTCCTAGATTCAAGTATATGTTCTATTGTTTAGCAGCTTCAAAGGAAGGTTTCCTTAATGGTTGCAGACCATTTATAGGTCTTGATGGATGCTTCATCAAGTTAACCACTGGGCAGCAAATTCTTGCAGCCACAGGAAGGGATGGAAACAACAATATTTATCCTATAGCTTTTGGTGTGGTTGACAAGGAAGATGGTGAAAGTTGGAATTGGTTTTTAACTCAATTGAGATGTTGCATTGGCAGTGGCAACAAATTTGGAACATACACTATCATGTCCTGATGCATAAAAGGTTGGGAAGAATTTCATTGAGCAATTTATGTTATTACTTTTTAATTATTTCATTTTTTCCAATTGTATTAATAATTTGTGAATGTGCAGGCTTGCTTAAGGAAATAAATGAGGTATTCTGATTCACCTCAAAGGTATTGTCTTAGGCACATATATGCAAATTTTCAATCTGCTTGGGATTTAGAGGCCAGGAACTAAAGAAGTGTATTGACAAGGCTAGCTACTCCTACACTAAACATGGGCATGAACTAGGCATGGCAGAGCTGAAAGCAGTCACGAGGATGCTTGGAAATGGCTCAAAAAAATTGAGGTCTCTACTTGGGCTAGGTTTGCCATGGATCATACTTGCAAAACAGATTTAGTTGTGAACAATCTAAGTGAAGTCTTCAACAAGATGATACTGGATGTCAGGGCCAAACCAATAAGGACAATGTTTGAAGGGATTAGGACCAAGCAAATGATCAAGAGGCAACAAACTAGGGAGAAGTTACAGATTAGCAGGTGGACAGTCACACCAACCTACTCAGAGATTTTAGAAGAGAACAAACAAGATGCCAAGTATTGTCGGTGTGAGCTGGTCCAACAATTTGGCAAGTTACTAGCAAAGAAAAACAGTATTGTGTGGACATGGAAGGGTATACATGTGACTGCAAGAGATGGAACATGACTGGTGTACCTTGCAGTCATGGCATATCTGTACTGACAAAGCAAAAGCTGCATCCTGAGGACTATGTCAATGAATTTTTCAAGAAGCCACTTTATTTGGAGACATACAAAGAAATTATATACCCTGTTCCTGGTCCAGAATTCTGGCCTCACACAAGCACTCCAGACATTGAACCTCCTGTGTTCAAAGAAAAGGCAGGCAGAAAACAGACTACAAGGAGGAAAGGAGAGTTTGAAGTTCCTGCCCCAAGAGACACCAGTAGGATGGGAACAATTACACTGTGGAAATTGTGGGTTGGAAGGACACAAGTATACAAGTTGCAATAAGACTCTTAGGCCTAAACTGCAAATGAGGAAAAACAAACACCAGGTAATTATCAAGCATCAGAGCAATGTTTCCTTTTACATAGTCTAATCTAAGTTAAGTTTGACCTTTAATGCAGGAAAACAGGACAGTCTATGCACCTGCTCCATCTGCTCCAGTACAAACTCCAAGAGCACCAACCCCTAGTGCAAGAGCACCATCTCCTGCTGCATCAGCACCAGCACCACATGCAAGAGCACCAGCTCCTGCTGCATCTGCACCAGCTCCTCCTACAATAGCTAAAAGGGGTAGGCCTGCAGGTGAAGGGAGAGGCAAGGGATTCACTACACCAAGATCTGTTGCTGCAACTTCAGATGTTTTGGTTGGTAACAAAAGGAAGAGGTTTGCAAGCAGTAGATTGAGGGGTTATTTCTATGCCAGTGGTAACTGACACTATAAAAAGGTAGAACTTCTCTCTTTGAACCTGTTTGAATTAGTTTAGAACATGTTTCACTTTGTTTTGAACCTGTCTGCTTTTCTGCATGAGTATGTCTGAATTTGTGTGAACCTGACCCAACCTGACTATACTTCTATCAAATTTGTGGTGTAACGTGGGCCTGATGGTGGGCTTCCGTGTTGGACCTAACTAACCCACCAAGCCTGCCACACTGTCTACATAAGAGAGGGAGTGGCCACCAGAAACCATCGATCCTCGCCTCTTTCCCCTTGACCAAAACCTAGCCGCCACTGATGGATCCACAGTTAGGAGAGGTAGTTGATGAACAAGACGAGGTTGCTAGGGCTGAAAGGAGGGCTGAAAGGAGGGCCAACCGTCGAGCACAGGCACAGAAGTGACGCCAGAGGATTGCTGCCATGATTATGGCGGAACGCAACTGTAATGACGTGAAGCGGTTCAAGGAGGTGTTCCTGAAGGAACCAACATCACAGATGAACTAATCATCTGGTGGGCCAGAGACAGGGCATCTTTCCATCGATTCCAAGCAACAAGGAAGAGATGGACTCAGATCCTGGCTGCAGCAGAAGCAAGACATGATTGAGATTAGTTCAACATGGTAGTTTCTGACTAAATTCTGGTGTTTCTGAATCAGCTTGTCTTGTGCTCAATATTGCCCTGAATCTTGTTCTTAGTCTTGCTTTGAATCTTGTCTTGTTCTGAACTTTCTGAACTTTATGATTGCAGTGAAGGATGCAGTCAGGAGATGCACCAACCGTGATGAAGACGATGCAATGTGGCTGCATGAATCTATGTTAAAGACTATGCTTATTTTCTGAACTATCTATGTTTGGGTTGTTGGAAAATTTATGATAAAGACTATGCTTATTTTCTAAGAAATGTATCCATGGCACATTATTTTTAAGTCTGAACTTATGCCTGAATCCATCTATCTGCATTTATCTGAATGTTTCTATACTTGGGTTTGCTGAAATGTGATTTTTTGGTCACTCTAATTTTTGAAATACTTTGACTATCAACTACTCCACTGTTTGAGCACACAAGTTCCAAGTTGCTGGGTTTCAACAAAGACTTTAATTGCAACACAACTACCACCATTTCTCTGCTCCAACATTTAAGTAGCCCAACAACTCACTCTATCTCTGCTCACTCTACCTCTCTCTCGAAAACCTCACTCCACCTACATCCATGGCTGGTTCTTCCTCTACGCCAGACCCATGGCTGAACCCCTTCCCCACCGGAAAGGGCTGGGTTGCCATGCTTTTTGGGTTGGCTCGCGGCGACGAAGACCTCTTCCTCGACTACATGAAGATTGCCATGAGATACAGCAGTGCACAAGGGCTCGTGGATGCATCAGAAGAGGTGAGGAAGAAGGCGACGACTGAGGAGAAGCAGCGCATGGACCAACGCTATGCAACCCCAGGTAAGGATATCATGCCCATCGACATGTTGCTGTGGGCAATGAAGGAGGCGGACTCCGGCGATGCTGGGCAGAGGGAACGGTGGGCAGCCCACCGCTATATCCCTCCAGCACAAGCTACAACTCCAACTACTATGGGCAACGACGACGAGGACCTGCAGATCATCGCCCCACCAGCACTGCTGGCTCGCCGACGTCCTCCTCCCATCATCGTCATCGATGGAGACGAAGAGGAGGTGCCAGAGCTGCCACCTACCACTCAAGTCAAGCAAGAGGTGCGATCGCTGTGTCGCATAGCGATAGGGTTTCAACAATCTGAAACCGTAAGTTTCAGATTCATTCTGACGATTATCGCCAGATCTATGTTAGATTCAGTTCTGTCAGTTTATCAGGGTGTTTGCAATCTCAGTGAGATTCAGTTCTGTCCGTTTAAGTGTCTTTGAACAATTTCAGTGTCCATGTTCTATCTATGTAAGACTAAATGCTATCTATGGGAGACTAAATGTCGTCCAAACTTCTCTGAATTTGTCTGAACCTGTGATGAAGCAATTTATGAAGTAAACAGATCTTAGCAAGAACTTATGATACAACACACACAAATAAACTACATCAGACTTAGATAATTTAGTTCTTAACTTAACTTAGCACCAGTTCTCAGCATCAGGATAATATTTGGGCAGTACAGATCGTGGCAAACACCACCCCACACCAACCAAAATGATCTGAACCCATTACAGTTCTTAGGTAGTTCAAAGGTAGTTCATATGTAGATCAGGCATATTTGCATCGACCGATCATTCCTAGGCCAATTATATATATAGGACTCATATATACTTACCATCCGTAGCTGCCACTTCACTCCTCCATCACAACTTCCTTTATCTTGTCCAGCTTTTCCTTGCACCCATGACCAACCTTAAGGAGCTCAGCAATGACATTCTCCAGCTTCTTCTTCTCTTCTTTAAGGAGATCTTTCTCCACCTCTAGCTCCTTCATGGCCTTCCTTGTGTTTTGGATTATATCAGCTTGACTCTGAAGGATGCACCTTTGTTCTTTCTTGAGCTTAAGCTTCTCCATTTGAAGCTCAATCTTTGCCTGCTCCTCAAGTTGCTTCTTCTTCTCCTTCAGTTCATTGATTGCCTGGCTTGTGCAATCCATGTCATGAGATTTGATTCCATCCTGATAATCAAACAACTTGGACACATCATCCACCAGCTGGCTATACTGATTGGCCAGAGAATCAAGCTCCTTCTGCAGTTTTGCAACCTCTATCCCATGAGCCTCATTATCCTGGGCTCTACCAAGGTTCTGCTCATGATACATATCCCAGAGCTTGCTTAAGCACCTTTGCAGAATTACAGGCCAGGGGGCATCTACCCACTCCAGAACACCACAGTTCACACCATCCTGAAAATCAATTTAAATTTACAGTGAACAAGCAAATTCAGAATAACAAATCATAAACAATAATGATATAAGCTACACTAGCTAGTTAGTTCTATACTAAAAATACAATACATCAATATGTTTCATATGTTTCCAGTGCTCTTTACTACAAGTACAGTATTCAGACATACCAATGTTTTCAGACTTAAGGAAAATTCAGAAAAACAGCAACTAAACAGTCTGTTTCCACTACATAGCAGAAATTCAAGCTACTCAAATCCACACCAACTTGGTCCATTACCTCAGTAGCACATCCTATGAATCTCCTGCCAGTGTCAGTGCCTTCAAATGCCACAAACTTGCCCGCCCTCTGCCTGTGCAGGATGCACCTTCTGTCAGATTCAGTCACAAGCCCACAGAAACTAGGGTCTATCACAGTGTCAGGAGTTTGCTGCAAAAGCAAAAGCATATCTATATCAAGAACAACTCACATATATCAACTTAAATGGAAAAATCTCAAATATCTTCAAATTCTAACCCTAACCCTAACCCTATAACAGAACAGACAGGAGAGGGAGAGGATAGCCTGAGCTGACTTACAAAGTACTCCATCTGCATGCTGCTGAACTCGCTCATGTACTCGTCATCGTCGTCCGACGTCTCGTTGCTGTTCGGCCACGACGGCATGGTCGCGGCGTCGCCGGAGCGCGAGAAGAAGAAACAGAAGCAGAGGAGAGCAAAGAGGAGTGGAGTGAGCTCGGGGGAGAGTGAGAGAGCTGGTGGGGACGAGCGGCCCGGCCGGCCAGGTTATGACATGGTCCGACCAGGTGCGGCCGACGAGCGGCTCTAACGGCCCCGCGCGCGCGCAGTTAGCCGTTAGGCGGGCCGCCCACCTGGCAAGTGGGCCGCTATCGTCAGAATCGCTGTTAAAACGGTCAAAACGACCATTAAGTCAACCTGGTAGTTTTTAGTCACGTTTTTACGTTTTTTTGGTAGTTTTTTGCCACTTTTAAAAAAGTAGTAGTTCTGTGGGACACGAACCCCTAAAGTGGTAGTTTTTTGTTAATCACTCCTCCACATCGGTAACAATCTCCACCGACCTATTATTTTGGAGACTGTTATGTCTTTGTATACTCCTTTCCTTGCAAGTGATTGCCTAGACAGGTCTGCATTCAGCCGTTCATCGATCTAAAGAAAGAAACGCTGGGGTTGACAAAGCTTTTTCTTGATCAAGATCAAAAAGCAAGCAAGCTTGGTGGTGCAAGAGATCGCCAAGTTTAGTTTCGATGTCCAATGGTTTTCTAGTGAGTAGCGTTCCACCCTTTGTTCGTTGTGAGTGTTTGTGATAAACTGTTGTAAGAATATTTTAAAAATTATTCAATCAAATAATCCACGGGCCATGCTGATCAATATACATACGAGAAGAAAAATATGAAATGTTATATGATGAAGCTGGCGAGGCGAAAGTCCCTTTCTACACCCGAGCTCAAATGAGCTCGGGATGAACAGTAACTCAATAAACATTTAAAAATGTTCAAAAACTTTGAATTCTTTTTTATGGCAAACTTTCGCAAATGTTCTAAGAGCTTGTAAAATTTTATCATGAAATCGCATTTGTGAAAGTCATGAGAAAAAAACAAAATCAATACTCCAAAATGCATTTGAAAGTAGCATTTTCGGAGTATTGATTTGTTTTTGCCACGATTTCCACAAATGTGATTTCATGATGACACTTTGCAAGCTCTTAGAACATTTGTCAAAATTTGCCAAAAAAAATATAAATTTTCTTCAACATTCTTAAATAAAATATAGAAAGACAAAAGCAAAATCAACGTGCGTTGCGTTGCGTGTTGAACATGGAATTCGAACCAACACACGCACGTACACGTACCGGACAGATCGATATTACGCACAGCTCAACTATGGACGGAGACGGACTACTTCGTTTCCCTCTATCGATCTCAACATCCGCTCCTTCTCCGAGCTGATCGATCTGCACGCCTGCCGGCCGCCCACATGGAGGGCACCGTCGGCGATGGCAATGGCGTGTGCTTCCCCTACGACGTGCTACTCAACATACTCTGCCGCCTCCCCCGCCGCGCCGTCGCCAAGTCCCGGTGCGTCTGCCGTGTGTGGCGCGCCCTCCTCGATGCCCACAAGCCCCTCCCTCCAATGGTGTTCTTCGACATGACCATCGGCGGCGCCCCCGCAGGCCGCATCGTGATGGAGCTCTTCGCCAAGGACGTGCCCAAGACGGCGGAGAACTTCCGCGCTCTCTGCACCGGCGAGAAGGGCGTCGGCAGGAGCGGCAAGCCGCTGCACTACAAGGGCACATCGTTCCACCGTGTCACCCCCCACTTCGTGATCCAGGGCGGGGACTTCACCAGGGGCAACGGCACCGGTGGCGAGTCCATCTACGGCGGCAAGTTCCCCGACGAGAATTTCATCCGCAAGCACATCAAGCCCGGGATGGTCTCCATGGCCAACGCGGGGCCCGACACCAACGGCTCCCAGTTCTTCATCTGCCTCGTCCCCTGCCCATGGCTCGACGGCAAGCACGTAGTCTTCGGCGAGGTCGTCGAGGGCATGGACGTCCTCAGCAACATCGAAAAGATGGCCTCCCGCGACGGCAGCTGCACCATGCCCGTCGTCATCGCCGACTGCGGCTAGCTCCTCGCAGACATTTGACAGCAGTTCGTCGTCCTTCGGTGTCGCCTCTCGCCTCGTCGATCTATTAAATAACAAGTTGGCGTGAGTCGTGTCGGGTCTTTACATTGTCTGTCCAATGAGATCTCTAGGGTTCTAGGTGAACTCTTTTACCTGCTGGATCCATTGTCTGTGCAAAATGAGATCTCTAGGGTTATCTTCCATCAAATTTTGCAAAGGACTAAAACATTTAAATTGTCATAGTCAAAGCCACAAAGTTTCAATTTCCTTTTTGTATTTTGTTTGTTATTTTTATTATTTTTCTGTTCATGGTGGAAGCGGGTGTAGGAAATATATGCGCGGTGCTCCTCACTATCTCTGGCAACAGTTTTTAATAACAAAACATCAAGTGGTAAATTAATATCCACATTTGCAAAATAATTATACTACTAACAACTCCCACAGGAATATAGCCTTGAATAATCAATACTAGTTTGCATTGCAAAAAAAAAAAGAACATGTAGTTGCATGGATGAAAATGGCATCCAAGCCTGCATCAAGTCATCAACTCATCATCCTCCTGTGTATCTGCAGGTCGATTGTGGTCATTGTCATGTTTCTTTACCTATACTTGCTGTTAAAAGCACGCTGAGAAAATGTGCCTTCTGCTGTTGGTCTCTTGATCCTTGCTACTGCACACAAGAAAAATGGAAGCATCGATGGTTAGGGGAGCTACAAAATAGTAACCGGGCTTCAATGTGGGCAACTCGAACGATTACAAAAACAAAAACAAGAAAAGATTTCTGTAGAAGTGATCCATATAGCAGCAGTACCTGGCTTTTGCTTGTACTCTCAATCGCCATCCGTTCATTCATCCATATCCATCAATCCAGAAGAAAGCTAGCTGCTGGTGGCAGCCATGGCCGTGGGCGTGGTGTTCTTCTTCTACCCCGTGGTTCTAGCAGCGGCAGCGCTGCGCTCGTTGAGCACACGTTCGCGTAAGCTCTCCTGGTTTGCAATGAGATATCCATGGCTGGTTTAGGCGGGTTTTAGGTGACTCTTTAGGCTGCTGGGTCTCTGTTGGTCGGCCATGGTTATTTTCCATCAAATTTGGCAAGCTAAGGCGTCTCGTATAATCAAAGCCACAAAGTTTCATAATGTTTTGATTTTGTTTGCTCTTCTTTTTGTCCATCACCCAAGCCTTCTTAGGTGCGTTTTATGCTCTGGTGCCTTGCATTTCTGGTCTTTACATTTTCTCTCCAATGAGAATTCTAGGGTTCTAGGTGGACTCTTTAGGCTCACGCCTTGTCTATTCCGCCAAAGGGCCAACAGAAAAGTTTTGCTTTCTC
The DNA here is from genome assembly GCA_021605145.1 of Aegilops bicornis. Taxonomy (NCBI): domain Eukaryota; kingdom Viridiplantae; phylum Streptophyta; class Magnoliopsida; order Poales; family Poaceae; genus Aegilops; species Aegilops bicornis. The sequence goes on from CM038674.1 coordinate 689,915,743, forward strand.
CGTGACGACCACAACATGCATCTAATCTTCCAAGGTGGTGTTATACTGTTATATATAGTCCTTAATTATCAGATCAACTCATCATGAATAGTCAATGTACGTAGTATAATCTGGAAATACTGTAACTTGGGACATATTATGAGAGAGACGAATGACTGACGAATGGACAAAAGAAGAACACAATTAATCAATCTGGAAGAAGGACAACTCTAAGCTCGAGTCTCATTTTGGTATGACAAGTAACTTTCAGATGCAATATCACAGAACCAAGAGTAATCACATCACCTCATACACAGAACAAGAGCACCTCCAACTTCTTCCTCACAGCTCCAACAATTCTCCGCCGGAAAATGGTCATGAGCGACGATGATAACCAACACAGAATCGGGTCAAGACGACACAGAATCTTATCCGTCAAACTGCCTAAGGTCCCACGACACGGCACCATCACCATTCCAGCCAAAAAAAGGTTTTGCACTTGTAGCACAAATCGGAAGCGACCAAGTGGGACTAGAACTACCATCCGTCAACCGTTTTGCAGAGGAGGTCAGCCAGCAGCAGAGATAGAGAGCGATGGACTACAACTAGTAACGCCAAGCTGGCCGCGCTTGAGCTGCTGGCTGACCTCCTCTGCTGCTGGCTGACCTCCTCCTGCAGCTGGGTGCCCTTGAGCTGCTGCTGGCTGACCTCCTCTGCAACTGATTGAGCTCCTCCTGCAGCTGGATGCACTCGAGCTGCATCTGCAGCTGGTCGAGCTCGAGCTGCTCCTGCAGCTGGGCGCGCTCGAGCTGCATCTGCAGCTGGGCGCACTCGAGCTGCATCTGCAGCTGGTCGCGCTCGAGCTGCTCCTGCAGCTGGGCGCCCTCGAGCTGCGTCTGCAGCTGGGTGCGCTTGAGCTGGGCGCCCTCGAGCTGCTCCTGCAGCTCCTGCAGCCGGGCGCACTCGAGCTGCTCCTGCAGCTGGGCGCCCTCGAGCTGCTCCTGCAGCTGGGCGCGCTTGAGCTGCATCTGCAGCTGGGCGCGCTCGAGCAGCTCCTGCAACTGGGCGTGCTGGAGCTGCATCTGCAGCTGGGCGCCCTCGAGCTGCTCCTGCACCTGGGCGTGCTCGAGCTGTTGGGCGCGCTTGAGGTGCAGCTGCAGCTGGGCGCGCTTGAGGTGCTCCTGCTGCTGGGCGCGCTTGAGCTTCACCTTGGCGATGTGGCTCCAGGTCTTGCAGACGAGAGAGGCGCAGAGGAGGCTTGCCGGGTCGTCGGGCGGGAGGCGGCGGAGGATCTCTTCGATGAGATCGTCCGGGAGCGCCGGCGGCGGTGCTGCTGCCATGGTGGCCGCTGGCTGTACAGCATAAATGAAACCAAGTTAATTATGTTTATTCTAGCTGTACAACATAAAAGAAACAAAAAACCATAAAGGTTGTAAGACTGGAAACCAAGGTTGTGCTCCAAAATGCATGTAAAAATCAGTTCAAGGACCCAATTCATCAAAAAATAAAATACTACTAGTAAACACAGGCAGTGGTGAAGGTGAGCATCCCATGGTAAAAGGTAGTTAGTCAAATTTCATGGCCAATTGCAAGCAAATCAATCAGCTTTCAGTACTATAGTGGAAATATGGGGGCAGGCTCAGCCTTGAGTTGTCTAGGTTTGAATTATTACTTTTTAGGGACTGGCTCTCAATTCTTTTTGATGAACTCTGTGCTTTTGGAAAAGAGCAAGCAATTCAAATTAAAACATGCATAGAGGTTGAAAAAAAACCGTGGCAGGACAGCAACAAGAGAAATGCAGCAGCAAACACAAACCTTCTTGTTTTGGTACCTTCCACCACCATCACCAGCATAACCATTAGGTCCATAGTTCACAGCATCATTATATGGCACCTGTGGAATCATATATCGAGCAGGAACAGCAGCAGGGTAACTAGGGAAACCAAGGCCTGGATATTTTCAAGTGAAGCAAATGAGTAAGAGAAAATGGTGATGATGTATCTGAAGGGTGAATCCATTTATAAATATCATGAATGCAAAGATAACGTCTAGCTGCACATGTCAATATATCCCAGCATTCTCAGTTGTGCATGATAAATGCACAACACGTATTCCTCAAGCAAGAAAGGTACTATGAAAAGGCACCCAATTCAAGCAAGCATGAAGCAGAGTGGTGACATTATAACTAAAAAGTGGTGAAAATTCTAGGATTTACCTGCATATGGAAATGGGGAACTCAAATTAGGTGGGTAGTGAACATCCTCGGATAACTTGCTTAATATCAAATATATGGCTCTCATCTGACTGCTTAAGGATCCTGTGATAGTAACAAGCATATCATGCAAATCAACAGAGTTGTTGTCCTCTGGTGAAATCTTGATTCCAGCATGTGAATCTTCAATGAATGACCTGAAGAGAGAGGGAACACCAACCCTCAACATTCCAGGCAACAGAAACTAAAATAAAGCAAATACAAGAACAACGACGAAGCATGTGATAAAAGTTCAATCAGACCAAGCACATGAGTATTATCAGGAGAAGGACCATACAGTTCCTAGTATTGTGTGTCAGTTCAGACATACTTCATCAGTTTACTCAATAATAACATCACAACAACATTGGAAATTACTCCCCCCGTTTCTAAATGTAAGCCCTTTTAGAGATTTCAATATGGACTACATACGGATGTATATATACATATTTTATTGTGTAGATTCACTCATTTTGCTCCGTATGTAGTCCATATTAAAATCTCTAAAAGGTCTTATATTTAGGAACGGAGGGAGTAAGTATTATAGTGGGGGGCAAGACTTAAAGATAGTATCAGAGATTAGACCAAGTTTATTGATTAGGCATACTTGATTGTTGCTCCTCCTTTACCAATAATTCCACCACAAGAGCTGTTAGGAACTAGAAGTTTAAATTCAGGCCTAGCTTCAGCTTCATTGGATTCTCCCCCCTGGAAAATAATAGGAGCATATCAGTTATCAAACACTGGCAACAAGGTCCTACAGACATGACCATCTGCGTAACAAATAGATTTACCTCTGATAAGAGTCTCTCAAGAACCAACTGCATGGCCTTAACTACTTCGTCAAACAGTCCAGAAACCATGATGATTCTGTCATTTGTGCCAGGGAGAAACTCATGGCTGCATGAGAATTGAATGTGAGCCCCAGACAGAGATTGGAAGTCATTAATAGTTGAGCCACCCTTGCCAAAAATACATCCTGCTGCTGTGTTAGACACCAGAAACCTCAAATGAGTTGACTTCTCCTTGTCTTCTGACGAGAAAAGTCAATTTCAGATTCAGAATTATATGCAGGAAAGTGAATAGCATAATAGCAATAGCGATAACCATGCTATTACGAGTTCAATCATAAATTCCAATGCAAGGAACAAAAGCAACCCATGATGCGCAACAAATAAAATAGGAATTTCATAGGTTAATGATGTGATTGCACCTAACGTCCAAAGAACACACATGTAATTTATAGGAGTTTCAGCACAAAACGTATTTTTCATAACTTTACTGAAGTCAAGAAACAGAAGCAAGCAATGATGCACAACAAATAACATATCAATTGTATACGTTAATGATGTGGTTGCACCTAGCGTCCAAAGAACCCGCGTGTACTTTCTGTACAAAACGACATTTTCCATGTTGTAGGTCACCAACAACAGTTCAATAGTTCAGCGTGGAAGGATTGGATCAAATTTCACTACAAAAAGTAAAGGCATGTTTGCATTTTCTTTTACAAAACTATCCAAAATTTCTATTATACTCTCATCAAAATGACCTTTTCCTGCAACTGTCTGTCCCTCCAAAACAGCTCTTGCCTTATCAATAGAGATCCGGCTCACAGGAACTGGCCTACCCATTCCAGTATGGAAAATTGGTTGCACCGCACCAGCAGCACTATAAACATCTATTATGCAACAAAGTGACAGCTTTCAAGAAACAATTGCTAAGAAAAAACGAAAATGTACTAGAAGTTCTCGCATAGAAAACATGTACGGCCATCAATTAGGTGGACAATAATTGGTGAGTATAGAATAATGTTAAGTCAGTGTATATTACTATGGGTAGAAATGCTCAACAGCTGAACACATCCAAATAGATGTTCAGTTGTAAGTATAAGTAATAGCCAGGCAACCGCGGAAAATCTGGCTAGTTCAACAAATATTATATTGTGACGCCTTGTTGTTAATGGAATGTGACATAATATTCAAGGGTACATGGGATGAAGAGATCCTAAATTACTCGGAGCCATACATATGGCATCATGAACAAAAATAAGTGACACCAAAGCACTTTGAGCGTTCAGATAGAAAGTAAACAGGAGGTGTTAGACTTGCTACCTTGTAAAGTTGCTGTTGCCTTGTGGATTGAGTCCTTGCCCAGTAAGGCTGCTTTTCCTGATCCAGTTTGGGACACTGACGGCATGGCTCCACCTAAATTTGATAAGATGGAAAACTGAATGAGTAATGCACAGCCTGAAGAAAGAAAATACAGTTGGTACAATTACCAAACCTAGGCGCTTTCTGGCTATTGATTGTTGCAACATTCAGTCTTGCCTCAACCTACATATTACAGAGAAAAAAGGTGAAAGCAAGTCTTACCTCTAAATGGGGTGTCCATTTCACTCGATTCGCCCTCGGCATCAGGTACATTGTCATCGATCGGTTGGTCTGAAACACAAAAAACGGGTCATCCCAGCAGGTACGTACGACACATGCAGAGACGAACAATGCAACAGTTTTGCTAGAGCAAACCCATGAGTAACAACAGGCCAGCACCATTTCCATTCATTCAAATCAAACGTGGAGACTAATAGAGGAGATGAAGGGGGAGGAGCAGCGCGGTACCTTGGACGAGGAGGTCGGCCATGGCCATGGCCATGGACTGGGCGCGGCATCCGTCGGCGCCGCCCCGGCCTAGGGTTTCGGAATCGGATCGCGGAGGCAGGAGAGGGGCCAGTGAGTCAGTAAGGCGCACCATTTCTGCGACGGAACGAAATAGTCCACGTCGGAGAACGGAGCCGTACCTTTGACGAGCGCGTCCTCGGATGAAGCGGCGGCGCGCGCCGGCGGCAGGGGAGGACCAAGAGGCGGGGCCGCGGCGGGCGGCGGCGTCGCGCGGGGCTCGGGGGCAGGGATCCGGACGCGGTGGCCGTCGGGCTGGGCCCAGACCCGCCTCCTCGGGCTCCCCGGCATCGCGGAGTCGCGCAACCTCGGCGGGCGGCGGGCGGCGGGCGGCGGGCGGCGCGACGGGTGAAGAGATTTTTTGAGCGTGGGGGAGGGAGAAGAGAGGTTGGGGACGGAACTCTCTCGGCCCTCTCCCCTTTCTCCTCGCGGCGGGCCCGAGGGACGTGGGCCGGCCCTACCGGCTCGCGGGATGTCCGGCCTGGGCCTGGCTTGCAGGCCGCCGCTGGAGGGGACGAGAAGACCTCCATTCAAACATGAGAAAAGCTTCTGGGCCCGTCCAAGATGGGATGGGAGAAAAAAAGCGAAAAAAATCTGGATTGTGCATATATATTGATGGAAATCCGTCCAGATATATACTCGCTCCGTTGTTCTCAAAAAAAAAGATATATACTCGCTCCGTTAAAAAAAATGCATAAAGTTATAGGCTTGTTCTAAGTCAAACTTATTTTACGTTTCACCAAATCTACCAGAAAAATAGACACAACTGCTAAATTAGTTTCATTAGTAGATTCGTCATAAAAATATATATATAGTTATATAATACTCCTTCCGTCCCAAAATTAGTGACTCAACTTTATACTAATTTTAGTACAAAACTAGTGTAAAGCTGAGTCGTTTATTTTGGGACAGAGGGGTTATATATTTGGTGATGTGGATGCTAGTAATTATTATTTTTTGTATAAATGAGAAGAGACCAGATGGGGGCGAGAAGAGTAGATATAAATCTTTCGATAGGAAGCAATTACAATCACAACGAACGAAAACATATATACTCCCTCCCTTTCAGTTTATATAGGTCCCTCATTTCGTTAATTTTACAATTGTAAATAGATTTGGATATCACAAAATTTATACCATTGGGAAAATAGAGCATTCGAAGTTTTTAATGGCATGTTTATATAATAAATATAGAACTTTCATTATGTTGGTCAAATTGTCGATCTAGGGATACCCACTGCAGGCCTTACAAACAAACCGGAAAGGAGGTACTACTCTCCAAGTACACAGGCAGATGCAGCCACAAGAGGAGCAAACAACAAGGCTCTATCTATATACAACTAATGGGATTGGTTCTAGGGTATGACAACAGCTCCATATTAGACACCACTACACCCACGGAACAGGGTCACGCACAACAGATCCGCGGAGCCGCGCTTCCGCCTCCAGGCAAGGAACCATTGCGCTACGATACGGCGAGCCGCCACCTATGATGAGATTACATGAGAGGTGGAGTCCGCAGAGTCCTTGAGAGGATGATGCTCGTGCGTGCAGACTCTCGGAGGTTGACCTTTCATCCACAGGTTCCTGAGCTCGCCCCGCTTTTTACCGAGTGATATGAAAGTTCCTGCGGTGGACACGGTGGTTTTGTTCAAGGCATGGGCTCAACAATCTCATGATATGAAATTTATTGATGGACACAAAGGCGGGATTTCCTCCTTACCAAGCGTGAAGGGCACGATGTAAAGAAGAGCCGGTTGCCCGTGCCCATCCATGAGATTCAAGGCAACGTAGGTGATCAGAAGACCTAAATAAAGAAGGCAAAGATACACTATGTCAGCACCTCGGGTGAAAAATATCAATTAGAACTGTCTGTATGAACATATAGGATATCAACAATATTCATGTCTTCCGAAACGCTTCAGCAAGGGGGGCATTACTTCATTTATTCAATGAAAAGAGACATCCGTAGCAAGAAAAACATTGAAAAGCAACCATGAGATCTGAATCGCCTTGAGATGCTTTTGTTTGAAAGTTGTTTGTATCACATGATTCCGTATAATATAGCACATGCTAATTAAGAAAGCCAACAAACTGTGCTTACAAAAGTACAGAAATGCAAAGTTGATATGGAAGTGGGCGATGTCTTACCAGAACCATACGCAACCATTGACCATAGAAAGTAACCAGATTGTAAGGTCTTCCTGGCAGCCCAATCGTACCTAAAGATAGGGAAATGTAAATATTACGTATGTGGAGAGAGATCAACTCCAGAGAGATCAACTCCTTCCAAGCATAATGTAAGTTCAAGGCAATTGGCATGCAGTAACACAGCTAATTATCCAGCAGATGGAATGGAATAATATGCATGATGACAGTTGTTCTGCAGCCTCTAACTATGAAATCTACCCTTCCAAAATATATACAAATGACAAGCCAGGAACCCAAATTTAGCGCACTAACCTTAGCGCAAAAGCAACCAGTAGTCCTGGAAGAAGGATATCACCAAAGCCTATGATGCTGTATCCACCCCATGGATCAAACATGCGTGGGATCTTTAACAGCATGGGCACACCATCTTCGTCAGTATTATCACCACGTGCAACCTGCAGGCAGATCACAAGCATAACTAGCATGTCTGCGGAGCAGAAAAAACATAATATCATAATAGTCATTTGTACATACCACAATCATCACGCTCTCATGAAACAACATCTTGGATATGAAAACCCAGAAGATGTCATACAGGAAGGAGCAGCCCAGAAGAACAGACCCCACCTGACCAATTATGAGCAAATAAATAATTGGCATCAAGGTACTTCACTGCATGGGAAGCATGAGCCAAGGAGCAGAAACAATTACCTTAAGATTAGGTATCCTCACAATCTGGATCACAGTAACAATCAGTGCGATACCCTGAAGGCAGAAAGCACGACGTTAATCAACAGAGAATAATCCCAATGGAGGGTGCAAAAAACAAAACTGCACTTACAAGAACATCTTGCCCAATCCATGCATAGGGCATCCGGCGGTAAACCGCCCATAACACAGCAGAGACGATGCAAAATGGACAAACTGCCAATGTAAGGTATGAAACAGCTCCAAAAAATGGCACTTTTACAAATGATCTTGCGGCAGGTTTAAACCATCTGAAAGATACCACAGTTTTCAGGTCAGTAACACATTTACCCTTTTCTTTTAGCTATGGCTGCGAAACCACAGATTAAAAGGAGAACTGAAACATATCTACACTGTGCATATATCCAGAAAATATGAATGTATCTCGTCGAGCAATAAATTTACCTTGACAATAAAGCCACCAAACATGTTTGCAAACCCTGGATAAAAAAGGAGAGCATGATGTGTCATCAGCTCAAGAAATTGGTGACGAAATATAGCAAAATAGGATATCAATCAACGAAATCAAGATCGGTTCACTCTGGAGCTGTACTAGATAAGTGTGATGTTCAACAGCAGCCACAAAGCTATTTGTTCATTTTTGGATAATATCTTTAGTGTTCAAATCAAAAGGTACAGATTAAGAAGAAATAACTTCAATGCTCTGTAGGGAAAACGAATGACACCTTTGTTTAAAGAAGGTTTAACATTTAAGGGCTTAATTTAACCATTCTCCAAATTGCATTGATTCATGATTTGTGCCATCTAGTTTTAATGTGGAATACTATATAAGTACTATTCTGTTTTAGTAACTAAGCATACAATACTACAAATCAAAATTTAAAGCAGTGACCTCGCCAAAAAAATTAAGCAGCGGCAAAGTTGAAATAAGTATAATTTTAAAAAGGATTTCATCATACGCACCTCTACACCACCAATGCAAAATATAACCACCAGGAGCTCCACAAACCAGTGAGACATCAATTTGTAAAGCATTACCAAAAACAGTGATGCAACCACAATAAACAGCATTGCCGACGTCATGGTGATATCTACCATACCAGTAGAACCTTCGGCCTCAATGTTAACTGAACTTTCATGGCCATCCTATACGAATAATGTGCCTGTTAGTTTTTCTTTCCAAAAATCCAAAATAACTGATCGTATAAAGCATCGACTGGAACCTTTAGAAGTTTCTCTTGTTCAATAAGTGCTTCTCGAGCACTCCATGCTGACCAGTATGATGCGCCAAGAATGGTACCAACAGCCATAAGCCATAGAAACACCTCTGCCGTATCAACTAGGGGTCGATCTGGAGAGTATAACTGCACTGACACTGAGAATTGAAAGAGCCTATTAGCTACAAATATGATATGGTAGAAGAGTCCCAAATACATAAATATAAACCAAATATAGGGATTAGATAACCTTGTGTTCACAGGACAATGTACAAGATTTGAGGGGATTAAAGACCTAATGATTTACCTTTACCAAGTGAGAGAAGACCCTGTAAAATGGTGCCTGCATCTTTTGGCAGAAGAACTGCAGGTATATTTATATCCAGATCCGTTTCATTTTGATCACAAACCATCTTGTATAGCTCTGCAAACAAACATATGACATTTGTTAACGCCAAACACATGTGTTGAAATACAAGGCATGAGCCAAAAGTGTGCTCTTCTAAATATGCAAACATGCACCGCCAAATGTGCACGCGCAACTATGAGAAACAATTGTCCAATAAACAATCAAAAGGCTTAAGTAAGGTTGTGATGGTCATTCTAGTGGTAAAAAATGGTATGTACATTGTAAAGCAACTTGTTTTGTTGATCTCATTTAACTGTATCCCAACATCTTATCGTCTAATTAAATACTAGTTGAGAAAGATCATACATGGAAAACATTATGTGCTGAATTTTATGAGACAGGTCATACAGGGCATACCATGCCGATTATTCAGGATTATAATAGCAGAAGCACCAGCATCTTCAGCAACCTTAGCTTTTGTAGTGAACTTACAATCTCCTCTTTGCACTAGCAAAACTTCTCCAGCAACCTAGATAAAGGAATAATTAATCACTACACAACAATGTAGGATACTATAAAAAATTCGCAAACGGCTAAATCATGTTTTTCTAGAAAGGTAACCTTTTCTTTGAGAGGGGTACAACAATCAAAAGGCTCTGCTATTAGTAGTCCTGTCCGGTTCGCGTGCTTTTCCTTTGACTCTATTATGGGGCCAAACCGAGCACCAACACCAACAAACTCATCGGTCTCTCTGTTTTTGACCCAAGTTTGCACCTTTACCTGATAAAAAGGTGAGGAAACAAAATTTGAGAATGAGTACATTGTGCATTAAAAAGAAGTACTCCCTCCATCCCATAATGTAAGACGTTTAGTGTCAAAAACGTCTTACATTATGGGACGGAGGGAGTAGATGCTAAAGATCAAAATTTCCGTCGGGAAAAAAGAAAGAGCTGCAGCGTTGTGGATGAAGAGAAGCATAGGAGATTCAGAGACAACCATAATTTTCCCTTGTTGATGTGGGCACGCCACGCTCACGTGTTGGCTCCTCTTGCGTGAACCGGTAGGTGGGTCAGCACTATGACACAGAGCCTAAACGACAGAGTCGATTATACTAACCAAATTTCAATTTTCGCGCGCCCTTGAGTTGTGGCCTTACATCCCTCCTATCGTTTACTTATATAACACGCAAAGGCAAATAGCCACCTCCATCTAGGTAAGTCCCACAGGGACCATAATAATTAGCTAAAACTAATGAGGCTCTGAGTTGCTGACATAAAAGCCCAGGTGAGGCTCATGAGTCATGATACTTATGACCAGACCACTGATTAGATAAAAAGAAAACATACGTGCACGGTAGACTGTAAACCTGCTCAAGTGGATTACGCGCACGGCAGTGTATCAACAACTAATTGGTTGGATGTTGGAAATGACTATGGACATCTTGAGTTGGTAGCATTCCCCTACATGATTCCAGGGCATCAGAATACCTCGTTACGATGCTTCAAGTTGGATCATCACTATCACCCATTCAGCACATCTAGAAAATATCCACTATAGGAAACTCCAGCAGCTTCGAAGACTAGTCCAATCAGCTTAATAAGATAAAGCTAGATACTAATCCTCGATAGCGACATCAACATGTATTAGCTAACAGATCATGCAATGTCAAAGCCATAATTGCCCCCATTTGACTAACTTCTGACTTGTAAAAGCGGCCATTTCTCGAACCTACACCGTGACAACTAAAAGCCTCAGATAGCTCGTATGGTGCTCAGTCTCATGTCAAATACAGTACTACAGTAGTAAGTAACTGTCGTTAGCCCCTGATCAAATACTACTACTGTGCTAGCACCACCAGCAACATAGCCCAGGATAATTAATTAGCGACGGAATCTCCTCAGCTCGCAGTACAAAAATACCTAACTCCACGCAGAGCTGGCCGGTGTTCCTCCAGAGCCGAAGCCGGAGCACCTGCCCGGATCGACCTAACTGAATTATCGGTAACCAAAAGCTGCGCCGCCAAACTCCGCCATCCGCGGATCGAGCACGCCCGCGGCTCCTCAGGCTCCGGGATCGCTCGCCCGTCCAGACCGGAGCTCCGCCGGCCACCCGGGCACGGCTCGGAATCAAGAAACCGGGGCCGGCCGCCCCACTCGCTCGGGAGAAGCTGGGATGAGGAGGAGGGGGACGTACGAGCATGAAGTCGTTGGAGCAGCCGGGGATCTTGGGGCGTCGTCGTCCTGGTGGACGATGTCGCCGCCGGCAGCCACCCCCGCGAGCGCCGCCGCCACCAGCAGCAGCGCCGCCGCCGTCGCCCGCGCCCCCGCGCCCATCCTCCCGCTTACGGTGGGGCCTGGGTTGCTGGGAGGGAGGGAAGCGGGTGGGGGGATCGGCCGCGAGCAGCTCGGTCGGTCGACGGCTGGAATGGCCGGCGGAACGGGGAGAGAGAGAGGGAGGGAGCACGAGGAGGGAGGAGATAGATCTGTCTGCGAGTGACCGTCGGGCGGAGGCTGCAAGTGGGGCCGGCGCCGCACGGGGGGAGATGTGTGGGCGGTGGGGCCCGCATGTCAGTAACTAAGCCGGCTTCTTTAACGTGCTCTTTCTTTCTTGGGCTTAGGTTAGTTAAGTGGAAGTGGAGCAAGCAATCTTGTGAGTTCCATTCCGGGCTCTCATCACTTGCTCCATTCAGCACCGCTTTTGCTAATGGTGTTTTGAGAAACTTGTTCGAAAATACACGTCATTTTGGAAATTTTGAGGCGGACATTCAGTGTTGTTTACCTGGTTATGACAGTGAGGTCACCGGGATGGGATACGGCCGACGATGCCGATGAGAGGTGCCACCATAGGTCTTGGTGTCGACGTAGAGCCAATGAAGACGGTTGAGAGGGTGGGACCGTTGTGGATGAAGATGTGTGTGACGATGTAAATGACTGACTTATAAGTTGGAGAAGAAGTTTCAAAAAATCGCTGGTACGTGAGATCCCGACTGGCAAATTAATAGATTGGATATATAAAGCTTGTTTTTTATGATGGATGCGATGATGCGGAGTGACATGGTACAATTTAATTTGCAGAATTTAGCTGAAATCGATAACTGAGTTATTTGCAGAATTTACAAACCCCGGCTGGAGAGGGATGATGATCAGAGAAGAAACTTGTCATAGTAGCAGAAGAAGAGAAGGTCCAAGCAGGGTTGGGCTGTGAAGGGAGACTCATAGAGATATGCACCACATGATGCGTTCATTGGCGAGAAGCGCAGAAAGTGTCGTTAGTCTTTGAGCGTATCAAGGAGAACACGTCAGCGGCGGACCCCGCTTTGCGGGGCCGTCGATCACAATGATCATCTTGGCCTGGAACTATCATGGTTTAGGGTTGGATGCGGCAGTGGACGAATTGAGAGATTTGATTAGGTCATACAACCCAGGGGTGGTTTTCTGAAGTGAGACAAAAAAAGGAAAACTGCAGCTATGAACAAACTGAAGTGGAGTATGGGTTTTAAACACGGTCAAACATTGATTGTGTGGGTCGAAGTGGAGGGATGGCATTATGGTGGAGAGATGGCTATGATGTCACATTGCGACCATGGTGTCAATATTTCATGGATGCTGTTATATCTAGCGAGGATTGCCATTGGAGATTCACTGGAATCTAGGCGAACCTCGGTCGGAGCTGCGAAGGAAGACTTGGGACGCTATTTGCTACCTAAGACGCCAAAGATGACTTCCCGTGGCTGTGTGCAAGAGATTTTAATGAGGCTTTTTGGCAAGAAGAACATAAGGGGAAGAACGAAAGAGGTTGGCCACAAATGGAGGAATTCAGGGATTGTTTTACGGAGTGTGGCCTTCTTGACTTGGAGTATTCTGGTTATGCTTATACTTGAAACAATAACAGAGACATAGACAGAGAGGACAATGTTCAGGTTCGTTTGGATAGAACAACTTGCAATGACTCTTTCTCTTCGCTATTCCCATTGACTACTGTTGAAAATATTCCGACGGAGGAGTCTGACCATATGGCGTTGGTTATTACAGTGGCAAAGGAGGCTCCAAAACAGCAAGCCAGGAGTGCAAGGCGATTTCGCTATGAAGAGATGTGGGGGCGTCATGATGGTTATGTTGATATGTACCCTGGAAAAAGAACAGGATACCATATAACATGCCCATTACCTCATGCAACTCAACAATAAAATCAACTTTATCCACAACATAAGCTATACCATAAACCACCACCCCAGCAAAAACCATCAGACTTACTCTTCATTGTAACTATTAATCAATAAGTCCTAAGAATAGAACCAATCATATCAAAAAGATCCTCATTCAATCCAACAAGGATACCTCCAGAAGTATTAATAATAGGCAACAAGTGCCAAGGGTGAGAAACATTACCAGAGCCAGTTTTTTAAAAAGAACCAGAAATGCTTTCAACTCTTGGTTTCTTGACAACCAATAAAATCAGGTTTATGCTTGCTAATTAAGCCCAAACCACGAATATTCCCAAAAACACCTATCATGATGTCTTAAAGAGGTGTGTTAGACCACAAGGACGAGTTCTAGTCACATTATCTAACTCAACCCAACCATGGAACCGGCAGTGCTCCCTAGTCCATAGCAAGAAGAAATGCCAATAGAGGAGGAGTACAAACTCCACTATGAGTGGAAAAAGCATCATCAAGAACATCAGGTAAAGATATTTCAGGATTTTGAGTAGCAAAATAAAAAAAGTTGTTGGTTTTCTATATCAAACATGTTTTGAATAATTTCAGTTTTTTCAGGGCAATTACGACCAATAACAAGGTCAACAGCAGAAGGATGATTATCCAAATGAAAGTTGCGGGGACCCCCAAATTCTTCTTCATTTTGTAAGCAACCGTTTTGTCCATGATATTCGGTCTCCCGTGGTGTCTGGTATTTGGTTTCTGCACAACAACATGATCCCATCTACTCCGGACAGCTAAGGAATTCCTTTTGTTCAAATTCTGCACAGTCGTTATTGGAATATGCATCGTCTCTCTTAGAGTATAAAGTCTATTCGTATTGTAATCTATCTCTATTAGTCTAGTCTTGGAGCCCAAGCTTTGTAATCTATATAAACAGCCCTTGAGGCCCCAATCAATACAACAATTACTTCTCCAATATCTCAATCTATCATGGTATCTCGGCGCCTAGGTTTTTTCTGGTATGGCTCCGCCACCCAGCGCCGCCGCCCGGCCGATTCGGCCCCTCTTCTCCATGGCCGAGTTCAGCCACGGCGCCCATCCCCTACCTCTTCCTCTACAACTACCCAAACACCTCCCCCAAACCCGTCATCCACCGCTCCCGCGCCACCAGCTCCGTCGTCATGGCCTCCTCGGCATGATCCTTGGGTGGCCTCGTCCGAGCTTGGTCGATGCCTTGGTGGCCCCTCGCCGTATGGTGCCCCTCACAGAGGGAACGTGGCGGAAATTCAAAATTTTCCTCGTGTCACCAAGATCTATCTCTGGAGAAACTAGCAACGAGGGAAGGAGAGTGCATCTTGTAGATCGCTAAGCGGAAGCGTTCAAGAGAACGGGGTTGAAGGAGTCGTACTAAATCGTGATCCAAATCACCGGAGATCCTAGTCTTGAGCAGACGGCACCTCGCGTTCAAAACACGTACAGCCGGTGGCGTCTCCCATGCCTTGATCCAGCAAGGAGAGAGGGAGAGGTTGGGAAGACTCCATCTAGCAGCGGACGACGGTGTGGTGGTGATGGAGGAGCGTGGCAATCTGCGAGGGCTTCGCCCAAGCACCGGGAGAGGAGGAGGACTTGGGAGGGAGGGCTGCGCCCGAGGGCAAGGGTGCAGCTCCCATGTGCCTCCCCACTATATATAGGGGTGGAGGGGATTATTTCTTGCCCTCCAAGTCCATTGGGGCGTTGGAAAGGTGGGAGGAAAGAAATCCCATCCTTTCCTTTCCCCATCGATTGTTATCCCCCTTTTAGGGATCTTGATCTTATCCCTTCGGGATATGATCTTATTCCTTCTAAGGGGGGATCTTGGTGCGCCTTGACCAGGGGTGTGGGGCCTTGCCCCCACTACCCACGTTCATGTGGGTCCCCCCATGCAGGTGGGCCCACTCCGGAACCTTCTAGAACCTTCCCGGTACAATACCGAAAAATCCCAAACATTTTTCGGTGGCCAAAATAGGACTTCCCATATATAAATCTTTACCTCCGGACCATTCCTGAACTCCTCGTGACGTCCGAGATCTCATTCGGGACTCCGAACAACATTCGGTAACCACGTATATCTATTCCCTATAACCCTAGCGTCATTGAACCTTAAGTGTGTAGACCCTACGGGTTCGGGAACCATGCTTGAACATGACCGAGGCGTTCTCGGTCGGTAACCAACAGCGGGATCTGGATACCCATGTTGGCTCCCCCACTTTCCAAGTTGCTATCATCGGATGAACCACGATGTCAAGGACTCAATCGATCCCGTATACAATTCCCTTTGTCTAACGGTATTGTACTTGCCGGAGATTCGATCGTCGGTATACCGATACCTTGTTCAATCTCGTTACCGGCAAGTCTCTTTACTCGTTCCGTAACACATCATCCCGTGATCAACCCTTGGTCACATTGTGCACATTATGATGATGTCCTACCGAGTGGGCCCGGAGATACCTCTCCGTTCTGAGTGACAAATCCAGTCTCGATTCGTACCAACCCAAGACACTTTCGGAGATACCTGTAGTGCACCTTTATAGCCACCCGATTCACGTTGTGACGTTTGGTACACCCAAAGCATTCCTACGGTATCCGGGAGTTGCACAATCTCATGGTCTAAGGAAATGATACTTGACATTAGAAAAGCTTTAGCATCTGAACTACGATCTTTGTGCTAGGCTTAGGATTGGGTCTTGTCCATCACATCATTCTCCGGATGATGTGATCCCGTTATCAACGACATCCAATGTCCATGGTCGTGAAACCGTAACCATCTGTTGATCAACGAGCTAGTCAACTAGAGGCTTACTAGGGACATGGTGTTGTCTATGTATCCACACATGTATCCGAGTTTCCTATCAATACAATTATAGCATGGATAATAAACGATTATCATGAACAAGGAAATATAATAATAACTAATTTATTATTGCCTCTAGGGCATATTTCCAACAGTCACCCACTTGCACTAGAGTCAATAATCTAGTTCACATCGCTATGTGATCAACACTCATAGGTCACATCTCCATGTGACCAACATCCAAGAGTTTACTAGTGTCACTAAACTAGTTCACATCATCATGTGATTAAGACTCAATGAGTTCTGGGGTTTGATCATGTTTTGCTTGTGAGAGAGGTTTTAGTCAGCGGGTTACGCAACATTCGGATCCGTATGTACTTCATAAATCTCTATGTCATATTGTAAATGTTGCTTCCACGCTCCACTTGGAGCTATTCCAAATGGTTGCTCCACTATATGTATCCGGTTTGCTACTCGAGTCACTCCGGATAGGTGTTAAAGCTTGCATCGACGTAACCCTTTACGCCGAACTCTTTATCACCTCCATAATCGAGAAACATGTCCTTATTTACTCCAAGGACAATTTTGATCATTGTCCAATGATCCATTCTGGATCACTCTTGTACCCCCTTGCCGGACTCATGGCAAGGCACACTTCGATGCGGTACACAAAGATAGCATACTCTGAGCCTATGTCCGAAGCATAGGGGCGACCTTTGTCCTTTCTCTCTCTTACGCCGTGGTCGAGCTTTAACTCTTAACTTCATACCTTACAACTCGTGCAAGAACTCCTTCTTTGGTAGATCCATCTTGAACACCTTCAAGATCATGTCAAGGTATGTGCTCATTTGAAAGTACCATTTAGCGTTTTTATCTATCCTCATAGATCTTGATGCTCAATGTTCAAGCAGCTTAATTCAGGTTTTCTATTGAAAACACTTTTCAAATAACCCTATATGCTTTCCAGAAATTCTACATCATTTCCGATCAACAATATGTCATTCACATATACTTATCGTAAATTCTATAGTGCTCCCACTCGCTTATTTGGAAATACAAGTTTCTCACAAACTTTGTATAAACCCAAAATCTTTGATCATCTCATCAAAGCGTACATTCCAACTCCGAGATGCTTACTCCGGTCCTTAGAAGGATTGCTTTGGAGCTTTGCATACTTGTTAGCATCTTTCGGGATTGACAAAACCTTACGGTTGTATCACATACAACCTTTCCTCAAGTATAACGTCGAGGAAACAATGTTTTGACACCCTATCTGCAAGATTTCATCAATCATGCAGTAACTGCTAATCCAATTCCAACAGACTCTTAGCATCGCTATGAGTGAGAAAACCTCACCGTAATCAACTCCTTGAACTTGTCGGAAAACATCTTTAACGACAAGTCGAGCTTTCTTAATGGTCATACTTACCATCATTGTCTGTCTTCCTTTTAAAATCCATCTTTACCCAACGTCCTTACGACCATCAAGTATTTCTTCCAAAGTCATGGGATGTTATGGCCTTGAGCCATTCGTCGGAATCCGGGCCCACCATCGCTTCTTCATAGCTCGTAGGTTCATTGTTGTCTAGCAACATGACCTTCAAGACAGGATTACTGTACCACTCGTAAGTAGTACGCATCCTTGTCACCCTCACGAGGTGCGGTAGTGACTTGATCCAAAACTTCATGATCACTATCATAAGCTTCTCCTTCAATTGGTGTAGGCGCCACGGAACAACTTCACATGCCTGCTACACTTGTTGAAGTGACGGTTCAATAACCTCATCAAGTCTCCACCATCCTCCCACGCAATTCTTTCGAGAGAAACTTTTCTCGGGAAAGGACCTAATTCTAGAAACAATCCTTTTTGCTTCGGAATCGAGGGCCGGAGGTATACCCAACTGTTTTGGGTGTCCTATGAAGAAGCATTTTATCCGCTTTGGGTTCGAGCTTATCAACCTGAAACTTTTTCACATAAGCGTCGCAGCCCCAAACTTTTAAGAAAGCGACAATTTAGGTTTCTCCAAACCATAGTTCAAACGGTGTCGTCTCGGTAGAATTACGTGGTGCCCTATTAAAGTGAGTGTGGTTGTCTCTAATGCCTAACCCATGAGCGATAGTGGTAATTCGATAAGAGACATCATGGTACGCATCATATCCAATAGGGTGCAACTATGATGTTTGGACACACCATCACACTATGGTGTTCCAAAGTGTATTTATTGTGAATTTCCACAATGTATTAATTGCGTGCCAAAGCTCGTAACTCAGATACTCATCTCTATGATCATATCATAGACATTTTATCCTCTTGTCATGATGATCTTCAACTTCACTCTGAAATTACTTGAACCATTCAATAATTCAGACTTGTGTTTCATCAAGTAAATACACTCAAGATCTACTCAAATCATCCGTGAAGTAAGAACATAACGATATTCATTTGCATGCCTCGGCACTCATTGGACCACACATCAAAATGTGTTACTTCCAACAAGTTGCTATCTTGTTCCATCTTCTTTGAAATCGAGGCTTTTAGGTCATTTTTGCCCATGTGGTATGATTTTCATATCTCAAGTGATTCAAAATCAAGTGAGTCCAAAGCGATCCATCTGCATGGAGTTTCTTCATGCGTATACACCAATAGACATGGTTCGCATGTCTCAAACTTCTCAAAAGCGAGTGAGTCCACAGATCCATCTACATGGAGCTTCTTCATGCGTTTTATACCAATATGACTTACATGGCATTGCCACAAGTAAGTGGTACCATCATTACTATCTTATATCTTTTGGCATGAAAATGTGTATTACTATGATCGAGATTCAATAAACCATTCCTTTAGGTGCAAGACCATTGAAGGTATTATTCAAATAAATAGAGTAACCATTATTCTCCTTAAATGAATAACCGTATTGCGATAGACATAATCCAATCATGTCTATGCTCAACGCATAAACACCAAATGACAATTATTACGGTTTAATACTAATCTTGATGGTAGAGGGAGGCGTGCGATGTTTGATCACATCAAACTTGGAAACACTTCCAACACATATCGTCGACTCACCTTTAGCTAGTCTCCTTTTATTCCGTAGCCTTTTATTTCGAGTTACTAACACTTAGCAACCGAACTGGTATCTAATACCCTGGTGCTACTAGGAGTACTAGTAAAGTACACAATAACTTAATGTATATCCAATATACTTCTATCGACCTTGCCGACCTTCTCATCTACCAAGTATCTAGGGTAATTACTGCTCCGATTGGCTGTTCCCTTATTACGTAAGCACTTAGTCTCGGGTTTGGGTTCAACCTTGGGTTTCTTCATTAGAGCAAAGCTGATTTGTCTTGTTTCATGAAGTATCCCTTCTTGCCCTTGCCCTTCTTGAAACTAGTGGTTTCACCAACCATCAACAATTGATGCTCCTTCTTGATTCCTACTTTCGCGGTGTCAAACATCGCGAATATCTCAAGGATCATCATATTTATCCCTGATTTGTTATAGTTCATCATGAAGCTCTAGCGACTTGGTGGCAATGACTTTGGAGAAACATCACTATCTCCGGATAATCAACTCCCACTCGATTCAAGTGATTGTTGCACTCGAGACAATCGAGCACAAGCTCAACGATTGAGCTTTTCTCCCTTAGTTCTGAGGCTAAGAAATCGTCGGAGGTCTTATACCTCTTGGCGAGGGCACGAGCCTAAAATCCCAATTTCAGCCCTCGAAACATCTCATATGTTCCATGACGTTTGAAAAAATGTCTTTGGTGCCTCAACTCTAAACCGTTTAAGCGAACTATCACGTAGTTATCAAAAGCGTGTATGTCCGATGTTCGCAACATCCACAGGGCGACGTTTGGGGTTCAGCACCGAGCGGTGCATTAAGGACATAAGCTTTTTTCTGTCCGCATAATCGCCATCATCAACTTTCAACTATATTTTCTCTAGGAACATATCTAAACAAGTGGAACTAAAGCGCGAGCTTACGATATAATTTGCAAAGATCTTTTGACTATGTTCGGGATAATTAAGTTCATCTCATGAACTCCCACTCGAATAGACATCCCTCTAGTCATCTATGTGATTACATGATCCGAGTCAACTAGGCCGTGTCCGATCATCACGTGAGACGGACTAGTCATCATCGGTGAACATCTTCATGTTGATCGTATCCTCCATACGACTCATGCTCGACCTTTCGGTCTCTTGTGTTCGAGGCCATGTCCGTACATGCTAGGCTCGTCAAGTTAACCTAAGTGTTTAGCGTGTGTAAATCTGGCTTACACCCGTTGTATGTGAACGTAAGAATCTATCACACCCGATCATCACGTGGTGCTTGAAGCGACGAACTTCCATAGCGGTGCACGCTTAGGGGAACACTTTCTTGAAATTTTAATGAGGGATCATCTTATTTACTACCGTCGTACTAAGCAAATAAGATGTATAAACATGACAAACATCACATGCAATCAAATAGTGACATGATATGGCCAATATCATATTGCTCCTTTGATCTCCATCTTGAGGCTCCAAGATCATCATCGTCACCGGCATGACACCATGATCTCCATCATCATGATCTCCATCATCGTGTCTCCATGAAGTTGTCTCGCCAACTTATTACTTCTACTACTATGGCTACCGTTAGCAATAAAGTAAAGTAATTACATGGCGTTGTTCAATGACACGCAGTCATACAATAAATAAAGACAACTCCTATGGCTCCTGCCGGTTGTCATACTCATCGACATGCAAGTCGTGATTCCTATTACAAGAACATGATCAATCTCATACATCACATATCATTCATCACATTCTTCTTGGCCATATCACATCACATAGCATACCCTGCAAAAACAAGTTAGTCGTCCTCTAATTGTTGTTTGCATGTTTTACGTGGCTGCTATGGGTTTCTAGCAAGAACGTTTCTTACCTACGCAATACCACAACGTGATATGTCAATTGCTATTTACCCTTCATAAGGACCCTTTTCATCGAATCCAATCCGACTAAAGTGGAGAGGCGGCACCGCTAGCCACCTTATGCAACAAGTGCATGTCGATTCGGTGGAACCTTTGTCTCACGTAAGTGTACGTGTAAGGTCGGTCCGGGCCGCTTCATCCCACAATGCCGCCAATCAAGATTGGACTAGTAACGGTAAGCATATTGAACAAAATCAACGCCCACAACTACTTTGTGTTCTACTCGTGCAAAGAATCTATGCAATAGACCTAGCTCATGATGCCCTTTGTGGGGGAGCGTGGCGGAAATTCAAAATTTTCCTACGTGTCACCAAGATCTATCTACGGAGAAACTAGCAACGAGGGAAGGATAGTGCATCTACATACCCTTGTAGATCGCTAAGCGGAAGCGTTCAAGAGAGCAGGGGTTGAAGGAGTCGTACTCGTCGTGATCCAAATCACCGGAGATCCTAGTGTCGAGCAGACGGCACCTCTGCGTTCAACACACGTACAGCCGGTGGCGTCTCCCATGCCTTGATCCAGCAAGGAGAGAGGGAGAGGTTGGGGAAGACTCCATCTAGCAGCACGACGGTGTGGTGGTGATGGAGGAGCGTGGCAATCCTGCAGGCTTCGCCCAAGCACCGTGGGAGAGGAGGAGGACTTGGGAGAGGGGAGGGCTGCGCCGAGGCAAGGGTGCAGCTCCCATGCACCTCCCCACTATATATAGGGGTGGAGGGGGATTATTTCTTGCCCTCCAAGTCCATTGGGGCGTTGGAAAAGGTGGGAGGAAAGAAATCCCATCCTTTCCTTTCCCCACCGATTGTTATCCCCCCTTTTTAGGGATCTTGATCTTATCCCTTTGGGATATGATCTTATTCCTTCTAAGGGGGGATCTTGGTGTGCCTTGACCAGGGGTGTGGGGCCTTGCCCCCACTACCCACGTTCATGTGGGTCCCCCATGCAGGTGGGCCCCACTCCGGAACCTTCTAGAACCTTCCGGTACAATACCAAAAAATCCCGAACATTTTCCGGTGGCCAAAATAGGACTTCCCATATATAAATCTTTACCTCCGGACCATTCCGGAACTCCTCGTGACGTCCGAGATCTCATCCGGGACTCCGAACAACATTCGGTAACCACGTATATCTATTCCCTATAACCCTGGCGTCATTGAACCTTAAGTGTGTAGACCCTACGGGTTCGGGAACCATGCAACATGACCGAGACGTTCTCCGGCCAGTAACCAACAGCGGGATCTGGATACCCATGTTGGCTCCCACATGTTCCACGATGATCTCATCGGATGAACCACGATGTCAAGGACTCAATCGATCCCGTATACAATTCCCTTTGTCTAACGGTATTGTACTTGCGGAGATTCGATCGTCGGTATACCGATACCTTGTTCAATCTCGTTACCGGCAAGTCTCTTTACTCGTTCCGTAACACATCATCCCGTGATCAACCCCTTGGTCACATTGTGCACATTATGATGATGTCCTACCGAGTGGGCCCAGAGATACCTCTCCGCTTTCTGAGTGACAAATCCCGGTCTCGATTCGTGCCAACCCAATGACACTTTCGAAGATACCTGTAGTGCACCTTTATAGCCACCCGATTGCCGTTGTGGACGTTTGGTACACCCAAAGCATTCCTATGGTATCCGGAGTTGCACAATCTCATGGTCTAAGGAAAAGATACTTGACATTAGAAAAGCTTTAGCATCTGAACTACGATCTTTGTGCTAGGCTTAGGATTGGGTCTTGTCCATCACATCATTCTCCGGATGATGTGATCCCGTTATCAACGACATCCAATGTCCATGGTCGAGAAACCGTAACCATCTGTTGATCAACGAGCTAGTCAACTAGAGGCTTACTAGGGACATGGTGTTGTCTATGTATCCACACATGTATCTGAGTTTCCTATCAATACAATTATAGCATGGATAATAAACGATTATCATGAACAAGGAAATATAATAATAACCAATTTATTATTGCCTCTAGGGCATATTTCCAACACTTCCTGCGTACACGGGCACGTGGAGCCCCGGTCTTCGTCCAGCCACCGGCTCTCCAGGACTCCTTGGACCCAGGCCGCCGGCGCACGTCTACACCGCCACTCCCACTCCGCCTACCAGCACGCCAGGACCGCCGTCGCCCTCCAACACCATGCCGGTCTTCTATGGCAACATGTAGGCCCCATCGCATACTACCCATCCGCTATCCCCTACGTCAACATGCAAGCTCCTGGCCCCTCTGCTCCTCCCCAACAGCCGGCTTGGGACCAAGCCGCCTTCATCAACGCCATGAACAATTTTGTCCTCAACAGCCTTGAGTGCGGATTGGATTTTCGATTACGGTGCATCAATGCATATGTCTTCAAATATGAATTTATTGTCGACTTGTTTTCATACCTTTTCCACTATCACCATTGGCGATGGCTCCACCATCCCTGTTTCATGCACCGGTCACTCTTACATCCCTTCCTCTCATGCCAATTTTCTTCTCCGCAATATTCTTGTGGTTCCTTCCATCATCAAAAATCTTATTTACATTAGACAATTTTGCATTGACAACAAAGTTATCCTGGCCTTTGACCCTTTTGGTTTGTTTGTGAAGAATCGACAGCAGGCGGTCCTCGCTTCGGTACAATAGCAGGCGATCTTTATCCTCTTCATGGCGCCCACATCCACCCCTCGTGCCATGCTCGCATCCGTTGATCTATGGCATCGTCGCCTCGGTCATCCCAGCAAAAATACTTTGACGTCTTTACTCCAAGAATTTTGTATCCCTAGTTCTAGCAGTCCCCATAATCCCTCTCTCTATAATGCATGTCAATGCGGCAAACATGTTAGATTACCTTTTGGAACCTCTACTACCATTAGTACTTTTCCTTTTGAGTTACTTCACTGTGATTTATGGACCTCCGCAGTCCCTAGTGTTTACGGTTATAAATATTATCTTGTGATCTTGGATGATTATTCTCACTATACTTGGACCTTTCCTCTCCGCTAAATCTGAAGTACACGCAATCTTTCTCAACTTTCGACAATATGTAATCACACACTTTGGCTTGCCAATTCGATTTATTCAATGTGATAACGGTCGTGAATTTGATAACACCCAAAACCGCACCTTCTTTCTCTCCCAAGGCATTCTTCTTCGCTTTTCATGCCCTTGTACATCTTCTCAAAATGGTAAAGCTGAACACTGTCTTCGCTCTATTAATGATGTTCTTCGCACATTGCTTTTACAAGCCTCTCTTCCTTCCCGTTTTTGGGTTGAAGCCCTTCGCACCGCCAAACTCCTTCTTAATATTCGACCAACTAAAACTTGCCCTCTTTATTCGCCTTTCCAATCTCTTTTCTCTCCCACCACGACTATTCTTTTCTGCGTGTTTTTGGCTGTCTATGCTTTCCCAACATCGCCTCTACCGCCTCCAACAAACTAGAACCACGCTCACTACCTTGCATTCACCTTGGTCTTTCCGATGATCACAAAGGATATCGTTGTTTGAACCATCTTACGGTCGTATCATTCTCTCTCGTCATGTCACATTCGATGAAAATACTTTTCTTTTTCTGTCACTACAACCACAACACCAATTCCACCACAATCCGCCACCACCAAAACCCCTTCCTAGTTCGGCCTTGACCATCTCTGCTGCCATGGAATCTTGTTCCGCCTCTCACCGGAATCGCCCAACGTTAGCCACCCTCCCGCCTGGCCCCCACCTCTCCATAATCGCATCCTCTACCCCAGCCGTCTTTCCCTCACCACATCCTACCACGACAACCCCTCGACACCCACCACCTCTGATTCTTCTTCCTCACCGTCCTCTTCAACCGAAAACCCACGCCACCCAATGTCGTTCTTATACCACCGCTCACCAATGATCATGTCATGTGCACCCGTGGAAAAGCGAGGATTTCTTCTCCCACCAAAGCGTCTCAATCTTACCGCCACCCCAACCATCTCTCCTATTCCAACCAGTTATAAGCGAGCTCTTCTTGACCCTCTCTGGCTTTACGCTGTCTTGTGATGAATTTGAAGCTCTTGACAAAATAATACATGGACTCTTGTTCCCAAACCTCCTGGTGTTAACATTTTTTACGGCAAATGGGTTTTTCGTCATAAATTTCATTCCGATGGCACTCTCGCTCGTTACAAAGCTCGTTGGGTGTGTCGTGGTTTCTCCCAACAGCCTGGTATTGACTTTGATGAGACTTTTTCTCCTGTTGTTAAACCAAGCACTATTCGTGTTGTTCTTAGTCTTGTTGTTTCCTCTTCTTGGCCTATTCATCAACTTGATGTTAAAAATGCTTTTCTTCATGGCACTCTCAATGAAACTGTTTATTTTCAGCAACCCTCTGGTTTTGAGAATCCCTCATGTGACGCCCGGATAATCAAGCTACAGTAATCTCTACTTATGACGCCATGTCACCTCCGTTACTGTCGCTAATCTCGCGTTAGTTCAAAACGATTCGAATTCAAATTAGGATTTTTGGCAAACAAACAAAGTTTTCAAACTTCAAAACAAAAATGTTAGGACCGTGTCAAATATTGCATAGATAATTATCGTGAAATAAACACATTCTTATAAAATGCCTAAATACTTTTAAATGAATTAAAATAGAAAAGAAAGTAAGTAAAAGAAAGAAAATGCAAGGGGTAAAACAAACATAAAAAAAAGAAAGAGAAAACCCCCTGCCCCCCAGGGCTTCGGCCCAGCAAGCCAAGGCCCAACCGGCCAGCCCACCTGGCCCAGCCGGTCCACCCCGCCAACAAAACTGACAGGCTATCCTCTGACATACCTTGTTATCTTGACCGTGCAAATATTAGCGCCTTCCTGCTTTTAACCCAAATGGTGGGCCCATAACCCATAGTTCCACAGGATCGAAACCTGACTCTCCTGTACACCACCTGTTGTCGAGTTATTCCTCGTGCTTGACTTTGTATGTAATTCA
The DNA here is from genome assembly GCA_021605145.1 of Aegilops bicornis. Lineage (NCBI taxonomy): Eukaryota > Viridiplantae > Streptophyta > Magnoliopsida > Poales > Poaceae > Aegilops > Aegilops bicornis. The sequence continues at coordinate 689,942,002 of CM038674.1, forward strand.
CGGGCCACTTGCTGTTGATCTATTCAGTATCGGACACAATACTTATTCCCGTTGCTCTGAACCCCTTTACTTTTCTGCTTCAGGCAATGATCGATTGCCTATCCGCTTGAAACTTCTTATTACACCGTCTTACTTTGCTCTCGATGTGTGTCATTTGTTCAACTCGAGAGATACTCATATGTTTATTCCTGGGATACCCCCAGATGAATTTCCCTTATAACATCCTATCATTGTAGAGCTGCCCTTACCTATTCGTAAGTACGATGGAGCTCCCGAAGAAAGGGCGACAACTTCATCATGATGCTTTGGAATAAAGAATTGAAGGCATCAACGAAAGGGATTAACTTCTTCAAGAAGATCCATTAGAATAACGTAACTTCCCCCTTACTCCCCTCTTAAATCTCGGGACGAGATTTCTTGTAGTGGAGGAGAATTGTGGCCTTGGGATAATCAAGCTACGATAATCTCTACTTATGACGCCATGTCACCTCAATTCTTGTCGCTAATCTCGTTAGTTCAAAACGATTTGAATTCAAATTTGGATTTTTGGCAAACAAACAAAGTTTTCAAACTTCAAAACAAAAATGTTCGGACCGTGTCAAATATTGCATAGATAATTATCGTGAAATAAACACATTCTTATAAAATGCCTAAATACTTTTAAATGAATTAAAAGCAGAAAAGAAAGTAAGTAAAAGAAAGAAAATGCAAGGTAAAACAAACATAAAAAAAAGAAAGAGAAACCCCCCGCTTCTAAGCCGCCCAAAGAAGTTAAGGCCCAACTGCCAGCCCACTGCCCAAATGGGTCCACCTCACGGCTTAACCCCCACTCCCCTGTGCCAACCTCGCCGCCACCCACTCGCCCCCACTCGCTCCCTCCCATGCCTCTCTCCCTTCCCCGTCTGGACGGGGCGGAGGCCCCACCCCCCTTTTCACCGACGCCGTTGCCCGCCACCATGCCGGAGCCGCCTGGATCTCGCCGACGCCTCTTCCCCACCGGCCTGCGTCTCCTCTCCGCCGTCGTCCCCGGCATCCTCCCCACGCCCATCGCCGGACCCCTACAGCCCCGGTGAGGCCCCGGGCCTTCCCCCTCGCCATTCCCCCATTCCGCTCGCCGTCGACAGCGCCGTCCGCGCCGCGCGCCATCGACCTCCCCTGGCTGCCCGTCCGGTCGTACCCATCGGACGCGCCCACCACGGCCCCAGTTGCCCCCGCCTCCGCGCCCAGTCCACGACCGCGTCGTCGGCGTCCATGCTCGCCGCGCGTTTCCGCGACCGCGGCCCTCGCGCGCTTGCCGCCGCTTGGGCTACGGCCTTGACCCCGCACCCGCCTGCTCGACCCGCTCCTCACGCCCGGCCGTGCCCTATGCACGTGCACACTGTCGCCCGTCTTTGAGGCTCATGTAGCCGTGTTAAGCCACCGCGCCCGCACCGTCCGGAGCTTCTGCGTGCCGTGGCGGCGCCTCCCCTGTCGATCTGGGCATTGCCCAATCGGGCTGGTACTACGCCCGTAACAGCAGCGCGCATACCGGCGATACCGAATCGTGGCCCTCTGAGCCCTTGACTAGAAGCGCCATGCCCCAGAACGTAAAATGAAATAATAAAATGAATAATAATAATAAAAATAAAATAAATAAATAGATAATAATAATTAAATTAATTAATTAACGAATTAATTAAGTTAATTAATCACAATTAGATTAACCTAATTAATTGTTAGTTAATTAATCAAACAATGACAGTGGGGCCCACCCCCCTAATTAATTAGGATTAGTTTAATTAATCTGTTAATTAAAATGTGTCACTGACCAGTGGGACCCACTGGTCAGGTTGACCAGTCAACCCTGTTGACTGCTGACATCAGCATGACATCATGCTGATGTCATTAATCTATTTTTCGAATTAATTTAAATAATTAATTAAATTCCATAAATTAATAAAATCTTTAGAAAATCATATCTTTTAATCCGTAACTCGGATTAAATTATTTTCAACATGAAAGTTGCTCGAGCAGCCGAGACGAATCCGGATCGCAGCTTTGTTAAATCGCCCGCCACGCGTCCTAGCATAGTGAACCTGCAACATTTCACCTCCGGTTCATTTAATGCGAAAACACGGAACACCGGGGATACTTTCCCGGATGTTTTCCCCCTTCACCGATATCACCTCATACCGCGTTAGAACACGTCTAGCTCTGCTTGTTGTCCTGTTATGCACTTGCTTCCTATGTATTTACTGTTTCTTCCCCCCTCTTCTCTTCGGTAGACTACGAGACCGACGCCGCCGCTGCTCCCAGTTCGACTACGGAGTTGACGACCACTCTCTCTTGCCAGAGCAACCAGGCAAGCCCCCCCTTTGATCACCAGATATCGCCTACTCTTCTCTATACTGCTTGCATTAGAGTAGTGTAGCATGTTACTGCTTTCGATTAATCCTATCTTTCTTTGCATAGCATGTCCTTGCTACTCTTGTTGTTACCTTTACCTTTATCCTCTTGCCGGTATAGGATGCTAGTGTTCCATCAGTGACCCTACACTCTTGTCCGTCGCCATGCTATACTATTGGGCTGTGATCACTTGAGGAGGTGATCACGGGCATATACTATGTACTTTACACTATTACATTACAGCAATCTTTGTTAGGAGATGGGGCTGAAAGGACGGTGGCTCCATCCCAGAGAGGTGGGCACTGGTTCCCGACGGCCCCGATCGTTACTTTGTGGCGCCGCGGCAGGCAGGTTGAGACTACAGGTGAGAGGTGGGCACAGCCCTGGTCGGCGTTCGCGGATACTTAACACGCTTAACGAGATCTTGGTATTTGATCCGAGTCCGCCATTTGGTCTATACGCACTAACCATCTACGTGGGAGTAGTTATGGGTATCCCGTCGTGGTATCACCGAAGCTTCGTGGCGCCCGGCGAAGCGGCGCGCGGATTGGGCTGGAACGCACGCTAGGCTAGGTCTGCGCTTCCGGCCGCCCTCGCGGCGTCTTGGTGTGTTATGGGCGATGGGCCCGGACCCTGTCGCGCTTAGGTTTTGAACCGGCGTCTTGACCTCTCTGTTGTGCCTAGGTGGGGCTGCGGCGTGTTGATCTTCCGCGGCGGGCATGACCCAGAAAGTATGTCCGCCAAATGGGATCAAGCGTGTTGGGTTATGTGGTGCACCCTGCGGAAGTTAATCTATTCGAATAGCCGTGATCTTGATGGCAGACGACTTGGAGTTGTACCTTGACCTTATGACAACTAGAACCGGATACTTAATAAAACACACCCTTCCAAGTGCGGATACAACCCGGTGGTCGCTCTCTCTCGGGGATACGAGGAGGGATCGCCAGTAGGATTATGCTATGCGATGCTACTTGGAGGACTTGATCTACTCTACGCTACATGCGCAAAGGCGGAGGCTGCGAAGCGTAGTCTTCGGCGGATTAGCTATCCCCTCTTATTCTCGCATTCTGCAGCTCACCCATCGATATGGCCCTTTACACATATATCCATGCATATGTAGTGTAGCTCCTTGCTTATGGGTACTTTGGATGAGTACTCACGGTTGCCTTGTTCCCCCTTTTCCGTATCTCTACTCGGTTCTTTGTGACGGGACGGAGCCAGAGCGACGCCACCGTTGATGACGACTACTACCCCGAGGCGCCTACTACTACGTGCAGCCCGTGACGACGACCAGAGTAGTTTAGGAGGATCCCGAGCGGGGAGGCCCGCGCCTCTTTCGATCAGTATCCCGGTTTGTGCTAGCCTTCTTAAGGCAAACTTGTTTAACTTATGTCCGTACTCGAGATATTGTTGCTTCCGGACTCGTCTATGATCGAAAGCACTTGTATTCGAGCCCTCGAGGCCCCTGGCTTGTATTATGATGCTTGTATGACTTATTTATGTTTTAGAGTTGTGTTGTGATATCTTCCGTGAGTCCTCGATCTTGATCGTACACATTTGTGTGCATGATTAGTGTCTGATTAAATCGGGGCGTCACAAGTTGGTATCGAGCCCATTGCCTGTAGAATCCCCTTTCCAACTCCTTGGCGAAGTTGAGTCTAGACATTGGAAAACTTTTACTAACATGGCTGTCGGCCCATGGGCCCACGTCGCCATTGGGTGGTATTAGGATCTTTTACTCCTCGATCTTTACTCGGGATTATGAACTCTCTTCTATTCGGGTTAAACGATTTTTACTAAAATCTAACTTTAGGATCTCGTTACTACTTCCTCCGGAGAACCCCTCACTACGGTGATTGCTCCGTGAACCGGAAGAATTTGAAGATACTCTCCAATATTCTCTCGAGACCTTGTGCCTCGCTTTTGTAATTCCCTACCACGAAACATCCCTATGGATAAATACTTACGCTGTCGTTCTTACTTTTATTCCCAGTTAATCTTGTTATTACAAGATACCCCGAAATTCTCTCTAATGTTCCGAGAATACTTTGCGCCTTGCCTTGCAGTTCTTTGCTACATGAATACCCCTACGGATAATTTCTCGCACTTACCGAATATCCGCTCATCCCCAGTTGATTCATGTATGTCACCAATCCTCGAAAAACCATTCGATCTTCCGAAAATCCACGAGCATCCTATTGCTCTCGAAATTCTTGATTACTTGCATTATGGTTAACCCCATAAGTCTAGTAATCTTGTTGGCATCCATTGTCATTATCATTTTGAGTCCATTGATTCGATTTGTTGCGAATGCTCGCAATCCTCAAACAGATCCTAGAATTCATCCTTCCGGCTCGAGACGTCATTTTAAACATGAGTCGCTATCGACCAATCAAATTGCCGTCGATTGTACCCCTAAGTCTATCCAGCTTATCCATCCTTGATCGTAGCATTTGCTCCTCGATCCCTTGATTTGAAAATCATAATTACTTTGCTAATTAAGCGTTGAACTATTCAGATGTTCTATAAACCGATGCATTTGCAATCTTTCTTCCTCGATTGGGTATCGATACTCATATCAGCCCCATTGTGGATCGTCATATCCACTGTTGGATTATTATCCGACAGTGTCCTTCATAATTAATCACTTTGTGAGTTCTTTCTCCGATACATAATGCCTTTGGTAAATTGTATCCTTTCCTTTTGTCAACCATGCTCTACTTTCGAGCTTGTATTATTTACCCCGAAGTTTGTGGTATATGTTCGTAAGATGCCCTAATGGATTGAACCTAGGCCTTCCTTACTATGTGTGAACTCGGAAGTTTTCACGGGTCATAATCATCTGGTATTTCACCAGGTAAAACATTCAACACTAATGCCATTATCGAAACGAGAAGTGAATGTAAGGTTATGCTTTGGAGAAGTGGGAGTCGACCTTGAACTTTGTGTTCATTGAAGGAAATATGCCCTAGAGGCAATAATAAAGTTATTATTTATTTCCTTATATCATGATAAATGTTTATTATTCATGCTAGAATTGTATTAACCGGAAACATAATACATGTGTGAATACATAGACAAACAGATAGTCACTAGTATGCCTCTACTAGACTAGCTCATTAATCACAGATGGTTATGTTTCCTAACCATAGACATGTGTTGTCATTTGATTAATGGGATCACATCATTAGGAGAATGATGTGATTGACATGACCCATTTCATTAGCTTAGCACTTGATCGTTTAGTATGTTGCTTATGCTATCTTCATGACTTATACAAAGTTCACGCAACTATGAGATTATGCAACTCCCGTTTACGGAGGAACACTTTGTGTGCTACCAAACGTCACAACGTGAATCGGGTGATTATAAAGGTACTCTACAAGTATCTCCGAAAGTATATGTTGAGTTGGCATGAATCAAGATTAGGATTTGTCACTCCGATTGTCGGAGAGGTATCTCTAGGCCTTCTCGGTAATACACATCACATAAGCCTTGCAAGCATTGCAACTAATGAGTTAGTTGTGAGATGATGTATTACGGAGCGAGTAAAGAGACTTTCCGATAGCGAGATTAAACTAAGTATTGGATACCGACGATCGAATCTCGGGTAAGTAACATGCCGATGACAAAGGGAACAACGTATGTTGTTATGCGGTTTGACCGATAAAGATCTTCGTAGAATATGTAGGAACCAATATGGGCATCCGGGTTCCGCTATTGGTTATTGACCGAGAATGGTTCTAGGTCATGTCTACATAGTTCTCGAACCGTAGGGTCCGCACGCTTAAGGTTTCAATGACGGTTATATTATGAGTTTATGTATTTTGATGTACCGAAGGAGTTGAGTCCCGGATGTGATCACGGACATGACGAGGAGTCTCGAAATGGTCGAGACATAAAGATTGATATATTGGATGGTTATATTCGGACACGGAAAGGTTCCGGAAGTTTCGGAGAAAACCTGAGTGCCGAGGGGTTACGGAACCCCGGGAAGTTATGGGCCTTATTGGGCCAAGAGGGAGAGAGAGGGCTGCACCAGGAGGTGGCGCGCTCCCTCCATGGGGAGTCCGAATTGGACTAGGAGGGGGCGCAGCCCCTTTCCCTCTCTCCCTCTCCCTCTCTTTCCTTCCCCTTCCCTCTTCCTAGTAGGACTAGGAAGGGAGTCCTACTCCTACTAGGAGGAGGACTCCCCCCCTTGGTGCGCCCAAAGGCTGGCCGCCCTCCCCTTGCTCCTTTATATACGGGGCAGGGGGCACCCTAGGACACACAAGTTGATCTTCGTGATCGGTCCTTAGCCGTGTCTGGTGCCCCCTCCACCATATTCCACCTCGATCATATTGTAGCGGTGCTTAGGCGAAGCCCTGACGGTAGAACATCAAGATCGTCACTGCGCCGTCGTCTTGTGGAACTCCTCCCCGACGCTTTGCTGGATCGGAGCCGGGGATCGTCATCGAGCTGAGCGTGTGCTAAGAACTCGGAGGTGCCGAATGCGGTGCTTGGATCGGTCGGATCGTGAAGACGTGCGACTACATCAACCGCGTTGATATAACGCTTCCGCTTTCGGTCTCACGAGTGCGTGGACGGACACTCTCCCTCTCGTTGCTATGCCATCACCATGGTCTTGCGTGATCGTAGGAAATTTTTGAAATTACTACGTTCCCCAACAATGGCATCCGAGCCTGGTTTTATGCGTTGATGTCATATGCACGAGTAGAACACAAGTGAGTTGTGGGCGATATAAGTCATCTTGCTTACCAAAGCATGTCATACTTTGGTTGGCGGCATTGTGAGATGAAGCGGCCCGGACCGACATTACGCCAGACGCTTCTGGCGAGACTGGTTTCACCGCTGCGAGCACTCGTTGCTTAAAGGTGATTTGGCGGGTGTCTGTCTCTCTCACTTTAGTTGAACCGAGTGTGGCTACGCCCGGTCCTTGCGAAGGTTAAAACAGCACCAACTTGACGAACTATCGTTGTGGTTTTGATGCGTAGGTAAGAACGGTTCTTGCTCAGCCCGTAGCAGCCACGTAAAACTTGCAACAACAAAATAGAGGACGTCTAACTTGTTTTTGCAGGGCATGTTGTGATGTGATATGGTCAAGACGTGATGCTATATTTTATTGTATGAGATGATCATGTTTTGTAACCGAGTTATCGGCAACTGCCAGGAGCCATATGGTTGTCGCTTTATTGTATGAAATGCAAACGCCATGTAATTGCTTTACTTTATCACTAAGCGGTAGCGATAGTCGAGAAGCAATAGTTGGCGAGGCGACAACGATGCTACGATGGAGATCAAGGTGTCGTGCGGTGGCGATGGTGATCATGACGGTGCTTGAGATGGAGATCACAAGCACAAGATGATGATGGCCATATCATATCACTTATCTTGATTGCATGTGATGTTTATCCTTTATGCATCTTATCTTGCTTTGATTGACGGTAGCATTTTAAGATGATCTCTCACTAAAATTATCAAGGCGTGTTCTCCCTGAGTATGCACCGTTGCCAAAGTTAAATCGTGCCCGGACACCACGTGATGATCGGGTGTGATAAGCTCTCGTCCATCTACAACGGGTGCAAGCCAGTTTTGCACACGCAGAATACTCAGGTTAAACTTGACGAGCCTAGCATATGCAGATATGGCCTCGAACACGGAGACCGAAAGGTCGGCGTGAATCATATAGTAGATATGATCAACATAGTGATGTTCACCATTGAAAACTACTCCATCTCACGTGAGGATCGGTTATGGTTTAGTTGATTTGGATCACGTGATCACTTAGATGACTAGAGAGATGTCTGCCTAAGTGGGAGTTCTTAAGTAATATGATTAGTTGAACTTAAATTTATCATGAACTTAGTCCCGTAGTATTTTGCAAATTATGTTGTAGATCAATAGCTCGCGTTGTTGCTTCCCTATGTTTTTATATGTGTTCCTAGAGAAAATTGTATTGAAAATGTTAGTAGCAATGATGCGGATTGGATCCGTGATCTGAGGTTTATCCTCATTGCTGCCTGAAGAATTATGTCCTTGATGCACCGCTAGGTGACAGACCTATTGCAGAGCGGATGCACGGGCGTTATGAGCGTTTGGCTAGCTCAATATGATGACTACTTGATAGTTTAGTGCACCATACTTAACGGCTTAGAATCGGGATTTCAAAGACGTTTTGAGCGTCATGGACCATATGAGATGTTCCAGAGTTGAAGTTAATATTTCAAGCAAATACCGAGTTGAGAGATATGAAATCTCCAACAAAGTTCTATAGCTAAAAGATGGAGGAGAATCGCTCAACTAGTGAGCATGTTCTCAGATTGTCAGGTACTTCAATCGCATGAAAAAATTGGGAGTTAATCTTCAAGATAAGAAAGTGAAAGACAAAATTCACTACTCACAATCACTAAGTTACTAGAACTTCGTGATGAACTATAGTATGCAAGGGATAACGAAAAGCGATTCTCGAGCTCTTCGTGATGTTGAAATCGACGAAGGTAGAAATCGAGAAAGAGCATCAAGTGTTGATGATTGACAAGACCACTAGTCTCAAGGAAAAGGGCAAAGGGAAGAAGGGGAACTTCAAGAAGAACGGCAAGCAAGTTGTTGCTCGAGTGAAGAAGCCCAAGTCTGGACCTAAGCACGAGACTAAGTGCTTTTGCTGCAATGGAACTGGTCACTAGAAGCGGAACCACCCCAAGTATTTGGCGGATAAGAAGGATGGCAAAGTGAACAAAGGTATATTTGATATACAGATTATTGATGTGTATTTTACTAGTGTTCGTAGCAACCCCTCGGTATTTGATACTGGTTCAATTGCTAAGAGTAGTAACTTGAAAGCAGGAGTTGCGAATGAGCAGAAACTAGTTGAAGGAGAAGTGACGATGAGTGTTGGAAGTAGTTCCAAGATTGATATGATCATCATCGCACATTCCCTATACTTTCGGGATTAGTGTGGAACCTAAATAAGTGTTATTTGGTGTTGAGCATAAATATGATTTGATCATGTTTATTGCAATACGGTTATTCATTTAAGTAAGAGAATAAATTGTTGTTTTGTTTACATGAATAAAACCTTATATGGTTACACACCCAATGAAAATGGTTCATTGGATCTCGATCATAGTGATACACATATTCATAATATTGAAACCAAAAGATGCAAAGTTAATAATGATAGTGCAACTTATTTGTGGCACCGCCGTTTAGGTCATATTGGTGTAAAGCGCATGAAGAAAACTCCATGTCGATGGACTTTTGGAATCACTTGATTATGAATCATTTGATGCTTACGAACCATGCCTTTTGGGCAAGATGACTAAAACTCCGTTCTCGGAACAATGGAACAAGCTCTTGACTTGTTGGAAATAATACATACCGATGTATGCGATCCAATGAGTGTTGATGCTCGTGGCAAGTATCGTTATTTTCTGACCTTCACAGATGATTTGAGCAGATATGGGTATATCTACTTGATGAAACACAAGTCTGAAACATTTGAAAAATTCAAAGAATTTCAGAGTGAAGTGAAGAATCATCGTAACAAGAAAATAAAAGTTTCTACGATATGATCGCAGAGGAAAAATATTTGAGTTACGAGTTTGGCCTTGATTAAAACAATGTGAAATAGTTTCACTACTCACGCCACAGAACACCACAAAGATAATGGTGTGTCCGAACGTCATAACCGCACTTTATTGGATATGGTGCGATCTATGATGTATCTTACCGATTTACCACTATCGTTTTGGGGTTATGCATTAGAGACAAATTTGCATTCACATTAAAAGGGCACCATCTAAATCCGTTGAGACGACACCGTATGAACTATGGTTTAACGGTAAACCTAAGTATGCGTTTCTTAAAATTTTGGATTTGTGATGCTTATGTGATAAAGTTTTCACCTGATAATCTCGAACCCAAATCAGAGAAGTGCGTCTTCATAGAATACCCAAAATGTAACTATTGGGTACACCTTCTATCACAGATCCGAAGGCAAGTTTTTCGTTGCTAAGATGGATCCTTTCTAGAGAAGAAGTTTCTCTCGACAGCAGTGAGTGGGAGGAAAGTAGAACTAGAAGACCCCACTGTACCTTCTCCCTTAATTGAAAGTAGTTTATCACAGAAACCGGTTTCTGCGACATCTACACCAAATAGTGAGGAAGTTGATGATGTTGATCATGAAACTTCAGATCAAGTTACTACAGAACCTCGTAGGTCTTTCAGAGAAAGATCCGCACCAGAGTGGTGTAGTAATCATGTTCTGGAAGTCATGTTACTAGACCATGATGAACCTACGAACTATGAGGAAGCGATGATGAGCCCAGATTCATGAAATGGCTTGAGGCCATGAAATATGAGATAGGATCCATGTATGAGAACAAAGTATGGGCTTTGATTGACTTGCTCTATGATCAGCAAGCCATGTTAAATAAATGGATCTTCAAGAGGAAGATGGACACTGATAGTAGTGTTACTATCTACAAAGCTAGACTTGTCGAAAAAGGTTTTAGACAAAGTTCAAGATGTTGAATACAATGAGATTTTCTCACTTGTATCGATGCTTAAAAGTCTGTCCGAATCATGTTAGCTATTGCCACATTTTATGAAATCTGGCAAATGGATGTCAAAACTGCATTCCTTAATGGTTTTCTTAAAGAAGAATTGTATATGATACAAACAGAAGGTTTTGTCAATCCTAAAGGAGCTAACAAAATGTGCAAGCTTCAGCGATCCATCTATGGACTGGTGCAAGCATCTCGGAGTTGGAATAAACGCTTTGATAGTGTGATCAAAGCATATGGTTTTATACAGACTTTTGGAGAAGCTTTGTATTTACAAGAAAGTGAGTGGGAGCACTACAACCTTTCCGATAAGTATATGTGATTGACATATTGTTGATCGGAAATAATGTAGAATTATTCTGCAAAGCATAAAGGAGTGTTTGAAAGGAGTTTTTCAAAGAAAGACCTCAGTGAAGCTGCTTACATATTGAGCGTCAAGATCTATAGAGATAGATCAAGACGCTTGATAAGTTTTTCAATGAATACATACCACGACAAGATTTTGAAGTAGTTCAAAATGGAACAGTCAAAGAAAGAATTCTTGCACGTGTTACAAGGTGTGAGATTGAGTAAGACTCAAAACCCGACCACGGCGGAAGATAGAAAGAGAATGAAAGTCATTCCCTATGCATCAGCCATAGGTTCTATAAAGTATGTCATCTTTGTGTACCAGATCTATTACATACCCTACCACTAAGCTTGGCAAGGGAGTGCGATAGTGATCTAGGAGTAGATCAATGGACAGCGGTCAAAATTACCCTTAGTAGAATAAGGATATGTTTCTCGATTATGGAAGTGAAAAAAGGTTCGTCGTAAAGGGTTACGTCGATACAAGTTTTAACACTAATCTAGATGACTCTGAGTCTCAATCTGGATACATATTGAAAGTGAGAGCAATTAGCTAGAGTAGCTCCGTGCAGAGCATTGTAGACATAGAAATTTGCAAAATACTTACGGACTCTGAATGTGATGCACCGTTGACTAAAATTATCTCACAAGCAAAACATGATCACACCTTAGTACTCTTTGGGTGTTAATCACATGGCGATGTGAACTAGATTACTGACTCTAGAAAACCCTTTGGGTGTTGGTCACATGTCGATGTGAACTATGGGTGTTAACCACATATAGATGTGAACTATTGATGTTAAATCACATGGCGATGTGAACTAGATTATTGACTCTAGTGCAAGTGGGAGGCTGAAGGAAATCTGACCTAGACTCAATCATAAACTTATTATTGATTTCCTTATATCATGATATATGTTTATTATTCTTGCTAGAATTTTATTAAACTTAAACATAATACATGTGTGAATACATAGACAAACAGATAGTCACTAGTATGCCTCTACTAGACTAGCTCATTAATCGAAGATGGTTATGTTTCCTAACCATAGACATGTGTTGTCATTTGATTAATGGGATCACATCATTAGGAGAATGATGTGATTGACATGACCCATTTCATTAGCTTAGCACTTGATCGTTTAGTATGTTGCTTATGCTATCTTCATGACTTATACAAAGTTCACGCAACTATGAGATTATGCAACTCCCGTTTACGGAGGAACACTTTGTGTGCTACCAAAGCGTCACAACGTAATCGGGTGATTATAAAGGTACTCTACAAGTATCTCCGAAAGTATATGTTGAGTTGGCATGAATCAAGATTAGGATTTGTCACTCCGATTGTCGGAGAGGTATCTCTAGGCCTTCTCGGTAATACACATCACATAAGCCTTGAAAGCATTGCAACTAATGAGTTAGTTGTGAGATGATGTATTACGGAACGAGTAAAGAGACTTTCCGGTAACGAGATTAAACTAAGTATTGGATACCGACGATCGAATCTCGGGTAAGTAACATGCCGATGACAAAGGGAACAACGTATGTTGTTATGCGGTTTGACCGATAAAGATCTTCGTAGAATATGTAGGAACCAATATGGGCATCCGGGTTCCGCTATTGGTTATTGACCGAGAATGGTTCTAGGTCATGTCTACATAGTTCTCGAACCGTAGGGTCCGCACGCTTAAGGTTTCAATGACGGTTATATTATGAGTTTATGTATTTTGATGTACCGAAGGAGTTCGAGTCCCGGATGTGATCACGGACATGACGAGGAGTCTCGAAATGGTCGAGACATAAAGATTGATTTATTGGATGGTTATATTCGGACACGGAAAGGTTCGGAAGTTTCGGAGAAAACCGAGTGCCTGAGGGGTTACCGAACCCCGGGGAAGTTATGGGCCTTATTGGGCCAAGAGGGAGAGAGGGCTGCACCAGGAGGTGGCGCGCCCCTCCATGGGGAGTCCGGGTGGACTAGGAGGGAGGGCGCAGCCCCCTTTCCTCTCTCTCCCTCTCTTTCCTTCCCCTTCCCTCTTCCTAGTAGGACTAGGAAAGGGAGTCCTACTCCTACTAGGAGGAGGACTCCCCCTCCCTTGGTGCGCCCCAAGGTCGGCCGGCCCTCCCCTTGCTCCTTTATATCACGGGGCAGGGGGCACCCTAGGACACACAAGTTGATCTTCGTGATCGTTCCTTAGCCGTGTCACGGTGCCCCCTCCACCATATTCCACCTCGATCATATTGTAGCGGTGCTTAGGCGAAGCCCTGCGACGGTAGAACATCAAGATCGCCACCACGCCTTGTCGTCTTGTGGAACTCCTCCCCGACGCTTTCTTTGGATCGGAGCCCGGGGATCGTCATCGAGCTGAACGTGTGCCAAGAACTCGGAGGTGCCGGAGTAACGGTGCTTGGATCGGTCGGATCGTGAAGACGTACGACTACATCAACCGCGTTGATATAACGCTTCCGCTTTCGGTCTACGAGGGTACGTGGACGGACACTCTCCCCTCTCGTTGCTATGCCATCACCATGGTCTTGCGTGATCGTAGGAAAATTTTTGAAATTACTGCGTTCCCCAAAATTCATGCCCATGGACGCGATGTATATCCTATCATGGAAGCTTCTTGTAATAATAACTATTTCCTTGATAACTAACATATGGTATCTGTGAATTGATCTTTTGCAATCGTGGTTCCGGCCATGTTCTCCTTTTAAATACCATTTCTTGGACAAGTTGAGGTACTTGTCTTCTGTAGATCATTGCACCTGTCCAACCTTTGCTTGCTCTACCGTTGAGTATTAAACTCTGGTATTCTCAAGAATATCATGGGACTGCATAACTTATTATGGGTTCTTCATCAACTATTATTTCTCACTGATTCCAAATTTCTCGGGTTCTGGGTTGTCGTCAATCGAGTACAACGATTCCACATTTTGGTTCGATAACCCTAAGTAATTTTCGTTGCTTGAGAGTTTATTAATCCTTTAAGTCTTTCCTAGCCTGATCGGCTAAATTTTAACTGCGTTAATCGGGTCCTCCTTTTCAAGCACAATTTTCGATGATGAGCTAAACTTACGTCGATCTTCCTCGTCATATCGATTCGCCTTGAACAACAAGCTTGATTTCAAGTTTGTGTCCTACCCGTGGTTCCAATAACCTTCCGCTTCACTATTCCTTTGACTTGATGTCGTCACTGATTGATTACATCTTCATGAAATCTCTCGACAAATGTTTCGTGATCATCATCAACCTTATGAGCTCTTCCAGGATATCAATTGAGTTCATGATGAGAAATACCATCCTTGCCCCTGATGATTTGTGTTACCTTTGACCACTTATTTGCCTTTCGTTCAACACAAACTTGTTCGTGTTTTGAGTTATACCTTGAGATCCCTACTATCCAGCATTTGTTCTTCCTTACCTTGGAGTATTGCCATCTTTTAATATCAAGGATGTGGTGAGGATTGCTCCACCTCTTAAGAATTCTTGGTATGGTGAAACTTCTCACCATCACCATTCTTTCTTGGTCCCCGTGTTGATCCTAACCGGGATACTAATAAGTGAACAGTGCTCCTTGGATTCTATACTTCTAGCAACCCTATTGCCATGAAGTCAATGGTCGATAGTTCATTCTTAGACTATTGGTTATTGAATCCCCATTCTAACATTGATCATGCTACACGAGCCCATATTTCTGCATCTTTCTACCAATGTTTAATTGTGTATGTTTTCCTCGAGCATACATCATTATATCATTTGATCTGACAAATGTTATCTCCTTGTTTACATAACTATGGAAATCCATCTTTTTGGAAACCTCGATGAGTTGTCGCTGAGTCCATCAGCCACCTCATGCTCTCCTTGGGTAAATGATGAACTCTTGTCTTAGAACTCACTTCCATAAGTTCATTTCCCGAGAATCTTACATTGTCCTCTCGTCAATTGGTGTCGCACCTTCTCTTCTCAGGCATCCTAAGTCTGAGGCACCCTGACACCAATCAGATCTGAATCTCGGTCAAATGTGATGGTTGGAACATTTTCCAAGAGTTATAACATTGATCCTCATATGACCCGGTAAGGTGATGTCATGCACACCGACCGAGGACCAAGTGTTATAGTTTCCTTTTAACAAGGTTAACCATTTTTCCATGAGGAAATTGAATGCCTTTTTTAATAAGTTTATCCCGATGGATCCTTTGTGCATCCAAAGTCTGATCTTTGCTTGAAGACCATGCCAATGCTATCACTAAGCATGTTTGTGGTACTCCCAATTTTAACAAGAACATTTGAAGCCCAGTGCTAAATGTTTCTTGCACAATTATCCAAACACCGTTGTATGGGTAATGTCATGACTATTCTCTCCCTTACCTAAAGGGTTTTCTACATTATATCCTTTCATGCATATCATGCGCTGCTTGTCCTTGGGAAGGATATACCTCAATTATGTGTTTAAACACATTTTTCATTTCCATTGTTACATTTAATCCGATATCACATTTTCCTTTCCATTGTTTTGTTTAACCTTCTTGAGGTTTATATGATCTAAGCAGTAATAAGTCACTGATTTTGTAAACACCTCGGTGTACAATTCTGCCAGTAAGACCCTGTTACTTTTGTTGATGACATTCCGGTAACCACCGATGGACGAGAACTTTGCCTATTGGTCCGCCTCGTTTCAACGAGCAGGAAAACGGTTCTCTTCGTCCCTCGCCCTAGGTACCAACATTGTTGCCAACAAAACTGACAGGCTATCCTCTGACATACCTTGTTATCTTGACCGTGCAAATATTAGCGCCTTCCTGCTTTTAACCCAAATGGTGGGCCCATAACCCACAGTTCCACAGGATCGAAACCTGACTCTCCTGTACACCCTATTGTCAGAGTTATTCCTCGTGCTTGACTTGTATGTAATTCACGGGCCACTTGCCTGTTGATCTATTCTGGTATCGGACACAATACTTATTCCCGTTGCTCTAAACCCCTTTAGATTTCTGCTTGAGCAATGAACGATTGCCTATCCGCTTGAAACTTCTTATTACACCGTCTTACTTTGCTCTCGATGTGTGTCATTTGTTCAACTCGAGAGATACTCATATGTTTATTCCTGGGATACCCCCAGATGAATTTCCCTTATAACATCCTATCATTGTAGAGCTGCCCTTACCTATTCGTAAGTCGATGGAGCTCCCCGAAGAAAGGACGACAACTTCATCATGATGCTTTGGAATAAAGAATTGAAGGCATCAACGAAAGGGATTAACTTCTTCAAGAAGATCCATTAGAATAACCAGACCTCCCCCTACTCCTCTTAAATCTCGGGACGAGATTTCTTGTAGTGGAGGAGAATTGTGACGCCTTGGGATAATCAAGCTACAAGAATCTCTACTTATGACGCCATGTCACCTCCGTTCTTGTCGCTAATCTCGCGTTAGTTCAAAAGCGATTCGAATTCAAATTTGGATTTTTGGCAAACAAACAAAGTTTTCAAACTTCAAAACAAAAATGTTCGGACCGTGTCAAATATTGCATAGATAATTATCGTGAAATAAACACATTCTTATAAAATGCCTAAATACTTTTAAATGAATTAAAACAGAAAAGAAAGTAAGTAAAAGAAAGAAAATGCAAGGGGTAAAACAAACATAAAAAAAAAGAGAAAACCCCCCGCTTCTGTGCTTCGCCCAGTTAAGGCCCAACTGCCAGCCCACTGCCCAAATGGTCCACCTCACGGCTTAACCCCCACTCCCAGGCCAACCCTAGCCGCCACCCACTCGCCTCCCCCACTCGCTCCCTCCCAGACGCCTCTCTCCCTTCCCCGTCTGGATGGGCGAGGGCCCCACCCCCTCTTTTCACCGACGCTGCCGTTCGCCACCATGCCGGAGCCGCCTGGACCTCGCCGACGCCTCTCCCCGTCGGCCTGCTTCTCCTCTCCGCCGTCGTCCCCAGCATCCTCCCCACGCCCCATTGCCGGACCCCTCGGGGTGAGGCCAGGCCTTCCCCGCCATTCCCCCATTTCGCTCGCCGTCGGCCCGTCAAGCGCCGCGCCATCGACCTCCCAGCTGCCCGTCCGGTCGTACCATCGGACGCGCCCACGGCCCCAGCTTGCCCCGCCTCCACGCCCGATCCATGACCGCGTCGTCGGCGTCCACGCTTCGCCAGCGTTTCATGATCATGACCCTCGCCTTACCGCCCGCTTGCCTCTGACCTTGACCTCGCACCGCTGCTCGACCCGCTCCTCACGCCCGTAGTGCCCTATGCACGTGCACACTCGCCGTCGCCCGTCTTTGAGGCTCATGTAGCCGTGTTAGCCAGCGCCGCCTTGCCGTCCAAGACTTCTGCGTGCCGTGGCGGCGCCTCCCCTGTCGATCTGGGCATTGCCCAATCACTGGTACTGCGCCCGTAACCAGCAGCGCGCATACCAGCGATGCCCGAATCGCTGTGGCCCTCTGGGCCACTGACTAGGGGGCCCCATGCCCCAGAACGTAAAATGAAATAATAAAAGGAATAATAATAATAAAAATAAAATAAATAAATAGATAATAATAATTAAATTAATTAATTAACGAATTAATTAAGTTAATTAATCACAATTAGATTAACCTAATTAATTGTTAGTTAATTAATCAAACAATGCTAGTGGGGCCCACCCCCCTAATTAATTAGGATTAGTTTAATTAATCACATTAATTAAAATGTGTCACCGACCGGTGGGACCCACTTGGTCAGTTGACCCAGTCAACCACTGTTGACTGCTGACATCAGCATGACATCATGCTGATGTCATTAATCTATTTTCCGAATTAATTTAAATAATTAATTAAATTCCAGAAATTAATAAAATCTTTAGAAAATCATATCTTTTAATCCGTAACTCGGATTAAATTATTTTCAACATGAAAGTTGCTCAGAACGACGAGACGAATCCGGATACGCAGCCTGTTCGTCCGCCACGCGTCCCTAGCATAGTGAACCTGCAACATTTCACCTCCGGTTCATCTGTCTGAAAACACGGAACACCGGGGATACTTTCCCGGATGTTTTCCCCCTTCACCGATATCACCTCATACCGCGTTAGAACACGTCTAGCTCTGCTTGTTGTCCTGTTATGCACTTGCTTGCCATGTATTTACTGTTTCTTCCCCCCCTCTTCTCTTTGGTAGACTACGAGACCGACGCCGCTGCTGCTGCCCAGTTCGACTATGGAGTTGACGACCACTCTCTCTTGCCAGAGCAACCATGCAAGCCCCCCCTTTGATCACCAGATATCGCCTACTCTTCTCTATACTACTTGCATTAGAGTAGTGTAGCATGTTACTGCTTTCAGTTAATCCTATACTGCTGCATAGCCTGTCCTTGCTATTACTGTTGTTACCTTTACCTGCTATCCTACTGCTCAATATAGGATGCTAGTGTTTCATCAGTGACCCTACACTCTTGTCCGTCTGCCATGCTATACTATTGGGCTGTGATCACTTCGGGAGGTGATCACGGGCATATACTATGTACTTTACACTATTACATTACCTGTGATACTGTTCGGAGATGGGGGCTGAAAGGACAGGTGGCTCCATCCCGATAGAGGTGGGCCTGGGTTAGAAGAGCCTGTCTCTTTATGCATGATCCTCGTGCTCCTCATCTGGCTCATGTCAGACGCATTCTCCGCTATTTAAAAGGCACTCTTGATCATGGTCTCCTTAATTCTTCTTCACCTACAAGCTTGACAGTTTATTCTGATGCGCACGGGCAGGTTGTCCAGATACTCGACGATCTACATCCGGATTTTTGCGTTTATTTGGGTGATAATCTTGTTTCTTGGTGTTCTAAAAGGTGTAACAGTTTCGGGTCTTCGCCGAGGCTGAGAGATAGGCGGTTGCTCACGCCAGGCCGAGGCGGTGTGGCTACGGCAGCTTCTCGTTGAACTTCATCGTCCGCCTCCCACGTGCTACCATTGTTTATCGTGATAACATCTCTGCAGATACATGGCTTCCAATCCAGTTCAACATCGTCGCACAAAGCACATTGAGATTGACATTCACTTTGTTCGTGAAAAGGTGGCTCTTGGCAAGGTTCGCGTTCTTCATGTTCCTACAAGTGCCCAATTTGCTGACATTTTTACCAAAGGACTCCCGACTGCATCGTTCACCGACATACGCTCCAATCTCAACATTGTTTCACCTGACGTTGAGACTGCGGGGGGATCTTAGAATATAAAGTCTATTCGTATTGTAATCTATCTCTATTAGTCTAGTCTTGGAGCCCAAGCTTTGTAATCTATATAAACAGCCCTTGAGGCCCCAATCAATACAACAATTACTTCTCCAATATCTCAATCTATCAGTCTCAACAACAGGTTGAGTAGTTTTCTCAATAGCCATCTACTTCATTGCATCTATAACAGGTTCCTCAAAAGCATCCATATCATCTTCTGGCGACACCTCATTCTCATCAGCTTCAGATCCAGAATCTTCAATACATTTGAAGGATCTCAGGGCAATAAATGTTCTGGACAGACATAGGAGTATCACAAATAGGGTTAGGAGCAACATTCCCCTGGATGGGAGCCTGCATATGATCAGATTGGGCATCAACATCTTTTTCAGCAAGTCCCACCTCAGGATCACATGTTAGCAACCACATAGCTAAGAGCTGGGCCATCATCACCTAGGACATTCTCAGGGTTAGAATAGTTTTCCAAGACAGAACCAACAGCAGGGTGAGAGGTACAGACCTCAAAGAATTGGACAGGGTGAAACTCAGTTGCAGAGGCATCCATCATCCCAAGTTGTTTTCGAGACTGCGCATTAGTAAGATCTTTCCTATTAACTACATCTAGTTCATCAATCGGCTCTGCATCCTCCTCTAACAAATCTTTATCCACAGACCCATTGCCTGGGCCATCATCATTCCCAACATCAATGTCCACGTGACCAAAATCATCATTAGGATCATCACCTCCCGGCTGCTCAAAAACTTGAACAGTGAAAGAAAACAGATATAGGTTTTTCTTCATTTCCAGCAACCTCTCAAAGGGAATTTTAGCAGGATATTGCCTGGAATACTGTGGAATGGTTTGCAAAATTGCTTTCTTTGATCTGCCACCCTTGTCAAACATGTGTTGTCCGCCATCGCAAGTTCGCAACACCACCCCAAATGGGTGGCCAAGCGGATTGAAAAGCTTAGAAGAGCGTTCCTCTGTACCAGCGCGGAACGGACGGTATGGAGGCCGATATCTGGTGATTGCTTGTGAGTGTTTCACCCTCTGCTTGTTATGTGTTTCACCCTCTTAACTACCGGAGATCTTTTGGAATTTAAACCAGATCAACTTTGCCTTGTGCGATCAATCAGTGTCCATGGGCTTAATGATCTTACGAAGATCCTACTAAATTTACGGCAAGCAGGCAAGCAAGCAAACAATGGGATTCGAAGAAACTACCAAAACGACCATTTTGGCACCACACTTGTCCATGCAAACAATGGACACCACCAAAGCAACTCAATCCATAGCGCTGCTTTGCATCCACACAAAGTTGGCCATGGGATTCGAAGAAACTACAATACATGATTACTAGTAGTACAATCTAAACTTCATGTGTTCATGCAACGCCCGAACAAGGCGCACCAGAAGTATACCGCAACTCTAACACTGCTAGACAGTACGTCCTTCTGCCTCCCTGAGTAAAGCCAGTGAACCGTAAGGACTATTGGGGCGGTTAACCGGATAGTAGGAAAGAAGCGACCAGGCAACGGTGACTTTCATCTTACACACGCCGCCAAGATTGAAGGTGCCATAGTTCCTACCAGCTTTCTTGGGCTTGAAAACCTTCCAGGCTTTCTTGGGTTTCATCTCGCCTTGCCACCACGCATCCACACAAACCTTCAGCTCTCCGGTGAATTCGACGGAAGCGACACGCCTAGATAGCTGGATCGCGCCATCTGCACCAACCTCCACTTCCTTCTCGCTTCCAGAATCGAGTAGAACTACTTTCCTGTCGGCCATACTGGTGGTACATGCGGAAAATTCACCTCGGACACCGTGTGGCCATGACGACCCATCGACCATTTGCACGCTGATTGTCGCCTCCACGGAGCGAGCAATTTGACTCATTGTAAACTCCAGTGTGCTGAGCTTGCTGATGTACTTCCTATCTGTTGCGCAGGAAAGCTCCAAACAGTTAACAGTGTCATGAGGAACAGCCAGGAAGCTTAAAACTTTATCCCTAGACTCCGTGCTGCCTTCCTTCACTTTTAGCGTAATCTCAAAGTTCATGGCACCCAACATAACAATGGGACGGGTAGGACCTGTCATCACCAAGCACGAATCCTGCATCCAACACCACTAAGTAAGCAAAAATTCGACAGTGTTTCATTCAGCACCTAGTAAGATTGGAATAGAACAAATTCTATATATCTGTGGCCAAAAAAAGGAGACAAATTGCACAGTGATTTAGCAGAAAACAAAAGATACACTGTATGATTCAGTAAACAAGTGGAACTTTATCATGAATAAGTTGAAGTGTAAGTCTGTGAGGTGGCAAACGCAGAACTAAGTTACACACAAATTATTAAATGCCCATAAATTTCAGTTCAAGGAACCAACATGATTCATTCATTCTTCTAGCTGTTATCTCTGGTGTGTATCTATCATCCTTTTAGCAGTTGAAATGCATTGAGATAATACCAAACTCAAGCTCCTTAGGTGGCAACAATGGGTGGCAGAGGAGGTAAAGGAAGAAAACCTGTTTGGTGAGGGTTTGGCAGTGATCCCTGGAGCGGTCGAAGACGATGTTGCGGTTTCTGTCGACGACGTCGCGCGCGGCGATCATGCCGTAGACATGGATGGGCCAACGGAGGCCCCCTCTGATCTCCGCGACGTCGATGGAGTAGATCTGCAGGGAGTCGAGGGGCTGCGCGTAGCCCCCTGGAGCCTCTGCATCCGTATAACGCATGGGCTGAATAGCAGCTGCACGTATAGACACACAAACACACACAAACATATTTTGTGATCAAATTCTGCTTGCTACATCTAATCTAATCTAACCTAATCTAATCTAATCTAGGGGAAATTCCTGCTGGCTGCTGCTGAAGGAATCTAACCTAGAGGAGTAGTATTTGCTTACTGGTTTCCTCGAAGGAGCCGAATTGGTCGCCCCAGATGGAAATCCAGCTATCGCGGAAGGTGAGGGCCTGCTCGTGCTCCCACTCTGCCTCGTACTCCCAGCACTCCTTCTCCTCCGTCGTCGCTGTCGCTGTCGCTCCGCCCCCGGCGTCGGCGGTCCCCTCCGCCTCCATCCCGTCGAGGTCGGCGGCGTGCTCTGGGATGACGGACCCCTTTCCCGCGGTCCTCGTCTCCATCTCGTCCGGGCCTCCGTCTCCAGCCCCTAAAAAAATTGCATCAAGGGGCACGGTACTGGGCCAGCCCACTACCGTACAATAGCTTTAAAAAAATCCGGTGCCTTCTCAGGGCAGGTTTACACTATCCCCCACCCCCTAAAAAAAGGGTTTCCACCTTTTCCTTCTGTTTCTTTAGAAGGAAAAATATATATGGGTGGAAAATTTTAAAACCAGGGGGGCATACATATGCATTGCTAGCCAACATTTGAAACACCACGAAGAATGGTCTCTTCTCCTTGAAAGAGATCTCCCCACACCGATCACTTTCCAACCCCTAGTTTGATTCACCTAACAACTTTGAGTCCACTATTGTCGGTTCCAAAATCGATCCATACATCGAATTCCCAGTCCTTTTCCAATCAAGCCCAGTAGGTTTCTTTTCGAGATACATAGAGGTTGGAGAAAGGACCATTGCTTGAGAGAACCTTGCACCTTTTAAGTAGGAGGAAACTATGGAATATGTAAAAAAAAACTATTTTCAGTATGCAATGATTTTTCAAAATCACCGTGAATGTTTTCGAGACACATGTTCTCTAATACATAATGATCATTTTTCAAAATAGACAACGAACAAATTTAAAACATGCCATGAACACTTTGAATTACTCGATGATCATCTTTAAATATGTGATAATTATATTTGAAGTACACGATAATTTTTTTGCAAGTGTAATCATGTACACTTTTTATTTTCCATAATATTATTTGTTTCCTTTCTTAAACTATCTAACATTTTTTAAACAAATATGAAATAATAACATTTTTGCAAAAAAAAATCTCAAACATGCTCAAAATAGTCGGTTTCCTCAACTATTTCGCGTCCTAAGATTTCACGAATACGCAAAGTTTGTGTATAGTTGCATTGATAAAAGGAGTAGAATGAGTACATATAGGGGTACAACACATGACACGAACGCAGGCATGCGTGAACATGGTGCCCAGAGCAGAGAGACAAGGGATGTTCGGCCCGTACAAACCATACATCATAGGTAAACATACCAAACCCGAACCAACAAGAGCACCAACATCGACAAAGCCAAAATCGAGGACACCGCAAGCGAGCGAGATAGCGCCTTCAAGAAAGGAAGACGACGTCGAGATGTCGTCGCCATCCGGTCCAGAGGAACCAGACCTAGGGTTTACACTGAGCTCAAAGAGGGGCCCAGCCGAGGGCCTGGCAGCGCCTCCAAGAAGGAAATGACATTCGCAGATGCCATCGCTACCAGCACTGGCAAGCCGAGCAGGGATTTCTCCCTAGCCTAAGACTGAGCAATCCCATAGCCACCGTAATTGGAAACGAAGATGAGGAGCCAAACACTGGTCGGAGCCACCATGTCGGAAGGGGGTTGGCGGGGCTGCACCTGCCATCGGAGGGTGGCACAACCTCCGGACACATGAGCATTGGGTCTGGCAAAAAGAGAGGGCTTTGAGATGTCCAACATAGGGCAATCGGCAAGGCAAACCACGAGGGGGTGGGGCGATGGCGAACGACAACGCCGGCAGGCTCGGACTGGAGGAACACATGAAAGATCGTGGATATCGCCTAGAGGGGGGTGAATAGGTGATTTAAAATAGTTATGGTTTAGGCTTGAAGAAATGCGAAATAAAAATCTAATTTGTCAAGCACAAAACCTAAAACAACTAGACTCACCTATGTGCATCAAAAATTTATGCTAAATAAGAAAAAAAACTAAGTGATAGGAAGATATATAACATGAAGCACTATGGCTATCACAAAGTAATGTGCATAAGTAAAGAGCTCGGGTAAGAGATAACAGAGGCACACGGAGACGACTATGTATCCCGAAGTTCACACCCTTGCGGATGTTAATCTCTGTTTGGAGCGGTATGAAGGCATAATGCTCCCCAAAAATCCACTAGGGCCATTGTAATCTCCTCATGCCCTCGCATAGTGCAGATGTCGTGATTCTACTAAGGGCCCCTTGAGGGCGGTCACCGAACCCATACAATTGGCAACCCTCAGGGCGGTCACCGAAACCCGTACAAATTGCTCGGGGCAATCTCCACAACCTAATTGGAGACCCTGAGGCTTGCCTGGAGCTTTACACCATAATGATTGATATCTGAAGCACCACCAACCGTCTAGGACGCCCAAGCACCCAGTAGGAACAAGCTCAAGGGTACCAAGCACCCAATAGTAATAAGCTACTCAACTGTCATTTCCACGTATCATCATGGAGAACTCAAATCGATGCACCATATGCAATGGAAAGGGCACACGGAGTGCCGAAGTCCCTCACTCTCAAATCTCACCAAAGCAACGAAAGCTACGAAGGAATATGAGAGGAAAAACAAGAAGGAGAACACAAAGAACTCCAAGATATAGATCTAAGGGTTCCCCTCACAAAGAGGAGAAAGTGATTGGTGGAAATGTAGATCTAGATCTCCACTCTCTTTTCCCTCAAGAACTAGCAAGAATCATTGGAGGGATTGAGAGATAGCAAGCTCGAAGAAGGTCAACAATGGGGACAAAAAACGAGCTCAAAAGAAGAACCATTGAGGAAGAAGGCCCCCTTAAATAGGCCCCTCCCCCCAATCCAACTGTTACACCCACTGATCGTGCTCAAGCGGTACTACCGTTCGGGGGAGCGGTACTACTGCTTAGCACGATCAAAACAACCCAATGAGATAGAAAAACACGAATGGTAGTTTTGCCAGAGAGGTAGTACCGCTCGAGGGAGAGGTAGTACCGCTTGAGAGGTAGTACCGCTCAGGGGAGCAGTACTACTGCTTAGAGATGTACCACCGCTCTCTACTATCACTCTACTACCGCTGAAGCCGATTGGTAGCAAAGGCATAAAAATAAATGAAAAGTGGAAGCAGTACTGGTCAGTGGAAGTACCATCTAAGTGGCACTACTACTCGGGGGAGAGGTACTATCGCTTGAGAGGTACTACCACTCAAGCTGAAAAACTGCCCAAGCAAAACAGAAGGATGCATGAAGACCAAAACTGCCATTACTTCTGCAAACGACTCTGATTTCAACGAACTCAAGCTTGATAGAAAGCTAACGATAAGAGTTGCCAAATCATTACTAGAAATCTTCAGAAGTGGCAACAGAGAATATGCCTATGATATAGATATGTGAAACCTCCATGAGTGAAGAACCGACAAGAACTCCAACATAGTAAACATCATATAAGATGCATATGAACTCCGTTTTTGATGAACTCGATCTTATCATGAAGATTCCCATAAGCTCTAAATCTTACAAGGAGAAACAACAAACAAGAACCAAAAAAGATGATGCAATTATGCAGTGGTTTGAGCTCTCTACGAACGATACGATCAAGCTACTTACTTGAGAGCCCCCCTTGATAGTGCGACAATCGATCCTATAACCCGGTCTCCAAACTACCACCACGAGACCAGTAAAATATAAAACCTATCAAGGGAAAACCTTTGCCTTGCACAAAGTCCACTTGAGCTAGATGATGACGATCTTAACTTCTTCAAGTTGGACCACCTTTCTTGATTGCGTTGGCTCAGTAAAGACTAGTAGATTGCTCCCCCATATTCCACTATGGGTGAGCTACTCTTTGGCGCATCTTCACAAGTCCATTGTTACCACAATGGACTGCAAGCTTCAAGCATATGATCTCTTCATGATGATCCACTTGAACTTGCACATTGCAACCTAACCCCACAAAGAACTCTCACGTAGACCATGGGTTAGTGCACAAAGCGTAATGGACAATGCTTACCATGCCATGGGATCACTCGATCCCACTCGGTACATCTTCTAGGTTTTGTGTGTTGATCAACTTGATTCACTTTTTGACTTAGTCTTGATCAACCTCTCACATGACCAATCTTTAGACAATTCCTTGAATATCACCTTGGTCAGCACATAGCCTCCTTGAAACCAACACATGGACTTAAGGCAACCATTAGTCCATAGAGAATGTCATCAATTACTAAAACCACACATGTGGGCACCATTCTCTTTCAATGCAGACCCTAGATGTCGTGGCCATAGCGGTCGGGGCGTCGGGGAGCCATTTGAGCCGGAAGGGACGCAACTACTGGTCCCCGAGGTCGGAGCCGCCCGGCAGAGGACGCCGACAGGCATGGACACCGAAGAGACGCGGGTCCAAGGTTCTCGGGGCTAGAGCAACGCCAACAAGCACCCGCTTTGAGGAGCCTCGTGACTGCCACTATCCTTGTAGTCTTAGTGCCTCCGCGTGAGCCGTCGTCGTGGCTCAGGAGGGAGGTTGGGCCGCCGGAGACGAGGGTGGCCGCCTGTGCACGAAAGGCGGGCCACGAACACCTCGCGACCAGCCGCAGTTCCCTAGCCCAACCCGTGGCCAGCAGGGCTAAGCCGCGCCAAACCCTCACCAAAGAGGTTTTGTTTTACCTGCCATGCATTTCATCATTTAAATTGTTGCCTGAAGTTGATTGTTATGATCTGCACATCTAGGTGTCTCATGTTTCAATTGTGTGTGTTTATCTAAGTCTTTTGTTTGTCATTAGCTCGAGTTTGGTATAACCTTAATGTGTTTCAACTACTGAAAGAACAATAAATACTTGAGATAGTGCCTTATAATCCTATATGCATCAGCCATGCACACACACTTATGATGAATTGGTTCCTTAAACTGAATGACAACTGAAATATTTATAAGTCGATCCATTTTAATGTGCACCTAGAGTTTACCTATTTTAAGTTGTTGACGAGTGTGATGAACTTAATTATCAGACCATTATTTTCAGGCTATCAATTCAATCTCTCCGAAAGTTGTTTGCTCCCAATCTTGCACTGCCTGTGCACTGGCAAGTGTATTTGTTGTTCGTACATATTAAGCGTGTGCCATGGTATAACATGATTGCTGACTTAACTCATTTTATGAACACTTGATAATTTGTGTGTAACTTAGTTCTGCGTTTTCCACCTCAGAGACTTCCAGTTCAACTTATTTACGATAAAGTTCCACTTGATTACTGAATCATATAGTATATCTTTTGTTTTCTGCTAATAACTGTGCAATTTATCTTGTTTTCTAGGCCAGAGATATAATATGTTCTATTCCAATCTTATTAGGGCTGAAGGAAACACTATCGATTTGCTTACTTAATGGTATTGGATGCAGGCTTCATGCTTGGTACTGACTGGTCCTACACGTCCTATCATTATGTTGGGTACCGCGACCTTTGAGATTGCGCTAAAAGTGAAGGAGGGCAGCACAGAGTCTAGGGACAAAGTTTTAAGCTTCTTGGTTGTTCCTCATGACAATTTCAACTATTTGGAGGCTTCGTGCCCGACAGATAGGAAATGCATCAGCAAGCTTAGCACGCTGGAGTTTACAATGAGTCAAATTGCTCGCTCCGTGGAGGCGACAATCAGCATGCAAGTGGTTGATGGCGTTCGCAGTGAATTTTCCGCGTACACCACCATTACATCTGACAGGAAAGTAATTTTACTCGATTCTGAAAGCGAGATGGAAGTGCCGGTTGATGAGGATGGCGTGGTCCAGCTATCGAGGTGCGTCGCTTCAGTTGAATTCACCGGAGAGCTGAAGGTTTGTGTGGATGCATGGCGGCAAGGCGAGACGAAGCGCAAGAAAGCTTGGACGGTTTTCAAGGCTAAGAAAGCGGTAGGTACCTTCAATCTTGGCGGCGTGTGTAAGATGAAAGTCACCGTTGCTTGGTCGCTTCTTTCCTACTATCCGGTTAACCGTCCCAATAGTTGGACGGTGGGGTGCTCATAGTAGTCTCATCACGATGCAGTTGGACGGTGTGGTTAACGTGTGTACCTCTACATGGGAGCTTAGTCACAACTTTCCCGCGTTTTCCATGTAGAGGCATCACCTATTATGGAGTTTGTGTGCGGTTGCAATTCCTCCTCGTGACAAGCGGTGTTGGCCAGCCTCCCCATGGATCTGGCCGATGCTAAGCATAAGGTGGTCCACCTCTTGTCGGATCTCGCCTATGGAAGCCAGGCTGCACAGATTCCAATGGGGCCAGCGGAGGAGCGGCCGCCTTCCTTTCTCAAAATTGTAGCAGCCGGAGCTTCGCCTTTGCCAAAGCACGCATGTCGAGGACAAGTTCGCGGGGGGAATCTGAAGGTGTCCATGCTTCTCGATGCGGCCGTCTTGCCTCCTGGGGTTGTACTCCCTCTATAAACTAATATAAGAGCGTTTAGATCACTACTTTAGTGATCTAAACGTTCTTATATTTCTTTACGGAGGGAGTACATGCTAACAAGGGCGGACCAATAGCCCCTCCTCGTCAAAAATGATGATAAATAAATAAATAGGTCTCTTTGGATTTTTTACAGCAAGAGATTTATCTTCTAAACCTTCCGTTGTCTCTCACTGCATCTATCTAAAACATTTATACACTCACATGTCGTGGTGATTCCGTGTGATGATTATTGCTTGTAGGAGCACTTGTTTGGGTACCTCATAAAACATTTATAGTTCATGATAGCAACAACATTGGCAATAAGCATGAATTGCACAGAGCATTTCCTAAAACCGTTAAATACCACAACACCATGGTATTCTTTTGGACAATCTTACCACTTTTTGTTTCCACTCGAAATAAGTTGCCCCAAAACGATTCCCCGTTTTTCGGAATTCCCTTTTTTGTTTTACCCACTACAAACTATCCAGGTTTCAAACATACAACCATTTTTAGTCGTCATGTTCGTCATCGGAGGATTCATCACCAAGTTCAGAGGAGGAGGATTCATCATCAAGTTCAGAAGACGAGTCTTTGTCGGATTCAAATTCATCATCTGAGTAACCCCACTCGCTGGCCATCATATGGTATAGTTCAGAATAATGAATGGACCTGCAGTAATCTGTGAAGACTTGGGCGAGGGTGAATGGACGGAAGCAGCCTTCTAGGGTATCCCATTCAACCATGATGCGCCTATTAGCAACATGAAAAATTGTCACTTTTGAAAGGCTCAAAGTTCTCTCGAGTTAGCGTTGGCTCTATAAAGTAGATGCACCCACCAAGGATGCCCCGAAACTTGTCAGCGTTGACGGAGAGGCACTTGGCATGGCTGACGAATAGAGCACGCTTGCCGATGCTCTTGGTAGCTCAAGCACCTTCTTCTTGATATCCACTCTACGAACAACTGGTTGATCAAGAGTAAAGTACGATGGTTTGGCCACAAGCAGCAGATCTCCCCCAGACTCCACAAGATAATATCTGCCACCCCCCTCTGTTAGTCCTTGGTGGCTTGTGTCGCCAATACTAGGGAAGGTGGTTTCCATCGAGATTGTCAAGTGCAGAGCACTTGTGTCTTTGTTCCCCAACAATGACATCAGCAACCGTGGGCGAGTAGATAGATCCGCAGATCAATGACATACACATTTTCCGCAAAGGACACCATGCATGTAGGTTTGTAAGGATAATTGGTCCAAAATTGCTCGAAGTACTTGTTGTTTTGATCCGCTCACAAGATGCCGCAATTCTTGGTGGAGACGAAGACCATCAATGGTTTTGTTGTCATGGCAACTGCCCTTACCCCTACATCAGGGATGCTCGCCTTGAACTGCACGATTGAGCCCGTGAACGGGTTGAGAACACAAGCCTGGTGGGGCTTCGTTGATTCCCCAGGTAGGATGAGACCGCCGCTTGTGGCGCCGACGAAGAAAAACCCGCAGAGTGGCGGGATTCTCTTACAGAGGAATCGACCGGGATGCACCTTGTTCTCACGCCTAAATGTTTAGGCGCCTTCATTCATTTCTCTAAAAAAATGGCGGTTTTAGAACAAATTTATCACGGTAGTGAATGAGGTTTGACCAAAAGGTATTCCCAGTCATCTCTTTTTTATAGGGAAAGTCATCTCTTGTTAATTTAGTATAGGTGTCAAACTAAAACATGCTTGTATATAAAGGGTGCCATGCATGTGGCTCAATCACACATGCAACTAGAAATTAAAAAAAATACCACTTCCTCAGATTAAAAAAAGTGTCGTGGCTCTAGTTCAGCTTTGGTTTAAATTTGAACTAAAGCCATAGCATTTTTTTTGAATCAGATGAAGTAGGAAAATTGGCAATCAGTAGACCCGCTTGTTCAAAATAAGAAAATACTGTAGGAAAACAGGGTTTCACAGTGTCCAGTTTGCTACGATGAGACGGTTCTCTACAATCAACTTGTTAACGCTCGCAGATAGCGATATACTTCCTCCGTTCTAAAATGGATGACCTAACTTTGTATTAATTAAAAGTTAGTACAAAGTTGTGTCATCTATTTTGGAAGTTAGTATAAAGTTGGGTTATCTATTTTAATACGGAGAAAGTATATCATTTGCGGAGCGTCACATAGGCGTTGTGGACAGGTAGCAAAGGTATAGAGTGATTCTTTTTTCTTTTCTACTACCAGGCGTTGTGTTCTGTTCCGTTGTGAACTAAGAGTAGCTCATATGATTAGGTTCCTTGTGGTGAAATCAGTCAATCAGGGTTTGCCCTAGAGTTGACACTGATAATCATAAGGATAGGGTGTGTAGGGACGAGTATGTGTTCGTATCTGTGGGCACTGCAATTGTACCATGTTAAATAAAACACGTGAAACAAGGCCTTGTCCTTTCTTTTTGGTGCTCTTGTCATTTCCTCTCTTTTTCTGCTCGTTTTAGTGTTTTCGTTACTGTTTTCTTACATTTCCATTTTTTGGTTTGTGTTTATTTTCTCCTTTTTCAAAAGTTCATGATATTTTGTAAACAATGGGGAACATTCTTTATATGTCATGAACATTTTTTAAAAGTGCACAAACAATTTTTAGATCTCATGAGCATTTAAAATGTAATGAACATTTTTTGAATGTACAAACATTTTTTTATATAAAAGTATGTTATTTTCTCTAAAAGTGTATGAAGTGTTTTAATGTCATGAACATTTAAATAAATGACACGAACATTTTTTTTAAATGTAAGAACATTTTTTGTATTGCTATGAACATGCATTGAAAATGCACAATTTTTTTTTAAATTTCTAAATGCATGAAACCTTTTAAAAATTTCATTGATAACTGTGATCACTTTAATTAAAACCGTGTGAACATTTTTGAATGGCATGACCCTTTTTATATATGTCATGAATTTTTCCTTAAACTAATTGAACATTTTTGTAAGACATGACAATATTTTTGTAAATATACATGACCATTTTTATATCTGTGAATATTTCAAAAATAAAAACACGCTTATTTTATTCAAAGGATTAAAAACTAGCATATCGCTCCGCTCACCAGGGAGCGAACAATTGCCAAAAAGAAAAAAGAGAGGAAATATCGGCTTGGAGGGATGGCCCACGCGGGAAGGACTAAAGGCGAGCGCTACAAGTAACTCGTTGAAAGCAAGATATAGATGTGTCTTGTACATAGTAGCCTAAACCTAGAAATCTCCCACAACACATGTGTCGTCGCCGCCTTCGTCCCCCTATTTTCCCAGACAAACATACAGACCCACCTGAGTTTACTCCCTCCTCCTTGATCCCCCAAGAAATAAAAACATCGCGCCAATTCAAAACGGAGACAAGAGTGAACTATACTATGTGTTTTCTCAATGAATTCAACAATACTTGTATCCAAACAATGTCCATTACATACGAATCGAAAATTACTAACTCCAAACAAAACAATAAAGACAAAATAGGCGAGGTCAGGCCATAACATGGTAATTGGAGTTGATAGCTTGCCGATACCGACATTTGAGCTTCAAGCAATGCCAGGTTTGGCTTGGCCAAATTTGAGCTTGAAGAAGACATGCCATTTTGGTATGAGCACGGTGAGAACGGGCAACAAAGCTCCCACACAGCAGATTGTGACGGTTAACCGATGGGGATGCATGGCCAGCCAAACCCGTCGAAAGAGCCTTTGGTGCCTTTGGTGCGCCTTTGGTGCGCGTTTACGCATCGGAAGGATTACGCCTTCGCCTTTTTTTTTCTGATGAGACGAAATACGCCTTCGCTGGGCGTTGACGCACATGCGTCGCTTGTGAGAAGAAGGGACGTGACAGGTACGCAAAGCGGCGAAGGTAGGCAGGCAGCGACGACGAGTCCACCACCGCTCCACTCCCCGCCCCGGCGCACACTAATCACTTTGCCGGGTTTAAAACCGCTCCAGATCCGACGAGCCGACCGAGTCAATCCGCCGGCCACCGACGCGCGCCGCGGCACCGACGAAGCTTCCTCCCTTCCTTCCCTCCGCCCGACCCGCGATCTCGATTCGGCGGAGGAATGGGGGTGGAGGCGGAGGAGGGCGGCATCAACGGCGGCGAGGAGGGGCCCGGCCTCGGCCTCGCGGCGGCGCCGCACGACCGCTGGGTCCTGCTCCGCCCCGCCCAGGGCTCCCCCCGCCCTTCCGCCCGCTACAAGGTGCGCGCGCAATTCTGCTCTCCTCTGCTCGGATTTCGGCTGCTGCGGTTCCTGTCTCTGATCCGCCCTGTTATCCCGTCCTGATCCGCCCACCGGTTCGAGCGGCCGTAGCCGTTACTGCGCGTGTAGAGGTGTCGGGATCGAAGAGCGGGATGCGAAATGCGACTAGACACCGCGTTCATGCGCATGAGGAGTGTTCAGGGCAGAGGCAGATGGTCATTTCAGCGGTGGTGCCCCGCCGTCGCAGCTAGCTGATCGAAACAGGGGAGTTCACATCAGGATAGGAAGTACTAACTTCTTACTGAAGTTATTGTTGCAGTGTGATCTAAAACTTAACAACACGGCAGAAACATGCTTACCAAATCTCCAGACAAAATGCACGCTAAGGACCGTATGACCGCTGCCGTGCCGTGCAATTACCTTACACTGCGTTTTGTTTATCCTGTGATGACTACTGAAGTGCTAAGTACATGACAGCATGCCGCGGAGGTGGTTCAAGACAAGCTGTATGTGGTCGGGGGAAGCCGGAATGGCCGTTCTCTGTCAGATGTTCAGGTTCGGCACTCACGCATATTAACTAACTCATCATGTCCCCTGCTCCTTCATTGCCTATATCCTAACATGCGAAATTGTGGCAGGTTTTTGATTTTAGGACATCCAAGTGGTCAGCGTTGCTGTTAAGTCCTAGTCGAGATTCAAACCAGCTGAATCTTGAAAATAATGCCGGAAACCAGCCGTTCCCAGCATTAGCAAGCCATAGTATGGTAATGATATCATCTTCCATTTCTGCGGAGAATTAACTAAACTTTTCCTAAGCATCGTTAAACCTTTTGAGCGAAAGAGTGCCATTTTGTATGCTGACTAGTGTTTTCATTCAGGTCAAGTGGAGGAACATGCTTCTGGTTGTAGCTGGGAACTCCAGAGCATCAACATCGAATAAGGTTTCAGGTGCTTCTTTGGATTTCCCTCTTTCTTGGTTCATACTAAAACGTTGAGCAGCAAATTCCGGGTCATGGCTTTGCTTAAACATACCTAGTAATAGTTCAACCACCACCAAAAACCATGACATATTTGTTGATGCCCCTAAATGTTGGAAGTTTCATGATCATAGAGTTGTTCTACTGTCGTACATGAACTGATGCGTGCACATATTTCACTTTAAGGTGGATTATTTCTTTGTCTATGTCAGCCCATATATATCGGACGAAATTTCAGATTTGAAAAATAAGCAGTACTACAGGGATGATTCTCAATTACTGTTTGTGGTATTATAATGGATGCATTTTTTTCATTTCCTTGTGCTGTTTACATGCTGATTAATCACGTGTTAAACTTGTAGTGAATCAACATGCTTCACCTCAACTTCACAAGTTACATTTTCCCCAAATTCCAAAAATTGCCTCTTTCCAGTTTCCATTGCCTTTGGCATGGCAGCTCTGTGTAGCGAAGGCCCACGACCATGAGTAGTCACCCAGTGTATCCAAGGGGGTATCGGCATGTTCCCCATAATGACATGGCTCTGTGTTTGTGATTATTACCTCTATTTTTCTCAATGAAAGGCAGCGCTCCTGCCGGTTGCTTGACAAAGAATGTTGCCTCTTTCTAACACCTAATATATTTTAACATAATGATATGTGCTTTAACATTGCCTCTTCATGTTTTGGAGTTATCTTCCAGATGACTTTACAAGTACTAGAACTGATTGCGCTGTATTTCTGCCTGCAGTTTGGTTTATCGATCTGGAAACAAATAGCTGGTCTGCTGTTGATACATATGGAAAAGTCCCAGTAAGAATCTTTTCTCTCCTGTGGTAACATTAATTTTCTGGAGAACATGTTCTGAATCCTCCCTCCATCAGATGGCTCGAGGTGGGCAATCTGTAACACTAGTCGGTTCTCGATTAATAATGTTTGGTGGAGAGGATAATAAGAGGAGGCTTCTGAGTGATCTTCATGTACTTGACTTGGAGACAATGATTTGGGAAGAAGTTAAGACAGAGTAAGAGTTTACTTATTAGTTATGCTAAATATCGCTTAAGGTATTTCTAACCACTTGCTGAATGCTGAATTCATCGTTCTGTTTGTTATTGTGAAACAGAAAAGGTGGCCCAGCTCCTAGGTATGATCATTCGGCTGCTGTTTATGCTGAACATTATCTTTTAATCTTTGGCGGTTCCTCTCACTCCACATGCTTCAACGATCTGTACTTACTTGACTTGCAAACTGTAAGCACTGAATGCTCTTATGTATTTTGCTATACAAATACACTTGTGCATCAACTCACATTCTGTAAATCTGCAAAGCCAAAGTTTATTTGATAAATTAGCTGATATCTAGTTGTTCTTTGTAAACCCATTAAAGATCATCAAAGTTCTCCACATTAATTGTTCTAGGTTGTAGCAGGAGTTGCAAGTCAAAATTTTATCAAGTTCATAGTAACTGCAGGGTTAAACTGTTCCAATCAAATGCCTAGGATCCAACTCCATTTCACTATCGCTAACTACATATCAATGCATCATAAAATGACATGCAGATATGCTTATCATATTATGTTGTGCTGTACACATAAGGGATGCTTTAGAGGGCTTTTCCTCTTGAGCCAAATTTAACACGACTTTAGGACTCGACTGATTAAGTTTGCGTAAATAATGTTTAATTGTAACAGCTGGAGTGGTCTCAACCTGACACTCAAGGTGCATATATAACTCCTAGGAGTGGCCATGCTGGTATGATGATTGACGAAGATTGGTACATAGTTGGTGGTGGAGATAATGCCAGTGGTAATGCCTGGATGCATGATACAGTATTTATATGTTTTTGTTAAATTCCTTTTGTGCTGTTCTTTCAGCTCCGGTATCTAAGGAAATGCACATGTTGTAGGTTCCACTGATACAATCGTAATGAACGCTTCCAAGTTTGTCTGGTCTGTGGTCACTAGTGTGTCAGTTCGAGATCCACTTGCTTGTGAGGTAAGCAGTATTTGCACATTGGTGCTGACATGTTCAGTCATAAAGATTGGTCATACAAATTCATGTTCTAGGAAGTGCATAACTATGAATATTTAGAGCTTTAGCTTTTCATCATGTGGTGAATCATGACTTAACATATTTTTCAGGGTCTCACTCTTTGTTCAACCACAGTTGATGGTGGAAAGTTTCTAATTGCCTTTGGTGGTTACAATGGGAAGTACAACAATGAGGTATTTGCTTTGAGCAAATAACGACTATGCATAGTATTTAGTTCAAAATGATCCACCTGTATGATTTTCTCTTTTGATGGTTGTTGTCATGCCATTGTCTCTATGTGGTCCCTCTAGTTGGGGTTTTTGTCTTTAGGGTGAAGTTACATATTCTTCATTTTCCCTTTTCAGTACTCTATGTTTCCGTTAGCAATTTTTAGTGCACTTCGTTTCAGTTAAGCATATTCTTTAACGCCTAATGAAAATAATGACACTACTGCAGATCTTTGTGATGAAACCCAAACCAAGGAACTTTGTGCAACCTCGGCTTTTCCAATCTCCAGCAGCCGCTGCTGCTGCAGCTTCTGTGAAAGCTGCCTATGCTGTAATAACTGCTACTGATGAGAAAACTAAAGATATTGTTGCTACTGATGATTTGGATGTGAAGAGAGCTGAACCTGGAAGTTCTTCCAAACAAATGGTTGCGAAATTGATGCACTTAATGGGGAGAAAGGAGAACTAGAGTCTCGACTGGCAGAAGTTCGCACTGAAAACTCAAAGCTTAAGGATAAACTAGATATGGTGAAGTTGTCCTACAATGAATTAACAAAGGTAAACTGTCATTCCATTTACTTCTTTGAGAGTGCAAGCTGTCTTTCCATACTGCAGAAGGAAATTCTTATTCACCATATAAATTTTCCACTGCTTTTTATTTTTCTTATGAAGGAACTTAGATCAGTTGAGAATCAGCTAGCTGCTGAGGGTTCAAGATGTCAGAAACTGGAGGTTCTGAACTTGCATACTATAATTAGTTCTGAGCGTGGACACACGTATTTTCAATTCTCCTTTTTATGCTGCTGATTGCTTACCTCTTCTTTTCTCTGGTCAATTCAGTCCCAAATTGCTGCTGCACATAAAAGGTTGGAGTCTGCTAGTTCTCTGGAGAATGAACTGGAAGCCTTGCAGCAACAAATATCTCAGGCGGAACAAACCATGACGACTTCTCAGAGACGGAAATCAGGGGGCGTATGGAAGTGGGTGGGAGGAAGTGCAGAGGTCTCCGACAATGAATAGTAAGTCTTGCGTGCAACATGCTTGAATGGAAAAATATCCGATGTACTTACGTGTTACCGTGCTAAGCTATTGTCGAAGCTTTATGGTTATCATTTTGCACAACAATATTGTAGAGGTTGATGTGATCCCTGTTTTCAAGGATACAATGCATGGTTCTAGATCATATATTATGTAAGCAAATAGTTAATGCGTAGTGTATAATGATGTGTGAAATGAACATTAAAGGGTGATTGCCTACATTTTTTTCTGCATCTATGCTGCTTCATGAAAAGAGAACCAGGAAACAAGCTTTTCTTAACAAAGTGTTACCACACATATATGCAACTCATGTATGATGAAATCTTGTGCCCTAGTTTAGATTTTTGACGTTTATCTCTACATATTTTTTTCTTCCCGAAGCAGTTTCTTGTATGCTTACAGAACCAAGAACAGCAAAATCCTGGAGGTAGAGAAATGTAAATGTATTCCAAAGCTGCATTCCATTTCATGTATTTGACTCGCATTATACTGATTTCCCTACCGTTGAGGCCACCTCTGCTCAACTTGCTCAATATTTCATACTTGAACTTACAAAGAGTGTATGAAACTCTTTAAGCATTATATGCCAGGTCCACCAAGACAAGCTTGATTTCCCTACACTAGAGTCCATAAAAACTATCGGTTCTCCTTTTACAGACCCCCTTTCAATTTTTCATATGGCTCGATATGTGATAGTACAACTTCCGGGAGCACCTGTAACTCTTTAAGCATTCTATATGCCAGGTCCTTCAAGACAGGCAGCCACCCAGCAGCGAAACGGAGGCGAAGCTGCTACAGTTTTGAGACGGCTTGTTTGTCGCAGGCTACCGGGCTCCTCCTCAAGAACTTGCCCGCGACTGACTTTGCGAAGACATCACTGAGAACGGTCTTTTGGATCTTCTGAAGCGGCGACACCTGGTAGAAATTTTCCGTAGGCGGCCCGTTTAGACATTGCACAGGGAAAGCATGGCATCATATATATGACAAGTATACCTAAGATTGTACCGGACAGGAGATATAATTGGTTGGGGATGTTAGCTCTTGTTTTTTGTTTTTACCTTTCTGGAGTTGGTATACAAATATCTTCATTGGTTCAGGCGACCGGGTGGAAAATACATTGCTTATAGCGTAAATTTACATACTTCTGGTTCAGGTGTGAGTGTTATGTGCCAGTGCATTTTTTTTGTAAATTTGGTTTGTTCAGTGCATAAATGTATTCTTACCGGAGAGGTAGCCTCGCTTGTCGCTGGCATTTGGTCTGGTATTTTGCCCTTCAGCCTGAAAGTATTTGAACATGTAAAGATGGTTAAGTGATGCAATTCTCTGGATTGTGTGGCAAATTGGCAATCTTACTGTGTGGCTGCAGCATCAGGTTGCACGAGCAGCAGAGGCCCCAGAGGTGCAGGAGCCACCTGCTCCGGCGACTCCGCCGTCGCCGCTCCCATCTCCGGCGCGCCGGGCATCTCCGCCAGATCAACCCACGACAGCCTGCGCCGGAACGCCTGCCGTGCGTCGTCTGCGAGCGGCGTCACCACTGTCACCCTCCGCAGCGTGGCGAGCTTCCCTTGCGGCAGTGCCGGAGCAAAGAGCGCCGCGGCCGCCTCGGGGGTCGCCACGACGTCGGCGGCGCCGTGGGCGGCCACCGCGGCGCGCAGGTCGGAGGACGGCGGCAGGAGCACCGTGGTCGCTCCGGCTGCGGGGAGCCCGAGGGCGAGCAGCGCCAGCCCGCCGTGGACGCCGGTTCCCCACGCCGGGAGCGTGGCAAGGCAGACCCGGCCTTCATCCGGCAAGGCCGCGCCGGCCACGGCGGTGACGAGGTCGGTGTGCCTAATGAGCTCCCTCTCGCCAGCCGACGAGTAAACCATGAGGGCCACCTCCAAGGGCCCAGGCCGGTCGTCCGCGTCGACCTCCTCGAGCGCTGCCGGGTCGCCGCCGTCCATGAGCTCCTCCGTGGAGAGAGTCCGCGGGTCCGGCGACCGGGCCGCGAGCAGCAGCGGCAGCGTGCCGACGGCGCCGGCGCCGACCACGATCTTGACGCGCAGCACATTCGCCGCGGCGGCCGCCGCTGCGCCCGGGGCCGCGACGACGGCCACGCAGCCGGCGGCGACGATGCCGAGGAGGATGGGAGGGATCAGGAGCGGGTCGAAGTCGGAGGCGCCGGGCGAGGGGAGCGCCACGAGGACGGCGTCGCCGCGGCGGAGGCCGAGCCCGAGGCGCAGCGCGGAGGCGAGCGAGAGCGCGGCGCCGCGCAGGCCCGCGAAGGAGAGCGCGCGGCCCGTGGCCGCGTCGACGTAGGCCGCGCGCGCCCCGGCCGCCGCGTCGTCCGGGTGCGGCAGGCGGGACAGCACGAACGCTGCCGCGTCGCCGCCGGTCGCGACGCTCTCGAGGGTCTCGGCCTCCATGTCGCCCGGTGCCCTGTATGTCGGGTGTATCGCGGAATGAGTTTTTAAAAGCGTGGTCGGCTCGGTTTTGGCGCGCGGAGGGGGCATCGTGGAGTCCGCGGGGAGGCTTGTCCGGTGGCGTCGTCCGGCCGGGGACGGCAGCCACGACGACGCCGCCCGCGCTCTGGTGCGTGCATGGGTGGTGCACAGTATCTTCAGGAGATATACCATTCTTTGGATCCACTACTGACTACTCCCGTGTCCCTTGCGTCCGTCTTCTATCGATTCGGTGGTGCGTTCCTAGTACAAGAGGAACGTGACGTTGACCCGACACCCCGGTCCCATCACAAATTGCAACAAATTCACCCCTCGACCCACCGATTTCATTTGTTCTCTCCTTTTTCTTTCTCTGCGCCGGATGCCTCTTAGCTCCGCCGTCGTTCCGACTTCCGAGCCTCAGCGCCACCTGTCACCGGCACTCAGTCCCCCCATCCGTGCTCGCCGCCGCGGACATCATTGATGGCAACTTTCGGGCTGGACCTTGCCCTTGATGTGTTCCACACATTGTTCGACCATGTTTTTTGAGATTTATTTGTAGGAAAATCTATGGATTCCGATGCTTCGTCGGACGAGGCGTATGGACCAATGTAGCTTAATAAAATGATTGATAATGAGTTCTTCGATTCGTTGGATTCGAACGAAGAAGTGGATATGATCATGCTCATGAGCACACAAGAGAAAATAAACCGACAGGTGGAGCATACTCTCAACTTAAAGGGCTCAATTAAGGGGAGAAGAGTTATTAATCGGGATAGGGTCCCTAAAGCACGGTTGTTGTAAAGAACTACTTTGCTCCGGACCCAACTTTTTCGGATGATCCATGGTTTCGTCACCGTTTTCATATGTGCAAACCATTGTTTTGCGCGTTGTGAAGGAAGTGGAGGCACACGATGATTACTTCAAGCTCACTAGGGATTCCTGCGTCCAACTTTCTTTCTCTGCTAAGAAGAAACGCACGACTGCTCTGAGGATACTTGCACTTGGTACTGCCGCCGATGCCGTTGGTGAGATGGTCCGGATGAGGGAGAGCACATGCTTGAAGACTACTGTCAAATTTGCCCGCGTCGTGGTGCAGGTATTTGGAGCAGAGTGTCTGAGAGAATCAAATGTGCAAGACACAGAAAAATTGTTGGCTATTGAAGATGCAAGATGTTTTCTAGGAATGCTTGGATCAATTGATTGTATGCATTGCCAATGAAAGAACTGCCCCAAATATTTGAGTGAAATGTACCAAGGTCACACCAAAGAGGCTACCATCATACTGAAAGAAGTGGCATCACATGATTTATGAATTTGGCATGCTTTCTTTGAAATGTCGGGATCTCAACGGCATCAATGTTCTTCAACGATCTCATGTGTTCAGGAGGCTTTGTAATGGGGAATCACCGCAGTGCAACTACATCGTCAGCGGCCGCGACTACAAGATGGGATACTATCTTGACATGGGCATCTATCCTCAGTTGGTGGCGTTTGTGAAGACCATATCTGACCACAAGGCAACAGACAAAGACACTTTAGAACAATGCAGGAAGCAGTTAGGAAGGATGTGGAGAGAGCATTCAGAGTGCTTCAAGCTTGTTGGGAAATTATTCATGAAGCTGCATTGATGTGGGAATCAGAAATTTTGTGGCAGCTGATGAAATATTGTGTTATTTTGCACAATATGATTGTTGAGGATAAGGGACAAACTAATGATTTTGAAGCGCCTGGAGAAAAAGTCCAAACCCCGGAAGATTAAGATGCAAATCAACTTATGAACTTTCTGCAGATGCATCCGAATCTTCGAGATCATCAGATGCACACACAACTACTTAATGACCTTGTCGAGTATATGTGGATCCACAATGAAAACCA
This sequence comes from Aegilops bicornis, assembly GCA_021605145.1. NCBI lineage: Eukaryota > Viridiplantae > Streptophyta > Magnoliopsida > Poales > Poaceae > Aegilops > Aegilops bicornis. The sequence goes on from CM038674.1 coordinate 689,983,604, forward strand.
AATAGCTAATGTTTGAGTTGTGCATTTAACATCAATTTTATGTAAAAACTTTGTATTTTTGGTAGCAACATTTGTTATGTACGTGCGACATTGGTGTGTATGATGGATGTGCATGGATTTGCATGGGTTTGAGTGTTCGGATTTGAGGTATGTGGCTGTCGGGCAGGACATATGAGGGGCGGTCCGACTGTGTCCCCGGACATGCCCGAGCGCGTCCGCAGATGTATAAGGGCCGGATTTGCCAAGTCCGGCTGTAGATGCTCTTAGATAAACAATGAAATTGAAAAAAAGAAAAAAAAGCTGAATTTTGTTGGCATGTAAGATGCTTGAGTGTGGTAGGTGTGTGTGCAAATTTTAGTGGTGAAAGGATATTCGAGGATCTCGTTGGATAAAATGACCTTCAATTTCTTTTTGAAAAACATGCACTTTGGAGACTCTAATGCAAGTTATAGTGTAGATGAAATAAATTACACGCCCTTTGTTCCTAAATGTAAGATATTTTGACATTTTAATTACGTTTATAAACAAAGGTAACAACAAATAGAAATGCTCATCATTTGGAGGATGGCGGAGGTGGCCTTGTCATATGCATTCACTATTGTTAACTAGTCAAAATATCAGTGGTGTGACACAACACACAACTAGTAATAGAGTACCAGTGGCGCATCAAACAGAGGGCATGCCATTGGTAATAGGGTACTAGTGGAATGTGCGATGGGTAGCACGCCTCTAGTATGTCGAACTTTCTAAGTAGGGTGCGCTAGCAGCGGCCTACCACTGATAGATATGTCATACACATGTGGCTGGCATGCGGCCATGTACGCGCGCTGCCGGTATGGCTTGCCAAGCAACTGCAGAAGACTGACTTACTAGTGGGGTGCCAGGCGGCGCTCAACTCACCGGTACATTACATATCACTGTCGTGCCTGTCAACATACATGCCACTAGTAACCCTGGAGCTTGTGGTAACAACGAGCTTGCTGCTTGATGAGTGTTATTTTTACATACCTCTAACCAGAGTTTAAATCAGAATATTTCATTAAAACCGGGTATTCATTCTGATATTGTCACTAATGACTAATTAATACAAATGATTCCAAATATTTGATCTTTATTTTATTTCCATAGAAAATGGGCTATTATGGATGAAATCAAGCCAATACATGAAAATGAGTAAAGTGGAGATAGAGGAGATCAAGTGGGAGGCGCAGCAGAGGCGCTAAAGCAGAAGACGACATTCCGTATGACCGCCCATATCTGCACCTGCTCGTATGGGCTGTCATATGGCATGCCAACCGAGGCGCCTGGTCCACCTGAACAACCTATATAAAGGGACCGACGCCAAATGAACAATAGAAACAAGTGATTCACACGCCAGGCATCATCAGCTTCACAATAGCCATCTCCATCAACCCTAGTTGTCGCCATTTCCCATCTCCATAGCCAAAACCTTCACCACTATTATAGTTCTCAGCCATCTAGCCATACTTATAATCGTGTATCACACACAACATCCATTGTAAGACATATTATCAATAAATCAATCTTCATGATGTGTTTGTCAGAGGTCATGGGTTGAGGCAAGGGCCTTGCAACCCGGTGTATTTGTCAGAGGGATCAATGGAAGTACTTTGAATTAACGTCCCGTATCTGTAGCATAAAGTTGCTCCATAGTTGTCTCTCGTCTCATCCGTGTTCTTCATCCCTGCAGGTCCCCAGGATCATGGAGAGCGAGCCACGAAGAGGCTAAGGGCAGGGCGACCATGAAGTGTTGTTCTGAACACCAATGAGAGAAAGGTTTAGTATGGTAACACGAATCCTATCATTGGGGGTTCAAGAGGCGTAGTCATTAAATGCTTAATACTTTTGTCTGATTATTGCTACTCCCTCCTTATATAGGGCCTAATGCGTTTTTCGAGGCTAACTTTGACCAAATATTAGAGCAATAATATATGACATGCAACTTACACAAAGCACACCACTAAATTCGTGTGTGAAAGGAGCTTTCAATGATATAATTTTCACATTGTGCATGTCATGTACTATTAATCTTGTCAATAGTCAAAGGCGGTCTTAAAACGCATTAGGCCCTATATAGATGGAAGGAGGGAGTATCTTAATTACGGGGGCAACCCTATGCAATGGATAGGGCCTTTAGTTGGACAATTGACTCTTGATACAGGACACATGCCGGTCAAGACATAATTTGGAAACATCCTCCATTTCAATACGTAGTAAGCACATCTTGATGGGTGACATCTATAGCACAAATTAAGATCATGATGATCCCAACACAAAATATATGGTTGTAATCATAAGACCTCATACCTATGCCTATTTTTATTATAAGTGTTTCAGTGTGAGCTTGATTTACAATCCGGTCAAAAGCTAGAATTTTATTCTCTTGCAAAAGCTTGTTTGAAACCCTAGCTTAAAGGCACCGTCCTCTCGTGGGTTCGATAACTCAGGGTCACCTCTAAAGAAAAGGGCGAGAATCCTTATTGCTCCATTTCTGGATCACTAAAGGAACTAATCAAGCCTTTTTCTGGCGTTATTGTCGTGGAGGATTTTTGTGCGCAGTCTTTCTTTTTAGAGTTTTTGTTAGAGTTTAATTTCAGTTTTTAGTTTACCTTTTTACTGCAAGTCTTGTTAGTAGAAACCGCAAAAAAGATTACCATGGCTTGTAATCTTGGAAGCTTTGCTACTCCTAGCAATAGTTTATTGCGTGAACCGATCGCACAACCTGACGTTGTTGTCTCTGAGTATGAGATAACACCGAACCTAGTCTCTATGGTTCAATGGGAGCAATTTGGAGGCTCTGCTTTTGAAGATGCCGGTATGCATTTGCATAATTTTTATGAATTGTGTAACATGACGCGCATAAGGGATTATGACCCTGATGGTTTGAAGTTGCGTTGATTTCCTTTCTCCTTGAGAGGAAAAGCAAAAGAATGTCTTCTAGTTTTTCCTAGATGTAATATAACTTCATGGGATGATTTGCAGTAAGTTTCTATCTAAGTTTTACGCACTTGTGAAAATTATACAACTACGTTCGTAGACAACAAGTTTTAAGGAGGAAGATGGTGAGCCACTATCGCTTGCATGGGATCGCACGAAGGAGGGTATAAGGAATTTTCCTAACCATGGAATGGAAGAATGGTTAATTGTTCATATATTTTATAATTCCTTAAATCCTATGTCAAAAACTATGCTTGATACAACTGCAGGAGGAACTAAAATTTGTTTTTGCCACTCTAGCTAGGTTTGGCCAATTTTCCTTATGCCACTCTAGTTTTTGACATTTCACTTTTGCCACTCTTAGCTTCTAATAATGTATCACAATTTCCATACCATGGTAAAAGTTAAATAATCACATTTTACTTTTGCCACTCTTAGCTTTTCACAATGTATTAGAACTACCACTCTGAAATTTTTGCTTTTGCCACAAAATGGCAAATATGATGTATTGTGAAAAGCAAAGAGTGGTAAAAGTGAAATGTCAAAAGCTAGAGTGGCATAAGGAAAATTGGCAAAAGATAGACTGGCAAAAACAAAATTCCCTAAACTATAATGGGTAAGCCTATCGTTGAGGTTAAAAAGTTGCTTGATGATATGCAAGAAAACCATGCCCAATGGCATGTTCAGAGGGCTACCACCAAAGATTTAATGTTGTAGAAAAAATATGGAGTTAGCCGCTAGGATTGATGAACTCATCTCCATCATGAAAGGTAAAGAAGAGGCAAATGTGAAACTATTACTGATGAAGATGTTAATGATGCCAATTTTATTGCTCATAACAGCTACAATCCCATCTGGAAAAATAATGGGTATACTCCTAGATTACCTTATCCTAATAATAGTGGAGCACTTAATAATTTTAATGGAACTAGCAATGGCAATAGAAATACTCTTGAAGAAATTCTGATTTTTTTTATTGCTAGTCAAAGTGAGCAGAATAAAACTTTTAAAATATTTTAAATAATCATGATAACTTACTTGATCAATTGACCGGTAAGACTGCTTGACTCACTAATGATGTGTAGACTCTTGAGGGAAGAACCAAGAGCATGGATAACTTACATACAACATGTGTGATAACTTACGTACCTTACCGTGGTAAATGTTGACCCGAAAAAAGTCTTCTGAACATATTCACATGAGATCTAGTTTCGTTGGTCTCGTCATGACAACTTTTTTATGTGAAAATGATTTTTCAACCGGACCGATGGTTTAAACTACAAAACATTTTGAATTTTGAATTTTAATGGACTATTTGCTGACATCATAAATTTTATTTTTGCATGCATGTTTTAAAACTGAGAGATAACGCATGCAAGCAAAGTCATTCAGTTTAAATAAAATCGTCGCGCGCTAGGTCCTTTCAAAGGGAAGTCGTTCCATATTGTTACTAAATACGGAACGGTGACCATATATCACACTCCTTTAATCAAATCATTTCCTGCATGTTAGTAATTTAGATTAGAAGGCATGCCTAACACCGGTGCTTGACTAAATTTGCTGCTTGGTTAGGTTATCTAAAGCTGCCGCTTATTCATTTTTCAAAAAACTTATCAACTTATCAGGAACATTTTTTGGCACTAATTATGTCTTTCAATACTCTTTTTGTGTGAACTAAATGTTCCGACATACCAAACAACATGTAATAGCATAACGACTTTACATCATGGCTATCCTTTGTTTAGACTAAACTTGTTTACTTCTTTATAATAACAACTTGTTTCTTTGACACGTGTTAGCAAAAACACCCCTTCATGCCCGTGCTGTTTCGATTCATCCATCGAAAGCGAAGCAATCAGCCGACAATGTTTTACCATGGGCCCACCACGTGGACGAGGCTGTAGGCCCATGCAATTAGTCCACTTCTAATCTCTCCACCGCTGAATTTTAGGGGAGGGGCACTCTAAATTACCAGACCCTCCAATTAATGATATGAGGGCACTTTCCAAATCAGGTTAAAAAGATTTGTTGGAAACCAAGCGTCCGCGCTGCCACACGCGAATTAGCATCGGCCCTAGCTAGTAAAAATTTATATTGTACCTATCAGCTAGGTAATGATACAAACCAAATAGTAAGATATAATATTGTATTATATTTTAACATGAGACACAAAAAAAATCACTAAATTTGAAGCATATTTAACTAGAGTTGTTTTTAATGAAGAGCAATAGCCTAATTATTCACATATTAATATATGCCACTTAGATGAATATCAAATATATGATTGTATTTGTGCTATTTAAGTTCCTTTATGGCCATGGTTGGACACAAATATTGTACTCAATCCAAACAGGAGCTAAATATCATGGTAGTGAGGTATATAGTTGGTGATGTTTCTAGAATGCATGCTTGTCAATCTTGTGTGCAAGTAAATAAAAGGTAGAATTTGGAAAATTATCTATGAGTTGTTTGTCGTGTAAGAATAGCATTTCTTGTTTATTGGTTCTCCCATGGCTAAATATATCTTCCATGTCTTTGGGTTCAGCAATCAATTGACATTTCATGCAACACTCGATCTTGAATTGGTGTCATTTAGCCGAACTCACATGAGATCGGGACAAGGGATGAGGGAAGGTAGGCTTTGTTGCCGGCCAACTATGACTACGACTAGAGAGGTGCCGAAGGTTGTTGGGAGGCAGCGCAATTCACAACCCCCACACATAGCGCGTTTCTGTACCACCACTAGCCAACCATCTCACCTTCGTCTACCTTGGAATCTCCCCATTCCCACCACCCGCAACGTTCACTAAATCCCCCTGCCCCCACGTGACGAGGCGGCCATTTCCACTTCATCTTTATTTGGACTTAAGTCATCTTCTTGATAATAAGATTCTTGTATTAGCAACAATTTTTTGGTTCAAATGAGTTCAATTTTATATACATAAAGCACAAAAGTCTTGTTCATGGATTAAATGAATCTTGGCAAGAATAATTGCAATTCAAAGTGTTTTGGCATTTGTGAATGATTTTCGGAACACGATGGCATAGTGATGAGGACATCAATACCATTGTTACATCCGCAGCCCCTGCTACTATACATACTGGACCAATTACTAGAGTTATCCACCATCTCATCGAAAGACGGGACACCTTTGCCTCTATCACATAGTCTACGCGAGCAACTAGTTAGAGGGTACCCTCTAGGTGGGCTTCCAAAAAGTCACTTGTAGGAGCACTCAAGCGCTCCGCGTGGTGTGCCCCAACGCCGCCACGTATCGCGTAGTGAACGCCTTGTAACAACCCGAAAGTAATACCTTGGCTATATTTTCCTATTATATTTTTTGTGCATCATATGCATCTCATATGCATTGCATAAGTATTATATTGTATTAATTAAACTAATTATTTTATATATTTTATTTCACCACTTTTGTTAAATGAAGAATAACAAAACCCTTCTCCCTATTGACGTTCCAAACTGAGGCTCATCCCAAACCTTGCACACACTCTTTTTGTGATATTTGGGAGTTACCCAAATTATTTCACAAATTTAGCACAAGCCTAGCTATCACACGTTGTTCAAACCCATTTGTTTAATTAAATGAACTTATTTTTCTAAATAAATATCAAATGAACTTAGAATAACTTGAGTTATTTTGTGCGGCCTCATTATGTCTAAAATAAAATTTCAGTTCAATTGGAGTCATTTGATGCCCCAACTAAATTGCTTTTGGTGCCGCAACCATTAACTAAATAATTAAAAAGGGTTTTTTGAGGATCAAATAATTAAACAAGTTAATAGCTAAAAGTGTTGTTGGGTCAAATCCCTCCCTTTTGCATAGCCACAAGCCCACCTAGTGTGATATAAACAAGTTAATAGTAAGTGAGGCTTCTCCTCCTCTCCAGCCCGCAATGGCATCGCCGTACTGCGGAATCGTGGTCCATAGAAAACACGTCCAATTATACTACTACTTGCTAGGTGTCTTTAGGAATTAATGGGTTGTGTCAGCTCGGATTGGGGCGACGCTCGATTCCAATGACGCGGATTTGGTACCATCTGCTTTAAATTGAATGTTGTGCAAGATTTCTAGATGCTTTTGGGTTTCCCTGTGGTAAATTTCTTTTCGGTTTGACAATGGTGATATGAAGAAACCTGAAGATACAAGAGGATAACTGACGAACACTACAACAACATTTCGTCAGTTATCCGAGATGCGAGAGCATTGATGAAGATGGATGGTTCAGATGCTGAGTAACTGGAGTATGAGAATCAATGTAATTCAAATACTCCCTCCTTTCCGGTTTATAGGGCTCAATTTAAAAATCTCACCAACCAAGGTAGATGGTGAGTGGTGGAATATTTTTTGTAGTTTGCAAAAGCACCTAATTAATGCTCTTGTTTTCCTGAAAAAATTATGTTTATTAATGCATTAATTGCAATGCATGCATGCATAAAGTACATGCATTGGTCAATTTTCTCTTAATACTTGCATTTAATGCACCTTGAAATCTGAACATGTGATTGGGAACAACCAAATTGAGCCTTATAAAATGGAAAAACTAAAATTTTGAGATAAGCCCTATAAACCGGAAAGGAGGGAGTAGTACTGTGTTAAGTGTGCTTCGTTTCACCCACTTTAATTTGCGGCAGCTTATAAGCGGAGACCTCGCTGAAGGGAAAGTAGGAAGGAAAGAACATTTAGCATATCTGTAGTTAGTCTAGCTTTCGTCCTCCTCTTTGTATCGCATCAAATCAGGGTCTTTGAGTAAATTTCACCACAAATTCGTGAGGAACTCCACTTTGTTGAAATTAGTTTGATCCCCATCCAGGTCCTCACAGGGAAAAATGTTCTATTTTCTGGTGAGCATGTTACATGTGCTGCGCTTGGCATTGCCGCAGATTGCAATGCTTTCAGAGCAGAGATGTGCATGAGATTCATACATTTGTGTGATCGAAACCATAGTCTCTCCTTAACATGTGAATTTGTGAAATGTTTAGAAATGAGTTGGCCGTGGATCTGCAAATTACTAAACTATGGATTTAGCCTTTATAATTGACTCTTTGTAGAAATTTGTACTTCACCCTTGGTGAAATTCCTTGTACTCCATCAGTTCGGGTTGTTACTAGATTTGCTATGCAAATATCCAGACTGTTTTTTCGTTGTGATCTGTGCCGGATAAGTATACATGACATCAAGATAAGTAGAGCAACCTGATCAAGAATGGATAAGTGTCTTCTTAAGTTGTGAAGTTCTCAAGATCCCACACTCAATGAATAAGGGTATGCTTTTCTTCCTTGTTGTATCAAGATCAAAGGCATCCAATATGCTCTACTTTATTAGTTTGTTACCTCGGTAATTCAGCTCGGATCATTGTCCGGTACTCAATGTGCCAACATTGTGCATTACTTGACTAAATCACCAGTTCACTTTCGTTCAGTTAATTGGATTTAGGCATCACGCTCGAAAAGATTCAAGTAAAGTTTACATCGAGTTATGTGTTCTGTGTAAACAGTAGGACTCAGTTTTGCTTTAGATGTATGCCTTTGGGTGGATGAACACTTGGTTAAGCAACTGTCCTTTCTTGATTCATCGAAGGACAAGGGAGGGCATTAAGATCAACAACTGGTGTGAAACAGTTGTCATTATGGTCAGGTTTTATAAGTGCAAGGCTATGAGAAATGCATGTATTTTTTAATTTTCTAGTTGATGTAGGTATTGTAAGAACTTTCGGTTCACTAATGTTGATCTATTGTTTTCCTTTTGTTCACTTTGCTTAACGAGCTGAATTGCTTAGTTGACCGTTGGCTTTATCATATTAGTGAAAACTTTGTAAATTGTTTCTTAACGAGTCTTTTTACTTATCTAAATAGATTGGGACCCCAAAAAACATAGTAGTTTGTAATTCATTCACATTTTTTAAGTATATAGTCAGTCGAATATATGTACATTACAATGATCGGGAATTTTGTACCCCAACTTTGCGCTCATTTCATTGTTCGGTCCTGCAAAAAAATTAATGGATAATTTTAGTCCTAAGTTTGCACCTTCTGGGCCTTCATGTTTTTTGACGTTTTAAATCTTCAATTGTTTATGAAGCTAATCTTGGTAATTAATTATGTTGCACGGACTTTCAACGTGTTCCAACTTTTTCAAGTATTATCTGATTGTAACTTGCCTTGTCATTCTATCTTTTGTAACTGATGGATTTTTAAACATGAAAGATCATATACTTTGGTTATTTCACTTCCCACTGATAAATGGATGGGGGTGTTTGTCACACAGCAAGCCTCTTTGTCGATCTAGCACAAAACAAATATTGGGGAATTGCAGGATTTTGTGTTAAGGATATACTCACATAGAAGTTGTGATATACATTGTGAAAGAAGATGCTAACAGAATTGGCAAAAGTGTGTTATCTTTTTCATTTTAATTTATGTAACACATCTTATGTATGAACCAAGTTTAAATGTCCACTCTTTAATGCATTTGTCATCATTTTTAAATATTCTGTTATGCTTGATCTCTACCATCATTATCACTGAAGATCACAACATTTGTTTCGTTGCAACGCACGGGCGACTTACTAATATATTATACAAATTTATTTTAGCACCATTTATCCAAGCTTGCTACATTGCCTATTAGATGCTTGAAGAAATGTCTCAACTAACTAAAGAATAGAGGGAAGAATTGTTATTCCATTTTGTTTCTACGATATTCGCGAGTTAGCCACAACAGCTCGCCGGAGTGAATCTGGTTGGCATAACTGACTACGAGTAATCTGATTTGTCAACAATCCTTAGAACTTGAACACTCACTGCTCTCCAAGTTCGTTCTGCACCTGATTATTGATTCTGTGTGAATGGATACGGTATTGACAATACCTCTATTAATGATTATGCTCTCCACATTTTTCCTTTTTTGTATCAGTGCCTCTACCCTAAGTCCCTAATTAACAAACATCAAAAGACTTCACCCGAGGATGGCATCTAGCTCGGCCTACACAAAAATTGGCACCAAAATCGTGGAACATGTTTGGTTAATACTTATATTGTTTGGCTGATCCAAGTATGATGGTGAAATTGCAGATATTCAGAATACTATGGAAAACCACAACGATATATTATCCAGTTTTAACTCATGATTGTATGAGAAATGGAATTGCGCATTTTCAACTAATTTCTTGGAAGGCACCGATCGTAATAGCAATTCAACTTTGGATCTGATTTCTAGAAAGAATGTATTCAAGTCTAACTCTCATGGATGGTATCGTGTTTACATTTAAACAATGAATTATTCATGAAAATTTTGTAAACTGTATCTAATTACAGTATCCATATTTTGTCTTGCATCTATCATATTAGTTGAATTATTACTCTACTTCACTGCACAAATATTGATCACATATATTTGTATGAATTGCCGCGGCAACGCGCGGGGTATTAGCTAGTTTGTATAGGAGTTGAATGATTTTTGAGAGATGTCACAGTCTATGGTGTATTGTCCCTTTCCTATTTTTGAAGGGGCAAGAGGCAAAATAAGAGACCCCTACTCCGTGGGTAGGGCCTTTGGTGTTGCGCAAACACGCACCCCACAGCCTCGAGGTGCTCCCATGGGCCAACCCATATATGTCACGCTTCTCATTGCGTACGATGTGCTTTTTTGTTCTCTTTGGATTGGTTTCTACGTTTGGTCGGTTTTCTTAAAATACTTTCTATTTTTTTAAATGTCCAGGAACCTAAAACTGTTTATAATTTTTAAAAAAATGTTCAGAAATTCAAAAATATTCGTCAGGATTTGTAAAAAAATATTAAATCATTTTTTACAAATTCAATTTTTCGTGAATTAAAAAAATATTCGGGAAGCTGGCTTTTTTGCAAATGCACAAAATGTTCCTGGTTTCAGAAAATATCCATGAATTCCAATATATTTGAAATTCAATTTTTTTTGCAAGAAATGTTCATGAATTTGGAAAAATGTTCATACTTAAAAAATGTTCGATTATCCAAATAATGTCATTAATTCAAGAAATATCCATGTGAAAATTATTAATGAATCTAAAAGATGTACCTGAATTGCCTAAATGATCACAAATTTAAAATGTCCATGGATATGAAACTTTTCAAAAAATATAACCAAATTTTATAAATTATTCCCTGATTTAAAACCCTAATAAAAAATAAAAAATAAAAAATAAACAAAATTAAACACATTGAGAGGGGAGAAAAAAAAATCTGATTCAGAACCTCCCCAACAAAACCGGTGGTAAAATGAATAGGAAAGCCCCAAAATTGGCAGGCCCATATAGGCATGGATTCTATTAGTGTCCACGTGGCAAATTATCATTGAAACAAACTAAAAAAAAGGCACAGGTGACGAGGAAAATAGCATGACACACCTGGTTGTATTTGCACCTAACAAAAAAAAACCGTGATTCTTTCAACAATTCAGAAAAAATAAAAAACCTTGAAACTTTTTAACAATAAAGTTGACCTACTGATGCACTCGTACAAAAATTTGAATATAAAAACTATCTTAAAAATCTGAGCATAAAAACAATTTATGCAAAACAATAAAAAGTGAATACCACCTCTAATATACTGCTGACCTTGTTTTTTTGCCAACAATAACACGACAGTCATTCCGTCTCCAAAATTTCATGCGAGTGTAACGCTTTATCAAAGTTGTTGACAAAAAAATTCATGCGTTTTCATGAAACTGCTTGTTCTCCCATTTTATTTATGCTTCGCATGGTAGGTTATTATCACACCGATAGTGTGATTTTTACCCTTATATTGATGTTTCTTATTTAATGCCTCACATCCTCTCCTTCATAAGGATCCTTAAAGAATTAATAAAAAAGAGTACAACATGTGATAAAATTCCAAAATCATGCGATTAGTTGCAAATCAAGAAGTAAAATATGGTACAAAGGTCGACTCATCAATTATCACTTGTAATAGACATGCAACAATGAAAGAGAACAAACACAGTTGACGGTCCATAAGAATCCCCCATGCCAACATCACCCAGAATTCATCTAATCGAAAAATATAGTTTTAAAAAATTTGATACACGACTACCATTTATTTATGCTGAACTTGTTTACTTTTATAATAATATACTTTAGACATATGATCCTAGCTAGTATAGTTTTATATTATACCTACCAGCTACATAATGATGCCATCAAATATTAAGATATAATATTTCATTATATAATTTCAACATCGGTCATGGAAAATATAGTTTCAAAAAAATTGAGGTAGGCATTTACATAAGCGTGATGTAGTTATTACTTTTTTCGAGAGACCATCTCTTATTTAGTTTTTCTAATTTAACCAAAATTTATAGATTAGGAAAATTAATAAAGAAAATAGCTTAATTTAGAAATATATGATGGTGTTTGGATATATTCTAGTTTCTTCATGGCCCTGCCTGGATTTAGTACAATAATTGTGTAGCGCACAAATGTTACACTCAATCCAAGCCGTGCCTAAATATCATAGTAGAGAACTATATAGTAGACCTGTATCTCTAAAATGCATGCTTGTCAATTTTCCATGCAAGTGAATAAAAGGAATAAATATCCATGTACTTAATAGAAAAATCTAGAATATGGAAAGTTTGTGTGATTTTTTCCCATGTAATTGTTACCTTACTTGTTTATTCATTCTCATGGCTAAATATATCTATCATGTTCTTGGTTTAGATGATCATCTTGCATTCCATGTATTTTTACCACTCGGTCTTGAATCGACACCATTCAGCTGAGCTCATATGAATGCATCTTGTTTTCTAGTCTGATTTTGTATGCTTGTATGTTGTCCATATAATAATGCTCAGCTTTATACCTGAAAAACTTCACCACATATAATAGGCATGCATGGGAATGGGTGCATCATGTTTTTTCTTGAGTTGATCTGTAGTTTGTGTAACAATGTGCATTCTGGCCCAAGTAGGGTAGGATAGGGGAGGAAAGGAGGTGCCCAGAAACTATGCCGCTAGTTGGAGACGACGTCCGGTTGAGAATTGCCGAAGGGAACGGTGGGCGGAGGTGCAAGTCACCGCACTAACTCTATGCACGCCCCTCCACCATCAAGAGCCAACCAACCCCTCCACCATCCACCTTGCAAGTTCCCCACAACAAAAACCTGACACGTACGACTACTACGCAAGCCCACCTCGCCGCCCACTAAAAGAAGCCCGTGGATAGCTCCCCGTCGCTGTCGGTCTTCCGTGCGCCCAAGGAGAGGTCCTCGCTGCTGCCACTCATCAGCTTTTCCTGCCTGCATCCTTTGGCAATAACGAGGTGATGAGAGTGGAGACGGGGACATCAACTAGCAGGTAGGGTTTCGCCTCCCGAACCACCCGTAAAAGCGTGTGGCGGGGTTGGGGGGGGGTGTCGTTTCCACTTTTGCATTATTTGAAATTAAGTCATGCTCTTGATTATAAGAATCTTTTTTATTTTGTGTTTTATCTAACGACCTAAAGCATCATAGCTCGATTCAAAAATGAAGTTGCTTAACACACTTGCCGTATGGTTGATTATAAGAATCTTGGCATAGCAAAAAATATTGTGGTTCAAATGAGTTCAAATTTGTAGAACCAATGTTTAATGTCTTGTTTAGATCATATGAGTCTTAAAGTTTCTAGTATTTGTGAGTTGAATGATTTTCAAGAGATGTCACAGTCTACTGTGTACTTTCCCTTTCCCTATTTTTGAAGGGGCAAGTGGCAAAATAAGAGACCTCCTACTCCGTGGGTAGGGCCCCCGCTGTTGCACAAACACGCACCCCGCAGCCTCGAGGTACTCCCATTGGCCAACCCATATATGTCGCACTTTTCATTGAGTACAATGCGATTTTTTGGTTCTTTTTGGATCGGTTTTTATGTTCGGTCGATTTTTATAAAAATACTTTCTATTTTTCTTACAATGTTTCTAATTTAAAAAAAAATGTTCAGAAATTCAAGAATATTCGCGAGGGTTTGTAAAAAATAAATAAATCATTTTTTAAAATGTTTTTCGTGAAATCAAAAAATATTCAGGAAGTTGTATTTTTGTACAAATCCACAAAATATTCCCGATTTCACAAAAGATCCACGAATTCCAGTATATTAGCAATTCAAAATATGTTAATCAATTTCATAAGAAGTTTGCAAATTCAGAAAATGTGGACGAATTTGGAAAACTGTTCCAAATTTAAAAAATGTTCAAGTATTCAAATAATGTCATTAAATCAAGAAAGAGCTATGTAAATGAAAATTATTAATGCATCAAAAAAAATGTACCTGAATTGCCAAAATGATCACAAATTTAAAATGTCCATGGATATGAAACTTTTCAAAAAACTTAATCAAATTTTATAAATATTTCCCAGATTTAAAACCTTAATAAAAATGTAAAATAAAAATAAAAAAAATGACTTCTTATGTAAAGAAAACCATAGAGAGGGGGTAAAATCCGATTCAGAACCTCCCCAACAAACCGGTTGTAAAATGAATAGGAAAGCCCACAAATGGGAAGGACCATATAGGCATGGACTCTATTTAGTGTGTGCGTTGGAAAATATCGGGGAAACCAACCAAAAAAAAGCCACAGTTGACAGGGAAAATACCCTGATACACCTGATTGTATTTGCACCTGATAAAAAAATCAATGATTTTTTAGCAATTCAGAAAAGGGCAAAAATCTTTGAAACTTTTTAACAATAAACTTGACCAACTGATGCGCTCTGATAAATTTTTTAATATAAAAACTACCTTAAAATCTGAGCATAAAAAACAATTTCTCAAGAACAATATAGAGTGAATTGTACCTCTGATATAATGCTGATCTTGTTTTTGATACTTTTTCTGAAAAAACGGGTGCACCTACCCACCCCCAAGGCTCCATTTGGGCCCCTCCCGGTTCACGGGTCCATAAGAAGAACCCCGAGGCTATTACGACCGTGAGCCCATGTAACACCCGCTCCTCAGGCCCAAACCGTATTACCAAATCCGCTCGGGTGGGAGAGTGGATAAGAGTGTGTGTATCCTTCCTAGCGAGCTCAACGCCAGAGCAGAGAAAGCACACCGCAATGGCGTCGCCGTCGTGTGCCTCCACGCTGCCCTGGACCGCCGCCGCCGCCGCCTCCTCCCCCTCCTCCGCCTTCTCCTCCCCGCGCCACCTCCAGACCCGCCGCGCCCCGTCGCTCGTCATCGTCGCCCAGGGCAGGGTCAAGAAGTACCGCCAGGTCCGTCCGTCCGTCCGTCACTCCCCCTCCCCCCACAATTTTTCTTTTCTGAAGGCATTCGCCTCCGTAGATTGGAACAACTGAAAATCGGCAGGATAGTTGTAGTGCTTCGCAGAGGCTCGAGCTAGTTTCTATCTTTCCCGGTGACATTGTTTTCTTCAGGAAAAATGTATCTGACAAACAGACACTGTCAAGAAACAGTAGTAATGTGTGGCATACTATCATCCGTTCCCCCCACTCATCGGGAAGGGGGCCGATGAGTGGGTGCAAATGGCCACGGGAAATCGAAATGTTGGGCATCAGCTTCGTGCTTGTACAACCATAGCAACTGTTTCTGTTTGTTTGGTGCCTTTTGCCTAGAGTAGAGGCAGAGCAGAAGCCGTTATGACGCTGAATCCATTCGATGTTTTAGCGGCCGTTGGCTGATTGCACGATGATTTGTTAGTTCTAGCAATGGGCTGACGGCACGGCGGTTTGATTGCGTGCGGCAAATGCGACCGACAACGTGCCATCATCGTGGCCTGGCATAGTAGTTATGTGTGGTTCTGACACTGTTTTCATTCGATTGGTTTGGTGCTGGTATAGGTCATACTCAAGGACGACATTGACGAGATTAGCGGCAAGAAGGGGGACACGATGAAGGTCCGGGCCGGGTTCTACCGCAACTTCCTGCTCCCCAAGGGCAAGGCCACGCTGCTCACCCCCGACGTCCTCAAGTAACTTCCCTGCCTTGCCCTGCAGGCGTATCTTTGCATTCTTTGTGTACTGTGTAGGTTAAGTTTCTCAGCTGTTACCGATAGGCGGCGGCACTAATGAGATCCGGTTGATGTTTGCTTATCCGTGAACTGCTCGTCGATGCGTTTTGCAGTATGTTTTTCCCGTGCCCGCAAGTTGAGATTCACATTGCGTAATAATTCAGTGGCACGTTTCCTTGTAAGATATTCAAGAGCAGACAACCAAGATTCCTTGTAAGATTAGGTTGCTCATCGATGATTTATTCTGAAGCCTTGTGAGTGCTTGTTTTAAGGGATGGTTTTATACATTTAATTTCTGAAGGCATTGGTTTTCAGCCTGATTGAGACAGTAGTCTGCATATGTTATATTTGGATCAAGCATGTGTTATAAAACATAAAAGTATTCAACAGAGGCAATGTTCAGTCTGGTGTATGAACAAAACTAAGATTAGTAAGTTTGTTTCCTCTGCTTCTCTTTGCAGGGAAATGCAAGTGGAGCAGGAGAGAATCGAGGCTGAAAAGAAGAGGGTAAGAGAATACTGTATATGTTTGAAGGGTTGATAACAAAAATACGATTGCAGTTTTAGCTTAGCATCTTAGATGTCTGAAAAAGTAAGCAACGGTTGCGGACTTGATCATATATCCTTATTTTGTGGAAAAGAAAGCATAGTTGCAGTTCAACATCTTAGTATCTGAAAGCTTAAGCGCACTTGGGTTTTTGACCTTATACCCTTATTTTCTAGGAAGAAGCATAGTTGCACTTTAACCTAGTATCTTTGTGTATAGAAGAGTAAGCATAGTTGTAGTTCAACCTTACTATCCTTATTTTCTGGACAAGGAACTTGGATGCAGCTTAACTTTAGTATCAACATTCTGAAAACGATAATTATTTAGCACACCACATTCTTGTGCAACGATGGCCTTGGCATAAACTCCGGAATCATTTTGTACTTGAGTAGGTAAAAGAAGAGGCACAGCAACTCGCGCGAGTCTTCGAAACCATCGGGGCGTTCAAGGTGCCACGTAAAGGTGGCAAAGGAAAGCAGATCTTCGGGAGGCAAGTCCCAGTCGAACAATTTCATCGTCCATCTTGTTTTCTCCAGTTCACATCCTCTAACACATTTCCTGTGCCCCACACAGCGTCACGGCGCAAGATCTCGTCGACATCATCAAGTCGCAGCTTAACAGGTAGCAATTCCTTTCTTTCAAGCGTGTGCAGCAATCAACTAAACTTCCCATCATGGTCTGGCAAATTAATTACTGAACCGTGGAAACATGTAGGGACGTGGACAAGCGGCTGGTGGAGGTCCCGGAGATCCGCGAGGTCGGGGAGTACGTCGCGGAGATCAAGCTCCACCCCGATGTCACAGCCAAGGTGAGGCTGACTGTGTATGCCAAGTGAGCAGTCTGATCTCGCCATATACTCCGAACGTCTTGCAACTGTTGTGCCTGCGAGCTAGCGAGGATGGGTTTTACAAAAATGTTGTTCATGACCTTGTATACATTAGGAGAAGCGTGGAGAAAGCGAAAGTTATTGAAATTTTTACCAAGTGAATATGTGAAATCCTTTTTTTTCATTTGTCGGCAGAGACCCATTTTGCTAAATAAATTAGATTTTCCATCCATTGGTTGTCGCTATCCTTGTCATGATCCTACTTGTATTGTATAACCAACTCAGAGTGTACTATATCTACCTGGTAATAATACTAAGAGGCACACGTCGGTGGCTTCACGCCAGCGGACAACGATGTTTCCTTGATTTATTTCAGTTTTCTCTCAAGGTAGATTTTTTTTATAAATTCACAAACATTTTTAAAATTCAGTGACAACATATAAAAATGCGTGACGGGCATTACTTTAAAAAAATCATGAAATCCATGAACATCTTTTGTGCTCATGATAGTTTTTAAACAAAGTGAAACATTTTTAATTCATATTTTCTTACCTTTCCAAACATCTTTTCAATTCATTAACCTTTCTGAAAATCATAAAGATTTTTTAAATCCGTGAAGATCTATTGAACTATTCGAGTTTGTAGAAAATCATAAAATAAATTGAACTACATGACCTTTTTTTTCAACTTTATGAGCACTTTTAAAATTCATGGATATTTTGAATTCTTCTCCATTTGTTAAAATCCATGACATTTTTTCAAATATGTGAATAATTTTTAAATCAAAAAAATTAGAAGTCACGAAACTTTAAAAATTAATTAAAAGCCTGTAGGATTTTTTTCTCGAGCCCAAACCTGTTTTTTTTCTACCGGTCGTTCTTTACGAGATGAGAAAAATCAAGCGGCCGAGCCCACACGCGCAATATATAGGAACCAGGTCCCGGAAACCTAAGGGGAGAACGAACGAAGTGGTTTCAATCCTATGAATTAAACAAACAACATAGGAAAGTTCCTACGAAAATCCTTTAAACCAAAGGAGCCCTGAGTTCTATCCATGTCGAAAAACAGAAAACTATTATGGAACAGAGAGTATAGGAAAAGGCAGGGAGAAAAAAAAAGAAGTGTGTTACATGCAAAACACCCATGAAAACGGACGAAGGCAAGATTGATCGAGATAAACCAGAGTGTATATCTCTTCTGTCTTCCTCCGGAAGAAGCAACATCTTTTTGCACCTACTGATGAGGTAATCGGATCGATCAATCGATCGACATGAATTAAATTTCTACTATATACATCAATATATGCACGAAAGAGAACGGGAAAACAGGTTGAGTTGTACTCCCACGTAAGCAAATGCAACATGTTTTAAATCACTACTTTAATGATTTAAAACGTCTTATATTTGTTTATAGAGGGAGTATTATATGTCTTGTTGACAGAATGATTCTTGGTGTCATCGGGTGGTTGCTGCAAACCGCAGCTGGCTTGAGCTCTAGAGCATCTGTTTTGTGAATTCATCTGTGTGGTGCTACTCATCTGTAGTTAAGCCAGACTTGTGATTGCCCGTTGCAATGACAATGGTTATGAAGTGGGCGGCCGTCGCTCTCTTTACCCGGTGGCGCTGGTTGCTGACTGGCTCGTTTCTGTTTTGTTTGTTTCCGGCGAGCGGCGGTGCCGTCCGACGGACCGGATCCACAACATTCAATGTTTTTGCAGGAACGCGTGGATTCTATCTCTGTCTGAAATCTGAAAATTGATGCCATGACATGCTATAGCCTATACGTATCAGGTTCAGGGATAGGTAGGTGGAGGCCGGCTTATCAAAGCAGTAAAATGTGTAATTCAAGGACTGCCCGCCGGCCGAATAGTAGTTTAGCAGAGTAGTTAAGTTTACCAGAGGTGAGCCAGGTTTAGTTAGCTAATTGCGGTTGGTGGCCAACCGACAGCATGCAGATTTGCCGAGATTATGGCTCAGTTCTTTTCCATCGATTCTGGACAATCTTGGTCTGAAAAATCAAAAGCTCAAAAGAACTCAATTCGATTGTCTAAAATCATCTGAGAATCGCCACAATCGGTAGTGCAATCGAAAGTCGCATGGGGACCTCGCTTCTCGCGATTCTGGCCACTCCCGCAAAACAAAACGCTTCGACTTAGGGTAGTACCCCTATTTGGGATGGAAATTACGAGGAAACTGCCACTGGTAAACTGCCTCAAGGTGGTCCCGTATGTTCTGTGCGCGGTGGAATCGGGTGAAAACCTAGCTGCCGATCCCCTCCCATCCTCGATCTCCAGACCCCATGCCTCGTCTCTCCTCCTCTCCTGCTCACGACCGCCGCCAGCGCCCTTCTCCTCCTTCTCCTCACTTGCCGCCTCTCCTCCTCTTCTTCTAATGGATCTTGCCAGATCCTCACGCGTGCCGGCTTCTCCTCAAAGAGAAGGGTCACATCCATAGGAGAAGAGGGGTGGCGCGGCAAAATTGAGGAGTAGCGTCGCAGCTGGGTCGTGACGGTTGGAGTGGAGGAGCAGGGCAGGCCGGTGGTGAGGGAAAGGAGCACGTGGCCGGCGATCGGGGCAAGAAGTAGCGGGGGCAGTGCTCCCATCGCACTGGGGTGGAGCCGCAGGGGAGATGGGGGATAATCGACCCCTATTCGTCATGGCCCTCCAGATCATGCGATGCAGTGCACCATTGGCTTGCAGGTTTGCTCCAAGGTTGTTCTTTCTCTTCCTTAGGCTATGGTTGCAACCGTTGGCTGTTACGTTCGTCTTGATGTATTTGCTTTTTTATAATCTTATAGTTTGGAAACTATATACAATGATTCCTAATTTGATGCCAATAACTCGTGTGAGCGTCTGCAGTGACTATTTCTTGTGCCGGTTATCAGAGACAACAACACAATCTTGGAGTATATGGACATCAACGCTCACTAGTAGAAAAACCCCTAGTAGAAAAACCCTTTTGTCCCGGTTTTTGAACCGGGACTAAAGGGTCGTTACTAATGCCCTAGACCTTTAGTCCCGGTTCTAACACGAACCGGGACAGATAGGCCTCCACGTGGCCGGTGCGCCGAGCCCAGGCAGGAGGGCCTTTGGTCCACCAGGACCAAAAGGCATCCACGCGTCAGCATTTCAGTGTCTGGGGTTTTTGTTTTTTTTGAAGGGGGGGGGGGGGGGAGGGGGTGTTGGGGGTTTTGGAGGGTTAATTTAGGTGTTTCATATATTGTGTTAGCTAGCTAATTAATAGAGAGAAGTGTCCTCTCTTATGTCCGTGCTTGGTCGATCCTATGTACTATACATAGAGAGGCCCTCGACATGCTAGCTAGTAAGAAAATGAAGGGAACCATTACGTACAGAAGTTCGTCATGCATATCGAGAGAAGTGATCGATCGACCTCTCCTTCTCCGAGAGATTGGTCGAACAACAAGTTTTCGTATTATATATCCGACGCTACTGGCTACATACATATACAATATGTAAGATCTCTTACAATCCCCTAGCAATTGAAATTAACTTCCACATGGTATTCTCCGGCTTTATTGATGACGTGGTCAAGAAAGAATCCCGCCAATTCCTCTTGAATTGTTTGCATGCGATCTTGTTCTAGGAGTTCATTCCGCAGCTGCCACATCTAATTTGAAGAAGGGGGTTAATTAATACATATATATGAATGAAACTCAACAGAAATGATGGTGTAATAAAATAAAATTGTGAATATTATTGCTTACGCACTTCATATTGTCTTTTAGAGTAGCCCCGCTTATTTTTCAAAGTCGCGTTGTAGATGAACTACTTTACGTAGTATCCACAGTAATTATTCCCTTGTTCCTGCCACAAGCACTTTACGAGAAATAAAGGTCAATCAAACTGATAATGAAGCATTATAAATGGCATTGATGAAAGTATAGCTATAGAATCAATGGGAGATGCGCGCAACTAGCTAGCCAGTAGTACTTACTTTCGGGTATGTATATCACAGCTCCTTCGGCAGTCCCGGAGCTTCTGCGGTGAACTGTTTCCAAACTCTGCAAGACAAAGAAAATAATTATTATTACTTGAGATATCAGGAAATGAACAAAAAGTTGCCGATATGGTGTGATAATGATCGATTGAACTTACTTGTTGAGCATTTTAGTCATGTCCGCATAGGTTTCGGGATCTTTTCGTCTCGAGTCTAAGACGGTTACTAGTCCCCGCTCAAGCTTAATCTCCAGAAGAACATAGTGGAAGCTGCGCACGCATGCATAACTCATCAATTACATTACTATAATCTCGCTCGAGTAATAAGGGAAACCGAATATGCGCACGACAGTAACACTCACTCGAAGTTGTAAGGAAAGGGTATTAAATCTTTGTTTTGATTTTTGATCAACGATTGTAGCAAGTTGGCCTCGGCCTCTTCGACGTGCTTTTTAACCTGAATTTCATCTATGATATTTGTGTTAATGAACCCAATATTATACATTTCTTGTTTTCTGCACTCGACGATCTTCAATCTGCATAATATAGTGAGGATAATTAATTATAAATACATGCAATTAAAGAGCTGAGCTATATATAGAGACTTAATGACAGAAATAGTACTTACATATAGTAGCAAAAGACCGTTAATTTATCGAGGGCCTTTTGATTGAAGAACTCGAAGAACTCCTCAAATGGAACATGCAACAGATCAGTTCCAACGAGGTCGTGCTCCTCTTTAATTCTCAGAAACAAAGTATTCGTCCCCGGACTCTCTGCAGGTTTTCATGTACCAATTATGGAATCTTCGCATCATCGTTGTTAGAGATTTTTCATCTTTGACGAGAGGCTTCCCGTACTCGTATCTGTGTTCGTCCACCTCCATGAAATCAAAATTTACATCGTCAGGCAGGTAATCTACAAGATTGCCATAATCGGGCACCGTCCCCGGAGCATTAGCGACGATGTCGCCGCTAGACACATTGAGCGGGGGGCACGATTGATTTGCTTGTTTGCCGAGCTGGGCAATTTTTTCCGCAGCTGCTCGTTCTTTTAACCTTTGATCACTGACAGTACTTCCCGAACGCTCCGCTTTGAGATATGTCTGTTCAGTAATGCGCTCATAGTTGGTTCTCGGCGGAGACTTTGGTGGTTTCCTCAGGGCATCGATAGTGCGCTTTGCTTTCACCGGATCTACCTTCTCCTCCGGGGGTGGATGTCTCTTTGCTTTCAACCGTTTAAAGAAGTCCTCCACTTCGGTCCGCACGATCTTCACGTTTTCCTCCTTGGTCCTCTCGTACGGTAACTTCTCAAGAGGCTTGAGAGAAGGACCGTATCTGTATTGCCTCCCACCTCTGCTGGCTGTACTGCTAGACGCTGGAGCGCAGAGCCAGGCCAGCTGCGGCGTCTGTCTTCTTCGTGCTTGCTTACGAGGCGGAGGAGAAGGACTACGACACGCCGGAGCAGCCGGGGCGGCGGCGGGTCTCTTCCGCCCTTGCTGGCGAGGCGGAGAAGGAGGAGGCTGCTGGCTGCTCGGCCGCCGGCCAGCAGTGCAGAAGGAGGCGGAGTGCCACGCCAGCCGGAGAAGGAGGCCGAGTGCCTGATCGTCACTCGCCGGAGGAGGAGGCGGTGGAGGAGGCGGAGTGCCCTGACTCACGGGAGGAGGAGGAGGAGGCGTCAGTTCAAGCTTGATGAACTCCTTCCGCCATAGGCATGGAGTCTTCAGAGCAGAACCCAGCCGAGTCTCCCCTTCACCGGTAGGGTGGTCAAGCTGGAGGTCCTCAAATCCCTCCGTTATTTCGTCCACCGTCACCCTAGCATATCCTTCTGGAATCGGACGACAGTGAAAAGTTGCGTCGGGTTCAGAAAGGTCAAACTTCAACCCGACAACCGCCTTGACTTTTAAGTTACGCCATTGCGTCATAAGGTGGCAATTTTGAGACTCCGTGATAAAATCCACGGGGTAGCTAGCAGGAGTCGTCAAGACATGCTCCGGCTGAAGCATCTCGGTGGAAGCCACGCTGCTTCTCCGCTGAGATGGCGGGGTAGCTTTGAGGGAAGCTTCGACAGGTCGTTTGCTGCGATCTGCTTCTCGTTCCTCTAGCCCTTGTACCATTTCATGCAGCGCCTGCAGTTGGCTCTGCTCCAGTTTCTTCCTCCTCTCCTGGGTTTTGTAAGCCCCTGCGTCCGGAAAACCAACCTTCCACGGAATGGAGCCTGGCGTGCCTCGTGTCCGTCCGAGTGCTCGGGATTCGAGGACCATTGTGAGCTCGTCCTTCTCCCGTCTGGAACGAACGTCCCTTCTTTGTCTTTGCATCGATATAGTGCCGAAGCCTCTTGACTGGTATTTTCAGTTGCTCATCCGTCCAACGGCACTTCCCTGATATAGGGTCCAAGGTTCCGCCAGCCCCGAAGAACCAAGTCCGGCAATGGTCTGGCCAGTTCATTGTCTCTGGTTCGATCCCTTTATCAACCAGATCATTCTCAGCCTTAGCCCACTTAGGCCTGGCTTTGAGGTAGCCACTGACCCCGTGCGATGGTGAAGCTTCTTCTTCGCAGCATTTTGCTTGTTTTTTCGCCGACATCTTCTTACTCTTTTCCGATGTCTTGTGGGCCACAAATGCGGGCGATGATCTCGATCTTCTCATATTTGCTGATGAATTCTGGTGTCTCTTCTTTGTCGACAAACTTGTTCAGCTCTTTCCTCCACCTCCTGAATAGGCCTGCCATCTTCTTAAGAGCACAAGACTTGATTAATTGCTCTTTAACTAGCTTCTCCGGATCCTCCTCTGGCGGTAGGGTGAAATTTGCCTTCAACTCAGTCCAAAGATCATCTTTCTGCATATCATTGACATAAGACACCTCAGGGTCTTCCTCCTTAGGCTTATACCATT
This sequence comes from Aegilops bicornis, assembly GCA_021605145.1. Classification (NCBI taxonomy): domain Eukaryota; kingdom Viridiplantae; phylum Streptophyta; class Magnoliopsida; order Poales; family Poaceae; genus Aegilops; species Aegilops bicornis. The sequence goes on from CM038674.1 coordinate 690,007,776, forward strand.
GGTGGATGCTGATCGGGATCTTGTCCCTAACAAGAACCCCGTGACCGAAAGCAACAAATGCGTTCTTTGTCCGGATGGGTTCAATCGGTTCACCGTCGTGCGCGATTGCTATGATCTCAAACCTTTCATCCGAGCTCAACTTTTTCTTCGGGCCTCATCTCCTTACCGAAGTTGTGCTCGATCCGGAGGGCTAGAAAAAAGAAGAAAGACGAGAGTTAATTAATATGTGTACATATACCAAAACAATGAATGCATCAATTAGCTAGTCAGCATAGGGTTAACTAATATATATACATGGCCAGACTCGGTTTGGTCACCGGAGCCGTCATCACGGTCTCCTTCTTGCACCGTCATTGGGTCACCGGAGCCGTCCTCATGGTCTCCTTCTTGCACCGGCATTGGGTCAAAGGAGCCATCATAATAGCCTGCTTCTTCACCCTGTCCTTCCAGACCATCGGTGTCGTTCAGAAACAATAAGACGGCATCACTTCCATGTGCGATTATCTCCCCCAACATCGCTTCTGTTGCTTCGTCTCGGGGGATGTCCATAGTTTCTACAAATATTTACAACATGGCAATTATTATTCAAACATGACAGATATGGATATATTAGTGGAAAACGTAGAACTAGCTAGCTAATCACAGTAAGGAATCATATTAATTAGTGGCCTCGACGCTGCTTCTCTAGGGTTTGGGGTGGCCCCAACAACGCTTCAAGGGGGTAATATCGACAACGATTTAGATACATACACGGGAAATAATGTTATCGGGAGGGTATATCGACCCCCACGTGTTGAAGTTATCGGGAGGGTATATCGACCCCCCACGTGTTGAAGTTATCGGGAGGGTTTATATCGACAACGACGACATACGTACATGGAAAAATAATATTATCGGGGAGGGGGTATATCGACCACCCCCACGTGTTGAAGTTATCGGGAGTTTATATCGACACGACATACGTACATGGGAAAATAATATTATCGGGGAGGGGGTATATTGACCCCCCCCTCGTGTTGAAGTTATCCGGAGGGGTATTATGAGGGCCGAACCATAAGACATTAGAGCATTTCAAATGAACTCTGAAAAAGTTGAACGTTGGCATGGTATCATAATTTCACCCACATAGCATGTGCATGTACACAACGGACAATGGTATCATACTAAATGCATTACAAAGTTGGCATGGTATCATCGTAATAGTTGCGGGAGAAAGTCTTCACTTTTCTTCGCTTGTGTCATTTGCTTATTGCGCCCGTAACCATGGATAATCTTCATCGCTTATCGTGATGCTTAGGTCAGCCTTGACTTTGAAGGGAGGAAGAAACTTTTCATAATCTTGAGACATATACATCTTGCCCTCCACTCCCACGATGCCCCTTTTTCCTGAAAGAACTATGTGGCGCTTTGGCTCATCGTATGATGTATTCACTTCCTTATCTTTTCTTTTTCTCGGTCTGGTAGACATGTCCTTCACATAGATAACATGTGCCACATCATTGGCTAGGATGAACGGTTCGTCGATTGTACCCAAGATTTTTCAGATCCATTGTTGCCATTCCGTCAGTGGGTCTACACATACCCGCCTCCTGACAGATTGACCCATTTGCACTTAAACAAAGGGACCTTAAAATCATGTCCGTAGTCAAGTTCCCATATGTCCACTATGTAACCATAATATGTGTCCTTTCCTCTCTCGGTTGTTGCATCAAAGCGGACACCGTTGTTTTGGTTGGTGCTCTTTTGATCTTGGTCAATTGTGTAAAATGTATTCCCATTTATCTCGTATCCTTTGTAAATCAATACAGTCAAAGATGGTACCCTGGACAACAAGTACAACTCATCACAAATAGTGTTGTCACCTCTGAGACGTGTTTCCAACCAACTGCTGAAAGTCCTGATGTGTTCACATGTAATCCAGTCGTTGCCTTTGCTCCGTGTTTGGGCGCAGACTGTTCTTGTGTTCATCGACATCTGGGGTCACCAAGGTAGACTTCAGAGAACTGTAGTGTGCTTGAGACCAAGAATATCCGTCCTGCATATTATTGACTCCCTTCCAAGCGTGCCTTTTCGATCAGTCTCCCCTCATACCGCGATTTAGGGATACCTATCTTCTTAAGGCCAGGAATGAAGTCAACACAAAACCCGATGACATCCTCTCGCTTGATGGCCCATGGAGATGCTTCCTTCCGGCCTAAGCGCGATTCTGGACATATTTCTTTAGGACTCCCATGAACCTCTCAAAGGGAACATATTGTGTAGAAATACGGGCCCCGTAATGAAAATCTCGTCGACTAGATGAACTAGGACGCGTGCGTCATGATATTGAAGAAGGATGGTGGGAACACCAGCTCAAAACCGACAAGACATTGCGCCACATCACTCCTTAGCATTGGTACGATTTCTGGATCGATCACCTTCGAGAGATTGCATTGAGGAATGCACATAGCTTCACAATGGCTAATCGGACGCTTTTCGGTAGAAGCCCCTCGATGCAACCGGAAGCGATTTGCGTCATAATCACGTGGCGATCATGAGACTTTAGGTTCGAACTTTTTCTATGGCATATTTATTATTCCCTTTATATTCGACGAAGCCAGCGGGACCTTCATCTGAGCATGCATTCAAAGAAGATTTCTTTCTCTTCTTCGTAAGAGCGTGGTAGCGGGACCTTCATACTGCTTCGGAGGCATGCCCTCTTTTTCGTGCAAGCGTTGCAGGTCCTCCCGTGCCTCAGGTGTATCTTTTGTCTTTGCATACACGCCCAAGAAGCCTAGCAGGTTCACGCAAAGGTTCTTCGTCACGTGCATCACGTCGATTGAAGAGCGGACCTCTAGGTCTTTCCAGAGGGTAGGTCCCAAAATATAGATTTCTTCTTCCACATGGGTGCGTGTCCCTCGGCGTCATTCGGAACAGCTAGTGCGCCGACCCTTTCCAAAGGTTACGTGTAAATCATTGACCATAGCAAATGCGTGATCACCGATGCGCATGGCGGGCTTCTTCCGTGATCTGCCTCGCCTTTGAAATGCTTGCCTTTCTTTCGACATTGACGGTTGGTCGGAAGAAATCGGCGATGGCCTGTACACATTCTTCCTGCAGCTTCCGGTATATACTATCGGTGTCAAGTAAAGCAGTGCGTTACGCATGGTATCCCTTGTTTGTCTGTCACGAAAGGTTCTTGAGAGCGGGCCAATCGTTAATGGTCACGTAACAGCAACGCCTTTAGGTCAAATTCCTCCTGTTTGTGCTCATCCCACGTACGTACACCGTTTCCATTCCACAGCTGTAAAAGTTCTTCAAGTAATGGCCTTAGGTACACATCAAGGTCGTTGCCGGGTTAATTAGGGCCTTGGATGAGAACTGGCATCATAATGAACTTCTGCTTCATGCACATCCAAGGAGGAAGGTTATACATACATAGAGTCACGGGCCAGGTGCTGTGATTGCTGCTCTGCTCCCCGAAAGGATTAATGCCATTGATGACCCACAAGTATAGGGGATCTATCGTAGTCCTTTTGATAAGTAAGAGTGTCGAACCCAACGAGGAGCAGAAGGAAATGATAAGCGTTTTCAGCAAGGTATTCTCTTGCAAAATCTTTGAAATAAGTGGTAACAAATAGTTTTGTGATAAGATAAATTATAACGAGCAACAAGTAACAGAAGTAAATAAAGTGCAGCAAGGTGGCCCAATCCTTTTTGTAGCAAAGGACAAGCCTGGACAAACTCTTATAATAGGAGAAGCGCTCCCGAGGACACATGGGAATATCGTCAAGCTAGTTTTCATCACGCTCATATGATTCAAGCGTATGATACTTTGATAATTTGATATGTGGGTGGACGGTGCTTGGGTGCTGTTCTTACTTGAACAAGCATCCCACTTATGATTAACCTCTATTGCAAGCATCCGCAACTACAACAAAAGTATTAAGGTAAACCTAACCATAGCATGAAACATATGGATCCAAATCAGCCCCTTACGAAGCAACACATAAACTAGGGTTTAAGCTTCTATCACTCTAGCAACCCATCATCTACTTATTACTTCCCAATGCCTTCCTCTAGGCCCAAATAATGGTGAAGTGTTATGTAGTCGACGTTCACATAACACCACTAGAGGCTAGACAAAATACATCTTATCAAAATATCAAACGAATACCAAATTCACATGACTACTCACAAAGCATATTCATGTTCATAATTAGAGGGGTAATAATATGCATAAAGGATCTAAACATATGATCTTCCACCATATAAACCAACTAGCATCAACTACAAGGAGTAATCAACACTACTAGCAACCTACTAGCACCAATCCCGGACTTGGAGACAAGAATTGGATACAAGAGATGAACTAGGGTTTGGAGATGAGATGGTGCGGTGAAGATGTTGATGGAGATTGCCCTCTCCCGATGAGAGGAGGCGTTGGTGATAGCGATGGTGATGATTTCCCCCTCCGGAGGAAGTGTCCCCGGCAGAACAGCTCTGCGGAGCCCTAGTTTGGTTCCGCCAAGGTTCCGCCTCGTGGCGGCGGAGACTCGTCGAAGGTTGCCTTCTGTTTTTTCTCATCGAAAGACTTCATATAGGAGAAGATGGGTGTCGGAGAGCCACCGGGGGCCCACGAGGTAGAGGCGCCCCCACCCTCGTGAGCAGTGTGGGCCCCTCGCCTTCATCTTTGGCGGCGATTTTTCTTTATTTATTTTAAGATATTCCGTGGAGTTTCATGACTTTTGGAGTTCTTGCAGAATAGGTCTCCAATATTTGCTCCTTTTCCAATTGAATTCCAGCTGCCGGCATTCTCCCTCTTCATGTAAACCTTGTAAAATAAGAGAGAATAGCCATAAATATTGTGACATAACGTGAAATAACAGCCCATAATGCAATAAATATTGATATAAAAGTATGATGCAAAATGGACGTATCAACTCCCCCAAGCTTAGACCTCGCTTGTCCTCAAGCGAAAAGCCGATAACAATAAATATGTCCTCATGTTTAGAGGTAGAGGCGTCGATAAAAATAAAATACGGACATGAAGGCTTCATGATTATTTCCATAACAGCAATATATATAGATTTTGTCATATGATTACTTATGTTCAAGTGATGATCTGTTCACAAAGCAAAAGTATGAATCAGAAACCTTATTGAGCACCAACAAATTATAACCTCAGTCATTGAAGCAATTGCAATTTATCATAACATCGGAAAGAGTCTATGTCAGAGCTTAAAAGCAAGTCCACATACTCAACTATCACTTAGTCCTTCATAATTGCTAACACTCACGCAATACTTGTGGTTACGGAGTTTTAGTCAGACACAGAGAAAGATAGGGGCTTATAGTTTTGCCCCACAACCTTTTACCACAAGGGTAATGTCAACAATAATAATTCATGCTCCCCTACATTCAATTAGATATATATATCATGTTCTTTCCAACATGCTGAGCTTGCCAAAGGATAAAATGAAAAAGGAAAGGTGAAGATCACCGTGACTCTTGCATAAGGTAGAGGATAATAATAAAAGATAGGCCCTTCGCAGAGGGAAGCAGAGGTTGTCATGCGCGTTTAGGGTTGATGCACAAAATCTTAATGCAAAAGAACATCACTTTATATTGCCCCTTGTAAGTGTACCTTTATTATGCAGTCCGTCGCTTTTATTACGTCCACAACAAGTTCGTTCAAAGCTTATTTTCTTTGCACTAATAAGTCATGCATATTTAGAGAGCAATTTTTATTGCTTGCACCGATGACAACTTACTTGAAGGATCTTACTCAATCCATAGGTAGATATGGTGGACTCTCATGACTAAACTGGTTTAAGGGTATTTGGAAGCACAAGTAGTATTTCTACTTGGTGCTGAGAATTTGGCTAGCATGAGGGGGAAAGGCAAGCTCAACACGTTAGAGGATCCATGACAACATACTTTATCTCAGATGTAAGAAAACATAACTCATTATGTTGTCTTCCTTGTCCAACCTCAACTCTTTAGCATGTCATATTTTAATGAGTGCTCCCAATCATAAAAGATGTCAATGATAATATATCTATATGTGAAACCTCTCTTTCCTTATTACTTCCTATAATTGCAACGATGACCAAAGCTATATTTGCCAACTCCCAACAACTTTTAATCATCATACTCTTTCTATGTGAAGTCATTACTTTCAATAAGATCAATATGAACTCTTTGATTCTTTTTGTTCTTTTTCTTATTTCTATTTACCCAAGATCATGGCAAAATAATCAAGCCCTTGACTCAAAACTATTATATAGCTCACAAACTCGATTACAAAAAAGGATCATAAAGCAAAACTCAAAACTAGATCATGCCATGACTTTATTCTACTAAATCAAGATACTACTAATAGGATCGAACTAAGAAAAAGGGTAAAGATAGGAGTTGTGATGGTGATACGATACCGGGTCACCTCCCCCAAGCTTGGCAGCTGCCAAGGGGAGTGCCCATACCCATGTGATTGTGTCTTAGGGGGTGGTGAAGTAGGAGTTGTTGATCATGGAGTTGTTGCGTTTTTCTTCTCTAGCTTGCGTCTGAGGCTAAAATTTTCCTCCCTCAGATCCTCATTCTCGAGCTCAAGTTTCATTATATTTTTGCATAGTGCTGCCTTGCTGTCCTGCAAAAAACGAGGTGGATAGATTGGACCTTAGGGAGGCTTGACTTCTTGAACTCCACATGCATATCACCAGGTTGAGGTAGTGGATAGTCCTCTTCATCGGAGGTTGTTTCCTCCTTCCTCTTTGGATCATAGTCTTCTTCTTCCTCCGTGGTCCAGCCATAATGTTCCACATCCCCATATACTTTTGGGTTTGCAATATAATCAGCCATGTAGCTCTCTCCCTCCGAATCTTGGGACGACATCTTGTTCCAAATCTGCAACAGGAACATCACGAAACGAAAACAGAGGGTATTTGCGTGATACGAGAGTCAAAACCTTCGGGAGAATATATAATGAATTTTTACCGACCAAAATACGTATCGTGCAGGCAAACGGAGTCCGGAGGGCGCACGAGGTGCTCACGAGGTAGGGGGGCGCGCCCAGGGGGGTAGGGCGCGCCCTCCACCCCCGTGAAGGCCTCGCGTCCTTCCCGGACTGCTACTTATTTTTATATTTTTCTAAATATTCCAAAACGGGGAAATATTTCCTTAAAAATTGTTTTGGAGTCGGTTTACTTACCGTACCACATACCTATTCCTTTTCGTAGTCTCAAACGGTGCGGAAAGTGTCCCTTATGTATTCCTCCGAGTTACGGTTTCAATAATATTGGTTTCAACATTTATAGGATTACCTGAGATATAGTGTTTGATCCTTTGACCATTTACCACCTTCGGATTTGTGCCTTCGAAGTTGTTGATTTTTATGGCACCGGAACGATAGACCTCCTCGATAACGTAGGGACCTTCCCATTTAGAGAGAAATTTTCCTGCAAAAAATCTTAAACGAGAGTTGTATAGCAATACATAATCACCTACATTAAACTCACGCTTTTGTATCCTTTTGTCATGCCATCTTTTAACTTTTTCTTTAAACAACTTGGCATTTTCATAAGCTTGGGTTCTCCATTCATCAAGTGAGCTGATGTCAAATAACCTCTTCTCACCAGCAAGTTTGAAATCATAGTTGAGCTCTTTAATATCCCAATATGCCTTATGTTCTAGTTCGAGGGGTAAGTGACATGCTTTTCCATAAACCATTTTATACGGAGACATACCCATAGGATTCTTATATGCAGTTCTATAGGCCGATAATGCATCATCAAGTTTCTTGGACCAATTCTTTCTAGATCTATTAACAGTCTTTTGCAAAATTAATTTGAGCTCTCTATTGCTCAATTCTACTTGACCACTAGACTGCGGGTGATATGGAGATGCAATTCTATGATTAACGTCATATTTAGCAAGCATCTTACGGAAAGCACCATGAATAAAATGTGAACCACCATCAGTCATAAGATATCTAGGGACTCCAAACCTCGGAAAAATAACTTCCTTAAGCATTTTAATAGAGGTGTTATGATCAGCACTACTAGTTGGAATAGCTTCTGCCCACTTAGTAACGTAATCAACAGCAACTAAAATATGTGTATATCCATTAGAGGCAGGAAAAGGTCCCATATAATCAAAGCCCCAAACATCAAATGGTTCAATAACAAGTGAATAATTCATATGCATTTCTTGACGTCTACTAACCAATTCTTTGACATTCATCGCAAGACAAAACAAACTTACGGGCATCCTTGAAGAGAGTGGGCCAATAAAAACCAGATTGCAATACCTTATGTGCAGTTCTATCCCTAGCGTGGTGTCCTCCATAAGCTTCGGAGTGACACTTGCGTAGGATCTGTTCCTGTTCATGCTCAGGTACACAACGTCTAATAACACCATCTACTCCTTCTTTATAAAGATGTGGGTCATCCCAAAAGTAATGTCGCAAATCATAGAAAAACTTTTTCTTTTGTTGCTATGTGAAGCTAGGTGGTATAAATTTAGCAACAATATAATTAGCATAATCAACATACCATGGCGTGCTACGAGAAGTGCTTATGACATTTAATTGTTCATCAGGAAAGCTATCATCAATAGGTAGTGGGTCATCAAGAACGTTCTCTAACCTAGATAAGTTATGCGCAGCAGGGTTCTCAGCTCCTTTTCTATCAACAATATGCAAATCAAATTCTTGTAGCAAGAGAACCCATCTAATGAGTCTAGGTTTTGCATCTTTCTTTTCCATAAGGTATTTAATAGCAGCATGATCAGTGTGAATGGTTACTTTAGAATCAACAATATAGGGTCTGAATTTATCACAAGCAAATACAACTGCTAAAAGTTCCTTTTCGGTAGTAGCATAATTTCTTTGAGCATTGTCTAGAGTCTTACTAGCATAATGGATAACATTTAATTTCTTATTAACTCTTTGCCCTAAAACAGCACCTACAACATAATCACTAGCTCACACATAATTTCAAAGGGTAAATTCCAATCAGGTGGCTGAACAACAGGTGCAGAGACTAATGCTTTCTTAAGTATTTCAAATGCTTCTACACAATCATCATCAAAGATAAATGGTACATCTTTTTGTAGTAAATTAGTCAGAGGCCGAGAAATTTTGAAGAAGTCCTTAATGAACCTCCTATATAATCCAGCGTGACCAAGGAAACTTCTTATACCTTAGATGTCCTTGGGACATGGCATCTTTTCAATAGCATCAACCTTGGCTTTATCAACTTCAATACCTCTTTCAGAAACTTTGTGCCCCAAGACAATACCTTCATTAACCATAAAGTGGCACTTTTCCCAATTCAAGACAAGATTAGTTTCTTCACATCTCTGCAAAACTCGAGCAAGATTTCTCAAGCAATCATCAAAAGAGGAACCATAGACGGAAAAATCATCCATGAAAACCTCACAATTTTTTTCACAAAAATCAGAGAATATACCCATCATGCATCTTTGAAAGGTAGCAGGTGCATTACATAAACCGAAAGGCATATGTCTATAAGCAAAAGTACCAAAAGGGTATGTAAAAGTAGTCTTTGATTGATCTCTAGCCGACACAGGTATTTGAGAGAAACCAGAATAACCATCTAGAAAGCAATAATGTGTATGTTTGCATAATCTTTCTAGCATTTGATCAATAAAAGGTAAGGGGTAATGATCTTTCTTAGTAGCCTTATTTAATTTGCGGAAATCAATTACCATCCTATAACCTATGATAATTCTTTGTGGAATCAATTCATCTTTATCATTAGGGACAACAGTAATACCTCCCTTCTTAGGGACACAATGGACAGGACTTACCCACTGACTATCGACAGCGGGATAAATTATACCTGCCTCCAGAAGTTTGAGTATTTCTTTTCTTACCACTTCTTTCATTTTAGGATTCAAGCGTCGTTGAGGATCACGAACTGGTTTGGCATCCGCTTCCAAATTTATTTTATGTTGACATAGAGTGGGACTGATGCCCTTAAGATCATCCAGAGTATATCCAATAGCGGCACGGTGCTTCTTCAGAGTTTTCAATAATCTTTCTTCTTCATGCTCTGAGAGATTAGCACTAATAATGACAGGATATATTTTCTTTTCATCAAGATAAAGATTATCAGGCAACGGTTTAAGCTCAAACACGGGATCACCCTTGGGTGGAGGAGGATCCCCTAGGATTTCAACATGAAAATTGTGTTGCAGAATAGGTTCCTGTTTAAAGAATACTTCATCTATTTCCCTTCTTTCATTCATGAACATATCATTTTCATGGTCTAGCAAATAGTGTTCTAAAGGATCACTAGGAGAATGCGGCAATAGAAGCAAAACCAATAATTTCATCTTTACTAGGCAATTCCTCCTCACAATGTTGTTTACTAAATTTAGAGAAATTAAACTCATGAACCATATCATCCAAGCCAATAGTAACAACATTCTTTTCGCAGTCTATCTTAGCATTAACAGTATTCAAGAAGGGTCTACCAAATATAATGGGACAAAAGCTATCTTGTGGAGAACCAAGAACAAGAAAATCAGCGGGATATTTGGTTTTTCCGCACAAGACTTCAACATCTCTAACAATTCCCATTGCAGATATAGTATCTCTATTGGCAAGTTTAATTGTAACATCAATATCTTCTAACTCAGCAGGTGCAATATCATGCATAATTTTTTGTATAAGTCAATGGTTATTACACTAGCACTAGCACCCATATCACATAAGCCATGATAACAATGATCTCCTATTTTAACAGAAATAACAGGCACGCCTACCACAGGTCTATGTTTATCTCTAGCACAAGGTTTAGCAATTCTAGCAGTTTCACCACAGAATTGAATAACATGCCCATCAATATTATCAGATAATAGATCTTTAACAATAGCAATATTAGGTTCTACTTTAACTTGCTCAGGAGGTGTATAAGTTCTAATATTGCTTTTACGAACAGCAGTTGAAGCTTTAGCATGATCCTTCATTCTAACAGGGAAAGGTGGTTTCTCAACATAAGAGTGGGAACAATAGGATCATTATAAGTGACAGTCTTTTCTTCAACTTTAATAGGTGCAACTACTTTTACTTCTATGGGAGGATGATATTTAAACCACTTCTCCTTGGGGATATCAACATAGGTAGCAAAAGATTCACAGAAAGAAGCTACTATCTCAGAGTCAAGTCCATATTTAGTACTAAACTTACGGAAAATATCGGTATCCATAAAAGATTTAACACAATCAAACTTAGGTGTCATACCTGACTCCTTACCTTCGTCGAGGTCCCAATATTCAGAGTTGCGTTTAATTCTATCCAATAAGTTCCATTTAAATTCAATAGTCTTCATCATAAAAGAGCCAGCACAAGAAGTATCGAGCATGGTGCGATTGTTATCAGAAAGCCGAGCATAAAAACTTTGCATAATTACTTCTCTTGGGAGCTCATGATTGGGGCATGAATATAACATTGATTTAAGCCTCCCCCAAGCTTGAGCGATGCTTTCTCCTTCATGAGCCAATATATATATATATATATATATATATATATATATATATATATATATATATATATATATATATATATATATATAATTGCGATCACGATGAACAAGATGCATAGGGTAATACTTTTGATGAAATTCCAATTTCAGTCTTTTATAGTTCCATGATCTCATATCATCACATAGCTTTGTACCATGTCAATGCGTCTCCTTCAAAGATAAAGGGAAGGCCTTCTTCTTAACAACATCATCGGGTATACCTGCAAGCTTAAATAGTCCATAAACTTCATCCACATAGAGTAGATGTTCATTAGGATGCTTTGTTCCATCTCCTGTAAAAGTGTTAGCTAGCAGTTTTTCCATCATACCGAAGGAATTTCAAAAGGAGTTTCATTTTCAATAGGTTCAGTAGGTTGAGGAGAAACTCTTTGCTCTCTTGGGACGGGGTGAAGATACCCCGAACAAGCCCCTCGAGAATTACTTTCCATAGTAACAAGTGACAGAAAATTTCAGCACACTATATAAATTTTTCCTTACCAAATTCCACCTACAAAAGGCGCTACACTCCCCGGCAACGGGGCCAGAAAAGAGTCTTGATGACCCACAAGTATAGGGGATCTATCGTAGTCCTTTCGATAAGTAAGAGTGTCGAACCCAACGAGGAGCAGAAGGAAATGATAAGCGGTTTTCAGCAAGGTATTCTCTGCAAGTACTGAAATAAGTGGTAACAGATAGTTTTGTGATAAGATAAATTATAACGAGCAACAAGTAACAAAAGTAAATAAAGTGCAGCAAGGTGGCCCAATCCTTTTTGTAGCAAAGGACAAGCCTGGACAAACTCTTATAATAGGAGAAGCGCTCCCGAGGACACATGGGAATATCGTCAAGCTAGTTTTCATCACGTTCATATGATTCGCGTCTTGATACTTTGATAATTTGATATGTGGGTGGACGGTGCTTGGATGCTGTTCTTACTTGAACAAGCATCCCACTTATGATTAACCTCTATTGCAAGCATCCGCAACTACAACAAAAGTATTAAGGTAAACCTAACCATAGCATGAAACATATGGATCCAAATCAGCCCCTTACGAAGCAATGGATAAACTAGGGTTTAAGCTTTTGTCACTCTAGCAACCCATCATCTACTTATTACTTCCCAATGCCTTCCTCTAGGCCCAAATAATGGTGAAGTGTTATGTAGTCGACGTTCACATAACACCACTAGAGGCTAGACAACATACATCTTATCAAAATATCGAGCGAATACCAAATTCACATGACTACTAATAGCAAGACTTCTCCCTTGTCCTCGGGAACAAACGTAACTACTCACAAAGCATATTCATGTTCATAATCAGAGGGGTAATAATATGCATAAAGGATCTGAACATATGATCTTCCACCAAATAAACCAACTAGCATCAACTACGAGTAATCAACACTACTAGCAACCTACTAGCACCAATCCTGGACTTGGAGACAAGAATTGGATACAAGAGATGAACTAGGGTTTGGAGATGAGATGGTGCTGGTGAAGATGTTGATGGAGATTGCCCTCTCCCGATGAGAGGAGCGTTGGTGATGACGATGGTGATGATTTCCCCCTCCCAGAGGGAAGTGTCCCCAGCAGAACAGCTCTGCCGGAGCCCTAGATTGGTTCCGCCTCGTGGCGGCGGAGACTCGTCCCGAAAGGTTGCCTTCTATTTTTTTCTCATTGGAAGACTTCATATAGGAGAAGATGGGTGTCGGAGAGCCACCAGGGGGCCCACGAGGTAGGGGCGCGCCCCAAGGGGGTGGGGCAACCCCCACCCTCGTGAGCAGGGTGTGGGCCCCCTGGCCTTCATCTTTGGAGACGATTTTTTTATATTTATTTTAAGATATTCCGTGGAGTTTCAGGACTTTTGGAGTTGCGCAGAATAGGTCTCCAATATTTGCTCCTTTTCCAGCCCAGAATTCCAGCTGCCGGCATTCTCCCTCTTCATGTAAACCTTGTAAAATAAGAGAGAATAGCCATAAATATTGTGACATAACGTGAAATAACAGCCCATAATGCAATAAATATTTATATAAAAGAATGATGCAAAATGGACGTATAAGCCATCCACGCTTGAAGCAGACCATACGTTCCTTGGGTCACTTGCAAACTCATCCCAGTACTTTCTCTCGATTTTTCTCCACTACAACCCGTCAGCGGGTGCTCTCAACTTCCCGTCTTTCTTACGGTCCTCACTGTGCCATCACATCAACTTGGCATGCTCTCCGTTTCTGAACAGACGTTTCAACCGTGGTATTATAGGAGCATACCACATCACCTTCGCAGAACCCTCTTCTGGGGGCTCGCCGTCAACATCACCGAGGTCATCTCAGATGATCTTATATGCGAAATGCACCGCATACCGGGCATGCGTTCAAATCCTTGTATGCACCATGATAGAGGATGCAGTCATTAGGGCATGCATGTATCTTCTGCACCTCCAATCCTAGAGGGCATCGACCTTCTTTGCTGCGTATTCTTGTCGGGCAATTCGTTATCCTTTGGAAGCTTCTTCTTCAATATTTTCAGTAGCTTCTCAAATCCTTTGTCAGGCACAACATTCTCTGCCTTCCACTTCAGCAATTCCAGTACGGTACCGAGCTTTGTGTTGCCATCTTCGCAATTGGGGTGCAACCCTTTTTTGTGATCCTCTAACATGCGATCGAACTTCAACTTCTCCTTTTGACTTTCGCATTGCGTCCTTGCATCGACAATGACCCGGCGGAGATCATCATCATCGGGCACATCTTCTGGTTCCTCTTGATCTTCAGCAGCTTCCCCGTTGCAGCATCATCGTGCACATCGTCTGGTTCCTCTTGATGCTCAGTAGCATCACCGTATTCAGGGGACACATAGTTGTCATCGTACTCTTCTTCTTCGCCGTCTTCCATCATAACCCCTATTTCTCCGTGCCTCGTCCAAACTTTATAGTGTGGCATGAAACCCTTATAAAGCAGGTGGGTGTGAATGATTTTCCGGTCAGAGTAAGACTTCGTATTCCCACATATAGGGCATGGACAACACATAAAACCATTCTTCTTGTTTGCCTCAGCCACTTCGAGAAAATCATGCACGCCCTTAATGTACTCGGAGGTGTATGCATCACCGTACATCCATTGCGGTTCATCTGCGTGCATTATATATAATTAAGTGTGTCAAAACCATTACAGAACATCATGAATAGATAAATAAGTGACCAAATTAATAAAGTTCATCATCACATTAAAACCAAAGTACATACATAGTTCTCATCTAGCAACATATAGCTCTCCAGAGCATCTAATTAATTAAACCATACATGGAAAATATGTAAAACATTTCAATGCGAAAACAAATGCGATCATAATCGCAATCAAGGTAACAACTGATCCAACTGCATAATGATACCAAGCCTCGGTATGAATGGCATATTTTCTAATCTTTCTAATATTCAAGCGCATTGCATCCATCTTGATCTTGTGATCATCGACGACATCCGCAACATGCAACTCCAATATCATCTTCTCCTCCTCAATTTTTCTTATTTTTTCCTTCAAGAAATTGTTTTCTTCTTCAACTAAATTTAACGTCTCGACAATAGGGTCAGTTGGAATTTCCGTTTCAACAACCTCCTAGATAAATAAAATCTATGTCACGTTGGTCGGCATAATTTTCATAAACAATAAATGAACCAATAGTTATGAAAAGATAATATATACCACATCCGAATCATAGACAGGACAAGGGCCGACGGGGGCGGATACCAAAACCATCGCACTATATAAGATGCAATAATAAAAGTAAGAAAATAATACAAGTATCTATCTAAACATACAAGTAAGAATATTTTTCTTTTAGAAAGAAGATAAGAACAAGAGGCTCACCACGGTGGTGCCGGCGATGAGATCGGCGCGGGTGATCGACGGCGGTGAAGACGGGGACGGGGCGTGACGGACCGCTAAACCTAGACAAATTTGAGGAAAATGGAGCTTGGAGGTCGAGCTTGAAGAGGAGAAAGCTTAAGTAGTGTGGCTCGGGCATTCCATCGAACACCTTGTGTGCATAGGAGGTGAGCTAGAGCACCACCAAGCCCTCTCCCCTCGGCGGAAAAAAGCAGGCGGTGTGCTCTGCTCTTACACGAGGGGGTATATATAGGAACCTCATTGGTCCCGGTTGGTGGCATGAACCGGGACTAAAGGGCAGCCTTTGGTCTCGGTTCAAGCCACCAACCGGGACCAATGGTGGTGGGCCAGGAGCGAGGCCCATTGGTCCTGGTTGGTCCCACCAACCGGACCAACCGGGACCAAAAGGTCCAGACGAACCGGGACCAATGGCCCACGTGGCCCGGCCGGCCCCCGGGGCGAACCGGGTGCAATGCCCCCATGGGTCCCGGTTCTGTACTGAACCGAGACTAATGGGTTGACCCGGCCTGGACCTTTGCCCCCTTTTCTACTAGTGGCTGAAGGTGTCGACAGCAATGGCCAGAGGTGTGTGATTTGACCAGTGCAACATTCTTGTGTTTTCATTTAAACATTCAGGCAAGAATCTGGTCCTGTATATTTAGGCATTCTTGTTTCTTCATATGCATACACACATAGAAGATATTAAATGTGTGTGAAACATGTGAAAGCATGCATATTTGTACTGGGCTCGAAATATATCTGACCTCTACTGCTCAAAATATCTAGGAGGAATTTTAAATGCCCATTTTGATCAATTTTTTTGTTTAATAAAGGTTGTCCTGATTCTCAGTCAGTATTTAGTTCAATAAAGGCCATCCCTATCTTTAGTTTAATAGGTAGAATGAGCTTTTCAATTTGTCCTTCTCATCTTACTTAGAGTGATTTTATATTCGTCTTTATGCACACAACTTTTATGATTTCAGTCTCTAGATGAAGCTTTTGTGGCCAGCAATGAAAACTGCTTAAAGATACCAGATTTGAGAAGGCTTGTTCATGCTGGTTGCTAAGGCCTATGCTCGAGGTGATATTTCTTTTTCTTGCTATCTGAAAACATTATCTTCTTATTCTGTTGTAGAAGGATTATTCTGTCTAACATATACTTTGCTTGGGAAGTTAATAAGCCAAGCCTTCAATTTTGTTTTGGTTTTCAGAGCTTTAGCGTCTGAATGCATTATAGATCGGGGCCCTTGATGTGTGTTTTAATTGTCAGCTTCCTTCTTGGAAGTGCATGCTCCATTGAGGCATGTACCATTTACAATGATATACATTGAAAAGCAAGTTCCATGTTTCTATTAAATGTCAACTTATCAGCATTTTCATTTCATTTTATCCTTTTTATGCTCCATTATTCTGGTGGAAATGACACATGCCCCTCCCTGCATCATGTATCATGTTTCTCAAGGTTATCTTGGTCCAGTTTGCTTTGTCTGCACATACGCATGTACTCAACACAATACACAACTTCGGTGGCATGAAAATGCTTACTTATTTGGCTTTCTTGGTTAGTGTTTGATGATTTATTTGGTAGCACCATGTTCTAAAATAATCATGGATAGGCCTTTGTTTCTAAGAGGCAAACAAATTGTATGTTTAAGTGTTGCTTATCTCAAGGTGAATAGAAGAATACAACACTGGAGAGGTGTATGCACACAAGAGCTTCTTTGTTCTCTTCTAATTGGCTGGCATGTGCAGCCTGCAGGTCTGAGCTGAATGAAAGCATGTACTTCAACATTTAAGTGATGAGGCAGCTAAGTGTACGTAAGTCAAATTCACAACATTAAGTCTGAGTAGGTATTTTCGGTATTTCTTATTGTAAAGTTGGTGAGTTGCCACTGCAAGAAGGTAATTTTTTCGCCTTTTCACATGTTCAAGCATATGTGTGTAGATTAAAAGTTCTGTTCTTTAGAGGTTCCTTTTGAGATACAAGGCATGGTTTATGTAAATTTTAGTTTCCTTCAGTGACATATTAATAGATATGTATGGGCTGTCATCCTACTTTTGAAATCAATTTGTGTATTTGAGATGCCAGATTTTGGATTAGTAGTTCTTCAGAGCACAAGATGTTTGCCCAAGATAATATTTTTTATTGTTTAATATTTCTGAATATCTATTGGAATTCTAACCCTGCATTAATAGCATGGTGTGCCGATTGATAAACAGTGTTGTGTTTGGTCTGTGTCTAGCAGTTCGCATATTGACCTATATTTTTCCTATAATAGTGTCCCTAATTTGCATTCAACTGATATTAGATTTGGCTAAAAGATAAAGAGACCTATATAGCAATGTTGGTTGTAAACTTACGTCTTTGTATTGTGCTGTTGACTTTTAGGACAGGTTGAGGAGAGTTGCCAATGCACGAATGTAAAAAATTTCCTCACACGTTCAAGCATATTAGGGGGCAATCAGTGCATGACTTAATTTAAGAATATATAGGTGTTCATGCTCATGGTTGTGCTGCCCGTTTGCACTAAAATGTCTGGAACATCATCGACCTATCTATCTGTGCTGATACAATGTGGTTAATGTAGCATGTATGTGAATTATTAACGAACTAATGAGTTTATTCATAACAATTGACATTTCTACCTGGAACTTCTAATTTTAACAAAATGATTGTTCTTTACCCATGATTATTACCATTTGATCGTAAGATAGTTCCCATATTCTAATAGGTAATTACAGAATTTTAGTTCACCCATATACCCTGATTGTATATATCAGCAATTACTTTATTTTTGACTATACACAAATTGAGCTTTTATATTTCATTTTCGGTGTTCCAAAACCTCATGCACTGCACCATGCTTCAGTTGCCTTGGGTTTTCACTTCTTCTTTTGTGTGTTTGTGCTCAAATTTTGGAAGAGGTGGGCTCAAGGGTGATTGTAGTAACAAATCATTGGTGACCGAGCGGAGTTTGATAGGTTGCAAATGCATGTTCTTTTGAAATTCAGAAAATACATTCTGAATGTGAGCAACTACAAGTTAACTGAATACTAATAATTGATGCGGTCTGATGCGGTCTGCTCGGTGTTCTTTTTTGGTAGGAGAGAAAAAAAGTGGTGTCTTTGACACACTTTGGATGACGGATCGTTCATGCCATGGTTGGATGTGAATGGGGCAGTGTACATCAAAATTTTGTTTGGTTGATCAAAATATTTGTCCGTTTGGCTGTCTTAATGCAATCCCATTCGCATAAGTTTTGCAAACATCAGCAAAGATTCAGCGGCAGGGAATGTTTGCCGTAGTGGAAACGAAGCAAAAATTGGATGGAGCTCAGGATTTTGCTACTACCTTGCTAATAGCTTTATGAGGTAATTTGGCTACCTATTTGCGTGTTTCTTTCTGCTGTAGCAATGTCTATTTTAATTTAGAAAATAGGAACATGAAGTGTGATTTAAGCATCTCAATAGCAGATGTTGTTAGCATGAACGTAATGTGTACCGTACCTACTGAAAAATAGCAGTCTAATTCTTCCAAAGCAGTGGATGTCAATGGAGACTTGACATGCCCGGTTTTACTTCAGGAAACCATTTGCTGAATTTTTTAAAGTTGGTTGCACACCATGTCGACAGGAGGGAGGCAGGGGGAGAGAGAGAGACAGAGACAGAGAGAGATGGACAGGGAGACAGAGACAGAGACAGAGGGAGAGAGAGAGATGGAGAGAGAGAGAGACAGATAGAGAGAGGGAGTGAGGGAGGGTTCACACACCAAATTCAATTTTTCTATAATTATAATACGCATGTCGGTTTCTGTTATGAACATGGCAATGGAATTTGATAGGGTTAAACTTGTTCCCCAATGTGGTGTTGATCACTTTGTACTTCTTTTCCTATTGGTGTGAAAAATTATTTCTTGGGTGACATTGACATATCCATTTGTGATCTTGTCGACCACTGCACCCACTATCATCAAGATGAGTTCATTGTTCGTGCGTTGGGGTTTTGAGGGCGTGAAATGGCATAGAAGACAGAGATGGCAGTTGCCTGCATCCTCGAGTAATGCTTGCTAAAGGTGTGCTATATTTCATTTCCTCAAACTCAAATCTCCTCATTTTAATTCCCATGTTCTTTTCAGATTTATGTTGCCTCTTGGTGGTAGCAGATTGCTGAAATGAGGGTGCACAATACTATGTTTGACATGCTTTTTTTAAAAGTTCTCTACTCTGTTAATGGCTCAAAAATTGAGGTATGGAGACATATAAAATTATGTTGTTTATCATGAAATGAGGGGGTGGTGGGCTACCATGTACATAAAAAATACTGTACTCGAGATTTTGTTAGTTTGTACTGGCTGGAAGTTTGCATTCAAACTGTTCTGTATAGAGCCAATTTTTATCCTTTTCCCAGTGAATGGTGCATGCTCTTGAGATAAAGGCAATTAGAAGCTAGGCATATTTTAATTTGACATTTGGCCAAGCATCCCCACCCCCAAGAGATTGGTTAACACATATAGTTCTGGCTAAAATGAACTGGTTATTACTCGCAATAGTGGATATTATGTACCGAGTATCGAGCATCCCAGATATCCTTCACCTGTACAGTTTTGGCTTAATCATTCATGGGACTCTGATGCGGTGCAAGAAATTGCTTAGATGTCGGCCTGTTTCAAAACTTTAATTTTATCTTTTGCTTCGTTTCTTGTAATTCTCCAGGATGTAGGCCAAAATGCTGGAGTTCTCTGAATTGCTGCAACCAACCATCCATATATGCTCTGGATCAGGTTCCAGAAAGAACTATTACTTTGTTGTTCCTTCGATATACATTTTATAAAGATTACCTTGGAACAGTCTGAATAGTATGATACATAACATATATTCATAATAATCTCAGGTTGTGCGGCAGCTGTTTGACACGTGCATCCATGTTCATTTTCGTGACCTGGAAGCGAGGCCGCGCGCGCTCAAGGTACTTCAAAAATATATGTACAGTGGGTGATTAAACAGATTCTGTTGTCATGTTCCTTTGTTTAAAATCTGGGAACCTGGATCCATTCGGGCCTATCTTGGTGAAGCGCCGCACGAGTTAAGCAGAGGCGACTTTGAGGATTTCACCCGGCAGACTATAGGGTTTTCATACGTGGATATCGCTGCCTGTGTAAGTATCTCACGTGCGGTCAACTTAAGATGTGTGCGCGTGTGTGCCGGCCTGGCCTGTACAATGTATCATGGGATGATGATCTGGCTGTCAGCAACTGGATAAGGTGCCGCTCCGAGGAACTAGGCGCTCTAAGAGGACAATGCATGAGCTTGCGATGGGAGGCTTTTCCTACAGGTAGAATAAGATCGGCATATGGGCATCTCATCTTAGAGATTAAGGATCTGATGGTAGGAAGGGAGTTTATTCCTATGAAAATTTCTAGGGACCAGAATAGAGTAGCAGATCATCTGGCAAATCATGGTAGAACTGATCGTAGTACGGCTTGTTGGCTTCGCAGAGGCCATCCATGTATAGCTGAACTTTTGTCGGCTGATTGTAACTCTACACTTTTGGAATAAAACTCCCATTTCACTCGCAAAAAAAGATGGATAAACATAAATGCAGGCGCCATTTTCTCCACGTCATGGTACTGTAGTTGTTCAGAGATTGCCTTCATGTTCTCAGAGTTACTAATAAAGTGTGTGTGTTTGCTTACTGGCTGTAGATTGTCGCACCTGCAGTACTTATGATGGATGTCCGGGACGTGATTGCAAGGCACAAGCCAAGTGTCAGCATGGTGGACCTGGAGCAGTACGAAAGGTTCAATGCAGAATTTGGCAACCAGGGCTGGTCATGATTCATGAAGATACACAGAGAGAGTACTCCACTGGTACTGAAGAAATACTACACGAATATGGTTGGTTGTTATTCCTTTGAAGAAGTAGGATTCGCCGCGTCCAAAGTCGAGAGGTACCCACTACTGATAATACTCGTAAACAAACAAATCCACCGGCGAGAAATGTTTCATATGCTGCTTCTTTTTTTGTTCGGTCGATTCAGACTTCCTGTATCTTGAGTGGCTTTCACGTATTTTTCAGTTATATTGAAGATATTTTGAAATAGTGAACGCTTGCATGATTTGTGTTCTTTTATGAAGGGGTGTCTGTGCTTTTGCATAAATGTATAAGCATATAAGTGCTAATTAGAAGTATATACAGTAAGTTATCTACTCTCTGCTTGACCTGGATAAAGGATATATAATTAGCTTTTGGCTTTAGGAACACTTCATCAGTTAGTATCTATACGAAAGATGAATTAGCGTGTTCTGAAAGAAGATCCAAATCCGCTCAGTTAGAGGTCGATTTATCGCCTTGGCCAATCCTTCTGTTTTTCTATGTTGCGGAATAGGAATGCCATATGTTCATTTATTTCCTCTGCTACACCTTACTTTTTATTATGATGAATCATGAATATCATACATTTTTTACTCTTCCTGATTATCCATAATGTTTTCGGGCATAGATTTAGAATGATTTTTTCATGTTCTTGCAAAGCAGAGGTGTTAAAAAACTATAGCTATTTTACTACTTTTAGATGCTACAACTCTCGATACTAAATTTCAAAGATATATTCAGGAAACTAAACAAGTTGTTGAGGAAACTGCTGCTACAGTTGTTGAAGATGCAGATAATGTTCTGTGTGACCAAGCTAAACGCAAAAGTTATAGACTCCTACTCTGTTATATTTAACCAGTTTCATATAAGATGTGTGTCAGTGTGTGTGCTACTGAACTTGGTGCGACAACTATTGTTTGTACATCGGAAAGAATGCTTCTTCTTCTCCTTCACTAATGCATGCTATTTGACCAGTCTTTCTTTTTTATCACTATGCGTGCAAGTTGATTAACTATCTTATAAAACGAACTTCTACTTTTAGGGTCCAGTAGGTGTTCTGTTTGCTATTCATTAATTCTCTGGTCTGTTTGCTGTTACATGTACAAGTAATGCTTACTGCTCCTTACTGATCATACAAGAATAGCGTTTTATATTTTTCATTGATACATACAAGCTTATTAACCATCCAATAAAATGAGTTGTGTTTTCAGATTAAGTAGGTCTTATGTTTGTTTATGTTGTCCTCTATTTGCTGTTGCGAACCCTTATGTCCTTGTTCTTTTTATTCCATCGTATGCATCTAAGTTGTTTTCGTTGAAAATCAAAGTACTCACATGACTGTTACTTTTGCTAATGAATGCATCTTCGGATTAATACTGGTGCCAAGGCCGCCAGCTCTGCAAAGAAAGCAAGGCAGTAGCTCTTCCATGCTCTAGGTTGGGTGCGTACATACGGTATGGCCATCACTACCTGAGTTCCATTCTTTGTACAATCAGAATAGATCAGGTGTCAAAACAAACTAATTATAGTCCATATTCTTCATCAAGGTATTTTTGTGTGTTCCACTTGCTTCTCAAGATCGGTCTGTCGCTAGGAGGTTGTGTTGCTGAAGGGAGCTTCTTCACTGTATTGCATCGCAGTAGTGGTCTGGCCATTGGGTCTCAAGATCGTACCTTGGCACACTTTCGGGCATGCACCTGATGTGTTTTGTGCATGTTTGCAAGGCAAGACTTTGACACTCGAAGAACTATGTCAAGCCACTATCAATACAAATCCCCTTATTTAGGTCCCTGAACAAATGGACTCTTATGCGATGTAACTATCACCGTTGGCCCGCGGGCAATGACTCTACTTGATATTCATCGCTGCGTACCTTACTCACGTAAGCTAAATGACCAAAGCTTTCTATATGATGGACCTCTGCCTATGTAGCTTGCTTCATAAAAGCAATGTAAATAAGCTATCATGAACTGATCTCATACCTTTCTTATATGCTATGTATCAACTTCATATCTAAATATCTATGTCGTTATAGTTCAATTGGTGTCTAAATATTCTTACATGCATGGTTTGAATACTTGGTCTGCTAACCAGCAGTAATTACTCATTATTTCGATATTTGTCTGAGATTTTCTATCACTACTCTTACAATACTTGGCTTACTGTCGGCCTTTGCGCCATTGGCGCAACGGGTCATGTAGTTAATAGAATTGATGATATAGTCGAAATGTAGTGGTTTTTTGATTGAAAACCCAACTTGTGACGGTTTTATGCTACTCCCACCGTCCCATTATATAAGAAAGTTTTTGACACTAGACTGGCGCGTGAGAAGGTGGCGAACGCCCTAGTTTCGGCCACTAGTTGCATATATACCAATAATCAAATAGTTCAAGGTTTAGTTCTATCCTTGTCGAGAACAAATATCTTTTGTAGAAAGGAGGGCACGAGCAATGAAATATACTTTCTCCGTTTTTAAATATAAGTCTTTCTAGAGATTCCACTATGAACTACATACATAATAAAATGAGTGAATCTATACTCTAAAATACGTCTATATATATCCATACGTACCGCATTGAAATCCCTAAAAAACTTATATTTACGAACGGATATGATCACCTACCGCTCTTTTCCCAAAAACACGGAAGAAACAAGAGGCTACGTACATAACATACACACTAGCTAGTACTGTATGGCCTGCGAGCCTCCATCTATGTGTCATGTGCGCCGCAAAAGCCCTTAGTAAAAAGAGCCAAGGCACGATCGATTGAGACAAACCCGAGCATATATCTCTTACGTTTCTTTCGCCGAAGGTGCAACGAGCAGCATCTTTCCTGTATAGAAAGAGCCACCACACATAGAGAAGACGAAAGCACATATATTCCCCTCCGTTATCTAAAATTGCCGTGCGCAATAGATTTTTTTCCGAAAAGGAGGGCTCCCCCACCTCTGCATCAGAACGATACATACGACCACTTTAATTAATCGCAAAAAGGTTCAACAAGGTCTGATAGTCTCGAAAAAGAAAAGAAAAGCTCACAAAGACCCAAATAAAACATAGCCAACAAAAGCCACAACCGGCTGGCATAAGAAAGATAGGAAAACTAAATGCCTATCCTATTACATGACCGTCATCCAAACCAGTTGAAGATAACCCGTGCTACCATCTCCTACCGGATAGATCCACTAACCAAACACCCCCTGACCTCCGTCGGAGTGAGTAGCGACCACATACGGATCAACGCAGTGGCCCGGAAAATAACCTGCAAAAAATGAATATTTGATGTTCTGTTAAAGACCAAATCATTTCTGCAGTTCCAGACCGCCCACAATAAAGCACATACTCCTACGCGAATGTGGCTCGTTGTTCCAGACTCTATCCCGTTAAGCCACGTTCCAAACAACGTGCTTACAGAGCTCGGAGGAGTAATGGTAAAAGTTATGTGCACCGTCCGTCAAAGAACCTTGGCCAACGGGCAATCCAGAAAGAGGTGTTTGATAATTTCATCCCGATCACAAAAGCTACACCTAGTAGGTCCTGTCCAGTTACACTTAGCCAGATTGTCCTTAGTTAAGATGATTTGTTTATGTACAAAGCACATAAACACTTTAATTTTCAGCGGAATCTTGACTTTCCAAACAAATTTGGAACTAGGAATGGAGCTAGAATTGATAACATGAGGATACATTGATTTAACTGTGAACTCCCCAGTCCTAGTAAGCTTCCAACGCAACTGATCGGGCTGTTGAGATATCTGAACCTCCATCAGTCTACTCACTAAATTGAGCCACGATTCCCAACGAGTGCCAACTAGCGTCCTTCTGAACTGAATATTAAGGGGGGCGGACTGAAGTACCGTTGCCACGTAACCATCGCGTCGTTGAACAATACTATAAACGGATGGGTATTGAAGCGCGAGGGGTGTCTCTCCTAGCCAAGTATCCTCTCAGAATCACGTCTTGGCGCCATTTCCAATAATAAACTTTGTCGTATTGAAAAAGGCTGATTTAACTCTCACGAGCCCTTTCCAAAAAGGCGAGTCCGTCAGCCTCGCTGTCACCTGGGACAAAGTTTTGGAATGAAGATACTTATTACGGAGAATCTGCGCCCAAGTGGCTTCAGTCTCAACAGATAACTTATACAGCCACTTGCTGAGAAGACATCTGTTCTTGACCTCAAGATTTTCAATGCCAAGACCCCCTTGGTATTTTGGTCGACAAATGATATCCCATTTGGCGAGCATGTATTTTCTTTTAAGATCATCACTCTGCCAGAAGAAACGGAATCGTTAGAAGTCCAGCCTTTTCCTTACTCCAACTGGAACCTCGAAAAAAGATAAGAGAAACATAGGCATACTTGTGAGAACCGAATTAATAAGAATTAATCGGCCTCCGTATGACATGAGCTTGCCCTTCTAGCAACTCAATTTCTTCTCAAATCGATCCTCGATACACTTCCATAGATATTCCCTTCGTTCCTAAATATTTGTCTTTTTTAGATATTTCAACAAATGACTATATACGAAGCAAAATGAGTGAATCTACACTCTAAAATATGTCTATATACATCCATTTGAAATATCTAAAAAGACAAATATTTATGAACAAAGAGAGTAGATGTTATTCCCCGGATGAAGCAACTTGGCACGTAAAGTATATGCATGAGAATATGAGATCGGTGCCGTACTGCCGAATCAACCCTTTCGACAAATGGCATTTGATCAATTTTATTAATCCAGGTGTTACCACCACCTCAGACAAACAACAGAGCAAGACCTATATTCACAGATCAATCTGAAGGTTGATGGGGTGTATTTATAACAACGAGTGCTTATATATTTCGGTTGTTCTTGCGTGCATGAAACCTTATGTGCACTTGTGCATCGATGCCATAATACAATTCAGAATGCCGCTGTCGCCGTGGATGTTATGCACATGTAACACCCGTACGTACATCATGTTGTTGCTGAACTCTTTTTGAAACAAAAAGTGCAATTGATAAACTAGTGAATATTGTTGACAGGAAGATTCTCGTTGTCATTGTGTGGATGCTGTAAACTGCAGCTGGCTAGCTTGAGCTCCACAACATCTATTCGATTAATCCATCTGTGTGGTGCTGGTCATCTCATATGTGGTTAATCTTTAACTGTGCTTACCCATCGCACGGACAGTGGTTATGATGTGGGTGCCCGTCACTCTCCTTCTCCGGTGGCGGTGGTGGTTGCTGACTGGCTTGTTTTGTTTGTTTCCGGGGAGCGGCGGTGCCGTCCGATAGATTGGTTCCATAAAATTTAATCCCCCCATTCCTAAATATAAGATATTTTTAAAGATTTTAACACAGACTACATACGAAGTAAAATGAGTGAATCTACACTACAAAATGCGTCAATATACATACATATATAGTCTGTATTGAAATCTGTAAAAGGTCTTACTTTAGAAATAGGGGAAGTAATTTTTTTCGCGCGCACATGTGGATTCTCTCTTTGTCTGAAAAATAAGCTAGATTTAGTGCCGAGCAGAGCAAAGCAGTAACTTATCTGAGGTAATTAAGTTGCACGACCAAAAAATGTAAGCTAGATTTAGTTAAGTGATTGGTTGGTAGCCAACCAACATCACGCAGATTTGTCGAGAGCATAGAGTTGAATAAATGGAGGTAGTCAGGGACCATCATCTTCAGACATATGAGCCAACCCAATGGCCCAGTAACAGCCGATCTCATGTCCCACTGAACAACATGATTCGACCATTAAAATGTTCACTTTCGCTTCGGTAGACCCCTTCAACACAAGGACGACTAAGATTGTCCCATACCCCTTCATAACGGAGGGCACGATGGGCATAATTTAAAATTTCGACTCATTCAAATTTTTGTAATGCAAATTTGAATATCTCAAGTTTATTCATTCAATGAGAAAAGGCATATGTACAACTCCGTTTCAATTTCTTACATGAACCAGTTAACATCAAACAAGTTTTCATGTCTGCAAGTATAGAATGGAAACAATTGTGGGTCAGTGGTTTGCTATCCGATAGGGCGGTCGGTACTGACGGGCTCACCTTCCCTTAGAGCAACTCTAGCAGACTCCGCATCCCGCGCCGGCCCGCAAAATAACCGTCAAATTACGGGTCGGGGCCAGAAATTCTGCACGATCAGACCCCACATCCCGCCCCGGCCAGCAAATATTTTTGCGGGGCGCGACAAATCTTCTCCCCCAACCTCTATCTTCACGGGCTGGGAGGCCGACCCGAGCTCAACCCCTATCCGCCGCGGGATTTGGCGGGAGGGACATTTCCGCACGCCCTTTCCCGCTCCCCGCACCCTACGCCACCATTGCCCCCTCCCCCCTCCGCAAGCTCCGGTTCCTCCTCCCCGGCCGTCCCTCGCCGCCATGGACGACCCCATGCTGTCTCTCGTCACCGTCGAGGTCGCGCACGCTCCTTCCCCTCGGGCTGATCTCGTCGCCGGCCATGTTGGCCCCGCCGCTGTCGCCCAAGTACACGCCGCACCTGCCCGCAAGCGGCAGGGCAACGTGGTCGTGCAGGGCGAGAATCCGGCTGCCCCCACTGCGATGGCTCGTGCACCGGGCGCCAGCGCGGCAGCGCGATCCCGACCGGCGGCGGAGAAGGTCGGCAAGGCCGCGGGCGTAAAGCGGAGGAAGGTTCCGGCTTCAAAGAAGCCACCTTCTTCATCCTCTCACTCCATCCCCCCGCAAGGAGGTGCTCCGGCGATGTCGTTCAACGGTGCCGCTCCCTCCGTAAGCGAGGTGTTCGACGAAATGGCCGAAAGGTATGCGTCTTTGGTCTTGGCGATTTCCTTTCATTTCCACCATTATTCTTGATATCTCGTGACTTGTTATCGTTTGCTATAGTGGTGGTTCCAACAATGCAACAACCGAGTTCGTGAACTTGTTGGACATGAACGCGGTTGACATTGATCAAGCCCCTTTCGAACCGTTCGACTACAATGAAACGGAGGGTGGCGTGGACGATCATGGTTGTGCAGACGAATTGGAGGAGACCGAAGCGGAAGCGTATGAGCAATCGCAAGCAAAAACTGGGAAAAGCCAAGATCGAAGAACTACACGATCTTGGAAGATCAAGCTTTGATCAAAGCATGGAGTGCAGTGTCTCTTGATGCATGCACGGGTACTTCTCAACCCGCCAAGAGATATTGGAAAAGGATCGAAGATCAATACTTCCGCATTATGGCAAAGCATCCCAATAGGACTCCACGCATATTTCGGTCGCTTCAAGGGCGTTGGGAGAATATATATCAAGCCTATGTGTAGCCGTTGGGCAGCTTGCTTGGAGCAAGTACACAATGCACCTCCAAGTGGCACCGTGGAGTCGGACTATGTGAGTTTGTTTTGCCTTTGTTCAAGTTGTGCATCATCATATTGCATCATGGGAAATTATTGGATCACTTTGTTCACATTGTGTAGGACAAGATGGCTCAACATCGATACAAGGACATGGAAGCTTCGGAAGGCAGATTCTTCAAACTTGAGCATTGTTGGGAGTTGCTCCAAAACTACGAGAAGTGGAAGTTGATCGACATAGAATCCCCATCAAAGAGAGGCTCACTTACAAACATGGATGATGATGAGGATGATGATGGCCCAAGAAATTTGCACAAGCCCGATGGCGACAAGAAGACTAAGGAGAAGATGAAAAGAGAGCAAGAAGCATCGAGCTTGAGGGAGAAGATTGATGCCATGGTGCAATCAAACGAGTCGATGTTGTTGAAGTCGTTGGGATCAAGAAAGAGTTGGCCGAGAAGAAGGCAAAAGAGAAGCAAGAAAAGTGGCAAATACTCAAGGAAGAAGGGCTCCGCAAAGCTGACATTGAGGAGAGAAGAGCACACGCCGCTGAAAACAAATCCATGTCCTTGTTGCTCGCCGAAGAGAACAAGATCATGACAATGAACCCGCAATGACATGGACGACCTCACCAAAACATGGCATGATATGGCAAGGAGAGAAATCTTGAAGAGGAGAATGGTCGCGTCGGCCGGTCCAGTGATGTTTTCTCTGCTCCATATGGTGGCAATGTGGATGATTTCAGTGCGGGAGTTGGAACAAGCGCCGGAGGTGGATTCGGTGGCGCTGATGAACTTCAAGATGGACTCGATGGCGCGGAGTGAAGATCGACCAAGATGATGCTGGACATGGGCGCAAACCTTTGCAGGGCCCTCTTTTGCGTTTGCCATAATGAATTTGGCTTTTATTTGCGCGTAAAACTGTTTATGTCGTTTGAATTTGAACTTGTTTGTGAAACTCTATGTCAAATGCGAGATTTGCAGTTTTTCTGTTTGCGGATCGTCGCGGTGGTGCCCGAGCAGACTCCGCAAAGCTGACCCGTAAAAGGGTATATTCCGCGAATATACTCTTTTACGGATCTGTTCAAGTCTGCATACATGCGATCAGCCAACCATAAAAAGCGGTTTCTTGTGAACCGCATAAGCGCGTTTTCTGGGCGGCGGGATGCAGAGTCTGCTAGAGTTTCTCTTATGGAGCCGACCTAATAGACTCACTGACCTTGAAATAAAAGGGCCGACCTAAAAGGCTCATTGACCTTGAATTTCGATCGGGCCTATGTCCCCACAGGTACCCATTCATCCCAGCAATTTTATAACCAGCGATCATATGTGGCGTGCTCGTGCTAGGTGGAATTATGTAAATCAGTCTCCAAATCAAAAAAGAAAAAGTTCGCGAAAGAAAAAACTTGCAACACGTGTGGTTGCGGCTGATGGGATGTACCGCCCTCTCTCCTATTACCAACCGTACGTATGGCGACGGTGGTGCTGGCGATCCATCCATGTATATCACTATATCAGGGGTGCGATGGGTTTACTCGTGGACTCTTGAGCAAGCCACACGTACGTGCGTACATCCTTCCCGCCTAGCCAAATAGTCGTTGCAACTGCATGCATGACCCGCGACCCCGGGCGACCGCGCGTGCGTGGGCATGTGGTGGTGCCTGTGTGGAAGATTATGGAACTGAGTTGGCCGGACAATTTTCGTGAAGCAATTCGACAGAGATGGCGTGGACACGATCATGGCGATGGCCCACGGTCAGCGCCTCAGCGGCAGCACGTGTGGCACGCGGCCGAATAGTGGCTTGTGGGATGCACGGCCCTCTCCCACTAGAAACTGTCGATCGAGTGTGGCGACGGTGACGCCGGCGATCGATGGATATGGATCCGGGCAGGTGATGCGATGGACGCGCGCGTAGATCGCACGTTTACTCTCTAGCTAGATGGACGTAGAGCAAGCCACACGTGCATATAGTCGTCGTTTCCAATCGATCATATCCATCGGGTGGGTGAAAGGTACTCGCACTATCCGCTTTTGGTTCATTCCTGGACACGTATCACAAAAAGTGTGTATTCTAAACACATCAGTACCCTCTGCGCTAGATGTGGTATGGAAGAAGATGAGTTGCATATCTTATTTGAATGCCCCTTTGCTAGAGCAGCATGGTTTGCTAGACCTTGGTTCATTAGAACTGATTTGTTAATTCTAAACTCTAATTCAATAACCGCCATAATTTTAAGTCTAGCCAACTCAGACCACCCTCATGCCACCTTAACCAATATTCTTAAATTCATGTGGTGTCTATGGAAGTCCAGGAACGATAAACTTTTTCAAAGAAAAGATGTTTTGCCTTCTCAAATATTTTTTGCAGCTCAGGCTATCTCAAGAAGCTTGGCATTGGAATCAGATATAAATGAGCGGGGACAATTAACCATACAAAGTCACAACAGTAACTCTCAAGTTGAAGACAAATCTGTACAAGGAAAATACAATTGATGCATTCAGCCTTTCAAGTCCAGTCAAAATATTCACAGATGCAACCTGGAAGGAGCAATGTCATGGAGTTGAAACAAGGAGTAATAGAACAGGCATTGGAGTCTTTATGCAGGTACAGCAGGGAGATCAAACAATGAAAGCTACAATTTCAGCAACTGCTGCACCAACACAATCAGCAATCCAAGTGGAAGCTCAGGGAATAAATCTAGCGGCAATCATTATGGATAGGTTGAACATTAAGGAAGCAGTCATACTAACAGACAACCTTATTCTAGCTAAACTGGCAGCAGCAAGATCTCCTATGTTTCAACCAGGACACTGGCAGATTAGAAGTACTCTTGCAGATTTTTGTAGCACCATTGCTACCAAGCAAGTCCAGGTGTTCCATGTACCTAGAACTCAAAACCGTGAGGCTCATAATGCAGCTACCATAGCTAAATCTCAAGATTTGTGTACTGAACCGAGTTCTAGGACTAGATGTTGTAATGAAGTACATCAAAAGTGGCATTGTCCCCTGATTCAGGTTATTGCAGATGTTAGTGATAGGGGATATCGGAAATGCTGTTTGGTGGCCGAGCTACATGGTGCTTGGTATCTTGTGCGTCGGTCCTTATGGAGATCAGGCGCAGGCGTGTATTAGTCTCACGTATTTAATCCTTCAGCATTTACAGGCCATTGTATTCTCCCTTTATCAACAGTGCTTTCCCATGTCAGGTCTTGCGGGCGCCCGCACACATGCCACCATACAACCATCATGAACGAGTTATCACCACGCGACAGACATGCACCATTATTACACCCCCATAATTATTCATTTAAATCTGATCTGTGAAAACTGGAGCCTTTTGTCACTTCCCATTACTAGTTTGAGTATACCAGACGACAGGGGATGATGCTTTCAAAAACAAAAAAAAATGAGAGGGGATGATGCTGGTATAACGACCATGAAAAAATTGTCTGAAAAGCCTCATGTATCAAATTTGAGTTGAATCGCAAATTTTCTTTGGCCGATATAAGCAACCATATGAACTAGATGATCAATCAATAATAAATACAATCCGAAAACCTCAAACTACAGCAAATCCACTCCAAAAACATCTTTCTGTCCGAATGCATGCGAAAGTGATTTTTCTTATTTTTTGTGTTACTGGGCATACCGTATCTCATATTTTGTGTTTATCTTTTCATTAAAAAATTAATCAAGCCTTATAAAAGCACGTCCAGCGTCTCTCAAAAAATTGCAATCAATGAAGAAAATGTGTCGCTCACAATCACAATATCGACGGTAGCGCCACCAAAAAGCGCACGGTCACCACTTTCTAAATCATCAAACATAAAGTGATAACTTTTTTGTACATAAATCACGGCAACCGTATAGCGGCAATGCACACACAGTACCATTACAAAACTAGTTTATCTTTACCCCATCCGGAACAAAATTTCAGCGGACCGATAATTTACACCAAAAATATTCTTCTTAACTGATGTATCTAAATTTTCTGAGACACACGTGTGTGCGCACACACACTTCTATTGTGCTAGGAGACAATGCCGATCGATTGTCGATTTTCTCCTCCCGATCATGCCATAGCCAGAGACTTTACTGTACTATCTCGTTTTTGCACAGATTACCTCGTACCAAGTTTGCTACTCCCTTCGATCTTAATTAATTGACGGAACGTCTATACAAGATTGTATAGAGGTTGTATAGAGCTCGTGTCAATTAATTTGGATCGGAGGAAGTACCACATTTTTAAAATAGAAAAAACAATTCACCAGTTGTGTCAGACAATTTTTTGTTTTCCCAGCACAACTAATTTTTTGTTGGATTCCCTGGTCCATTTCACATTTTGTTATCATATTTTTCCGACAAGTTGGCAACGGTTTTTGTCTGTTCTGGTATTTGTCACAGTAAACCCATATTTTGTTTAGTCTATAGCATAAATCTCCTCTGACACGCATAGTCCAGCAGCAAGAGCCGCTCGTGGTGTCCAGCAGCTGCATGCATGGTCTCTTGCGGTCGCAGCAAACATCTGCTCTGACACACAGAGCAACCAGCCGTCAGCACATCAACGCACGCCATGTTCATGAAATGACCGGACATATCCAACGCCCATGTACACCAACGCTTGGCACCGATGTATTTCCATAAACTAGTCTGCGTATTATACCAAGAAAGACAGGCTGCACAGATCGTAACGGGACAACAGCTGGACAAGATAAAGAGAGCCATATAGCTCGGCCTCCAAAATGCCTCTCTCTAGGGGATATGCCATTACAAATGTAAACTGTAGCTGATAGAAATTTGAGCGCCTTTGTCTTGTTAAAAAAAAGCGTATGTATGCATGACGCAGCTGTACTTACCCGCAAGCGGCAAGCCATCTAACAACGTCCCTCATCGATTCGTGATGCTGTTTGGAAAACCGTTTTTCTGCAAACAAACTAAACCGAGAGGCTTTGTGGAAGTTCAGACATCAGCCACCTAGGACTCTGACACCTTAGCCACCTAAAACTAAGGCGGGTCTATGCTTTTTATAGCTGGCCGTACTGTTGCCATGGCAAAATCCCGCACTCTCCTGTTTCATCCTTTTGCTCTCTAAAGCCACCTTCAGTAAGGGCAGTGAACATGTGAAATCCTTTCTCTTCATTTATCTGCAGAGCATTATCTGAATTTGCAGCAAGACGCAATCCATTGATCGACATTGTCCTCCTTGTCACCATCTAAGGCCACGTCAGAGTGTAGTATTGTTGACAGAAAGATTCTTAGTGTCATCGCGTGGATGCTGAAAACCGCAACTAGCTTGAGCTCTATAACATCTTTTCTATATTGATCCATTTGTGTGGTGTTGAACATCTCATCTGTGGTTAATCTATAACTCTGATTGTTATGATGTGGGTGGCCGTCGTATTCTCTCCCCACTGGCAATGGTGCGTGGTTGCTGTCACATTTTGTTTGTTTCAGGGAGCGGCGGTGCCGTCCGATAGACCGGATCCGCAGCATTTATTTTTCTTCGCACGCACGCACGCACATGTGCATTGCTTCTCTGACTGCAAATGAAGATATGACTGAAAATGAAATTATAGTATCAGTGTCAGGGACAGATGGATAAAAATGCAAGGACTGCCGGCCGGGTGAATAGTAGTTTAGCAGAGTAGTTTACCAGAGGTAAGCCAGCTTTAGCTAGCTAATTGTTTGCTTGATCGGTTGGTGGCCAACCGACAGCACGCATATTTGTCGAGAGTGTGGAATTGAACAAATGGAGGTAGCCAGGGACCAGCTTAGCTAGTGTAGGAGCCGGATTAGCTGCAGCCAGGGACCAGTTTGCTTGATCGGTTTGTAGCTGCACCCGGTTTAATTGTCCCCAAGTGACAGAGTACTACTCCATTTAACATTTGCTTCTTTCTCACTTTCGTTTTTTGTGTTTTAGGCATTCTTTTCCATTGAAAGATTGCTCACAACGTGCGATTGTGTGTGATATCGTAGCCAGGTAAGAATGAGAATGGGCCGGCAGAGCAGAGATATGGAGCCGATCCAATGGCGGCCTAGCAACAACAGGCGGTCTCATGTCCCACTGGACAACATGATACGAGTATAGGGCTCATTTGAATGATAGATTTATACCAGACCAAACATAAGTTGCACCACAAGGACATCTTTCAAATAGCATCGTTTAGCAACCGATATGTTATAGCAAATTTGAATATCTAGAGTTTATTCATTCAGCGGAAAAAGCATATATCCAACTCCGTTTCTATTTCTAACATGAATCCTTTAATATCATGAGTTAGGATTTATTTTCTAGAGCAACTATAAGCACAAACAACATATTACAGCCCTAGATAGCAAAATCTAGGTCGCCCCGGCAGGCCGGTGGCGACTGGCTTGCCGGCCTCTATTTCCATACCAGCCAATGTAAAGGACCCATTAACATTGAACTTTTGGATCGGCCGATGTCCCAATATATAGGTACCATTCCCGGCCATTTTTATAGCCAGCGGCCATACGTGTTGTGCGGTTGGTTAGTGGAATTATATAGGAAAATCTGTCTCCAACTAAAAGTAAACCTTGTTGAAAATTTCCATAAACATCACAGAAAGAGAGAGGGGCGGTCAGCGGCAACACGTACGTGTGGCACGCAATGTAATGGTGGCTGATGGGATGTACCGCCAACTCTCCCACTACCCACTGTACGTCTCACACGATGGCGACGGTGACGCCGGCGATCCAGCCATGTATATCCGTCTGGACTGCAGAGACCGACCGATAGACTGTACCATCGACAAGCAGAAGCCTCCATGCATTTACGCGAAAAATGAAAGAGACAAAGATGAGAGCTACGTACGGCAGATCATATCCACCAGCAAAAAGGTGGCAGCAGTGGCTTAGCCGCTTTGGGACTCTGGGTTCATTCCTAGCAACGCACGTATCAGTATCACCAGCAAAAGTGCCGTTTTCGGTGGCCAAGTGTAGGTGACAGCACTGCATGCATGCGCCACTATAGATAGATGTCATCTTTCTATAGAGCAGAGAAAGCTAGCCAGATATTATCCTTTTCAGCCACTGCGTCTAACCTTCCTAGCATAGAATGGTGCAATGATCAAAGTTTTAATTCTATATATCCATGCGCAGAACAAACACAACTCTAAGGAGCTGAGAGCACAGGGAAAGAAACACGTTCGTGCCGCGATATTTTCCAAGAGACACGGAGAAAAACGAGAGAGGATTGTGACACGAACGAGAATTTTAGGCCGCACGATCGTGTCATGATTCATAAAGTGGGTTGGTCCCTTGCATTTGTTTTAGGCTTAGTTATTGTAAATTTGGTCCGTGCATGCAGTTTTCGTAGGCACTACATGCATGCAGTCCTACACTCGGGCACGCAACAGTCCTACACCCAAACCGGCGATGGCACTGCAACAGCAGCATTGGGACACTGGACAGCAGCCGCAAGAGGGAAGGGGGAGGAGGGGAGGACGGAGAGGACGATGATCCGGATGATACAACTGACAATCCAAAGAAGAAGGGTGCAGGAGAAAGCTTCAACATGCGAAAGGACGAGCTGTTGTGCGATGCATGGTTGGCCATAGCCTCGAACCGATCCATGGCACGAAGCAATAGGGTGCAACATTTTGGAACAACATTCACATTCGGTTCCACGAACACAAGCGTTTCACCGCCTACTCCGACGCGGTCATCCGCAACCGTGAATTGAAGTCCCTCAAACATGGATGGTACACCATCCAAGAGGCCATGTCCAAGTATTTGGGGCACTTAAAGCATCTCATCGCACGGTGGCCTAGCGGTGCACCAATCACCGAGCAAATAAGTTGATCACTAGCCGGATATGCATAGTTTTGTTGCTCACTAGCCAGATATGTATAGTTTTGTTGCTCACTAGCTGGATATGCATAGAGTAAGTTGAAACACTAGCCGGATATGTATATTTTTGTTGATCACTAGCCGGATGTGCATTATTGACAATGTTTCACATTGTAGGCTTATCGTGCTTGTTTGGTGTATAAGAAGTTGGAGAAGAAGAACTTCACCACCATGCATTGTTTGTTGAAATTGAATGTGCAAGCGAAGTGGAAGCTTTTCATAGCCAAGACCGCCACCCAAATCACCGAGGAAGAAACCAGTGACCCTACCGACCCAACCCAAGAACCGCCGAAGTACGTTAGAAGACTTTTACGGAGGAAGAAGTGGGAGGAGGATAGGGCGAAGCGAGAAGGTGCGGCCGCGAAGCTGACGAACAGGTTCGAGGACATCTTGGCGAAGAAAGAGGAGGCATGCGTGAAGCGCTCGAACATCAAGGAGGAAAAACAGGCGGAGAGGTTGAAATTATTTATGGAGCCGACTGACAAGATGTTCAAGGTCGAAGAGAGGAAAGCCGAGCTCGAGGAAAAGAAGTTGAAGATCGCCACCAATGCGGAGGACGTCAAGATGTTGTCCTTGAATGTGGCCCCTTTGGATGCCGATCTTGGGCTGCCTCTGCCGGGCCGCCTCCTCCATGTCGATCTTCCTTTTCTTGGCCGCCTCCTCCATCTCAAGCTTCTTCCTTTGAAGCTCTAGATATTGCTTCATTTGCTCGTCCTTGCTTTGCCGCTTCTTCTCGTCCCTCACATCCTTTTGCGACATCATGCCATGCAAAGTGTCATGCAATGCCATGGATGAGGCATCACGTATGTCGTCAACCTTGGAGTTCGTCTTTCCCCTCGGCCTCTTCAACGCCTCGCCATCACCACCTCCGACGAACTTGGCCGTCTTTAGGCCTCTCTTCCTTTGGAGTTCATGGTATTGGTCCTTGAACTTGGGGCAATTGTTGATCATAGTTCAACAGTGCGTAAGAGTGAACGGCTTGTCATTGTGCCGAGCCTTGAATGCCTCCAAAGATTGAAATGCCTACACCACATGATCAACAACAAGTGAAGATGCAGACATGTACAAGGCCGAAATCTCATGGCCGTAGCAAGGAAACGGCTAGGAAGAGGAGAGCATACCAAGTCCCCAACTCCGTGACCATTCACGGGCCGTGCTTCAACGCACTCAAATGCGGCTTTATACTTGTTGCACTCTTGTTGGATGAACAACCATCTCTTTTGAATTGAGCCGACGCCACGCTTGCTTTCAAATTGGTAGGGCTCAAAGAACTTCCTTTCATGGAATGTTTTGTGGGCTCTCGTCCAAAAAATAATGCCCTTTTGTTGCGCGCCGGTCCTCGGATCTTGGCTAATCCCCATCCAAGCTTGGCAAATCAACTCGTCCTCATCTTGTGTGTATGAACCCGTGCGAATGCTCTTCCTCTTCTTTTGTGCTTCCGCTCTTTGTGTCAACTCGTCGATGAACAATGGCTCGCCGCTAATGTCCAAGTCATTGCTTTCTTCTTCATCACCATCACCTTCCATATAGATGTCATCGTCTTCATGCCACGAGTCACCATGGTTATAGTCAGCACGGCCGTCTCCCTCTTCACCGGCAGTGAACTGGCCGCGGCCATCCTGACTTTGGGTCTCCTCGGGGTCGTAGACAGGGGCGTGCCCCTCGTAGATCACTTCCTCCATGAATTGGTCGTAGTAGGGGTCGTCGACCGGTGGCGTTGGTGTTGGCATTCCGTCGAACAAGACGCGAGGGGCGGCATGGTGCCGGTAAACGGCGGCCGTGCTTGCTTTCTTTGCATCTCGACGGACGGCCGGCCGCCGCTGCTGGACCCAGGGGTGACGTTGAGGTCGGTGACGGCCAAGGGGCGCGGTGTGGACGGCGCGAAAACGCCAATGTCCAGCGACCCCCCGAAACGGGTCTGGCCGTCGTGCCTTGGTGGAGGAAAGCCGGGCGACAAGGGCGTGGTCCGCGACGTCGGCGACTGGCGATCGGAGGCAGGCGACCGACGACCCTGTGCTCGCCGGACCGACGGCCCCTCCAGAGAAACCGGCTGGATGACAAATGCCAGCCATGATAAGGGTGTGCGCTTTGCTGACGATGGCCTCCTTCTCATCGACCTCGGCCTTGTGCCGCGCAGCCTCAATCGCGGCGCGGTCGGCCGCTCTCTTGGCCGCGGCGATGTTGTTCTTGGCGACCGCCCTCCGGTCCTTCCTCTTCGCCGATTCCGCGTCCAACTTGGCGACCTCTTCCGGCGTGCACTCCGACCGCGGCTTCCTTGGCGCCTTGCCCTTCTTCTTCTTGTTGGCCATTCCGGGCGGGTCGACGGCCAGGCCGCTGGAATTCGGCTGGGCGTCGGCCATGGACGGGGAGGGAGTGGGACGGGCGGGACGTGGGAGGGTTTGGGGGGGGGGGGGGGGGGAATGGCGCCAAAGGGGCCGGGGGAGGTTTTGGTTTGTGTCACCGACAGGCGGGTCAGGGGCGGACGCTCCCCGCCCGTCTGTGCGCTGTCCGTTTCACCCCAAAACCGGCGTAAAACGGACAAAAGTCCGTTTGCTCCCGCGTGCTGGGCGGCCCGGTTTGTCCGTTTTACCCCAAACGAACGGGGCCGGACAGGATAGGGTCGCGCGGTGGAGTTAGCCTAATGCCTGATGGGATGTGCTGCCGTCTCCCACTGAAAACTGCCTGCCGGCGACGCTGTCAACCGAGATATACAGTATGTGGACGCCGGCCGGATTGTTTCAAAACTACGCACCGGCAGAGACCGACGGGTCACCTACGATACGATCCACGAGAACCTTGCATGCGTGCAAGCGATGGAAAGAAAAAAAGGGCCAAACTCGACTGAGGAAAAGTTGTAGTGCCTAGCTACACCCATTTGGCTTCATTCCTTTGACACGCACGTACCATCAGCAAAGGTGGCAAAGTCCCATATATATGTCAGTGTGCGTGGGGTGTGGGTGGGTTGGTGCAGGAGACAACACTGCATGCCCACTGGCTACCTAATTTAGCAAGGTGCATCATTGTTTTCCAGTTTAGGATAGGAAAAGGTGGCTACCCACATGCTCCCTCCGTTCCCTATGCAGTATGTTAATGCTTCGACTTTTCGTTAAGCCTCCTTCACCGAAGATGTGGATGGCATGGAAACACGTACGTGATCTCAATGACAGTCGACAGCCGATCCGCAGAAAACGCACGCCGGAGAGGACTCGGCTGGAGGGCCGGGTCAGCATGCAGCATGCATGCACGTGTGTGCCACCCAATGGAATGTGCATTGCAGCTGCTTATGGGAAAATATTTCGAGCCCTCTCTCACTGAAACAATCGACGGCGACGCTGGCATCCGGGCGCCGGCCGGGGAAGCCGCATATCTTCCCGGTTGCATTTGACCCACGAGCGTATGGGTTTTTGCTTTTCATATAGTAATTTTTTGTTTTTCATATGAGTTTGCTTGAAGGGTGTACCACGATCGACGAGAGCCTTCCATGCATGCCTGGGAGATAAATAAATAAAAAGGAGCCACGCGGATCATGCAGATCAGTCGACGGAGAAAAAGGTGTAGTACTGCTGGCTAGCCGTATTGGGTTTGTTCCTTGACACGTATACCATCAGCAAAAGCGTTCAACTTTTGCCGTTTTGGGTGCTCCGCTCCATGTCGGTGTGGGTAGGTGTAGGTGACAAGCGCAACCACCATGGATATCATCTTTTCCTAAGGAAGCAAGCAAGATATTAGCCTTCTCGCCACCATCACGCAAGGTAACTAAAAATGGCAATGTTCCTCAAAGGGCTGTGTGCTTTATTTATCATTCAATAATGTCCTCCTTAGCCTACCAAAGATTAATTCATCGTTTTGATTACTGATAGTAAGATTTCTAAAAATGCAACTTGGATCGACAATTCCTCTTGTTACGGCACGTATAGTTATAAGATCCCAACGAAATCACACGTTGTGAGAAATTTACTTTAGTTTCTGAGAAGTTTCACAAATATGATTTCAATTGATTGTTTTGCAAAGATATTTACGGTAGAAACTTTATAAAGATGTAAAGAGGAACGGCCATGTATGTAAAGTACATGGATGGCGCCGACGCCTAGAATATGTGCACTAGCTACGTGTCGTGTGTGCTACAAGATACGTCATGCAACATACAATGGTACGAACGATCGAGACAAACCTAAGCATATGTGCTTGTTCCTTTCTCTCCGAAAGTGTTGCAGATAGCGCCTTCTCAGTATAAAAAGCAAAAAAGATATTCTCCTTTTGTTTTTATATATTGCCCTACTACCCTACATGACTTTAGATAGGCAATTTTCCCCCATTGGGCCAACTTGGGTCCTAAAGTATATGAGATCAATTCCTTTTGCATCTCCCTTTCAACAAACCGCATTTCATTTGATTGATTAATTCATGTACTGCCACCACTCTGAGTAAACAACAAATCAAAACCTTCATGAAGATGCAAAGTGCATATGTCAGTTGTTTATGCAGGCCTTATTCCAAGCACTTTCTTTATGTACACTTGTTTCGGTTTTTCTTGCTTAGGTGCGTCACATATATTCCATCCCTCCTACTCAATTCCTTTGCCATTTAAATGTAGTAGTTCAAAAATTAATGAAACTCGTAACCGATTCGTTTATTAGTTAACCAGCCAAATGTCATGCCTTTTTTGCGGGCTAGCTATGACGTGTTTGGATATATCCATTTTGTAAAAGATATTGTTTGAACTAACCAGCAAATAGCAACTGCCCAACTAATAAATTTAACCATTGATTAAGAATTTCATTGTTGAGACTAGTAGTTATAGTCCGTGACTAAGCAATAATTATAGTATGAAAATTTAGATCACATCCTTATTGTGCTTTGTACAGGCAACATCCAGGACATACTCTTGGGTGACATGCATTTAAATCATATCCTTAATCAGCAGCAGTGCTTCCTATTTTTGCCCTCCCATTTTGTCGTTCTTGGCCCATGGCAAACATGTGTATGATCAGTACGTGTTGGTGCAGGTGACAACACTGCATGCGCACTAGCTACTTAATTAAGCAAGTTATCATCTCCTCCGGCCCCATGCATCTAGGAAAACCTAGGAAGCATGGTAGTGATCCTCAAAAGGGCAGTTTGCGTTGCTATGGTGTGCTCATATGATCCAAGCAAAATCGCCATTCATGAAAGTTGCTACATTTTCCCAAAAAGTTTCACACGTGTGATTTAAGTTTATCAACCGCTTTGCAATTATAACCGAAGCTTTAAGATAAAGGAAAAGAAAATGCACTGGGATGATGTGTGGTCGTAGAAATATATGCACCCACTACATGTCAATTGTGGTGCAAGATGCCCCATGAAACGGACAAGGGTACCATCGATCGAGACAAACCCAAGCATATGTGCCTCTTCTATTTCTTTCTCCGAAAGTGCAGAGGATAACGTCTTTTAGTATAAAAAGCAAATAATATATTCTCCATTCATTCCTAAATGATGTCCTACTG
Organism: Aegilops bicornis; assembly: GCA_021605145.1. Classification (NCBI taxonomy): domain Eukaryota; kingdom Viridiplantae; phylum Streptophyta; class Magnoliopsida; order Poales; family Poaceae; genus Aegilops; species Aegilops bicornis. The sequence continues at coordinate 690,049,734 of CM038674.1, forward strand.
TACTAAATAACTTTAGATAGGTAGACATGTATTATTCTCCAGTTGGGCAACTTGATTAGTAAAGTACATGAGATCAACGCCTTGCATCTTCCTTTCCCAACAAATCGGATTTGATTTGATTGATTAACCATGACTCCAAGCAAGAAACAAGTGATCAAACCCTTATTTAAGATGTGAAGCACTATCAAGATAACCGAGGAATACTTCAATTGTTTACGTGTGTCTTATTCCAATCACATTATTTATGTAGACTTGGTTCGGTTTTCTTTGCTTGTTGCGTCACAGATTTTCCTACCCACATGCTCAATTCCTTTGCCCTATAAATTTATAGTTTGATAGTTAATTAAACCCATTAATTTATCCAATCATCATTTAACCGGCCAAGTGATAATTTTTTATGCATTTAATATATCAAACTACCAATTTATGTCATCCAATTGTTAACTCATTAAACTCATGAATGTATTAATTAAAACCGTTAAACATAGTACAAAAGATATTATTTCCACTGACCAGCAAATGCCAGCTGCCCAACTGATAAATTTAACCATCGATTAGGATTGTCGTTGTCGAGATGGGTAGTTGTAGCATGTGACTAAGCGATTATTGTAGTATGGAAAATTTAAATCATATCCTTATTATGCTTTGTACAAGCAACATCCAAGACATAGTTTAGTGTCGCATCCATTTTCTTAGTTGTCATCACGTACGATTGTGGTAGTAGTTAGCTATGGCTAAATTGATGAATTAGGCAGAAAGGTGCTTTGATCGTTTTGAAATTTTTCCATCTCAAAACCAGGATTTGGAATGAAATATTAATCAAATTAACATTGTATCCCACATGCAGTTGTGAATATATTTTTATATTTTCAATCACACTCTAGACTAACAAGATTATGGCGTGTTCTAGACATAAATTTACAAACACAATCTATGTGCCTCCATTAAATCCGAATATTCATAATATGGTAAACAATTAAAGTTCACAAACTTCAAAAATTAAATTCTGCATGACTTTAATGCACCAATTTAATGTAAAATATTAAAAATCAAATAATTATTGGTAATACAACTACTAAATAACTTTAATCTTGATGGTTGGAAAATTGTTATCATGATGGTATCTAGGATTTGAAGCATATACTCCTACAAGCAAAATATCTTCACCCGGTGTCTGTTGTTGTCCATAGTATGCAATATATTTAAAAGGTAGGAAAAGTCATTAAGATGCAGGTGCTATTTCTAATCCATGTCATGTTTGTTTAACCTTAGTTACTATGCATAGTACCTAATTTCGTGTATATTGGTTAGCAGGAACACAAGGACCAACACAAAGTGTTATCGAGATAACTTTTTCCCGAAAAGACTAGCCTTTGCATCATTGTGATACACACAACCATTGGTATTAATTATTAGCCAGAGTACACACTAAAGGCAACTATAGTAGAACCATTACAAGAAAAAGAATAAAACACTTACAACTAAGTAGACTTCTTTCGTAGCAATGTCTTCAAGGAGGGGTACACGTCCTCACGCCGTCGTCACCACATCAGACATAGATAGATGAATAAACAACCAAATTTTCCAATTCGAATTTCCAATGGAGTGGGTGGTGATGATGGTTGATGCCTATGCGGCTAGACACCATGAAATCCTTTTTTCTTGCCGCCAGTATTACCTGAAAAGCAATATCTATTGACTTAATATTGCTTGATATGTACTTATTTAATCTATACATGATGAAATAATACTTTACTACTATGCCCAGCCCAAATTAATCTCGTCCTTTGACAATTGCCAAAAGCTCTGCAAGCCTTTAATTTGTGTGAAGGAAAGACACACATGTGTTCATGCATAATATATTTATCCATTGATGATAGCCTTAATCGTTGGACCATGTCCTAATCATGTTCTAGCATTAGTGGTATTGTTAACTTGATCCTAAACCCTATCTAAGCCTTAATCTAATCCCTCTATTTGGCCAATGATATGATGCCGACCCTTGCTTAGGATATCAATTAACGTGTTGGCTCTTGCACTATGTCCACTGGCATGTGGGCCCCATTGTTTTGATCTTTCCGTTGAAAGAGGAGTTTTGACTCATGATGGGGTGAGCCAAGTTGTGTGCCAATAAGAAGCGTCGAACGGGATATACAAATTCAAGACATGTGTAGCACTAGAAGCAAGCTAGCAGTCAAACAACAACATGCACATACCTAGTCATAGATGCGTGTATCTTCACAGAAAGAAAAAAAATTCGGGGAGTACTATCTCAAATGGTCCCGTGTTAGTTTTCAAACCGCGATATGATTTACCATTGTAGCTAGGCTGCCAAAATTTTAACATGCCAACATTTTTTTATCAACTTTGTTTCATTTTTCTTGCCAACATCGATTAAAGAGGGGCAACAAAAATATTTGCTAGCCAAAGTTTTGATGGGCTGGCTTATACTCGCATCATTGATAACGATAAAGTCCTATTGATAACGGTACAGTTCACAACTAGTTAATTGATAACAATAAAGTCCTAATCCCATCATTGAGTAGTTAATCCCGCTAGTTTTCACATAAAAGGTACAAAAGTTGGGCCAACAGTTGATCGATCGATGACACTGCACCGATGATGTATGATCAATCAGTCGACAACAACCTTCCATACCATGTACAGATTGATTGCTTGTTGAATGATACTTAAGTACCATAAGCAAAAGTGATGTATGTACTTACTTTTGCCGTTTAATTTTCAGCGGTGTAGGTCGGTATAGGTTACACTACTGCATGCGCACTTGCTACCTATCAAGTTTTTCGATCTAGGCCGGGAAAGTTATGAGCCAGATCGATATTCTTTGCCTGCACTATCATGTTTCTGCTCCCTCCGGTTCCAGAACAAGTGAATTTTAAAAAATTGGTGTAGTTTTAACATGTCATTTCTACTACGGTATAAGCATATGAATTTTAAAAAGGTTTGCAAATTTTCAAAATTGCACAAATTTTGAAACATGTTTTTGACTTACAAATCTTCTCCTATTGAAAAAAGTTCATGAATTCAAAAAATTACAAAAACTATTCCAAAAATAAAAATGTTCATGAATTCAATAAATGTTAAAAATATTATTAAACTATTCCCTGAACAAAAAAAGTCACAAGTTTTAGAAAATATTCATTAATTTGAATGTTCCTCCCAAATTAAAAATATATTAATAAATGTAAAAACTGTTTCCAAATTTGGAAATTATTCCTGAATTTAGAAAATGTTTAAAATGAAAATGAAAATAAAAAAAACAAGAAAACTGAAAAGAAAGCAAAAAAAACCACATATAGAAAAAGAAAAAATGGTTCAAGAAAAATAGGATTATCGGCTCCCTCCGACCCCTCGACACCCCCCCTCACTGGCTCTGTAGATTGGAGGTACCGAAAATTGATTCGTAATAAGTACTAGCATTAACGTTGCATCAGTGCTAGAATTAGTCATCCTGAGTCAAAAGTTCCTGGTAATATTTCACACTCGAAACACAGTTGTAATATATGGGAGACCGTCTAGGCGTGCGGCAATTACAGCTGACAATGTGAGTGCCCTTAACCAGGTCTGCCTGCAATGCTTTTCTGTACTTGTGTAGGCTTAATATGTAGGTCATACAGATGGATGACATCGACCATCTCCTTCCACCGGACAAAGATAAAACAATCTAGATATTACTCCACTAAGTCTGGCCTTCTTACCATGCATGGTAATTAACAACAGGTAAGATTTGGGGCCTCTCTGATTTGCAGGATTGTAAAAACATGGAAATAGAAAAACCACATGATTGAAATGTCAATCTATATCAGTCCCGCCGGGTTTTGTATTGTTTCATAGCTCAATAGGGAAAAGAAAGGAATCTTTCAAAGAGGTTTGAGCGGTTGCTACTAATCCTATGAGATGTAGTACAAAAATTCTTTAGAAAAACTTCCTATAGGACTCAATCATATGAATCAAACAACCAACATAGGAAAAATTGCTAAGGATTTTAATCCTCCAAAATTCCTATGAAAATCCTTTAAATCAAAGGAGCCCTTAGTTCTATCCATGTCGAGAAACAAAAAACTATTATGGAACAGAGAGTATAGGAAAAGAAACAACTTCACCTACTGATCTTTTAATTTCCAAAAGGCATGGCCAAAAATTAAAAAGTGTGCTGCATGCAAAACATCCATGCAAACGAACAAAGGTAGGCGATCGAGACAAACCAAAGCATATATCTCTTCAATCTTCATCCGAAAAAACCAGCATATTTTTGAACCAACCAATGAGGTAATTGGATCGATCAATCGATCGACATGAATTAAGTTTCTATAAGTCAATATATGAACGAAACAAAACGAGAAAACATGTTGACACGAATTAAGTAGCACCGACAGAAGTGCTCCACAATCCTACCAGTAAAGTCAGCTCACAGTGTACTTTTTCTTTGATTCGCAAGTATCATATATTGTGTTGAGACGAAGTCTCTCAGTGTCATCGTGTGGAACTGCAAACCGCAGGTGACTTGAGCTCTAGAGTTATAGAGGCTCTATTCTATGAATTCATATGTGTGGTGCTAATCATCTGTGCTTAATCTAGACTATGCAATTGGCCGTCGCAGCGGTAGTAGTTATGATGTGGATGGCCATCACTCTCTTTACCCGGTGGCGGTGGTTGCTTACTGACATGTTTTGTTTGTTTGGCGGGAGCGGCTGTGTCGTCCGATAGATCAGATCCCTAATATTTAATGGTTTTTCATGAAGGTTTTATCTTTCTCTGAATCGGAGAATGATGCCATGAAATGCTATATGTATCAGGTTTAGGGATAGATATGTAGAGGATTGGCTTATCAAAGCTGTAAAATGCACTATGGTTTAGCAGAGAAGTTTACCAGAGGTAAGCTAGTTTTGGTTAGTTAGTTGTTTGACTAATGCCACTAGTCGCCGGTAGTCTCCCTGGAGTATCCCACAGTGAGCGTCCACTCCCTTTCAGGTCTCACCGGAAGTGAACGGTTAGTTAGAAGGAAGTCGAGTAATTTTTTATCTTCCCCTTTGCACCCGCTCTCATTTTGCATCACTTTGATACACGGTTATCACTTATTTAGACTGAACTTGTTTACTTCTTTATATTAACAATTTGTTTTTGACATATAATTAATGTTGGCTAGTAAAATTTTATATTATACGTACCAGCTATGTAATGATAGAAGCTAATAATAAGATACAATATTTCATTATATAATTTAGCAATAACTATTAATAAATATTCAATTTTGCTAATTTCAAGCATATATTTACACAAGTTTGTTGTGGTTGTTTTTATTCTAGATATTATCTCTTACTTTTTTTAGTTTTACCAAAAAATTGTAGCCCATTTTCTTAACAGAGCAATATGGCAAATCATCACATAATAATTTATTTCTAGATGATTGTCAAATATATATTGGTGCTTGTGTCTATTTTGGTTTCTCTATGGCCCCGCTTGGATTCAGTATAAAATTTGCGTGGGACACAAATGTTAAACTCGATCCAATGAGGGCCTAAATATCTCGAGAGAGAGTTCTGAAGTTGACCGATGTTAATGCATACTTGTAAATTGTTTGTGCAAGTAAATAAAATGTATAAATATCCATGTACTTAATAGAAAAATCTAGACTGTGTAAATTATCTTGAGTTTTCTAGTGTGTTACCGTTGCATTTCTTGTTTATTAGTCCTCCGTGGCTAAATATGTCTTCCATGTTTGTGGATTCAACAATCTGATGGTGTTCTTGCAGTCTTTACACTCAGTAGCGTATCAACGTCATTGACCCAAGCTCACACGAAATGCATCTAGTTTTCTTTGTTGGTTTGACATCCATAATGCATTCTGTCCAAAAATGATTTATTTTATACTTGGAAAACATTATCACCTGTCATAGCACTAGTGCAGAACCGGGAAATAGCACCAGTTCGTAAGGCCCTTTAGTGCCGGTAACATAACCGGCACTAAAGTGTGGTCACTAAAGCCCCCCCCCCCCCTTTAGTACCGGTTCAGCACGAACCGGTGCTAAAGGCCAACCACCTGGCACGAGCCAGCGCCGGGGGCCGGGAGCCCTGTATTACCGGTTGGTAACACCAACCGGTACTAAATGTTTGTGGGTTTTTGTTTTATTTTTTATTTTTCAATTAAATTTGTGTTATCAATTTAATTCTTTTTCGTTTGCTGGTATTTTACAATACTACACATTGTACACGTTATGCACACACACACACACACACACATATATATATATATCACAAACCATCGTATTAATTAATTCACACATACACACATGTATAGCTATATACAATTTCTCCTACATATGCATGTTGCCTTCGGAGCCAGTGTCATTAGCCTAATTGGTGCCTTGAGCTCGATGGGGCAGCGAGTAATAGTATTCTCCCTTGGATTTAGGACCTGGTCGAGCAAAAATCCCGCTATTTCCTCTTGAAGTGCTTCTCACGCGCTCCGTTTCTAGGAGCTTCTCCCTTTCTCTGTGAACTGTTAAGAAGGAGATCAATATGCATGTGTATTAGTTGTGTAACTAGATATCGATAATGGTGTAAAAATTGTGAATAGTGTTTTGACAAGCGTTCCCATTCCCGTCTTTCAGATCTGCTCCTTTCGGACGCCATCATGCGAATGTTCTCGCAAACGCAGAATGCACACAGATCAGTCCCTAGCGCCGCTTGAGGCCTTTACGAGAATGGAATTTGATCGGATAATAATTAATCAAGCATGATAATTAAAGAGATGGCAGCTAGCTAGCTAGCTAGTACTATAGTTAATTAGCTTGGGTGAAACCATTTAAGCTTTTGTTTCCATTACGCCTTCCGTGGCGCTGATGAACCTTGCCCAAGCCCTGCCGCCGACAATGAAAATGAATAAAGGGGTTATTAAATATAGTTCATATCATGAAAAATGACGAACTAAATAGGCCGAGATATATAGTTAATAATGATTGAAATTACCTGTTGACTATCCCAAACAAGATGTTATAGTCGGTTTTTTCTTTGAGTAGTGAGTCCAGATTTCAACTGTTCCAAGGCGTCAACTTTAATGATACACAAGACCCAGTGATATCTGCATGCACACACGTTTGCATGCCTTAATTAAGCGGGCATATGTAAAGCAAAAACATGTAGCTAGCTAGTAGGCAAAAACAGAGAATTTGTAGTACAAGACAGTGTGACTCACTTTGGAAGTTGTAAGGAAGTAGTATATCTTCATTGTATTTGAGGCGCTTCAAGAACTCTAGCATGTTGTCCTCTCTGACCTTTTGATGATGTGCATTTAGTTTCCATGTGTATTCATTAACGGTGTTTGGGTCAATGAACCCGATGCCAAAGCGTCCACCTTTTGTCATTTCATACATCTTCATCCTGCATATAATACCACAGAAAAGAATATAGTGAGGATAATTACAGGTAATGATTGATCAAAAGGACCAGTACAGCTAGCTTGAGACTTAAATTACAGAAAGAAATCACTTACAGACAATAGCAACTGACGATAGATTTGTCGAGTGCTTCTTGATTGTATAACTGAAACAGTTCAGAATACTCAACGGACAAAGCTTTCTCATGGAAGTAATGGTCCTCCTTGACATTCACCATGAAGGACACTTTCGATCGGAAATCTTGGTAATGTTCATGTACCATTGATGCAATTCATACATTCTCGTTGGGAGGTTCTTGACCTTGTGCGGATGGACCAAAGGTTGGCCCCGGACATATTTCCGTTTTATTTCATCCTCTCTAAGCACAGGCATGGGCTCGATCTCGAGGAGTTGTCCAACAGTGATTTTGAGAACTTCAGCCTGCAGTATATGGTCCTCCGTTATTACCACATTGCCCACCTCAGGAACGTAAACTGTCTGCCCACAATAATATTGGGCGCGCGTACTGTCACGTGTTGTTGGCACAACAAGCGAGGGGATCGATTGCGCCGCCTGTTCTCCCAAATTTGGGGAATGGTTTTCCTGCATTTTTGACAGTTGCTTCTTGTTTGCTCGATCCGAGGTCGCCTCCTTACGTAGGCGTGCTCGATTTAACTTCCTGATGTGGCGCTCATAGTCTGTGTAAACAGGCGTGGGAGCTGGTGGTTGAGCCATTCGATTGAAGTGGTCAATCGTTTCCTTAGGCACTTTCTCCCTTGTCGGCGGTGGCGGTTTTGGTGCAATATGGGCTTCCACCTCGGACTTGATATGGCTGCGATTTCCTCCTCGGACCTGTCATAAGACCTCTCTGCGGAAGAGGCGTGAGGCTTGGACCATATTTATATCGCTTGCCTCCTTTGTACTTCCTGTACTACCTCGACTCGTGCCGCTTCGCACCATAGCTGCGGGTGTCTCTTCTGCGATTCTGAGGCGGGCGGAGACGCCGGCCGACGGGGCTGAGTTGGACGAGGAGGAGTGGCCGCTGAAGATGTGCTGGACTTGGAGGAGGAGTGGCCTGAGGTTGTGCCGAACATGGAGGAGGGTGGACGTCGGCTGTGGCGGACTTGGAGGAGGAGGAGTGGCACGACACTTTGCGGACTTGGAGGAGGAGTGGCTGACACTTTGCGGACTTGGTGGACTTGCAGGAGGCGGGAGGACTGCTGACTCGGTGGCGGACTTGACGAGGAGTCGAGATGGCCAGTGTCGGTGGCCTTGAAGATGATGCAATCCTTTTTCCATAGGATGATACGATGGTTGGCGTCTCCGAGAAAGCGCTCATCCTCACCTCCAGGAATGTCAAGCTCTAGCTCCGAATATGGCTGCACCACCTCTTCAACCATGACACGAGCATAGCCCTTTGGAATCGGGATGCAATGGTAGGTTGCTTTGGGGGAGTAGCTGGAAAAGCTTCTCCGTCCGCCACCTTCATGGATATGTTCTTCATTTTGACGTGTAGCTCGCAGCTAGTGTTCTCCGTGATGTCATCCACGGGGTATCCACCCAACATTGCGTCGTCCGGGGCGGAAACCATGCTGCTTCTCTGCATGGATGGGGCGGTGCTATCCAATGCTGGATCATCTGCTAGCTTTGCATTCTTTGAGACCCCTTCTTTGGCTAAGTGAGTCGATCTGCTCACAGTGCCGCTGGAATTTGACTGCCAATTTCGCTTGACTTGCTTCTAGGCCTTGAAGGCGTTCATAGTCCCGCTTCCTCTGCTCCTCCTCCATCTTCCTCTTCTTCTCCTCCGCAATATTCTTTCTTGCACGGGTTCTGTAGTCGTTGTTCCAGTCTGAAAACCCCTCATACCAAGGAATAGCGCCCTTGCCTCGTGTTCTTCCCGGGTGTTCAGGATTTCCCAAGGCACGCGTAAGCTCGTCGTTCTCTCTGTTGGGCTGGAACACCCCCGTTCGTGCCTCTTCTATTGCAACAAGTATCGCATCGTCGGCTCCCTTCAGACTTGCCCTCGTCGAAACATTGCATCTTGGATCCAACGCCCCCATGCGCATAGAACCAAGTCCCGACCACAGGGGCCAGCTCTTAGTAACCGGAGTGGCACCGCATCCTCCATCTCTTTCTCAGACTTATCCCACTTAGGCATTGCCACCGCATAGCCACCTGGCCCAGCTTATGGAACTTATCCTTTTTTTCGGCATTCTTCTTGTTTATTCTCGACCGTTCCTTAGCTAATTCTGAATCCTTGAATTTCACGAAATCGTCCCAATGAGCACGTTGGTTCTCTAGTGTTCCCTCGAATACTGGAGTCTTCCTTCCTCCCTTGACGTACTTGTCCCATTCCACGATTCTTGTGGTTCTTGAATGCAACCGCCATCTTCCTAAGAGCAGCGTCCTTGACTTTCCGCACATCTGCTTCTGTGAAATGATCTGGTAGGGTGAAATGTTCCATGAGAGTATCCCAAAGCAGATCTTTTTGATTCTTGTCGACAAAAGTAACATCTGGACGTGGAGCAGCGTCCTCTTTGCCATTTGTCCTTTGTCTTTTGCTGGCTCTCTCCATTCTTGAAGGGAGATCGGAGTTGGTCCTTCACAAGAACTCCGCCCGACGAATGAACTTGTCCGCAATCTTCTTAGGCGCTAATGGTTCACCATTAGGTCTATTGCCTCGATATTGTACTTTCGCCCTCCTTCAACTTTTTGTTCGGGCCTCGTTTAGTCCTTTTGCACGAAGATTTGCTCGACCGGATGGCTGAAAGAACAAAGATCGATTCGTTAATATATCTTCAAGTCATTTAAAACATGTGATGATCACCGAAACCTGCTTATATAAATATATATACCTCGTCGGTCTTTGTTGTTTCAGGATCAACATGTTCTTCGTCATCGTCATAATCGTAGTTCATGACTTCATCAATTCGATTAAATCAGCGATCGAATATCATATCACCCTCTCCGGTGTTGTTTAGAAATTCGGAGCCGTCATAATATTCTTCATTCTGATTATCATCTGGCCCGCGTATCATATCGAACATGGTCTGTTCTCCCTCTCTGTCGGTATTGTCTGCCATAGCTTTTATTTAACTAATTCAAAAGAAATATAAAACAATTTAGTATTCAAATTACATCGTCTCGAATAATAGATATAATCTCGAATACTTTGTCTAGAATAATAGATACAATCTCGAATACATCGTCTCGAATAATATATAATATTGAATAGTACATCACTTTGGCTAGCTAATTAAAGATCGAATACTACGGAAGAATCTAGGACACTCGTGGTTCCTGCGTCATGGCGGTGGACATCCAAAGAGAAGGAACCCTCACGGGATCATAGCTGATGTGAGATCCACGAAGATATCTTGCCGGTATTGGAGAACCTGCCGCCCTCTAACACGACCATGTAGCGATGGGCGTGCTCGTCCTCCTCCACGACGGCGGCGTACCTCCTCCGGCGGGCCGGGTCCCTCCGCACCGAGACTGGCCCACGCGAACGCCACCAAACGAGATCAGGGTCGACGACGGGACCCGGGGCCGGGTTCCTCATCAAGCGGCGCGCCCCTCGAGCAGTACCTCCAGTGCCAGCCAGTGAGCCAGTCCGGACATGGGCCGGCTGGACGTCGTCGCGGACGGGTCAACGACGAGGATGCGGGCCGGGCATCGTCGATAACAAATACTAGCTATATGCCCGCAAATTTTTTTTAATGATTGGATTTTGATAACTAAAATTTATAACATTTCTACTATTTCAAAAATCTATATACTATTTCATACTAATTAAGCATCTAACACTAAAAACATAAAAAACAATTTCTATACATCTATTAAAAAACAGAAAAACAACATTATATTAAAAAATTCCATACTAATTAAACACTAATTATATCCATCTAACATGCATTCATACATATATACTAGTGAAAAAACAATAATCTAAAAAATCTAAACTAATTAAACATACAAAATCTAAACTAATTAAATATATACGTGTATGTGTGTGTGTGTTCATCATGCTTGTGTGTGTGTGTGTGGGCTCGGGGAGGGGCGGCGCCCATGGTGGCCGCCGGGGGCGAGGGAGGGTTAGAGAGGAGAGCTCTGGCAGGCGTGGCGGCAGTGAGGCAACAGCGGCGGCGGCGACAGCGGAGGGCAAGCGACGAGACGGGGCGGCCCAGCAGGGCGGCCAGGCGAGGCGGCGGCAGGCAGGCAGGGCGCGGCGGCAGGGGCCAGGCGGCGGCGGAGGCGGCGGCGGAGACGATCGAGGCGGCGGCGATGGCGGCGAAGACGGAAGCAGAGGAACAAACAGAGGAAAACTGAAATTTTCGTAGCTGTTGTATATATAGAAAACACCTTTAGTACGGTTGGAGCCACCAACCCGGTACTAAAGGCCTGTTTTGGCTAGGCCAGCGGCGACAGCGACCCCTTTAGTACCGGGTGGTGGCACAAACGGTACTAAAGGCCCCCAAGTACCGGTTTGTGCCACGACCGGTACTAAAGAAGTCTTGTAATCTTGAGGTGCGGTGCGGCAAGTTTAGTCCCACCTCGCTAGCCGAGGCGACCGCATGATGGTTTATAAACCCCTGTGTGGTCGCTCTCTCGAGCTCCTCTCCAAATCAGGCCCTCTTGGCCTACGTGTTCTTGCTGCCTGTTGGCCCACTTGGCCTTTGCGGGCTGCATCCTGGCCCAACACAGGTTGGGTTTCTAGTAAATATCTTGAGCCGTTCACGGCCTAGTAAGCGGGCTTTTTACTTTATTTATTTTTGTGTTGTTTTTTTGTGTGTTTAGAGTTTCTTTGTGAATATTTTTGCTTTATGTACAAAAATTACAAACATTACATTAGTGCCCGTAGTTTTCAAATTTGAATAGTTTAAATTTTGAATTATTTGAAATTAGTGTGAATCACTAGTTTGTGAATAATTTAACTTTAAAAATCAGTAAAGGCATGAAAGAATTCGTTTGCACATAAAATTTCTTGGCGTTTCAAATGCCAAAACACATAACTACCCTAACTATTACAGAGATTCCCCTCTGGGTGTGAAACACAGAAGAAAGTGATGATAGTGAAGCCGATCACATCCCAGATCTTTGGGTGTGAAACTTTTTCTTCGCGTTTGTCCCTTTGCACCGTAACCATGAAAAATCTTCATCATTTAACGGGATGCTCGGGTCAATATTCACGTGAATGGAGAAATTTCATCAAACTTTTCATAATCTTCGACTTGTCTGTCTTGTCATCCACTCCCACGATGTTTCTCTTCCTAGAAAAGAACTATGTGCCGCTTTGGCTCATCGTACGATTCATTAAGCTTCCTTATCTTTTCTTTTTCTTGGCTTGGTAGACATGTCCTTCACATAGAAAACCTGTGCCACATCATTGGCTAGGACGAATGGTTCGTCTGCATACGCAAGATTGTTGAGATCCACTGTTGTCATTCCGTACTGCGGGTCTTCCGTTAACCCGCCTCGTGTCATATTGACCCATTTGCACCAAAACAAAGGGACCTTTAAACCACGTCGATAGTCAAGTTCCCATATGTCCTGTATATAACCATAATATTTTTCATTTCCCATCTTGGTTTACGCATCCAAAGCGGACACCACTGTTTTGGTTGGTGCTCTTCTTATCTTGGGAGATCGTGTAAAATGTATTACCGTTTATCTCGTACCCTTTGAAAGTCATTATATTCGAAGATGGTAACTGGGACAGCAAGTACAGGTCATCTTCAATAGAGGTGTCATGCATGGTACGTGTCTGCAACCAGCTAGCGAAAATCCTGGTTTGTTCACGTGTAATCCAGTCATCAGACCGCTCCGGGTGTTTGGAGCGTAGCAAATTCTTGTGTTCATCCATATACGGAGCCACCAAGGCGGAATTCTGTAGAACTGTGTAGTGTGCTTGATGAGAGAATGTCCGTCCATACATATTATTTGTTCCCCTCCTAGCGTGCCTTTTCCATCCAGTCTGCCCTTATGCCGCGATTCAGGAACACCAATCGGCTCAAGGTCAGGAATAAAGTCAATACAAAACTCAATGACCTCCTCATTTTGATGGCCCTTGGAGATGCTTCCTTCTGGCCTAACACGGTTATGAACATATTTCTTTAAGACTCCCATGAACCTCTTAAAGGGAACATATTGTGTAGAAATACGGGACCCAAAAGCGTTAATCTCTTCGCATAGGTGAACTAGGGCGTGCGTCATGATGTTGAAGAAGGATGGTGGGAACACCAACTCGAAATCGACAAGACATTGCACCAAATCATTACGTAACCTTGGTATGATTTCTGGGCGATTACCTTCGAGAGATTGCATTGAGAAATGCACATAGCTTCACAATGGCTAATCGAGCGTTTTCGGTAGAAGCCCCCACAATGCAACCGGAAGCGATTGCGTCATAATCACGTGGCAGTCATGAGACTTTAGGTTCTGGAACTTTTTCTCTGCCATGTTTATTATTCCCTTTATATTCGACGAGAAGCCGACGGTACCTTAATATCGGCAGGCATTCAAAGAAGATTTCCTTCTCTTCTTTGGTAAGGCGTAGCTTGCATGACCACGATATATGCCGTCTTCTCCGTGCATCGTTGCTGGTCCTCCCGTGCCTCGTGTGTATCTTTTGTCTTCCCATACGCCCAAGAAGCCAAGCAGGGTCACGCAAAGATTCTTCGTCCACGTGCATCACGTCGATTGCGGAGCGGACCTCTAGGTCTTTCCAATATGGCAGGTCCCAAAATATAGATTTCTTCTTCCACATGGGTGCGCGTCCGTCGGCGTCCTTTGGAACAGGTTGTCCGCCGGGACCTTTCCAAATATCACCTTCAAATCCTTGACCATATCATGTACATCAGCACCGATGCACGGTGGCGAGGCTTCGTCCGGTGATCCGCCTCACCTTTGAAATGCTTGCCTTTCTTTCTTACGGGGCGCTTGCTCGGAAGAAATCGGCGATGTCCCAGTACACATTCTTCATACAACTATTCAAATATATCTTTGTCGGTATCATCCAAGCGATGCGTGCATCCGCGGTATCCCTTGTTTGTCTGTCACGAAAGGTTACCGAGAGCAGGCCAATCATTGATGGTCACGAACAGCAACGCCTTTAGGTCAAATTCTTCCCCATGTGCTCATCCCACGCCGTACACTGTTCCATTCCACAGTTGTAAGAGTTCTTCAACTAATGGCCTTAGGTACACATCAATGTCGTTGCCGGGTTGCTTAGGGCCTTGGATGAGCACCGCATCATAACGAACTTCCGCTTCATGCACAACCAAGGAGGAAGGTTATACAAACATAGAGTCACAGGCCAGGTGTTATGGTTGCTGCTCTGCTCCCCAAAAGGATTAATGCCATCTGCGCTTAGACCAAACCATACGCTCCTTGCGTCATCTGCAAACTCCTTCCCGTACTTTCTTTCGATTTTTCTCCACTGCGACCCATCAGCTGGTACTCTCAACTTTCCGTCTTTCTTACGGTCTTCTCTGTGCCATCGCATCGCCTTGGCATGCTCTTTGTTTTGGAACAAACGTTTCAACCGTGGTATTATAGGAGAATACCACATCACCTTGGCAGGAATCTTCTTCCTGGGGCGCTCGCCCTTGACATCACCATGCTCATCGCGGCTGATCTTATAGCGCAATGCACCACATACCGGGCAAGCGTTCAAATCCTCGTACTCACCGCGGTAGAGGATGCAATCATTAGGGCATGCATGTATCTTCTGCACCTCTAACCCTAGAGGGCGGACAACCTTCTTTGCTTCGTCGTACTCTCGGGCAATTCGTTGTCCTTTGGAAGCATATCCTTTATCATTACCAGCAACTTTCCAAATCCCTTGTCAGATACACCATTCTCTGCCTTCCATTGCAGCAATTCCAGTGTGGTGCCCAGCTTTTTCTTGTCACCTACGCAACTTCTTCTCCAAATCACTTGCGCAGTTTCTCTAACATGCACTGCAACTTCTTCTTCTCCAAATCACTTGCGCAGTTTCTCTTTGCATCGGCAATGGCCCGACCTAGATCATCAACGGGCTCATCTGATGCCTCTTCTTCAGCTTCTTCCCGCATTGCCGGCCCAGCTTCTTCCCACATTATCGGCTCAGTTTCTTCCCCCAATGTTGTATCATCGTATTCAGGGAACCCATGGCCAGGATAGCTGTCGTCGTCCTCTTCTTCTTCATTGTCTTCCATCATAACCCCTCTTTCTCCGTGCTTGGTCCAAACATTATAGTGGGGCATGAAACCGGACTCAAAGCAGTGGGCGTGAATGGTTCTTGGCGTAGAGTAATTGCGACCATTCTTACAGCCAGCACATGGACAAGGCATAAAACCATCAGCCCGCTTGTTTGCCTCGGCCATAGCGAGAAAAGTATATGCGCCCTCAACGAACTGGGAGAGCATCGGTCATCGTACATCCATTGCGGCTCATCTTCATTACACAACACCGAATAGACCAAATTAATACAAGTTCATACATAAAGTTCATACAACACTTAAATGCAACAAACAAATAACTCTCTAGCTAAAGCATTTAAATGCAACAACAAATGCGATCAAGATCGCAACTAAGGTAACAATTGATCCAACAGCATAATGATACCAAGCCTCACTATCAATGGCATATTTTCTAATCTTTCTAATCTTCAAGCGCATTTTCTCCATCTTGATCTTGTGATCCTCGGCGACATCGGCAACATGCAACTCCAATTCCATCTTCTCCCCTCAATTCTTTTCAATTTTTCTTTCAAGTACTCGTTTTCTCTTTCAACTAAATTTAACCTCTCGACAATAGGGTCGGTTGGAATTTCCGGTTCACATACCTCCTAGATAAAAATATCTATGTCAACTTGATGGGCATAATTTGTCATAAACACGAAATGCAACAAATAGTTTTAAAAGAGAATATACCACATCCGAATCATAACAAGGGCGAGGGCCGGCGGGGCGGATATCAAAACCATGGCACTATGTATAACAAACAACGTCTGGGTAAGATAATTATTATACGAGTAACTATATATCCAAATCACAGAAACATCAATTTTTTATATAAAATTTCATGAACAAGAGGCTCACCACAAGGTGGTGCGGCTGACAGAGATTTGCGGGTGATCGACGGTGGTAACGACAGAGATTTAGAAGGCACTAAGTAAACCACACCTACATATACAAACTAAGTGTTATTTTGACCTCAAATTGCATATAAATCAAATACTAGCACATATATATATTTCCTCCCAAATTACTAAACTCACAAATTAATAACTATATGAACCAATGCAAGAGCTAATCTAGCAATGAGAGATGAAAGGACAAAGTTGCTAACCTTTGTGATCACTTGAATGGATGGGGGCCTTCAAATCTTGACAAATTTTGGGCAAAATGTGTGATGAGCTCGAAGGGAGAAGAGGAAGAACAGAGAGGAGAGGAGAGGGGAAAGGGGGAAGAACAGAGCGAGCTGGACGAAGGGTTTATATGCAGGAGGACCTATAGTACCGGTTCGTGGCACGAACCGGTACTAAAATCTTTGGAGGGGGCCCAGATCGACAACATCCTGCCACCACCCTCATTAGTACCGGTTCGTGGCACGAACCGGTGCTAAAGGTTAGCCACGAACCGGTGCTAAAGGCTAGCCGTTGGAACCGGCACTAATGTATACATTTGTGCCGGCTCTTATACAAACCGGCACTAATGTGCTTCACGTTTGACCCTTTTTCTACTAGTGTAGGAATGCATTTGAATTGTTGTATCATGTTGTTTCTTGGTTTGATCTATGGTCTGCATAACAGTTTGCAATAAAAGCACTCAGTCTCAGGCTTGGGTCCATTCTTTGACTTCTTCCCGACAACTGGCTTACCGGGCGCGGCAACATCCTTAATGTCCTTCTTGAAGTTCTTCTTACCCTTGCCCTTCTCGAACTTAGTGGTTTTATTGACCATCAACACTTGATGTTCCTTCTTGATTTCTACCTCTGCTGACTTGACATTGAAAATACTTCAGGAATAGTTTTCACCATCCCCTGCATATTGTAGTTCATCACAAAGCTTTTGTAGCTTGGTGGGAGCGATCAAGGATTCTGTCAATGACCGCCTCGTCCGGAGGTTAATGTCCAATTTGGGACAGGCGGTTGTGCAACCCAGACATTTTGAGTATGTGCTCCTTTGGCGAACTATTTTCCTCCATCTTACAACTATAGAACTTGTCGGAGACTTCATATCTCGACCCGGGCATGAGCTTGGAAAACCATTTTAGCTCCTCGAACATCTCATATGCTCCGTGTTGCTCAAAACACTTTTGGAGCCAGGTTCTAAGTCAGTAAAGCATGCCGCACTGAACGAGGGAGTAATCATCAGCACGTGACTGCCAAGCGTTCATAACGCCTTGGTTCTCTGTGATGGGTGCTTCACCTAGCGGCCCTTCTAGGACATATGCTTTCTTGGCAGCTATGAGGGTGCGAGCCAGACGCGACCCAAGAAACCAAACACGCCCTGCATGCATGCAGTCCTACACTCAGACCACTGACTCAGACAGGCACTGCAACAACAGCATTGGGCCGCTGGACAGCAGCCGCGGGAGGGAAGGGGGAGGAGGGGAAGATGGAAAGGACAATGATCTGGATGATATAGCTGACGATCCGAAGAAGAAGGGTGCAGGAGAAAGCTTCAACACGCGGGAGGACGAGCTTTTGTGTGATGCATGGTTGGCCACTAGCCTCGAACCGATCCATGGCACGAAGCAATAGGGTGCAACATTTTGGAACAACATTCACATTCTGTTCCACGAACACAAGCTTTTCGCCGCCTACTCCGACGCGATCATCCGCAACCATGAACAAGAGGCTCACCACAAGGTGGTGCCGGCGACGGGACGGTGCGGGTGATCGACGGTGGTAACGACAGAGATTTAGAAGGCACTAAGTAAACCACACCTACATATGCAAACTAAGTGTTATTTTGACCTCAAATTGCATATAAATCAAATACTAGCACATATATATATTTCCTCCCAAATTACTAAACTCACAAATTAATAACTATATGAACCAATGCAAGAGCTAATCTAGCAATGAGAGATGAAAGGACAAAGTTGCTAACCTTTGTGATCACTTGAATGGATGGGGCCTTCAAATCTTGACAAATTTTGGGCAAAATGTGTGATGAGCTCGAAGGAGAAGAGGAAGAACAGAGAGAGAGAGAGAGGGAAAGGGGGAAGAACAGAGCGAGCTGGGCCGAAGGGTTTATATGCAGGAGGACCTATAGTACCGGTTCGTGGCACGAACCGGTACTAAAGGTGCCGGAGGGGCCCAGATCTGACAACATCCTGCCACCACCCTCATTAGTACCGGTTCGTGGCACGAACCGGTGCTAAAGGTTAGCCACGAACGGTGCTAAAGGCTAGCCGTTGGAACCGGCACTAATGTATACATTTGTGCGGCTCTTATCTAAACCGGCACTAACGTGCTTCACGTTTGACCCTTTTTCTACTAGTGTAGGAATGCATTTGAATTGTTGTATCATGTTGTTTCTTGGTTTGATCTATGGTCTGCATAACAGTTTGCAATAAAAGCACTCAGTCTCAGGCTTGGGTCCATTCTTTGACTTCTTCCCGACAACTGGCTTACCGGGCGCGGCAACATCCTTGCTGTCCTTCTTGAAGTTCTTCTTACCCTTGCCCTTCTCGAACTTAGTGGTTTTATTGACCATCAACACTTGATGTTCCTTCTTGATTTCTACCTCTGCTGACTTCAGCATTGAAAATACTTCAGGAATAGTTTTCACCATCCCCTGCATATTGTAGTTCATCACAAAGCTTTTGTAGCTTGGTGGGAGCGATCAAGGATTCTGTCAATGACCGCCTCGTCCGAGAGGTTAATGTCCAGCTGGGACAGGCGGTTGTGCAACCCAGACATTTTGAGTATGTGCTCACTGGCAGAACTATTTTCCTCCATCTTACAACTATAGAACTTGTCGGAGACTTCATATCTCTCGACCCAGGCATGAGCTTGGAAAACCATTTTTAGCTCCTCGAACATCTCATATGCTCCGTGTTGCTCAAAACACTTTTGGAGCCCAGGTTCTAAGCTGTAAAGCATGCCGCACTGAACGAGGGAGTAATCATCAGCACGTGACTGCCAAGCATTCATAACGTCTTGGTTCTCTGTGATGGGTGCTTCACCTAGCGGCCCTTCTAGGACATATGCTTTCTTGGCAGCTATGAGGATGATCCTCAGGTTCCGGACCCAGTCCGAATAGTTGCTGCCATCATCTTTCAGCTTGGTTTTTCTCTAGGAACGTTGAAGTTCATGTTGACATGAGCGTTGGCCATTTGATCTACAAGACATTTTTGCAAAGATTTTAGACTAAGTTCATGATAATTAAGTTTATCTAATTAAATTATTTAATGAACTCCCACTCAGATTTGACATCCCTCTAGTCATCTAAGTGTTACATGATCCGAGTCGACTAGGCCGTGTCCGATCATCACGTGAGACGGACTAGTCATCATCGGTGAACATCTCCATGTTGATCGTATCTTCCATACGACTCATGTTCGACCTTTCGGTCTCTTGTGTTCCGAGGCCATGTCTGTACATGCTATACTCGTCAAGTTAACCTAAGTGTTTTGCATGTGTAAAATTGTCTTACACCCGTTCTATGTGAACGTAATAATCTATCACACCCGATCATCACGTGGTGCTTCGAAACGACGAACTTTAGCAACGGCGCACAGTTAGGGAGAACACTTTCTTGAAATTATTATAAGGGATCATCTTATTTACTACCGTCGTTCTAAGTAAACAAGATGCATAAACATAATAAACATCACATGCAATTATATAGTAGTGACATGATATGGCCAATATCATATAGCTCCTTTGATCTCCATCTTGGGGCTCCATGATCATCTTGTCACCGGCATGACACCATGATCTCCATCATCATGATCTCCATCATCGTGTCTCCATGAAGTTGCTCGCCAGCTATTACTTCTACTACTATAGCTAACGGTTTAGCAATAAAGTAAAGTAATTACATGGCGTTGAATCAATGACACGCAGGTCATACAATAATTAAGACAACTCCTATGGCTCCTGCGGTTGTCATACTCATCGACATGCAAGTCGTGATTCCTATTACAAGAACATGATCTCATACATCACAATATATCATTCATCATTCATCACAACTTTTGGCCATATCACATCACAAGGCAATTGCTGCAAAAACAAGTTAGGCGTCCTCTAATTGTTGTTGCATCTTTTACGTGGCTGCAATAGGGTTCTAGCAAGAACGTTTTCTTACCTCTGAAAAAAGCCACAACGTGATTTGTCAACTTCTATTTACCCTTCATAAGGACCCTTTTAATTGAATCCGCTCCAACTAAAGTGGGAGAGGCAGACACCCGCTAGCCACCTTATGCAACTAGTGCATGTCAGTCGGTGGCACCTGTCTCACGTAAGCGTACGTGTAAGGTCGGTCCGGGCCGCTTCATCCCCACAATACCGCTGAAGCAAAATAAGACTAGTAGTGGCAAGAAAGTTTACAACATCTACGCCCACAACAAATTGTGTTCTACTCGTGCAAAGAGAACTACGCATAGACCTAACTCATGATGCCACTGTTGGGGAACGTTGCATAAAATAAAATTTTTCCTACGCTCACCAAGATCTATCTATGAGTTCATCTAGCAACAAGTGATAGGAGTGCATCTATATACCTTTGTAGATCGCGAGCGGAAGCGTTCAAGAGAACGGGGTTGAGGGAGTCGTACTCGTCGTGATCCTAATCACCGGAGATCCTAGCGCCGAACGGACGGCACCTCCGCGTTCAACACACGTACGGTCAGCGTGACGTCTCCTCCTTCTTGATCCAGCAAGGGGAAATGAGAGGTTAATGAAGATCCAGCAGCACGACGGCGTGGTAGTGGATGCAGCAGAGTTCCAGCAGGGCTTCGCCAAGCGACTACAGGAGGAGGAGGTGTAGCAAGGGGGAAGGAAGGCGCCAGGTGCAAGGGTGCGGCTGCCCTCCCTCCCCCCCTCTATATATTGGGTCCCCAGGGGGGGCGCCGGCCCTAGGAGATTGAATCTCCAAGGGGGGGTGGCGGCCAGGGGGTGGAGTGCCCCCCAAGGCAAGTGGAGGCGCCCCCTCCCCTATGGTTCCCAACCCTAGGCGCAGAGGGGGGGCCCAAAGGGGGGGGGGTGCACCAGCCCACCAGGGGCTGGTTCCCCTCCCACTTCAGCCCATGGGGCCCTTCGGGATGGGTGGCCCCACCCGGTGGACCCCCAGGACCCTTCAAGTGGTCCCGGTACAATACCGGTGAACCCCGAAACTTTCCCGATGGCCGAAACTCGACTTCTCATATATAATTCTTTACCTCCGGACCATTCCGGAACTCCTCGTGACGTCCGGGATCTCATCCGGGACTCCAAACAACTTTCGGTTTGCTGCATACTAATATCTTTACAACCCTAGCGTCACCGAACCTTAAGTGTGTAGACCCTACGGGTTCGGGAGACAGCGGAACATGACCGAGACTGCTCTCCGGTCAATAACCAACAGCTGGATCTGGATACCCATGTTGGCTCCCACATGCTCCTCGATGATCTCATCGGATGAACCACGATGTCGAGGATTCAAGCAACCCCGTATACAATTCCCTTTGTCAATCGATGCGTTACTTGCCCGAGATTCGATCGTCGGTATCCTAATACCTCGTTCAATCTCGTTACGGCAAGTCACTTTACTCGTACCGTAATGCATGATCCCCTGACCGGACACTTGGTCACTTTGAGCTCATTATGATGATGCATTACCGAGTGGGCCCAGAGATACCTCTCCGTCATACGGAGTGACAAATCCGATCTCGGTCCGTGTCAACCCAACAGACACTTTCGGAGATACCTGTAGTGCACCTTTATAGTCACCCGATTCACGTTGTGACGTTTGGTACACCCAAAGCACTCCTACGGAATCCGGGAGTTACACGATCTCATGGTCTAAGGAAAGGATACTTGACATTGGAAAAGCACTAGCAAACGAACTACGCGATCTTGTGCTATGCTTAGGATTGGGTATTGTCCATCACATCATTCTCCTAATGATGTGATCCCGTCATCAATGACATCCAATGTCCATAGTCAGGAAACCATGACTATCTATTGATCAACGAGCTAGTCAACTAGAGGCTCACTAGGGACATGTTGCAGTCCATGTATTCACACGTGTATTACGATTTCCGGATAATACAATTATAGCATGAATAAAAGACAATTATCATGAACAAAGAAATATAATAATAATCCTTTTATTATTGCCTCTAGGGCATATTTCCAACAGGAAAGAGAAGGAAGATGGGAGGATCAGTGTAGAGGATAGGGTTTCCCTTCCCCGTTCACACTAGGAGTGACGCGGGGGCCATTTCCAATTCGCCGGAGGAGCGGTGCACACCAGAACCCTTATAGGTAACCTGTCCCACTCTCTCTCCATCTATTTTCATGGTCCTGAAGCCCATCCCACGCGCAACTGAGGCAGTCATCGCCTCTACTTGCCGCATCTACACCATTTGTTCAATGCCTTGCCATAGCGGCCATCATTGAAGTTTGCGTGTTCTCCGGTGATGTGGGCTATTGTGATCAAACCGATTGCAATCATGATCCTCTTAGATCTATATCTTGGGGATCCGTGGTCGATGGGTCTCTTCTTGCGGACATTGCCGGTGGCGGGAATGATGGGAGGCGGTGGTGGGCGAGCATGGCGGAGGTAGTTGGCGGCGCCGAGGTGGCCATGGGGGAGGTAGTTGGCGGCACTGGGCTGTCATAGTGGAGGAAGAAGGCAATACAACGGCCATGGAGAATGTGCACGACGGTTTAATATTTCACCCAAATTTATTGATTTGACATAAGGGAAGCCAAAGAA
Source organism: Aegilops bicornis (assembly GCA_021605145.1). Taxonomy (NCBI): domain Eukaryota; kingdom Viridiplantae; phylum Streptophyta; class Magnoliopsida; order Poales; family Poaceae; genus Aegilops; species Aegilops bicornis. The sequence continues at coordinate 690,073,053 of CM038674.1, forward strand.
TATTTATAAGCTTTAGCAGTTGGGTTGTTAATTCAACCACACCCGACTTCCTTGCAACAATTTATTAGTAGCATAGTAATATGATAGTGGTGATAGCAAGGTAAGAGTAGTAGTAACAGTAGTAGCAACAAATTTATACCCAACAAAGCAGTAGTAACTTGAGCAAAGGCTATAACATTTAAAGCGTTGGCATGGAGTAACGATGTGTATTAGATGAGATTCATATGAATCCATCATAGGACGCAATCACCATAGCCTTCCCCTTAAACGTCAAGGGCCCTTCCTCCATGACTCGCTCGTAGTCGTCTAGACACATGAACTACGTGGTATAGAGATTCTCCTCGAGAGTGCGGATTTTAACTTCCTGTGCGAGATCCCAAGCAACCTACATGTTCCGAAACACCAATATTGACTATAGTTTTTGTCTGTGTGGACGCGGGTGATCGCCATCCACCTTGTAGTTTCCTCTGACAGATCATCCTTTTCAACTACAACATCTTGGAGATTATCTTTGTTCAGACCCAGTTCCTCCATCATGGCCTCCAGCTCGGTCAAAGAACCCGTGCCCGAAGCCTCATCGCCATTAGATCTCTTGCCCAGGAAAAACTATCCGCGGGATGTGGTTCCCAAGCGCAAACTGCCCATCCGGTCGACAACGACATGAGAAGTTGCATGTGATTGAAGCTCTACATTGGTGACAATTGGCACCGTCGCTCAAGAGGATAACAAACCCTAACTATTTTTTGCCATGATGCAGGCTATTGGACTGATTTTTTTATTTCACAAAAAATAGACTTGTTTTGAGTCATTCTTTCAAAAAAAATATTACTGGGGCATTTTTAAAAAATGTTTCTGAATTCGAAAATATTCATGAATCAAGAAAATGTTTGTGATTAAAAAATGATCACGAATTCAGAAAATGTTCATGAATTCAAAAATGTTCATGGACTAAAAAATGTTCATGAATTCAAAATATGTTCATGTAAAAAAAAGTATTCATGAATTTACAAAATGTTTGAAATTCTAACAATTGTTCCCAAATTTTGAAACATATATGCGGGATTCCAAAATCTTCGCCTATTAAAAGAGTTTATTAATTCCAAAAATGACAGAACTATTACAAACATTAAAAGATGATCATAAATTCGAAAAATATTGTGAATATTAAAAAAATGATCCTGAAATTCAAACAAAGTAATGAATTTTAAAACTATTTCTTAATTTGAAAGTCGCTTCCAAATTCAAAAAATATTCATTAATTTAAAAACTGTTTGCAAATTTTGAAATTATTCTGGAATTTCCAAAATTTCGAATTTTCAAATAAAAAATAAAACCAAACAAGGAAAAAAAACAGGTTCCGGAGGGGGTGCTCGCAATGCAACCCCCCTCCCCCCACACACATACATTGTCTCTGTCGATTAGACGTTGCATAAGCCGTAGAATTAGTCGTCCCAAGTTAAAAGTTCCTAGTAATATTTCACACTAGGAACACAGTAGTAATATATGGGAGAACGCTAGGCGTGCGGCAATTAGAGCATCTCTAGCAGACCCCACAAAAGAGGTCAAACCCGTAAAAATTCACGTTTCCAGTTTCGTGGTGTCAAAAAACGTCTCGAATAGACCCTGCAAAAGTGGTCAAAACCGCAAAAAATTGCAGGCCCCTGAGAATCCATCCCCACGACCGTTTATTTTGCAGATTTGGAGACAAAATATAAGACGGACTGAAAACCGATCAACGCTATGCGACAAAGAAATTCCGCCGTGCGCACACGGGCTCCGGTGACCTTCCGCCACGGAACTCGCCGGAATCTCGCCGTTTGCGCCGGCCCGCAAAGCCGTTTTTCCATAAACTGTAAACGCGTTTTGCGGACCGGCGGGATGCGGGGTCTGCTAGAGATGCTCTTACAGCTGACAATGTGACTGCCATCGTCCAGGCCTGCCCGGAATGCCTGTATTCATTTGGTTGGTGTGTTATGTAGGTAATACTGATGGATGACATCGACCATCTCCTCCCAGCAGACAAAGATAAAACAATCTAGATATTACTCTACTAAAGTCTGACATTCTTAGCATGCGTGGTAATTAACAATAGTTAAGATAAAGGGCCCCTTTGATTTGCAGGATTCTAGAAACATGGGAATGGGAAAACACATGATTGGAATGTCAATCTCATCTCAGTCCTGCTGGATTTTGTTTTGTTTCATAGCACCAAAGGAAAACAAATAATTTTTTCAAAGATGTTTGAGCGGTTGCTAGATATCCTACGAGAAGTAGTACAAAAAATCCTTAGAAAAAAATTATGTAGGATTTAATCCTATGAATCAAACAATCAACATAGGAAAAATTGCTAAGGATTCTAATCCTCCAAAATTTCAATGAAAAACCTTTAAATCAAAGGAGCCCTTATCTATGCCGAGGAACAAAAAATTATTATGGAACGGAGTGTATAGGTAAAGCAACAACTTCACCTACCGATCTTCTAATTATATTAGTGCTGCATGCAAAATACCCATGAAAAGGGACGAAAGGAAGATCGATCGAGACAAACCAGAGCATATATCTCTTCAATAATCCTTCGAAAATAAGCAGCATCTTTTTGGACCGACCGATGAGGTAATTGGACCGATCAAAGGATCGACATGAATTAAATTTCTACACAACATATATATTCACGAAAGAGGACGAAAAAATGGTTGACACGAATTAAGTAGCACCAGCAGAAGTGCTCCGTGATCCCACCTGTAAAGTAAAACCAGCTCAGAGTGTACTTTTCGTTTCAGTTGTACTCCTCTGTCAACAAATATAAAATGTTTTATATCACTACTACTATATATCTGGTTGACAGAATGATTCTCAGCGTCATCGTGTGGATGCTACAAACAACAGCTGGCTGGAGCTCTAGAACTGTAGAGCATCTGTTCTTCGAATTTATCTGTGTGGTGCTACTCATCTGTGTACAGCTAGACTTGTGATTGCCCGTTGCAATGACAATGGTTATGAAGTGGGTGGCCCTCGGCAACCATGCGAACTGCTCATGGAGCTCCTAAAGTCAGTCCTTTTGGTTTCATTTCATGCTGTCCTAACCAGAAAAAATAGTGAGACATTGTATACTGATTTATTTAGCCAGACAGTTCTCTACACGCTATAATGTGCTATTTTTTAGGGGTCCTAACAATGCCAGTTTAGTGAAATAAAATTTAAAATAATATCTCCTACCAACAATAACCATAAGAGTTAAAAGTGTTCTTGTAAGAAATTTATAGGGTCCGGCAAAAAAAAATTACAAGGAAGGGACATATCACAGATTTTATTGATGAAACCATCAAGAGGCCATAATACAAGCTACAGCCATGAGGCTTAAACCAAGAGCAAACTTAAAAAGGTACTCGTACAAGCTAATCAAAATTAGTGGACCTCGAAGCATGGTACGAAACACCCCTTATAGCTGCAATGCACATTATTATAGGAGTTTATTCAGGAACATCTTCTAGGCGGCCATTTGTGACAATCATCGCCGTTCCAGCGGTGCACATCATTTAGCCCGGTCAAACTCCTCGGTCGCCACCACTGCGTGTCTTTCATCAAGTGAGACCTGCAACCCATCGGTGCAGGCAGGACCTTCAGTGGATGATGAAGTCTGATCTCACCAGATGTTGAGACATATGTTGTGAAGATCTTGTAACTGTTGACTGTTCTGCTCGTGGGCGACCGAGGATGTGTCTATGTTGTTGTTTATGGTGTTGTATACTTCAGGAAAACTGTGGAAGGAGCTCTCAAAATCTTACTAGTGAGGGCAATGAACATGTGAAATCCTTTCTGTTCATTTATCTGCCAAGATTCAGACATTTTGCTGAAATTGCAAGATACAATTCATTGGTCGACATTGTCATTGTCACACGATCCTACCCGTAATGTAAAGACAGCTCAGAGTGTACTATTTCTTGTTGACATGAAGATTCTCAATGTCATTGTGTGGATGCCGTAAACTGCAGTTGGCTGGCTTGAGGTCCACAACATCTATTCGATTAATCCATCTGTGTGGTGCTCGTCAATCTCATATGTGATTAATCTTGAAGTGTGCTTGCCCATCGTACGGACAATGGTTATGATGTGGGTGGCCGTCGCTCTCCTTCCCCGGTGGCGGTGGTGGTTGCTGACTGGCTTGTTTTGTTTGTTTCTGGGGAGCGACGGTGCCGTCCGATTGACCGGATCCACAACATTAAATTTCCTTTTCGCGCACACGTGTGGATTCTCTCTTTGTCTGAAAAATAAGCTACTACTCCTAGATTTAGTGCCGAGCAGAGCAGAGCATCAATTTATCAAAGATAATTAAGTTGGACGACAGAAAAAATAAGATAGATTTAGTTAGGTGATTGGTTGGTAGCCAACCGGCATCACGCAGATTTGTCGAGAGCTTGGAGTTGAACAAATGGAGGGAGCCAGGGAAAATCATCTTCAGACATATGAGCCAAGCCAATGGCCCAGTAACAGTCATGTCCCACTGAACAACATGATCTGACCCATTAAAATGCTATGTTTATACCAGATCAAGGATAAGTTACACAGTAATAGCATTTCGAATAGTATCATTTAGCATCCGAAATTTTGTAGTGCCAAATTTGAATATCTCACATATGCACAACTCCGTTTCAATCTCTTACATGAACCCGTTAACATCACAAGTTGGCATGTTTGCCGGTATTGAACGGAAACAATGGCGGGTCAGTGATTTGTAGTGGTAGGTTATGCAAATCTGTCTCCAACTCAAAAAGGAAAAAAAATCGCCAAAAAAAAATCGACGCTGGTGATCCATCCCTGTATATCAGTGTGGTGCCATGGGTGTAGTCGCGGACTCTGAGCAAGCCGCACATACGGAGTAGGGCGTTTTGGTGCCCAGGCTCATCTGCACCCGGTTAGAAAAAAATTCGTAAAAAATTCAAAACAAATTTAAAAAATTCCAAATAAAATTTGTATGATGCGTGAGGCCCGCTCCAAATTTCAAGTCATTTGGACATATGAGCAGCTCTCAGCAAAAGAGACAAATCAGGCCAAAACAGTACATGAACAGTAAACATTTTTACAGACCCCTAATTTGTCTTTTTTGCTGAGAGCTGCTCATACGTCCAAATGACTTGAAATATGGAGCGGGTCTCACGCATCAAATTTTCTACCACACAAATTTTATTTGGATTTTTTTGAATTTTTCTAATATTTGTTTTGATTTTTTTCATCGACGCGGGTGCAGATATAGCTCGGATGCAGAAATGGATTGTCGGCACGTACGTGCGTACATCCTTCCGCCTAGGGCCGAATTTCGTGTTTTGACCCTTTTTGGAAAGGATTTCAGGATCTGACCCCTGTTTGAATTTTTTTCGAGATTTGACCCTTTTGCTACCGCCAGAACCTCACGGCGAGGTTAGATAGCCTACATACGGCCCATGGCGGTAGGGGTGCGACGGAGGACGGCGGCCGTTTGACTCACGACATGGATAAGTACCTACTACCGCCAGGAGGCTCTGGCGGTAGGTTGTCCTATCGCCAGGAACTGGCGGTAGGGTCTGTCTCGATGTAATGTCTCTGTAACGAAGAATTGAAGGTCCCGGGCGGTAGGCTGTGCGACCCTACCGCCAGAGCCCATGGCGGTAGGGTCTTGTTTTTTCAGTGTAATGATTCTGTGACGAAGAATTGAGTTGCCCTGGCGGTAGGCTGTCTGACCCTACCGCCAGGGGCCTTGGCGGTAGGGTCCTGTGTTTTATGAATGTAAGTTCAATTGCTTGCTTCTTTTCAAATTTAATATGACAATAATATTATAGCAAGTTTCACAAATATGACAACAATATCACAGATCTCAAACAATTAAACTTGGGCATCACATACACATTAACAAATTTGAAGTGCATAGAACATTTCAAACGAACTTCAACTAATTAAGTAAACGGAGTTCCACATAGTTTCACAAATAGCAAACACATAGATCCAGCAAACACATAGTTCCACGTAGCTTCATAACCACTAGAAAAGTTTAATCAAACGAAGTTCAACGAAACTAAAAGAGCCAACTATCGAAGAGCATAATCAGTTGCTCCTTCCCCTCTTGGAGGTACGGTCCTCGTTACTCTTTGAACGATTCTCTTCGGTCTTCTTCTTGGGCCGTCGAGGAACCGGTCTCTGGAAAGGGTCCGGACTCAGCAAATCCTTCTTCTTCGGATTCCTCTTCTTCGACAGCTGAGATGCTTGAGACGTTTGAGTTGCTGGAGGTCCATAATCTTCATCGTACTCCTCCTCCCCGTTGCTCTCATCCTCCTCCTCCCTTTCTTCATATATGGCCTCCTCCTCCTCCTCCTCCTCCTCATCCTCCTCCTCCCCAACCAACCTAGACGACGAGGGAGCATGGCTCGATGAGCCGATGATACCCTGTGTGGCTACAGCTGATGAGCTTCAACCGACCCAGCTCCGGCCACACCTAAGCAGCCCTACCAGCTTGCGACAACGCTGCACGAACTTCTGCACTCACAATGAAGCAAGGTCATAATAAGTTCAGATCGGTGTTGCCAAGTGAACAAGATGCATCTGTTCCGAGGAGACTGAAATTGTACCTTCATCGTCCCCTCGACTGGTCTCAGATTATGCGCTCCGGGAAGATGACCTAGTGCATCTGAGGCTTCAAAGATGCATCTGTTTAGCTCACCGGACTGCAACGACATAAGTCAGTCAGGTTGACGAATAAAATATTTTAAATAGGACAGTCGGTTCAAACGTACCACTCTGTTGATGAGGGGTGCAAACTCCTAAATCTCATGCATGTCTCGATGCCGATGCAGTATGCCTGTTCATCGGGTCAGCCCACTCCAGCTCCACGATGTCTTCCGCCGTCCATCGAGGCCTGAGACGAAGACGGTGCTTCTGGCCATCATCGTACCACCTCATGTGTCGCCCCAGGTAATCATCCCAGTTAGTCACTCTCCTCTCCACGTCATTACGCCACCTCCGTCGGTTCCACACCGTCACATGAGTCTTATGCTCCTCTCCCCAGTCTGTGATCGACTGATTCTTCTGCCGGCTCATGCTGCAAGGCATAAGCAACAAGAATCATCATAAGCGCAATGAGATCATCATAAGCAACAAGAAACATGATAATGTCACGGAGAACAAAGAGCTCACAGGTGGAAGCGGCGTGGCGCCCGGTATCGGTGGGCTGGCCCGGTGGGGTATGTTGATAAATCCCAAACTGCGTGGCCACGCGTTGTGGCAAATGCCACTCGACGGCGTACACACAGATCATGGGCACGATGCACCGCCAGAGACCACGGTCCGCATCGCACATCACGTTCAGATCAAAGTCCCACTCTCGTTCTTGTCGATACGGCCACCAGATTACCTATTACATATACCTTGGTAAGTTCACACTCTCGGTCAATAACGGAATCAAAGAGAAAGGTGTTGGGTGAGTTCATATACCTCGTGTCGTCAAAGCGTCAACTCGTTGGTGTAGGTCTTGTACGAAGTCTTGTTTAGGCCCGTGTAGAGTTTGACAACGTCCCACTCGTAAGCTACGGTGGGGTTTTGAGTCTCGTCGCCTTCTTCGCCATAGTCTTCCCATGGGCGTCTTGGCAACTTCTCCGGACGCCCCACCGCAGCCGCTCCCACATCCAAATGGAGAAGGCCTGCATAAAGCCACCCATATTGGACTTGTCTCCCGTCCTCTGCGTTGCGTCGTCAAGCTGCAAAACATCAAATGAGGATCAGATATAAGAAAATTTCATGGACACACTTTCGTAGGTAGGTAGGCAATTAGACACTCTCTTACCGAATGGTATAGGTACGCGAGAGATGCGGTCCCCCAATTGTACCCTGCATCCCAGTCCGCTAGGAAGAACAGAATCGCCCAGTTGGCGGAGTTTCGGAGCTGTCTGGAAACACGACCTCCGAGAGAATATACCACGAATAGGTCCTCGCGTACAACTCCACGATCGCCTCATTTGCGCCTTGAGGGCATATCCTCCGGTGCTCCGAGAGCTGAGCAACGGCACACGGATGTCTGGTTACTCTTGGCAGCGAAGGCGATCGCCGATGAGGATGGTGACCCTCTCCACGCGGTTGGCCCTCTCCACTCGACCGGTGAGTGCATGACCCTCGATCGGCATTGCAGTAATCATCCCCAGTCCTCTAGGGTCACCGTCATCTCCCGCATGGCAGATGGAAAGAATGGGTCTCCGGTCTCCAACGGTCAATCGTAGCTGTGAGAGCCGCGTGGACAAGCATCATCGGTGGCGACGCTTGAACTGCAGCACGAAACCCAACAGACGGGCTCTCTTGAAGAACGGCGCGTGGCGCCGTCGTAATCCATATGCCCATGAACCCCGTGACCCCTCATGCGCAGTGGCTGGAGCGTCATCAAAAGTGAACGCCAAAAAGTTAGGAAATCATTTTCATCAATCCGAGAACTTTGATCAAAATTTCTTTCATATCACTTACCTCTCCGTTCTCTATGAAACGGGCACGATGACCCTTGTCGAATGCCCAGTCCAGCATGCAATCAGAGGGCGATGTTGTCCGCAAGAGGTGGCCGCCTTAATAGAGTTTCATAAACAAAAGCACCATAAGCATAAGCATGCATAAACAAACAATGAACTCAAATCATATCAAGATCAAATTTTAAGCATATTCCTCCAACAACATCTACTACACATGATGGATCAAATCATATCAACATGCATCATATAAAAAAAAACCTCCAACATACATCATAGCTTCATATTTTTAAACAAAATTTTCCAAACAATATCTTCATATCATCATATCAACATGCATCATCAAACTAGGGTTCATCTTCACACTAGAGCATATCATCATACCAACATGCATCATCAAACTAGGGTTCATCCCTTTATCCACAATACATCATAATATTTAAAACAAAAAAAATTATGAAATAGGGTACATCTTCACACTAACATATGAACTATTGATTAGAGTACATATCCAATACAACTACTTACTAAAGAACTAAGAACTACAACTACAATCAATCTTAGATGAAAAAAAAAAATCTAAGTTCAAAAACATGAGGGATTTCAAGCAAATAATGCGTCTGTTGGGGAACGTTGCAGAAAATTAAAATTTTCCTACGGTTTCACCAAGATCTATCTATGAGTTCATCTAAGCAACGAGTCACGAGAGAGTTTGCATCTACATACCACTTGTAGATCGAGTACGGAAGCGTTCGAGGGAGTGGTGATGATGAAGACGCGTTCCAACGTGATTCCGATCACCGATGACCAAAGTGCTTTGAAAGGACAGCACCTCCGTGTTCAACACACGTACGGGACGATGGCGTCTCCTCCGTCTTGATCCAGCAAGAATGAAGGAGAGGTTGAGGAAGACAACTCCAATGGCAGCACGACGGCGTGGTGCAGTTGGTACGGCAGTTCTCCGGCAGGGCTTCGCCAAGCTCGCGTGGAGAAAGAGAGGTGTCGGGGAGGGGAGGGGCTGCGCCTTCAAATTTCTTGGCAGCCCTCCACCCCACCCCTCTATTTATAGGAGGAGAGGGCAAAGGGGGCCGACCCTCTAGGGAAAAACCCTAGGGGGGGCGGCGGCCAAGGGAGAGGAGGAAAGGGGTGGCTTGCCCCCCAAGCCAAGGGGGGCGCCCCCTTTTTCCCCTTAGGGTTTCCCCCTCCCCAAACCCTAGCCGCATGGGCCTAGGTGGGGAGGTGCGCCCAGCCCACCAGGGGCTGGCTCCCTCTCCACTTAGCCCATGTGGCCCCGGAGGTGACCCCTCCGGTGGACCTCCGGAACCCTCCCGGTGGCCCCGGTACATTACCGGTATACCCCCGAAACTTCCCGGAGTCCGTTTAACCACTTTCCATATATAAATCTTTACCTCCGGACCATTCCGGAACTCCTCGTGACGTCCGGGATCTCATCCGGGACTCCGAACAACATTCGGTAATTACATACTTGTCTTCCTAATAACCCTAAGCGTCACCGAACCTTAAGTGTGTAGACCCTACGGGTTCGGGAGACATGCGAACATGACCGAGACTACCTCAAGTCAATAACCAACAGCGGGATCTGGATACCCATGTTGGCTCCCACATGCTCCTCGATGTTGTCATCGGATGAACCCACGATGTCAAGGGTTCAAGCAACCCCGTATTCTATTCCCTTTGTCGACGGTATGTTACTTGCCCGAGACTCGATCGTCGGTATCCCAATACCTCGTTTAGTCTCGTTACGGTAAGTCACTTTACTCGTATCGCAATGCATGATCCCGTGACCGGACACTTGATCACTTTGAGCTCATTATGATGATGCATTACCGAGTGGGCCCGGTGATACCTCTCCGTGTCTGAGTGACAAATCCGATCTCGATCCGTGTCAACCCAATGGTCACTTTCGGAGATACCGTAGTGCACCTTTATAGTCACCCAGTTACGTTGTGACGTTTGATACACCCACAGCACTCCTACGATATCCGGGAATTGCACGATCTCATGGTCTAAGGAAGAGATACTTGACATTGGAAAAGCTCTAGCAAACGAACTACACGATCTTTGTGCTATGCTTAGGATTGGGTCTTGTCCATCACGTCATTCTCCTAATGACGTGATACCGTTGTCAATGACATCTGATGTCCATAGTCGAAACCATGACTATCTGTTGACCAACGAGCTAGTCAACTAGAGGCTTACTAGGGACGTATTGTAGTCTATGTATTCACACGTGTATTACGATTTCCGGATAATACGGTTATAGCATGAATAAAAGACAATTATCATGAACAAGGAAATATAATAATAATACTTTTATTATTGCCTCTAGGGCATATTTCCAACAGTCTCCCACTTGCACTAGAGTCAATAATCTAGTTTACATTGTGATGAATCGAACACCCATAGAGTTACAGTGCTGATCATGTTTTGCCCATGAAGAGAAGAGGTTTAGTCAACGGATCTGCGACATTCAGATCCGTATGCACTTTACAAATTTCTATGTCTCCATCTTGAACATTTTCACGGATGGAGTTGAAGCGGCAACTTGATGTGCCTGGTCTTCTTGTGAAACCTGGGCTCCTTGGCAAGTGCAATAGCCCCAGTGTTGTCACAGAAGAGTTTGATCGGCCCCGACGCATTGGGTATGACTCCTAGGTCGGTGATGAACTCCTTCACCCAAATTGCTTCATGCGCTGCCTCCGAGGCTGCCATGTACTCCGCTTCACATGTAGGTCCCGCCACGACGCTCTGCTTGCAGCTGCACCAGCTTACTGCTCCACCATTCAACATATACACGTATCCGGTTTGTGACTTAGAGTCATCCAGATGCGTGTCGAAGCTAAGCGTCGACGTAACTTTATTCTGACGAGCTCTTCGTCACCTCCATAAACGAGAAACATGTCCTTAGTCCTTTTCAGGTACTTCAGGATATTCTTGACCGCTGTCGAGTGTTCCTTGCCGGGATTACTTTGGTACCTTCCTACCAAACTTACGGCAAGGTTTACATCAGGTCCGTACACAGCATGGCATACATAATAGATCCTATGGCTGAAGCATAGGGATGACACTCATCTCTTCTTTATCTTTTGTCGTGGTCGGGCATTGAGCCGAGCTCAATTTCACACCTTGCAATACTGTGCAAGAACCCTTTCTTGGACTGATCCATTTTGAACTTCTTCAAAATCTTATCAAGGTATGTGCTTTGTGAAAGACCTATGAGGCGTCTCGATCTATCTCTATAGATCTTGATGCCTAATATATAAGCAGCTTCTCCAAGGTCCTTCATTGAAAACACTTATTCAAGTAGGCCTTAATGCTGTCCAAGAATTCTATATCATTTCCCATCGTAAGTATGTCATCTACATATAATATGAGAAATGCTACTGAGCTCCCACTCACTTTCTTGTAAACGCAGGCTTCTCCATAAGTCTGCATAAACCCAAACGCTTTGATCATCTCATCAAAGCGAATGTTCCAACTCCGAGATGCGTGCACCAGCCAATAACTGCATCGATGGAGCTTGCATACTTTGTCAGCATTCTTAGGATCGACAAAACCTTCTGGCTGTATCATATACAGCTCTTCCTTAAGATAGCCGTTAAGGAACGCTGTTTTGACGTCCATCTACCATATCTCATAATCATAGTATGCGGCAATTGCTAACATGATTCAGACGGACTTAAGCTTCGCTACGGGAGAAAAAGTCTCATCGTAGTCAATCCCTTGAACTTGCCGATAACCCTTAGCGACAAGTCGAGCTTTATAGATGGTGACATTACCATCCGCGTCCGTCTTCCTCTTAAAGATCCATTTGTTTTCTATCGCTCGCCGATCATCGGGCAAGTCAGTCAAAGTCCACACTTTGTTTTCATACATGGATTCTATCTCGGACTTCATGGCTTCTAGCCATTTGTTGGAATCTGGGCCCGCCATCGCTTCTTCATAGTTCGAAGGTTCTCCGTTGTCTAACAACATGATTTCCAGGACAGGGTTGCCGTACCACTCTGGTGCGGAACGTGTCCTAGTGGACCTACGAAGTTCAGTAGCAACTTGATCCGAAGTGCCTTGATCATCATCATGAATTTCCTCTTCAGTTGGTGTAGGCATCACAGGAACAATTTCCTGAGCTGCACTACTTTCCTGTTCAAGAGGTAGTACTTCATCGAGTTCTACTTTCCTCCCACTTACTTCTTTCGAGAGAAACTCTTTTCCGTAAAGGTTCCGTTCCTGGCAACAAAGATCTTGCCTTCGATCTAAGGTAGAAGGTATACCCAAAGGTTTCCTTAGGGTATCCTATGAAGACGCATTTTCCGACTTGGGTTCGAGCTTTTCAGGTTGAAGTTTCTTGACATAAGCATCGCATCCCCAAACTTTTAGAAACGACAGCTTAGGTTTCTTCCCAAACCATAATTCATACGGTGTCGTCTCAACGGATTTAGACGGTGCCCTATTTAAAGTGAATGTAGCTGTCTCTAGAGCGTATCCCCAAAATGATAGCGGTAAATCGGTAAGAGACATCATAGATCGCACCATATCCAATAGAGTGCGATTACGACGTTCGGACACACCGTTACGCTGAGGTGTTCGAGCGGCGTTAATTGTGAAACGATTCCACATTTTCTTAAGTGTGTACCAAATTCGTGACTTAAATATTCTCCTCCACGATCTGATCGTAAGAATTTTATCTTTCGGTCACGTTGATTCTCTACTTCATTCTGAAATTCCTTGAACTTTTCAAAGGTCTCAGACTTGTGTTTCATCAAGTAGACATACCCATATCTACTCAAGTCATCTGTGAGAGTGAGAACATAACGATATCCTCCATGAGCCTCAACGCTCATTGGACCGCACACATCGGTATGTATGATTTCCAACAAGTTGGTTGCTCGCTCCATTGTTCCGCAGAATGGAGTCTTGGTCATCTTGCCCATGAGGCATGGTTCGCATGTGTCAAATGATTCATAATCAAGAGACTCCAAAAGTCCATCAGTATGGAGCTTCTTCATGCGCTTGACACCAATGTGACCAAGGCGGCAGTGCCACAAGTATGCGGGACTATCGTTATCAACTTTACATCTTTTGGTATTCACGCTATGAACATGTGTAATACTACGCTCGAGATTCATTAAGAATAAACCATTGACCATCGGAGCATGACCATAAAACATATCTCTCATATAAATAGAACAACCATTATTCTCGGATTTAAATGAGTAGCCATCTCGCATTAAACGAGATCCAGATACAATATTCATGCTCAAACTTGGCACCAAATAACAATTATTAAGGTTCATAACTAATCCCGTGGGTAAATGAAGAGGTAGCGTGCCGACGGCGATCACATCGACTCTGGAACCATTCCCGACGCGCATCGTCACCTCGTCGCCTTCGCCGATCTCCGCTTATTCTCGCAGCTCCTGCTGTGAGTTACAAATATGAGCAACGGCACGGTATCAAATACCCAGGAGTTACTACGATTCATTGGTAAGGTACACATCAATTACATGTATATCAAATATACCTTTGGTGTTGCCGGCCTACTTATCCGCTAAGTACTTGGGACAGTTCCGCTTCCAGTGACCCTTCCCCTTGCAATAAAAGCACTCAGTCTCAGGCTTGGGTCCATTCTTTGACTTCTTTCCGGCAACTTGCTTACCGGGCGCGGCAACCTCCTTGCCGTCCTTCTTGAAGTTCTTCTTGCCCTTGCCCTTCTTAAACTTAGTGGTCTTATTGACCATCAACACTTGATGTTCTTTCTTGATTTCAACCTCGGTTGACTTCAGCATAGAGAACACTTCAGGAATGGTCTTTACCATTCCCTGCATGTTGTAGTTCATCACAAAGCTCTTGTAGCTTGGTGGGAGCGATCGAGGATTCTATCAATGACCGCCTCATCGGGGAGGTTAATATTCAGGGGTCATACGGTTGTGCAACCTGCACATCTTCGTAATGTGCTCCTTGACGTAACTGTTTTCCTCCATCTTACAACTATAGAACTTGTCGAGATGTCATATCTCTCGACCTGCGTGAGCTTGGAAAACAAGTTTCAGCTCCTCGAACATCTCATATGCTCCGTGGTGCTCAAAACGTTTTTGGAGCCCGGTTCTAAGCTGTAAAGCATGCCGCACTGATCGAGGGAGTATTCATCAGCACGATACTGCCTAGCATTCATAATGTCTTGGTTCTCTCGACGGAGGCGTCACCTAGCGGTCCTTCTAGGACGTATTGTTTCTGGCAGCTATGAGGATGATCCTCAGGTTCCGGACCCAGTCCGTATAGTTGCTGCCGTCATCTTTCAGCTTGGTTTTCTCTAGGAATGCGTTGAAGTTCAAGTTGACATGAGCGTTGGCCATTTGATCTACAAGACATATCATTCAAAAGTTTTAGACTAAGTTCATGATAATTAAGTTCATCTAATCAAATTATTACAATGAACTCCCACTCAGATTAGACATCCCTCTAGTCATCTAAGTGTTACACGATCCGAGTCGACTAGGCCGTGTCCGATCAACACGTGAGACGGACTAGTCTGCGTCGGTGAACATTCTCATGTTGATCGTATCTTCCATACGAATCGTGTTCGACCTTTCGGTCTCCGTGTTCCGAGGCCATGTCTGTACATGCTAGGCTCGTCAAGTTAACCCTAAGTGTTTCTGCGTGTGTAAATCTTGCTTACACCCGTTGTATGTGAACGTAAGAATCCATCACACCCGATTAACACGTGGTGCTTAGAAGCGACGAACTGTAACAGCGGTGCAGTTAGGGAGAACACTTCTTGAAATTGTTCTAAGGGATCATCTTATTTACTACCGTCGTTCTAAGTAAACAAGATGTATAATCATAATAAACATCACATGCAATTATAAAGTAGTGACATGATATGGCCAATATCATATAGCTCCTTGATCTTCATCTTGAGGCTCCATGATCATCCTGTCACCGGCATGACACCATGATCTCCATCATCATGATCTCCATCATCGTGTCTTCATGAAGTTGTCACGCCAACGACTACTTCTACTTCTATGGCTAACACGTTTAGCAATAAAGTAAAGTAAGTTACATGGCGTTCTTCAATGACACACAGGTCATACAAAATATAGACAACTCCTATGGCTCCTGCCGGTTGTCATACTCATCGACATGCAAGTCGTGATTCCTATTACAGGAACATGATCTCATACATCACAATATATCATCATTCATCACAACTTGGCCATATCACGTCACATGACAATTGCTGCAAAAACAAGTTAGACGTCCTCTAATTGTTGTTGCATCTTTTACGTGGCTGCAATTGGGTTCTAGCAAGAACGTTTTCTTACCTACGAATAACCACAACGTGATCTTGTCAACTTCTATTTACCCTTCATAAGGACCCTGTTCATCGAATCCGCTCCAACTAAAGTAGGAGAGACAGACACCCGCCAGCCACCTTATGCAACTAGTGCATGTTAGTCGGTGGAACCGGTCTCACGTAAATGCGTGTAAGGTTGGTCCGGGCCGCTTCATCCCACAATACCGCGGAAGCAAGAAACGACTAGTAACGGCAAGTAAGTTGACAAGATCCACGCCCACAACAAAATTGTGTTCTACTCGTGCAAAGAGAACTACGCATAGACCTAGCTCATGATGCCACTGTTGGGGAACGTTGCAGAAAATTAAAATTTTCCTACGGTTTCACCAAGATCTATCTATGAGTTCATCTAAGCAACGAGTCACGAGAGAGAGTTTGCATCTACATACCACTTGTAGATCGAGTGCAGGCGTTCGAGGGAGTGGTGACGATGAAGACGCGTTCCCAACGTGATTCCGATCACCGATGACCAAAGTGCTGAAAGGACAGCACCTCCGTGTTCAACACACGTACGGGACGATGGCGTCTCCTCCGTCTTGATCCAGCAAGAATGAAGGAGAGGTTGAGGAAGACAACTCCAATGGCAGCACGACGGCGTGGTGCAATTGGTGGCAGTTCTCCGGCAGGCTTCGCCAAGCTTCGCGTGGAGAAAGAGAGGTGTTGGGGAGGGGAGGGGCTGCGCCTTCAAATTTCTTGGCAGCCCTCCACCCCACCCCTCTATTTATAGGAGGAGAGGGCAAAGGGGGCCGGCCCTCTAGGGAAAAACCCTAGGGGGGGCGGCGGCCAAGGGAGAGGAGGAAGGGGTGGCTTGCCCCCCAAGCCAAGGGGCGCCCCTTTTTCCCCTTAGGGTTTCCCCTCCCAAACCCTAGCCGCATGGGCCTGGGTGGGAGGCGCGCCCAACCACCAGGGGCTGGCTCCCTCTCCCACTTAGCCCATGTGGCCCCGGGAGGTGACCCCTCCGGTGGACCTCGGAACCCTCCCGGTGGCCCCGGTACATTACCGGTATACCTCAAACTTTCCAGTCCGTTTAACCACTTTCCATATATAAATCTTTACCTCCGGACCATTCCGAACTCCTCGTGACGTCCGGGATCTCATCTGGGACTCGAACAACATTCGGTAATCACATACTTGTCTTCCTAATAACCCTAAGCGTCACCGAACCTTAAGTGTGTAGACCCTACGGGTTCGGGAGACATGCGAACATGACCGAGACTACCTCAAGTCAATAACCAACAGCGGGATCTGGATACCCATGTTGGCTCCCACATGCTCCTCGATGTTGTCATCGGATGAACCACGATGTCAAGGGTTCAAGCAACCCCGTATTCTATTCCCTTTGTCAGACGGTATGTTACTTGCCCGAGACTCGATCGTCGGTATCCCAATACCTCGTTTAGTCTCGTTACCGGTAAGTCACTTTACTCGTACCGCAAGGCATGATCCCATGACCAGACACTTGATCACTTTGAGCTCATTATGATGATGCATTACCGAGTGGGCCCAGTGATACCTCTCCGTAATATGGAGTGACAAATCCCAGTCTCGATCCGTGTCAACCCAATGGTCACTTTCGGAGATACCAGAGTGCACCTTTATAGTTACCCGATTCGTTGTGACGTTTGATACACCCAAAGCACTCCTACGGTATCCGGAATTGCACGATCTCATGGTCTAAGGAAGAGATACTTGACATTGGAAAAGCTCTAGCAAACGAACTACACGATCTTTGTGCTATGCTTAGGATTGGTCTTGTCCATCACGTCATTCTCCTAATGACGTGATACCGTTGTCAATGACATCGATGTCCATAGTCGAAACCATGACTATCTGTTGACCAACGAGCTAGTCAACTAGAGGCTTACTAGGGACGTATTGTAGTCTATGTATTCACACGTGTATTACGATTTCCGAATAATACAGTTATAGCATGAATAAAAGACAATTATCATGAACAAGGAAATATAATAATAATACTTTTATTATTGCCTCTAGGGCATATTTCCAACAGCGTCGAATCGGTAGCAAGTTTGCAAAAGCTAATTGGAGGGATCGGAGGAGCTTACGGTTCTCTCCTCGGGGCCATCTCGATCCGCCAAAACAGTGAAGAATCGGTGAAGATCCAAGGGGGGGAGTGGAGGAGATGAGAGAGGGAGAGAGGGGCGACTTGGGGGAGAAAGGGAAGAACTGCCGACCGGGAGGGGGGGGGGAGGGGAGGGGTGGGGAGATGGGCAGGGCGGGGTTTGGGGCAAATAACTGCGGACCCTACCGCCAGGCCCTGGCGGTAAGGTTAGACAGCCTACCGCCAGGCCATGGCGATAAGGGTGCGACGGAGGAGGACGGCGCCGTCTCCGCCGACGTGGATAAGTTTCCTACCGCCATGGGACCTGGCGGTAAGCTATCTAACCCTACCGCCAGATGCCCTGGCGGTAGGCAAAAGGGTCAAATCTCGAAAAAAATTCAAACCGGAGTCAGATCCTGAAATCCTTTCTAAAAAGGAAGGGTCAAAACACGAAATTCGGCCTCCGCCTAGCCAATAGTCGTTGCATGCATGGCCCGCGACGCTGGGCGACCACGCGTGCGTCGGTCCGCATGTGGTGGAGCATGTGTGGAAGATAATGGAACTGAGTTGACCGGACAATTTATTTGATTAAATTCGACAGAGATGCCATGGACACGATCTTGGTGATGGCCCAGAGTCTGCGCCTCAGCGGCAACACGTGTGGCACGCGGCCAAATAGTGGCTGATGCACAGCCCTCTCCCACTAGCAAAGTAGCAACTGTCGACCGAGTGTGGCGAGTGGCGATGGTGGCGATCGATGGATATGAAACCGGGCTGGTGATGCGATGGACGCGCGTAGATCGCACGTATATTCACGCAGAGCAAGCCACACGTAGTACATATAGTCGTCGTTGTAGACCGATCATATCCATTGGGTGGGTGAAAGGTACTCGCACTATCCGCTTTCGGTTCATTCCTGACACGTATCACCGGCAAAAGTGCGTATGTCCTCGCTACATATCATCTTCACAAAAAGCAAGCAAACCACATACTCACTCCGTCCGAAAATACTTGTCTTCAAAATAAATCCGTTCAAAAATACTTGTCATTAAAATGAATAAAAGGGAATGTATCTAGATGTATTTTAGTTCTAGATACATCCTTTTTTGTCCATTTTGATGACCAGTATTTTCGGACGAATGGAGTAGAATATTGTGTATTATATCTTCAGTGAGGGTAGTAAATATGTTAAATCCTTTCTCTTCATTTATCCATAGAGATTTTGCTGAATCTGCAAGATACTATCCATTGATCGACGTTGTCCTCCTTGTCACGATCTGAAACCACCTCATAGTGTACTACTCCCTCCGTTCCTAAATTTAAGTCTTTTTCAAAATTACACTACAAACTACATGCGGATGTATATAAACATATTTTAGAGTGTAGATTCACTCATTTTGCTCCGTACATAGTCTATAGTGAAATCTCTAAAAAGACTTATATTTAAAAACGAAGAAAGTATATCATTATCATTGTGTGGATGTGTAAACTGCAGCTGGCTTGAGCTCTACAGCATCACTTCTATTAATTCATCTGCATGGTGCTGATCATCTCATCTGTGGTTAATCTGTAATTGTGATTGGTTATGATGTGGGTGGCCGTCGTTTTTTCTCCCCGGTGGCAATGGTGCGTGGTTGTTGTCATATATTCTGTTTGTTTTCAGGGTGCGGCGGTGCCGTCCGATAGACCGGATCCACAACATTTAAATTTTTTCGCACGCACGCATGCACATGTGGATTGCCTCTCTGATTGCAAATGAAAATATATCTAAAAATAAAATGATAGTATCAGCTTCAAGGGTAGGTGGACAAAATTTTAAGGACTGCCGATCGGCCAAATGATAGTTTAGCAGATTAGTTAACCAGAGGCAAGCCAGCTTTAGCTAGCTAATTGTTCGATTGATCGGCTGGTGGCCAACCGACAGGATGCAGATTTGTCGAGGGTGTGGAGTTGGACAAATGGAGGTAGCCAGGGACCATCTTAGCTAGTATAGCAGCCGGATTAGCTAGCTGACCTTCCTTGAGTAATTCATGTTTGTAGTTGCTCCCGGTCTAACTGTCCCGAAGTAATCTTTGAATTATGGGATCGGCCTATGTCACTATCCCCGGCCAATTTTATAGACAGCGGCCGTACATGGTGTGCGCTTTTTTTAAGAACACCGTACAGACCATGCGCTCATATATGCGTGTGTGGTGCATATACTCACGCCTGTGAATACACACACTATTATTATCTTTATGAACACTTTTGAGAGACTTCGCTGGTATATCATCATGAGATTGATGAAGTCACCACAGACGCCTCGTAGTCGATGAAAACGTCTTCTCTCACTTAACATGCATCGCTGAAAATCCTAAAATAAATTCAGGATAATGCGAGCACCAAGATTTGAAGTCTGTTGGACTGAGGATACCACTGTCCTCCACCGTACGTGGTGTGTTGGCTGGTTGGTTAGTGGAATTTTATATGTGGAAATCCGTCTCCAACATCAGAGAAAGAGATAGGGTGGTCAGTGGCAACACGTGTGGCACGCAATGGAATAGTGCTGATGGGATGTACCGCCCACTCTTCCACTACCCACTGTTCGTCTGACGATGGCGACGGTGACGCCGGCGATTGCCACCGGCGGAGACGTCAGACCGATTGCCTGTACGATCGACAAGCAGAAGCCTCCATGCATTTACGCGAAAAATGAAAGAGACAAAGATGAGAGCTACGTACGGCAGATCATATCCACCAGCAAAAAGGTGGCAGCAGTGGCTTAGCCGCTTTGGGACTCTGGGTTCATTCCTAGCAACGCACGTATCAGTATCACCAGCAAAAGTGCCGTTTTCGGTGGCCAAGTGTAGGTGACAGCACTGCATGCATGCGCCACTATAGATAGATGTCATCTTTCTATAGAGCAGAGAAAGCTAGCCAGATATTATCCTTTTCAGCCACTGCGTCTAACCTTCCTAGCATAGAATGGTGCAATGATCAAAGTATTAATTCTGCATATCCATGCGCAGAACAAACACAACTCTAAGGAGCTGAGAGCACAGGGAAAGAAACACGTTCATACAAATATTTTCAAGAGACACGGAGAAAAATGGGAGAGGGTTGTGACACGAACGAGAAGTTTAGGCCGCACGATCGTGTCATGATTCATAAAGTGGGTTGGTCCCTTGCATTTGTTTCGGGCTTAATTATTGTAAATTTGGTCCATGCATGCAGTTTTGGCAGACACTACAGGTGTGTTTGGTTGTCTGGCACTAGTAGAGAACAGGGCTTTCGTCAGAACGGCCGTTAGTAGGTTCAATCTGAACCGGGACCATTGAGCTATTTGCCCGGCTCGTGAGCCAGGGGCCGGCCGCCACGTGGGCCATTGGTCTCGGTTTCGTCCGGACCTTTTGGTCCCGGTTGGTGGGACGAACCGGGACCAATGGTCTGCCTCTACCACCACTATTGGTCCCGGTTGGTGGCAATGCCCTTTGGTCCCTTCAAGCCATCAAGGCTAATGGTGCTGCCTCTATATAGCCCTCACAAGAAGCGAGCACACTGCTCTGTTTTTTACAACCGAGGGGAGAGGGCTTGGTGGTGCTCTAGCTCACCTCCTATGTACACAAGGTGTTCGATGGAATGCCCGAGCCACACTACTTAAGGTTTCTCCTCTCCAAGCTCGACCGCCAAGCTCCATTTTCCTCAATATTTATCTAGGTTTAGCGGTCCGTCACGCCCGTCCCGTCTTCATCGCCGTCAATCACCAGCGCCGATCTCATCGCCCGGCACCACCGTCGTGAGCCTCTTGTTCTTATCTTCTTTCCGAAAGGAAAAATATTATTACTTGTTTGTTTAGATAGATACTTGTATTATTTTCTTACTTTTATTATTGCATCTTATATAGTGCGATGGTTTTGGTATCCGCCCCGTCGGCCCTCGTCCCATCTATGATTCGGATGTGGTATATATTATCTTTTCATAACTATTGGTTCATTTATTGTTTATGAAAATTATGCCGACCAACGTGACATAGATTTTATTTATCTAGGAGGTTGTTGAACCGGAAATTCCAACCGACCATATTGTCGAGAGGTTAAATTTAGCTGAAGAAGAAAACAATTTCTTGAAGGAAAAAATAAAAAAACTTGAGGAGGAGAAGATGATATTGGAGTTGCATGTTGCGGATGTCGTCGATGATCACAAGATCAAGATGGATGCAATGCGCTTGAAGATGAGAAAGATTAGAAAATATGCCATTCATACCGAGGCTTGGTATCATTATGCCGTTGGATCAGTTGTTACCTTGGTTGCGATTATGATCGTATTTGTTTTCGCATTGAAATGTTTTACATAGTTTCAATGTATGGTTTAATTAATTTAGATGCTCTGCAGAGCTTTATGTTGTTAGATGAGAACTATGTATGTACTTTGGTTTTTATGTGATGATGAACTTCTATTAATTTGGTCACTTAATTATCTATTCATGATGTTCTGTAATGATTTTTGACACACTTAATTATATATAATGCACGCAGATGAACCAGCAGTGGATGTACGGTGATGTACACACCTCTGAGTACATTAAGGGCGTGCATGATTTTCTCAAGTGGCTGAGGCAAACAAGCAGAATGGTTTTATGTGTTGTCCATGCCCTATATGTGGGAATATGAAGTCTTACTCTGACCGGAAAATCCTTCACACCCACCTGCTTTACAAGGGTTTCATGCCACACTATAATGTTTGGACGAGGCACGGAGAAATAGGGGTTATGACGGAAGACGGCGAGGAAGAAGAGTACGATGACAACTATGTGCCCCCTGAATACGGTGATGCTCTTGAACATCAAGATGCACTGCAGACGATGTGCACGATGGTGCCGAACGGGCGGCTGCTGAAGATCAAGAGGAACCAGACGATGTGCCCGATGATGATGATCTCCGCCGGGTCATTGTCGATGCAAGGACACAATGCGAAAGTCAAAAGGAGAAGCTGAAGTTCGATCGCATGTTAGAGGATCACAAAAAGGGTTGTACCCCAATTGCGAAGATGGCAACACAAAGCTCGGTACCGCACTCAATTGCTGCAGTGGAAGGCAGAGAATGTCATGCTGATAAAGGATTTGAGAAGCTACTGAAAATAATGAAGAAGAAGCTTCCAAAGGATAACGAATTGCCCGACAAGTACATACGCAGCAAAGAAGGTCGTATGCCCTCTAGGATTGGAGGTGGAGAAGATACATGCATGCCCTAATGACTGCATCCTCTACCGTGGTGCCTACAAGGATCTGAACGCATGCCCGGTATGCGGTGCATTGCGATATAAGATCGAACGAGATGACCACAGTGATGTTGACGGCGAGCCTCCCGTGAAGAGGGTTCCTGCGAAGGTGATGTGGTATGCTCCTATAATACTACGGTTGAAACGTCTGTTCGTAAACGGAGAGCATGCCAAGTTGATGCGATGGCACGATGAGGACCGTAAGAAAGACGGAAGTTGAGAGCACCCGACGGGTCGCAGTGGAGAAAAATCGAGAGAAAGTACTGGGATGAGTTTGCAAAGGACCCAAGGAACGTATGGTTTGCTTTAAGCGCGGATGGCATTAATCCTTTCGGGAGCAGAGCAGCAATCACAGCACCTGGCCCGTGACTCTATGTATGTATAACCTTCCTCCTTGGATGTGCATGAATCGGAAGTTCATTATGATGCCAGTTCTCATCCAAGGCCCTAAGCAACCCGGCAACGACATTGATGTGTACCTAAGGCCATTAGTTGAAGAACTTTTACAGCGGTGGAATGGAAACGGTGTACGTACGTGGGATGAGCACAAAAAGGAGGAATTTGCCCTAAAGGCGTTGCTGTTCGTGACCATCAACGATTGGCCCGCTCTCGAGAACCTTCGTGACAGACAAACAAGGGATACCACGCATGCACGCACTGTTTACTTGACACCGATAGTATATACCTGGGAAGCTGCAGGAAGAATGTGTACCTGGGCCATCGTCGATTTATTCCGACCAACCATCAATGTCGAAAGAAAGGCAAGCATTTCAAAGGCGAGGCAGATCACCGGAAGAAGCCCGCCATGCGTACCGGTGATCACGTACTTGCTATGGTCAATGATTTACACGTAATCTTTGGAAAGGGTTCCGGCGGACTAGCTGTTCCGAATGACGCTGAGAATCACGCACCCATGTGGAAGAAGAAATCTATATTTTGGGACCTACCCTCTTTGGAAAGACCTAGAGGTCCGCTCTTCGATCGACGTGATGCACGTGGCGAAGAACCTTTGCGTGAACCTGCTAGGCTTCTTGGGCGTGTATGGGAAGACAAAAGATACACCGAGGCACGAGAGGACCTGCAACGCTTGCACGAAAAGAGGGCATGCCTCCAAGCGGTATGAAGGTCCTGCCAGCTACGCTCTTACGAAAGAAGAGAAAGAAATATTCTTTCAATGCCTGCTTAGTATGAAGGTCCCGACTGGCTTCTCGTCAATATAAAGGGAATAATAAATATGCCGGAGAAAAAGTTCCGAACCTAAAGTCTCATGATCGCCACGTGATTATGACGCAACTGCTTCCGGTTGCATTGAGGGGCTTCTACCGAAAACGTCCGATTAGCCATTGTGAAGCTATGTGCATTCCTCAATGCAATATCTCGTAAGGTGATCGATCCAGAAATCGTACCAACGCTAAGGAGTGATGTGGCGCAATGTCTTGTCGGGCTTTCGAGCTGGTGTTCCCACCATCCTTCTTCAATATCATGACGCACGTCCTAGTTCATCTAGTCGACGAGATTGTCATTACGGGGCCCATATTTCTACACAATATGTACCCCTTTGAGAGGTTCATGGGAGTCCTAAAGAAATATGTTCAGAATCGCTTAGGCCGAAGGAAGCATCTCCATGGGCCATCAAACAAGAGGATGTCATCGGGTTTTGTGTTGACTTCATTCCTGGCCTTAAGAAGATAGGTCTCCCTAAATCGCGGTATGAGGGGAGACTGACCGAAAAGACACGCTTGGAAGAGACTCAATAATATGCAGGACGGATATTCTTGGTCTCAAGCACACTACACAGTTCTCTGAGAACTCTACCTTGGTGACCCCATATGTCGATGAACACAAGAAACAGTCTGCGCTCCAAACACCCGGAGCAAAGGCGACGATCGGATTACATGTGAACACATCAGACTTTCAGCAGTTGGTTGGAAACACGTCTCAGAGGTGACAACACTGTTTGTGATGAGCTGTACTTGTTGTCCAAGGGACCATCTTCGACTGTAATGATTTGGAAAGGATCTGAGATAAATGGGAATACATTTTACACGATTGACCAAGATGAAAAGAGCACCAACCAAAACAGCGGTGTCCGCTTTGATGCAGCAACCGATAAGGGAAATGACACATATTATGGTTACATAGTAGACATATGGGAACTTGACTACGGAGTAGATTTTAAGGTCCCTTTGTTTAAGTGCAAGTGGGTCAATCTGTCAGGAGGCGGGGTACAGGTAGACCCACAGTACGAAATGACAACAGTGGATCTTAAAAATCTTGGGTACACTGACGAACCGTTCGTCCTAGCCAATGATGTGGCACAGGTTATCTATGTGAAGGACATGTCTACCAGACCGAGGAAAAGAAAAGATAAGGAAGCGAATACATCATACAATGAGCCAAAGCGCCACATAGTTCTTTCAGGAAAAGGGACATCCCGGGAGTGGAGGGCAAGACAGACATGTCTGAAGAGTATGAAAAGTTTCATGAAATTCCCTTCAAAGTCAAGGCTGACCCAAGCATCCCTGATAAACGATGAAGATTATCCATGGTTACGGTACAATAAGCAAAGCGACACAAGCGAAGAAAAGTGAAGACTTTCTCCATAACTATTATGATGATACCATGCCAACTTTGTAATGCATTTACTATGATACCATTGTCTGTTTTGTACATGCACATGCTATGCCAACTTTTTCAGAGTTCATTTGAAAACTATGAATTTGAAAACCTCGCCAACGAAGGCGCTCACACCGGTTTATAAGCCCGTCCCTCTACACACCGTTTGTTGTAAGCAGAAACAAAATAAAATAAATAAAGCAACAAAGAAAACAAAAAAAGTGTTTTCAAATTTGAAAACTAATGGCACTAACAGAAAGTTTATAATTTTTCTAAAACTAAAAGCAAAAAGAATTAAAAAATAAAGCAAAAAAAAGAAAAACTAAATAATGCAGAAAATATAACAAAAAACTGAAATAAAATAAAAATAGCAACAATAAGTATTTTGTTGTAAGTAGAAACAAAATAAAATAAATAAAGCAACAAAGAAAACAAAAAAAGTGTTTTCAAATTTGAAAACTAATGGCACTAACAGAAAGTTTATAATTTTTCTAAAACTAAAAGGAAAAAGAATTAAAAAATAAAGCAAAAAACAACAAAAACTAAATAATGCAGAAAACAGAACAAAAACTGAAAAAAATAAAAATAGCAACAATAAGTATTTTGTTGTAAGTAGAAACAAAATAAAATAAATAAAGCAACAAAGAAATCAAAAAAAGAGTTTTCAAATTGGAAAACTAATGGCACAAACAGAAAGTTTATAATTTTTCTAAAACTAAAAGCAAAAAAGAATTAAAAATAAAGCAAAAAACAACAAAAACTAAATAATGCAGAAAACAGAACAAAAACTGAAAAAATAGCAACAATAAGTATTTTGTTGTAAGTAGAAACAAAATAAAATAAATAAAGCAACAAAGAAATCAAAAAAGAGTTTTCAAATTTGAAAACTAATGGCACAAACAGAAAGTTTATAATTTTTCTAAAACTAAAAGCAAAAAAGAATTAAAAAATAAAGCAAAAGACCAAAAGAAAAATAAACCAAAACCAAAATAAACTAAATAAAGCAACAAATAAAACAAAAACGAAAAAAAGTGCCACCCCATCGGGCACCCACGGCCCGAATACGACTAGAAACCCTACCACGGGCCATGATTCAGTTCCATGGTGGCCCAAAGAGGGCCCACAGGCACATATTGCACGCTTAGGCACGAAAGCCTGCTTTAGAGAGGAGCTCGAGAGGAAGGCGCACCGCACCATATAAATCAAAAGCGGCTCCCTCTCAACTAGCGAGGTGGGACTAAACATTTGGCGCGGCGATAAGGCCTTTGGTCCCGGTTGGTGGCACCAAGGACTAAAGGCATTGGTTCGTGGCACCAACGGGACCAATACTAAGTCCCGGTTGGTGCCACCAACCGACAAAGCCGCTTCCCGCCCTTTGGGCTGCTGAAAATTGGCCTTTGGTCGGTTGGTGGCACCAACCGGGACTAAAAACGATTGGTCCCGGTTTGTGCCACGAACCGGGACCAATTCACATTGTATATTTACAGGACATGTGTAAATTTCACATCACCCTCGCCTCCCTAGCTGTTGCCCCTTGCCGCCAGCTGCCCAAATCGCTCATGGCGCTTCGTCGCCGCCGCCGTCAGCCGGCCGCCATCCCCGTCTCTCCGTGCCTCCGCGCCTCGAGCCCATGCCGGCCGCCGCCCTCTGCCCCGTCCCCGAGCACGCACGGCCGCGCCCTACACCCGGCCCGCCTCACCATTGTCGCTGCCGGGCGCCTCGCCCCACTGCCGCCTCTGCCTCGACGCCGCCTCCTCCTGCTCGTCCGGCTCCGGCGACCCCTTTCCTCCCCTCCCTCGATCCTCTTCATATAATTTTTTCATATAATTTTTTTCATATGCATATGTTGATTATATGGATGGATGGATGATTATATGTTCATTATATGGATGGATGGATGATGTATGCTTTTTTTCATATAATTTTTTAGGCAGATTTTTAGATTTTTTAGGCAGATTTTAGAATTTTTGTGTATGTATGTTATGTTTATATGTATGTATGTATGTTCATATGTATGTATGTTTATATGCAAAGCATATGCAAAGAAAATGTATGAATGGTCATATGCAAAGAAAAATGTATGTATGGTCATATGCAAAGAAAATGTATGTATGTATGTTCATATGAAAGAAAAATGTATGTATGTATGTTCATATGCATATGCAAAGAAAATGTATGTTCATATATATGATGATATGTTCATATAAAAGGAAAATAAGAAGAGGAAGAAAGGAGAAGAAGAGGAGAGGAAGAAGAGGAGAAATAAATAAGAAGAGGAAAAAGAAGAAGAAGAGGAGAAGAAGAAGGAATAGAAGAGAAGAAGAAAAAATAGAATTTTTCTATTTTTCTTCTTCTCTTCTATTCCTTTCTTCTTCTCCTCTTTTTTCTCTTCTTTTTATTGCGCTGCTGTATATGTATCGAGGGTGTCCAGGATCGCCGAGGGGTCGAGGGTCGGGAACTAGGGTAGAGGGTCGAGGGTCGTTAAGGGGTCAAGGGTCGAAGGTTTCAGGTCGAGGGTTCCTATAGTGTCAAAATATTGAAGAAATCCATGGCTTCATCATTAGCCGGAAGTAACCATGGCATGATGGTACGAAGTCCTCCAAAGTTATTCTGGAATGGAGTCCCGGATAGGATAATTTGCCTTTTTGTACGAATCTCAGCAAAGGGCTTTCAAATAACGATATTCGAAAGGTTCTTGCTGAACTTTGTACCAGAAAGTGAATTATCCTATCTGGGACTCCGTTCCAAAATAAATTTGGAGAGCTTCGCACCATCATGCACCTGCATTTTCGCCTAATGATGAAGACATGGTTTTGTTGAATCCTTTGACACTAGGCAACCTCCCGACCCCTCGGCGATCCTCCACCCCTTGACCCTCGACCGCTCGGCGATCCACGACCCTCTACCCTACCGCGGGCATCGAGGCCACCCCTAACCCTTGAAGCATTGTCGAGGCCACCCCAAACCCTAGAGAAGCAGCGTCGAGGCCACTAATATGATTCCTTATTGTGATTAGCTAGCAAGTTCTACGTTTGCCACTAATATACCCATATCTGTCATGTTTGAATAATAATTGCCATGTTGTAAAAAAATTGTAGAAACTATGGACACCACCCGAGACGAAGCACAAGAAGCGTTGTTGAGGGACATAATCGCATAAGGAAGTGATGCCGTCTCCTCGTTGATGTTTCTCAACGACAACGATGGTCCGGAAGAAGAGGGTGAAGAAGCAGCTGGCTATGATTTACATGGCTCTGATGACCCAATGCCGTGCAAGAAGGAGAGGGTGAAGAAGTAGACCGTGAGGACGGCTCGGTGATCACCAAACCGAGTCCGCCAGGTATATATATTAGTTAAGCCTGTATGACTAGCTCTCGCCTTTGTTTTGGTATGTACACATATTAATTAACTCTCGTCTTTGTTCTTTTTCTAGCCCTCCGGATCGAGCACAACTTCGTAAAGAGACGAGGCCCGGAGAAAAGTTGAGCTCGGATGAAAAGTATGAGATCATACAAATCGCGCGACGGCCAACCGATTGAACCCTACCGGACAAAGAAGGCATTTGTTGCTCGGCGGGGTTGTGGTTCGGGTCAAGATCCCGATCTGCTTACTCCAATTGTATATGCCTAAGATCGAAGACCCTGAGGTGTATTGTGTCTTTGATTTGCAGAATAATGATCTTTGGACTGTGCTGTATTCAAATTTTACCCTACCGCTAGAGGATGATCCGGAGGAGCCAGTAATAGAGCCATTAATCAAGTCTTTTGCTCTTAAGAAGATGGCAGAACTATTCAGGAATTGGAAGAAAGAACTCAATACGTATGTCGAAAAAATGAGACACCAGAATTCAAGGGCAAATATGAGAAGATCAGAGATGACTGGCCCGCATTTGTGGCCTACAAGACATCGGAAAAGAGTAAAAAGATGTCGGCGACAAACAAGAGAATTGCTGCGAAGAAGAAGCTTCACCATCGCACGGGTCAGGTGGCTACCTCGTAGCCCGACCTAAGTGGGCCAAGGCTGAGATTGATCTGCTTCATAAAGGGAACGAACCAGAGACAATGAACTCGCCAGACAGTTGCCGGACATGGTTCTTCGGGGCCGGCGGATCCTTGGACCCTATAACAGGGAAGTGCATTTGAACGGACAAACAATTGGACATACCAGTCAAGAGGCTTCAGCATTATATCGAAGCAGCGCAGAAGGGAAGTTCGTTCGCATGTGGAGAAGGACGAGCTCACAATGGCCCTCCGGAATCCTGAGCACCCTGGACGGACACGAGGCACGCCAGACTCCGTTTCGTGGAAGGCTGGATTTCCGGACGCAGGGGGTTACAAAACCCAGGAGAGGAGGAAGAAACTGGAGCAGAGCCAACTGCAGGCGCTGCACGAAAGGGTAATGGGGCTAGAGGAACGAGAAGCGCAGATCACAACAAACGACCTGCGAAGCTTCCCCGAAGTTACCCCGCCATCTCAGCGGAGAAGCAGCGTGGCTTCCACCGAGCTGCTTCAGCCAGAGCAGCATGCCTTGACGGATCTCGCCAGCTATCCCGTGGATGCTATCACGGATGCTGAAAATTGCCACCTTATGGCGCAATGGAGCAATTTGAAGGTCAAGGCGGTTGTTGGCTCTGTTTATCCTACTAAACCCGACTCAACTTTTCACCGCCGCCGATTCCGAAGGATATGCTAAGGTGATGGTCGATGAAATAACGGAGGATTTGAGGACCTCGGCTTGACCACCCTACCGGTGAAGGGGAGTATCGGCTGGGTTCTCGCCTCAAGACTCCATGCCTATGGCGGAAGGATCTCATCAACCTTCCGAACTGGACGCCTCTGCCTCCTCCTCCTCCGGCGAGTCAGGGCACTCCGCCTCCTCCACCGCCTCCTCCTCCGACAAGTGACGATCAGGGCACTCGGCCGGCTCCTTCTCCGGCGCGTGGCGGCACTCCGCCTCCATCTCCGCCTGCACCGGCGCGCCCGGGCAGCCAGCCTCCTCCTTCTCCGCCTCGTCAGCAAGGGCGGAAGAGACCCGCCGCCGCTCCGGCTGCTCCGGCGCGTCGTAGTGTTGGAAATATGCCCTAGAGGCAATAATAAATTAGTTATTATTATATTTCCGTGTTCATGATAATCGTTTATTATCCATGCTATAATTGTATTGATAGGAAACTCAATACATGTGTGGGTACATAGACAACACCATGTCCCTAGTAAGCCTCTAGTTGACTGGCTCGTTGATCAATAGATGGTTACGGTTTCACGACCATGGACATTGGATGTCATTGATAACGGATCACATCATTAGGAGAATGATGTGATGGACAAGACCCAATCCTAAGCCTAGCACAAAGATCGTAGTTCGTATGCTAAAGCTTTTCTAATGTCAAGTATCATTTCCTTAGACCATGAGATTGTGCAACTCCGGATACCGTAGGAATGCTTTGGGTGTACCAAACGTCACAACGAATCGGGTGACTATAAAGGTGCACTACAGGTATCTCCGAAAGTGTCTGCTGGGTTGGTACGAATCGAGACTGGATTTGTCACTCCGTGTGACGGAGAGGTATCTCTGGGCCCACTCGGTAGGACATCATCATAATGTGCACAATGTGACCAAGGGGTTGATCACGGGATGATGTGTTACGGAACGAGTAAAGAGACTTGCCGGAAACGAGATTGAACAAGGTATCGGGATACCGACGATCGAATCTCGGGCAAGTACAATCTTGCTAGACAAAGGGAATTGTATACGGGATCGATTGAGTCCTTGACATCGTGGTTCATCCGATGAGATCATCGTGGAACATGTGGGAGCCAACATGGGTATCCAGATCCCGTTGTTGGTTATTGACCGAGAACGTCTCGATCATGTCTCAAGATGTCTCCCGAACCCGTAGGGTCTACACACTTAAGGTTCGATGACGCTAGGGTTATAAAGGAAGTTTGTATGTGGTTACCGAATGTTGTTCGAAGTCCCGGACGTCACGAGGAGTTCCGGAATGGTCCGGAGGTAAAGATTTACATATGGGAAGTCCTGTTTTGGTCACCGGAAAAGTTCCGGTGCTATCGATAATGTCTGGGACCACCGGAGGGTCCCGTGGGTCCACCAAGTGGGGCCACCGGCCCAGAGAGCTGCATGGGCCAAGTGTGGGAGGGACCAGCCCCAGGTGGGCTGGTGCGCCCCACCAAGGCCCAAGGCGCCTAGGGCTTGGGGAAACCCTAAAGGCGCCTCCCTTGCCTTGGGGGCAAGGCAACCCCAGCCGCCGCCCCTCCTCAGATTGGATCTGAGGGGCCGGCCCCCTCTCCTTTGCCCCTATATATATGTGGGGTGGGAGGGCAGCCGCAGCCCATGTTCCGCGCAGCCCTCCCTCTCTCCCAAGTTCTTCTCCTCCTCCTCTCCCTTAGTGCTTGGCGAAGCCTCGGATTGCCACGCTCCTCCACCACCACCACGCCAGTTGTGCTACTGTTGGATGGAGTCTTCCTCAACCTCTCCCTCTCTCCTTGCTGGATCAAGGCATGGGAGACGCCACCGGGATGTACGTGTGTTGAACGCGGAGGTGCCGTCTGCTCGGCACTAGGATCTCCGGTGATTTGGATCACGACAGTACGACTCCTTCAACCCCGTTCTCTTGAACGCTTCCGCTTAGCGATCTACAAGGGTATGTAGATGCACTCTCCTTCCCTTGTTGCTAGATTCTCCATAGATTGATCTTGGTGATGCGTAGAAAATTTTGAATTTCCGCTACGTTCCCCAACAGTGGCATCATGAGCTAGGTCTATTGCGTAGATTCTTTGCACGAGTAGAACACAAAGTAGTTGTGGGTGTTGATTTTTGTTCAATATGCTTACCGTTACTAGTCCAATCTTGTTTCGACGGTATTGTGGGATGAAGAGGCCCGGACCGACCTTACACGCATTTACGTGAGACAGGTTCCACCGACCGACATGCACTTGGTGCATAAGGTGGCTAGCGGGTGCCGCTCTCCCACTTTAGTCGGAACGGATTCGATGAAAAGGGTCCTTATGAAGGGTAAATAGCAATTGGCATATCACGTTGTGGTTTTGCGTAGGTAAGAAACGTTCTTGCTAGAAACCCATAGCAGCCACGTAAAACATGCAAACAACAATTAGAGGACGCCTAACTTGTTTTTGCAGGGTATGCTATGTGATGTGATATGGCCAAGAAGAATGTGATGTATGAGATTGATCATGTTCTTGTAATAGGATTCACGACTTGCATGTCGATGAGTATGACAACCGGCAGGAGCCATAGGAGTTGTCTTTATTTATTGTATGACCTGCGTGTCATTGAACAACGCCATGTAATTACTTTACTTTATTGCTAACCGGTAGCCATAGTAGTAGAAGTAATAAGTTGGCGAGACAACTTCATGGAGACACGATGATGGAGATCATGATGATGGAGATCATGGTGTCATGCCGGTGACAATGATGATCATGGAGCCCCAAGATGGAGATCAAAAGGAGCAATATGATATTGGCCATATCATGTCACTACTATATAATTGCAAGTGATGTTTATTATGTTTATGCATCTTGTTTACTTAGAACGACGGTAGTAAATAAGATGATCCCTTACAACAATTTCAAGAAGTGTTCCCCCTAACTGTGCACCGTTGCCAAAAGTTCGTCGCTTCTAAGCACCACGTGATGATCGGGTGTGATAGATTCTTACGTTCACATACAACGGGTGTAAGACAGATTTACACAGCAAAAACACTTGGGGTTAACTTGACGAGCCTAGCATGTACAGACATGGCCTCGGGAACACAGAGACCGAAGGTCGAGCATGAGTCGTATGGTAGATACGATCAACATGAAGATGTTCACCGAGTCGACTAGTCCGTCTCACGTGATGATCGGACACGGCCTAGTTGACTCGGATCATGTAATCACTTAGATGACCGTGAGGGATGTCTATCTGAGTGGGAGTTCACAAGATGAACTTAATTATCTTGAACATAGTCAAAATACCTTTTGCAAATTATGTCGTAAGCTCGCGCTTTAGTTCCACTGTTTAGATATGTTCCTAGAGAAAATATAGTTGAAAGTTGAAAGTAGCAATTATGCGATCAGTAGAAAGCTTATGTCCTTAATGCACCGCTCAGTGTGCTGAACCCCAAACGTCGTTTGTGGATGTTGCGAACATCGGACATACACGTTTTGATAACTACGTGATAGTTCAGTTAAACGGTTTAGAGTTGAGGCACGAAAAGACATTTTCGAAATGTCGCGGAACATATGAGATGTTTCTAGGGCTGAAATTAGGATTTCAGGCTCGTGCCCACGTCAAGAGGTATGAGACCTCCGACGATTTTCTTAGCCTACAAACTAAGGGAGAAAAGCTCAATCGTTGAGCTTGTGCTCAGATTGTCTGAGTACAACAATCACTTGAATCGAGTGGGAGTTGATCTTCCAGATGAGATAGTGATGTTTCTCCAAAGTCATTACCACCAAGCTGCTAGAGCTTCGTGATGAACTATAACATATCAGTGATAGATATAATGATCCCTTGAGGTATTCGCGTTGTTTGACATCACGAAAGTAGAAGTCGAGAAGAAGCATCAATTGTTGATGGTTGGTGAAACCACTAGTTTCAAGAAGGGCAAGGGCAAGAAGGGATACTTCATGAAACGGCAAATCAGCTGCTGCTCTAGTGAAGAAACCCAAGGTTGAACCCAAACCCGAGACTAAGTGCTTCGTAATAAGGGGAACAGCCACCGGAGCAGCATTACCCTAGATACTTGGTAGATAAGAAGGCTGGCAAGGTCGATAGAAGTATATTGGATATACATTATGTTAATGTGTACTTTACTAGTACTCCTAGTAGCACCAGGGTATTAAGATACCGGTTCGGTTGCTAAGTGTTAGTAACTCGAAATAAAAGGCTACGGAATAAACGGAGACTAGCTAAAGGTGAGCTGACGATATGTGTTGGAAGTGTTTCCAAGGTTGATGTGATCAAGCATCGCCCGCTCCCTCTACCATCGAGATTGGTGTTAAACCTAAATAATTGTTATTTGGTGTTTATGCTGAGCATATACATGATTGGATTATGTCTATCGCAATACGGTTATTCATTTAAGGAGAATAATGGTTACTCTATTTATTTGAATAATACCTTCAATGGTCTTGCACCTAAAGAAATGGTTTATTGAATCTCGATCGTAGTGATACACATTTTCATGCCAAAAGATATAAGATAGTAATGATAGTACCACCTGCTTGTGGCACGCCATTTGAGTCATATTGGTATAAAACGCATGAAGAAGCTCCATGTTGATGGATCTTTGGACTCACTCGCTTTTGAAAAGTTTGAGACATGCGAACCATGTCTATTGGTGTATACGCATGACGAAACTCCATGCAGATGGATCGCTTAGACTCACTTGATTTTGAATCACTTGAGATATGCAAATCATACCACATGGACAAGATGACCTGAAAAGCCTCGGTTTCAAAGAAGATGGAACTAGATAGCAACTTGTTAGAAGTAACACATTTTGATGTGTGCAGTCCAATGAGTGCTGAGGCATGCAGTGAATATCGTTATGTTCTCGACTTCACGTATGATTCGAGTAGATGTTGAGTATATTTACTTGATGAAACACAAATCTGAATTATTGAATGGTTCAAGTAATTTCAGAGTGAAGTTTAAGATCTTCGTGACAAGAGGATAGAATGTCTATGATATGATCATAGAGATGAATATCTGAGTTACGAGTTTTGGCACACAATTAAGACATTGTGCAAATTGTTTCACAATTAATACCGCCTGGAACACCATAGTGTGATGGTGTGTCCGAACATCATAGTTGCACCCTATTGGATATGGTGCGTACCATGATGTCTCCTATCGAATTACCACTATCGTTCATGGGTTAGGCATTAGAGACAACCACACTCACTTTAATAGGGTACCACGTAATTCCGTTGAGATGACACCGTATTAACTATGGTTTAGAGAAACCTAAGCTGTCATTTCTTAAAAGTTTGGGGCTGCGACGCTTATGTGGAAAAGTTTCAGGTTGATAAGCTCGAACCCAAAGCGGACAAAATGCATCTTCATAGGACACCCAAAACGGTTGGGTATACCTCCTAATTCAGATCCGAAAGCAATAGGGATTGTTTCATGAAACGGGTCCTTTCTCGAGGAAAAGTTCGTCTCGAAAGAATTGAGTGGGAGGATGGTGGAGACTTGATGAGGTTATTGAACCGTCACTTCAACTAGTGTGTAGCAGGGCACAGGAAGTTGTTTCCGTGGCACCTACACCAATTGAAGTAGAAGCTTATGATAGTGATCATGAAGTTTCGGATCAAGTCACTGACGTACCTCGTAGGGTGACAAGGATGCGTACTACTTCAGAGTGGTACGCAATCCTGTCTTGAAGGTCATGTTGCTAGACAACAATGAACCTACGAGCTATGGAGAAGCAATGGTGGGCCCAAATTCCAATAAATGGATCTTTAAGAAGAAGACGGACGTGGACGGTAATGTCACCGTCTATGAAGCTCGACTTGTGGCGAAGAGTTTTTCACAAGTTCAAGGAGTTGACTACGATGAGATTTTCTCATCCGTAGCAATGCTTAAGTCCGTCGGAATCATGTTAGCATTAGCTGCATTTATGAA
Source organism: Aegilops bicornis (assembly GCA_021605145.1). Lineage (NCBI taxonomy): Eukaryota > Viridiplantae > Streptophyta > Magnoliopsida > Poales > Poaceae > Aegilops > Aegilops bicornis. Next base: position 690,109,486 of record CM038674.1, read on the forward strand.
ATCTGGCGGATGGATGTCAAAACGAGTTTCCTTACCAGTCTTCGTAAGGAAAGGTTGTATGTGATACAATCGGAAAGTTTTTGTCGATCTTAAGGATGCTAAAAGGTATCTTTGGCTCCAGCGATCCTTCTAAGGACCGGAGTAAGCATCTCGGAGTTGGAATGTGCGCTTTGATGAGATGATCAAAGATTTTGGGTTTATACAAAGTTTATGAGAAACTTGTATTTCCAAAGAAGTGAGTGGGAGCACTATAGAATTTCCGATAAGTATATGTTGTTGACATATTGTTGATCGTAAATGATGTAGAATTTCTGGAAAGCATATAGGGTTATTTGAAAGATGATTTCAATAGAAAACCTGGATTAGGCTACTTGAACAATAAGCATCAAGATCTATAAGATAGATCAAAATGTTTAATAATGCTTTCAAATGAGCACATACCTTGACATAATCTTGAAAGTGTTCAAGATGGATCACCAAAGAAGGAGTTCTTGCCTGAGTTGTAAGGTATGAAGTTAAGAGTTAAAAAGCTCGACCACGGCAGAAAAGAGAGAAAGGACGAAGATCGCCCCTATGCCTTAGACATAGGCTCTACAAGATGCTATGCCGTGTACCGCACCGAAGTGTGCCTTGCCATGAGTCACCAAGGGTACAAGAATGATCCAGAATGGATCATTGGACAGCGGTCAAAATTGTCCTTGGAGTAAATAAGGACATGTTTCTCGATTATGGAGGTGATAAAGAGTTCGCGTAAAGGGTTACGCCGATGCAAGCTTTAACACCTATCCGAGTGACTCGAGTAGCAAACAGGATACGTATAGTGGAACAACCATTTGGAATAGCTCCAAGTGGGCGTGGAAGCAGCATTTATAATATGACCTAGAAATTTGCAAAGCACACACGGATCTGAAAGGTTCAGACCCGTTGACTAAAACCCGTTGACTAAAACCTCTCTCACAAGCAAAACATGATCAAACCTCGTAACTCATTGAGCTTAAATCACATGATGATGTGAACTAGTTCTGAGACACTAGTAAACTCTTTGGATGTTGGTCACATGGCGATGTGACCTATCACTTGATCACATGGCGATGTGAACTAGATTATTGACTCTAGTGCAAGTGGGAGACTGTTGGAAATATGCCCTAGAGGCAATAATAAATTAGTTATTATTATATTTCCGTGTTCATGATAATCGTTTATTATCCATGCTATAATTGTATTGATAGGAAACTCAATACATGTGTGGGTACATAGACAACACCATGTCCCTAGTAAGCCTCTAGTTGACTAGCTCGTTGATCAATAGATGGTTACGGTTTCCTGACCATGGACATTGGATGTCATTGATAACGGGATCACATCATTAGGAGAATGATGTGATGGACAAGACCCAATCCTAAGCCTAGCACAAAGATCGTAGTTCGTATGCTAAAGCTTTTCTAATGTCAAGTATCATTTCCTTAGACCATGAGATTGTGCAACTCCGGATACCGTAGGAATGCTTTGGGTGTACCAAACGTCACAACGTAATCGGGTGACTATAAAGGTGCACTACGTATCTCCGAAAGTGTCTGTTGGGTTGGCACGAATCGAGATCGGATTTGTCACTCCGTGTGACGGAGAGGTATCTCTGGGCCCACTCGGTAGGACATCATCATAATGTGCACAATGTGACCAAGGGGTTGATCACGGGATGATATGTTACGGAACGAGTAAAGAGACTTGCCGGAAACGAGATTGAACAAGGTATCGGGATACCGACGATCGAATCTCGGCAAGTACAATACCGCTAGACAAAGGGAATTGTATACGGGATCGATTGAGTCCTTGACATCGTGGTTCATCCGATGAGATCATCGTGGAACATGTGGGAGCCAACATGGGTATCCAGATCCGCTGTTGGTTATTGACCGGAGAACGCCTCGGCCATGTCTCAGATGTCTCCCGAACCCGTAGGGTCTATACACTTAAGGTTCGATGGCGCTAGGGTTATAAAGGAAGTTTGTATGTGGTTACCGAATGTTGTTCGAGTCCCGGATGAGATCCCGGACGTCACGAGGAGTTCGAAATGGTCCGGAGGTAAAGATTTATGTATGGAAGTCCTGTTTTGGTCACCGAAAAAGTTCCGGTGCTATCGGTAATGTACGGGACCACCGGAGGGTCCCGTGGGTCCACCAAGTGGGGCCACTGCCCCAGAGAGCTGCATGGGCCAAGTGTGGGAGGGACCAGCCCCAGGTGGGCTGGTGCGCCCCCACCAAGGCCCAAGGCGCCTAGGGCTTGGGGAAACCCTAAAGTGGCGCCTCCCTTGCCTTGGGGGCAAGGCAACCTTCGCCGCCGCCTCCTCAGATTGGATCCGAGGGGCCCCCTCTCCTTTGCCCCTATATATATGTGGGGTGGGAGGCAGCCGCAGCCCATGTTCTCGCGCAGCCTCCCTCTCTCCCAAGTTCTTCTCCTCCTCCTCTCCCTTGGTGCTTGGCGGCCCTCGGGATTGCCACGCTCCTCCACCGCCACCATGCCGTTGTGCTGCTGTTGGATGGAGTCTTCCTCAACCTCTCCCTCTCTCCTTGCTGGATCAAGGCATGGGAGACGCCACCGGTTGTACGTGTGTTGAACGCGGAGGTGCCGTCTGCTCGCACTAGGATCTCCGGTGATTTGGATCACGGCAATGCGACTCCTTCAACCCCGTTCTCTTGAACGCTTCCGCTTAGCGATCTACAAGGGTATGTAGATGCACTCTCCTTCCCTCGTTGCTAGATTCTCCATAGATTGATCTTGGTGATGCGTAGAAAATTTTGAATTTCCGCTACGTTCCCCAACACGTAGTCCTTCTCCTCCGCCTCGTAAGCAAGGAAAGAAGACATCCGCTCCGTCTGCTCTGCCGGCGTCTAGCAGTACAACCAAAGGCGGGAGGAGATACAGATTCGTCCTTCTCAAGACTCCGGAGAAGTTACCGTCTGAGAGGAGCGAGGAGGAAAACGCGAAGATCGCGTGAGGCCGAAGTGGATGACTGGTTTCAAGGGTTGAAAGCAAAGAGACATCCACCTCCGGAGGAGAAGGTAGATCTGGTCAAAGCGAAGCACACTCTGGCTGCCCTGACAAAACCACCCAAGTCTCCGCCGAAAGGCAACTATGAGCGCATTATTGGAAAGGCATTTGCCAAAGCGGAGAGGTCGGGAAGTACTATCAGTGATCAAAGGATGAAAAACGACGAGCTGGGAAACAAATTTCCCAGCTCGGCGAACAAGTGAAGCAATCGTGCCCCCCGCTCAAGGTGCCTGCTAGCGACATCGTCGATCCGAGGATGGTGCCCGGTTATGGCAATCCTGCAGATTACCTGCCCGACGATGTACATTATGATTTCTTGGAGGTGCAGATACAAAGATACGAGTACGGGAAGCCTCTCGTCAAAGATGAAAGCTCTCTATCAACGATGATGCTAAGATTGCATGATTGGTACATGAAAACCTGCAAAGAGTCCGAGGGAGGAGTACTTTGTATGTGAGAGTTAAAAGGAGCATGACCTCCTTGGAATTGAACTGTTGCCTATTCCATTTGAGGAGTTCTATCAGTTTTCAATCAATTGGCCCTCGATAAAGCAACGGTCACCTGCTACCGTCTGTAAGTAGTACTACTTCATCATTAAGTATCTCTATATAACTCGGCTATTTCATTGCATGTATTTATAAATATCCTCACTATATTATGCAGATTGAAGATCGCGAAATGAAGAAAAGACAAGTGGGTGATATTGGGTTCATTAACACATATCTCATAGATGCAAATGAGGTTAAATATCGTGTCGACGAAACCGAGGCCAACTTGCTACGATCGTTGGAAATAAATGAACACAAAATATAATACTCTTTCCTTACAACTACAAGTGAGTGTTACTGTCTTGTGGCATATTCGGTTTCCCTTATTAGTCCAGGTTATAGTAATGTAATATTGATGAGTTATGCATGCGTGCGCATCTACCACTATATTCTCCTAGAGATTAAGCTTGAGCAGGGAGTAGTAACTGTCTTAGACTCGAGACGAAAATATCCTAAGGAGTATGCGGACATGACTGAAATGCTCGAGAAGTAAATTAAATCGATCATTATCCACCATATCAGCAACTTTGTTCATTTCTGATATCAAGTAATTGTTTTCTTTGTATGGCAGGGCTTGGGGAAAATTCACCAAAAAGCTCCGGGACTACCGAAGAAGCTGCAATTTAGACACCCGAAAGTAAGTACTATATAGTAGCATATTCCACGCGCATCTCCTAGTGATTCAAGCGCTAGTTTCATCAATACCATTTAGAATGCTTGCTAATTATCAGTTTGATTGACCTCTGTTTCTTGTAAAGTGGTTGTGGCAGGAACAAGGGAATGATTTCTGTGGATACTACGCTTTGCAGTCCATCCGCCACACGACCTGTGAGAGGGCTACTCCGACAAACAATATGAAGTGCGTAAATAAAAATATTCACAATTTTATTTTATTACCATCATTTGTGTTGAGTTTCATTCATTCATATATATATGTATTGACCCCTTCTTAAAATTAGATGTTTCGGATGCGGGATGAACTACTAGCACCAGATCGCTGCGAGCAATTCAAGAGGAATTGGCGGCATTCTTTCTTGACCACGTGATCGCTGAAGACGGAGAATACTATGTGGACCACGCGTCCGTATTGTAAAAGATAATTATTGTATATATGTAGCGGTAGTGTCGGATAGATATACGAGAACTTGTTGTTCACCAATCTCTCGGAAAAGGAGAGGTGGTCGATATCACTTCTCTCTGTATGCATATATGTTCATGACGATCTTCTGTTTGCTTAATTACTAGCTAGCTAGCGTGTCTAGCTAGTCCTCTCTATACGTATGTATAGTACGTAGCGTCAATAGCACAATATATGAAACACCTAAATTAATTAGCTAGCTATACCACAATATATGAAACACCTAAATTAACCCCCCAAAACCCCCAAACCCCCCCTTTAAAAAAAACAAAACCACAGCCATAGAAATGTCGACGCGTGGATGTTTATTAGTCCCGGTTGGTGCCACCAACCGACCAAAGGCCCTCCCCGCTCGGGCTCAGCGGACAGGCCACGTGGAGGCCCATCAGTCCCGGTTCTGGATTGGACCGGGACTAAAGGGCCAGGGTATTAGTACCGACCCTTTAGGCCCGGTTCATGAACCGAGACTAAAGGCCCTCACCAACCGGGTCAATAGGCCCCTTTTCTACTAGTGTGGGTAGCTCCAGCCTGCATCGCATGGACGATCCTGGCTAAGCTTGGCCTGGCTGGGTGGATGCAAAGTTGAATTGAGATGTATGTTTGGTGGACTGTAGGATATCTATGCACGAGGGATGTTGTACATCAAAGATGTTGTTTGGTAAGCTGCATTAGAAATTCTAAAAAAACAAGTTTAAATTGCTGTATTTATCATAAATTCCTCAAACAAGTAAAAAAAAGCTGAATCGAAAATCAAGTTACATTAGAGCTTAATTTCATGCATTAGACCTGCTGTTTGGGTCTCAAATTGCAAAGTAGACACACTGACTAGCAGATGGACATTTAAAGGGGAATTCACAACCAAATAACACCACCAGCTACTCCCTCCGTACGGAATTACTTGTCGCAGAAATGGATGTATCTAGACGTATTTTAGTTCTAGATACATCTATTTTCGAGACAAGTAATTCCGAACAGAGGGAGTAGTAATTAGTACGGAATGCAGATGAACACCAAGGTCAAGATTGGGAGATTAGGAATACATGCGCCATCCATGAGCAACTCACAAGACCTTGCAGGAAAAAATTGCACGGACCGTGGGAGACATCCGGCGGCTCCTGCTGCTTTTTCGATGGGATGATAGACGAACGACTTGGCACCTTCTGGGCCTCCGGCTCCCATCCACCATGCTCGAATCGATGGGGTGGTAGATCTGGCAGAGCATGGGCTCCGGGAAGGCACAGCGTTGGCGGCTGGCCTCCAGTTCCCACCCGCCAAGATCAAATCGATGGGGTCTGGATCTCGCACAACAATGGCCGTTGTGAAGGCAGCTTTGGCAAAAGAATTTGACGGCGGTCGGTGGAGCTAGCGTTGGAAGGACACCGGCGAGGATTCAACGATCTCCGTCGCGGATTTGGGGACGGCGACAAGTGGCGAGGTGAGAGCTCGAGCGGGGAACAGGAAAGAAATGAGGGGCAAGAGGCGAGGGGACGCTCTGACCCCCACGGTCGCGACCCCACGCCTGCATTGCGGGTGTAACCAATTTGCACCAGTCGGGCCTGCACGAGGGAAACGCCCGAAACCTGCGTTCCCCTCGGCCTGGCTGAGAGGCGTCCTTTTGCATCGGTCGGGCCAGGCCGAGGACGCCATGCAGGGTACCAAACATACTGGATTTTGCATAGCGGGTGCGAGCCAGGCGTGACCCAAGAAACCAAACACGCCCTACGTGCATGCAGTCCTACACTCAGACCACTGACTCAGACAGGCACTGCAACAACAGCATTGGGCCGCTGGACAGCAGCCGCGGGAGGGAAGGGGGAGGAGAGGAAGACGGAAAGGACGATGATCTGGATGATATAGCTGACGATCCGAAGAAGGATGCAGGAGAAAGCTTCAACACGCGGGAGGACGAGCTTTTGTGCGATGCATGGTTGGCCACTAGCCTCGAACCGATCCATGGCACGAAGCAATAGGGTGCAACATTTTGGAACAACATTCACATTCTGTTCCACGAACACAAGCTTTTCGCCGCCTACTCCGACGCGATCATCCGCAACCATGAATCGAAGTCCCTCAAACATGGATGGTACACCATCCAAGAGGCCATGTCCAAGTATTGGGGGCACTTGAAGCATCTCATCGCACTGTGGCCTAGCGGTGCACCAATCACCGAGCAAATAAGTTGACCACTAGCCGGATATGCATAGTTTTGTTGCTCACTAGCAAGATATGCATAGTTTTGTTGCTCACTAGTGGAATATGCATAGAGTAAGTTGAAACACTAGCCGGATATGTATATTTTTGTTGATCACTAGCCGGATGTGCATTGTTGACAATGTTTCACTTTGTAGGCTTATCGTGCTTGTTTGGTGTATAAGAAGTTGGAGAAGAAAAACTTCACCACCATGCATTGTTTCTTGAAATTGAATGTGCAAGCGAAGTGGAAGCTTTTCATAGCCAAGACTGCTGCCCAAATCATCGAGGAAGAAACCGGTGACTCTACTGACCCAATCCAAGAACCGCCGAAGTACGTCACCGACCCAATCCAAGAACCGCCGAAGTACGTTAGAAGACTTTTACGGGGAAGAAGTGGGAGGAGGATAGGGCGAAGCGGGAAGGTGCGGATCCCAAGCTGACGAAGAGGTTTGAGTACATCTTGGCGAAGAAGCAGGAGGCATGAGTGAAGCGCTCGAACATCAAGGAGGAAAAACAGGCGGAGAGGTTCAAATTATAGATGGAGGCGATTGACAAGATGTTCAAGGTCGAAGAGAGGAAGGCCAGCTCGAGGAAAAGAAGTTGAAGATCGCCACCAATGCAGAGGACGCCAAGATGTTGTCCTTGAATGTGGCCCCTTTGGATGCCGACGCAAGGATGATCATGCACTACCAAATATTGCAGCGGCGGAAAGATGAGTCGATAGCGGCGGACAATGAGGACGCGACGGAGGCAGAGACTGCCTACCGATAGCGACAGCACCATGAGCGGGGAGCAGATGGCTGGGATTGTCGGCCCGGCAGGGCAGAAAATCGCGTGGACTGCCGGACTGATGTTTTTTAGATTTAGGCATATAAAAACTAAGCATATTTGCCTCTGTTTGGTTGTGATCGGGCACGCAGTCCGGCGCGGGTGTGATTTGGCGTCCTGTGTGGATTGGATTAAATTTAAATTTTAAATTGCCCTTTTCTGATGGATAAAGGAGCATAGGATAGCGATTTTCCGAATCTGTGTCCGCGGACTGATCTCCTTGTATGAAAACGAATGCCGGAAGAATTTACTGTCCGAGTTGGAGATTTCCCCAAGACACTGGCCAAGGTCGCACCAAAACCTCCGGTACGCGTAGAGAGTAGCTCTATCGATTCCCACTCTTGTTGCTTTGGTTGACTAAAAAAAGTTACTAGCTAGGTTGATGGATGGATGGGTCTCACCTAGCGCACGTACTGTTACTGTACTTGCTACTTGTACGATAGAGATGGGTTGGATCTCGTCTCGTGTGGATGATGATTGACTCGGAAGAGGGTGGAGGGCCGTCGATCGGTCCAGCATGCAACAGCACGCGCGGCACGTGATGGAATAATGCCTGCCTGATGGGATGTGCATGCTGCTCTCTCCCACTAAAAACGGTCTGCCGGCGACGCTGTCAACCGAGATATATGTGGACGCCGGCCGGATTGTTTGAAAGCTACGCACCGGCAGAGACCGACGGATCACCTACGACCGAAGAGAACCTTTCTTCCATGCGTGCGTGCAAGCCATGGAAAGAAAAAAGGGCCAGACTCGAACTCGATCGACTGATGAAAATGTGTACTCCCTCCGTTCTAAAATTCTTGTCTTAGATTTGTCTAGATATGGATGTACCTAATACTAAAACATGACTTGATGGATTCGTATTTAGACAAATCTAAGATAAGAATTTTGGGACAGAGGGAGTTCAAAAAATTTGAATCAAATAACTGGATCCACAAGGCGTTTGTACACCGCCACATACCAAATTAATACCACGCGTCACATACGCAATACATCCTGGGTCATTTTCACCCAAGTGGCCGATTCTCACGGCGAAAATCTGGTCTGGAATAGAGGCTTGGTTATATTGTTGATGCTTCATCTTTTCGTTACACCGCCGTGCTTTCACAACTTGGTTTCAGTTCTTTCTCTGAAGATGCGGACTGCTGAAGAAACTTGCTCCGGCGCTAAATATCCCATTGCTTGGAAAAGCGTTCGCAAGCCTGAAATTGCCGGTGGTGTAGGCATTAAAATTTGCTTCTCCAAAACAACTGCCTCCTCATAAAATTTGCCTTTAAACTTCTTCAAAAGCTCGACTTGCCTTGGTTTAATTGGTTTTTTCAATACTACTCCCTTGACTTTGCCAACAAACCCCACAACCCCTCCTTCCTCTGAAAAATTGTGAACGACCAAATTCGAACCCTGCAAAAATATCTCCCTTGTCCTTACTAACAGCGGCACTTCCACCTACTTCTGGCTCGATGCCTGACTCCTTCCTACTCCGCTCGCCGACACCTACCCTCACATTTTCTCCCACTCCACTTCACCCTTAGTTCTGGTGTCCCGGATCATGCATTTTAGTTTACTAGCTAACCTACGGAATCGCGTAACCACTGTTGCTTTTGTCGAGCTTGCTTCCGTTTTGTTTTTGTTGCAGGATGTTCACCTCAATGACGCACCCGACAACAGGTTCCTTACCCATGGCTCCGCGTTCTCCTCGAGATTCGTTGCTCTCCTCTGACCACGAGATATATCTCAATGCGGGGCATATCTGGAGCTCCAAGGCACCCATCAAGGTCAAGATCTTCAGTTGGCTTCTATGGCGTGATAGGCTGAGTACAAAGGCCAACTTCCTACGTAAAACCAACTCCTCGGACTCCTCTTGCCCTCGGTGCTCCCACGCAAGGGAGGACGCGGCTCACCTCGCCGTCCTTTGGCCCTGTGCAACACAGGTTTGGTCCATGTTGGGCCTCCAGACTCCTCGCTCCATCGACCATATTTGGGACAATGCTACGCCGATTGGCCTCAACATAAACATTTGGCCTATCGTCACCCTCGCTATCCTGTGGAAGTTGTGGGACTCTAGGAACGCTCATGTTTTTCGTAACGAGGTTCACTCCCCCTGATACCCTTTGTAACATTGTTTTGGACTTTACTCTTTGGGTCTTTAGATTTAAGGACCCCATCAGTAGGAAGGCAGCCGTGTCTTGGCGCCTTTACCTGTCCTCACATTGTAATCTATGATGAAACTCGCCCCTTGGGCATTTGAGTAATATATTTACGTGAGAATCCTCTCCTCCCGATGATTGTTAAAAAAAGTATGTACTCCTACTATAAGTAACTAGTGGCAAAAATGCTTCGGTCCTTGACACGCACGTACTATATATGTACACCCCATTAGCAAAAGTGGCAAAATGCATGTGTCAGTGTGGGTGGTGGGTTGGTGCAGATGACAGCACTGCGCGCCCACTGTCAGGCTACCTAATTAAGCAAGATTATATCATTGTTTTCCCATTTAGGAAAGGTGGCTAGCCACGTACTCCCTCCATTTCATTTAGGAAAAGGTGTATTATAGAGAAAATACTATTGTTGATGCTTCGTCTTTTCGTTACACCGCCATGCTTTCACAGCTTGGTTTCAGTTCCTTCTCTGAAGATGTGGACACGCGATTTCAACGGAGATCGACAGCCGATCCGCAGAACACGCACGCGGGAGAGGCCGGGTCAGAATGCATGCACGTCTGTGCCACGCAGCTGCTGATGGGATGTACAGCCCTCTCCCACTGAAGCTGTCGATGGCGACGCTGGCAATACATCAGGGCATCCGGCGGTGCCGATGACCGAACGCCGGCCGGGGAAGCCGCACATTTTTGTCTTTTCTTTTTTGATGAGTATGCTTAAAGGTGTACCACGATCGACGAGAACCTTCCATGCATGCATGGGAAATAATTAGTAGTAAAAAGGAGCCACGTATTCATGCAGATCAGTCGACTGAGAAAAAGGCGTAGTACTGCTGGCTGGCTGTATTGGGTTTGTTTCTTTGACACGTATACCATCAGCAAAAGCGCTACACTTCTGCTGTTTTTAATTGGTGCTTCACTCTTGCATATCGGTAGTTCAGAAGTTGTGGGTAGGTGTAGGTGACTAGCGCAACCACCATGGATATCATCTTTTCCCAGAGAAAGCAAGACAGATACTGTATTATCCTTCTCGCCACCATCGCGCAAGGTCACTAAACATGGCAATGTCCTTCAAAGGGCTGTGTGCATTATTTATCATTCAATAATGTCCTCCTTCGCCTACCAAAGATTAATTTGTTGTTTTGATTACTGATAAGATTTCTAAAAATGCAACTCAGGATCGACAATTCATCTTGTTACGGTACATATACTTTCCCAATTGTGAAATTTACTTTCATTTCTGAGAAGTTTCACAAATATGATTTCAATTGATTGTTTTGCAAAGATATTTACACTAGAAGCTTCAAAAAGATGTAAAGAGGAAGGGCATATATGTAAAGTACCTGTATGGCGCGAGCGCCTATAATATGTGCACTACTACGTGTCGTGTGTGCTACAAGATACGTCATGCAACGCACAACGGTACGAACGGTCGAGACAAACCTAAGCATATGTGCTCATTCCATTTGTCTCCGGAAGTGCTACGGATAACGTGTTCTCAATATAAAAAGAAAAAAAGATATTTTCCTTTCATTTATATATGTTGCCCTACATGACTTTAGATAGGTATTTTTTTCACCATTGGGCCAAATTGGGCATGATTAGCTAGTACGGGCATCTTCAAAACAGACCCTTAAACCTCATGCAAGATATCCGAACAATGTTGTCCAGACGTAGTTTGTCATCTAATGCAGTCCCCTGTCGGTCCGCCGACATGTCCAGACATCCGTTTTCTTGCAAACTGGAGACAAACAAAAGGGAGCTTTGCAGGAGACCGAACATCCGCATGACGAATAAAAAGGCACCACGCACACATCTCCTCTCCGTCCGTATGGCGGAAGGCTGCTAATGCAGTTTGATGGAAGGATTAGCATGCTTAGCGTAGCATGCTTGGCATTTGGCAGAAGCCACTAATCACTTTATTTCATAATTTCTTTCACACTAGCTAATAAGCTACTCCCTCATATCATCTTCAGAAAAAGCAAGCAAGCGCCACACAGAATACTGTATTATATCTTCAGTGATGGCACTATGGCAGTGAATATATTTGCAATATCTTCTGTTCATATATTTGCGACATTTTGCTGAATTTGCAATATACTATCAATTGATCTACATTGTCCTCTTTGTCATGATCTGAAGCCACCTCAAAGTGTACCATATCTTGTTGGCAGGAAGATTATCAGTGTCATTGTGTGGACGATGTAAGCTGCAGCTGATTTGAGCTCTACAACATCATTTTTACTAATCCATCTGCGTGGTGTTGATCATCTCATGTTGTTAATCTGTAACCGTGATTGGTTGTGATGTCGGCGGACATCGTTTTCTCTCCCCGGTGGCAGTGGTGCGTGGTTGCTGTCACATTTTGTTTGTTTTCACGGAGCGGCGGCGCCGTCCGATAGACCAGTTCCACAACATTTATAATTTTTCGCACCCACATATGGATTTATCAACGGAGATTTTAAGCCATTAGATAATGTGATTAGACGGCTCGATGATTTAGATCTGACCTTTTTTTTTCTTTTATAGGGGTAGTAGATAAACTAAATAGGGTGTCGGAGCCTCCGGAGTCGTCTTGTTTATACTAAACATTATTACTTTTGGTTTATAAATTATTATGCTGCAAATCTAAAATAAACATTATTACTTCTGGTTTATAAACTATTATGTTGCAAATGCAAAATAAACATTATTACTTCTGGTTTATAAATTATTGTGTTGCAGATCTAAAATATGCGTACAACCTTTATCATGCAAATCTTAAGTGATTTTTTTTGTATTTAATATAACAACTCACAAATCATAAATCTACTTTCAAATTATGTTTACATTGAAAGATTTCGCCACATTCGACCCCATTTAACTATAGGAAAAACATTCATGCACATAATAATTTGCGTATGTGTTACACAACGTGTTTATATATGTATTTTCTTTGCGGTGTTTTTAAAAGGACTTACACAATGTACGGTCTAACAAATACTTTAAGAGAAATCTGCAAGTATGGCTGTCAAGCTTATAGAAAACTCTAGAGGCTATAGGGGGTGAACAAATGGTTCGTCCTCACATCCCCTTATTTTCTCACTTTCTAACTTGCAATACTCGGTTATTTGTTTTTTTCGTGCTCATTTAAGCTTTTTTGCTCCCTCCATGATTACATGACAACAATTTTTGTAACATGCAAAATAATTAGAACCTAATCTAAGTACAAAACTATTTTCTGTACATGGTTTGATTTATTGCTATATATATGGAATTGATGCGCCATTTAGTTAATATAATTTAGCAAAATAAAAACACAACATACATATCCACCGTGACCTCTATGTTTAGACTATGCAATAAAACTAAAAAGAATAGCTTGCCCCATTGTACGAAAAGAGTAACATGAGCATAGACCAATGATAAGCAGTAGTCGTGATACACTATGGAAGATTGCTTTTTTTTGACAAAGCTAATATATTAATATCATGAAGATATCAATTACACCCAGCCTCTGTACCACCAGGATGTCCAATAGCATCAAGGATACTCACAACCAAACAAGAATAAAAAGAATAGACGAAAAAAGACCCCGCCATGGTGATCAATCACTAGCATCAGCAACACTCTAACCACCACTGAAGATAACAACCGGATTACAAAAGAAATTGTCCAAAAAGCAACGCCCTTAAGAAGGAAACGATGCACAAGCGTTTTTTTTCTTCGAATAAATGCACAAGCGTTGTCGTTGCCCGATCGAAGATCTTGGGTTTTCACCCTGAAGAAAGTACAAGTTCACCCAAAAACAATGCCTTCAACAAAGCCGTTGCTACGTAAAACCAATAAAGGCCAGACCTTGGGTTTCCACCCTGGGAATCGAGACTTAGTACTCAAGGAGCCCCACCAAAAAGGCAGTCCTCTAGTGCTGCCGCCCCCGCTTATCGAGGCCGTTGTTGCAAGTCACCAAACACCTTGCACACCGTCTTCATCGCATCCACACCCTTCCACCAAATCTTCAAGACCTCCAATCGCATCCACCATGACTTTCTCCACCTCTACCAATGCCATGGAAATCTTGACTTAGACATGTCCCATGACACCGATAAGAAATCGAAGCTTCGCGTCGTGCCCTCTTGAGGCCGTGTTGGCTCATAATACGAAAGACGCCACTGCAGCCTTCCGATCTAGATATCCAGGAGACATACGCCAATCCAGATAGATATCCTATGGGGAAGACCGAAACTCGTCAGCGACCAGATCCAAGAGGTCGACATCCGGCAGAAAGATGACTTGGCGGAAGAAGAGTGCTATCGCCAAATCACCATTATTAGGCCGATGCCAGCAGTCCCCACGTTGCCCTCATCTCGATCCAGACTTGCGCACAAAGTTCAGCGATGCCGCATCATGCCAGCCGCAACCGTGGAGGCCCGAACTTGGCAAGATACCAATCATGGTAGGGTACGGGGACCAGCCACTCGTGGCCCGATCCGGCGACTCCCAGTCCCACCGTTGTCGCCATGGAAGCACCGCGTGTAGCCTACAAGTCCAGCCACAACGCTGCCCAAGCGGCCCCGGGCCCCTATCTCCGCCATCCATTGCCATGGGTGTGCCAAAGAACCACCACAAAGAGGAACCAGCCAAGTTTCACCGCTGCCACCACGCTGGGCTTTGCCCAGCCGTGCATACCGGGCGGCATCGAGGAGGAGGAAGAGCGGAGCAGGGAGGGCCGCCGGTCGGAGGAGATGGCGGCCGCCGAGTCGCTTCTACTGGGGACGACGTGGGTGCAGATCGCTTTTTTTGTGGATCGCCTACCCGTGGCACCTTCTCATTGTTAATCTAGAGACCAATGATACTCGGGAATATAGATCGAGCATAAGGGATGAAGAGGGTAACATCAGCGCGTAGGCTTACTTTAGTCTTGTTTGTTGCAGGCTTGAGCAGGCAAGCAGGTGGGACTCTTTTAGGACTCATGTATTTCCATCAAAACATACAACAGAAACCTTGCTCTGCAATGGGCATTCAAACCATAGGACATCTTTGTTGATACATATAAGTAACATTTGCAAGCATACGCACCAACTTAGTAATAACACCAACAAACCAATTTGAATTGGATTGATAGACTGGTGATGTAAGACATCAAACCATCGTTTTTGTTTGTAAAGAAGACGCACACATTACTCACTAGAAAAGCAACCGACAAACTGGCGCTTATCCAATTTATTTTATTTGACCTAACATACATCCATTTATATGTTATATATCTCTCACTCTAGAGGCAAACAACATAACATCTCTAACTGTAACATTGCTACTAGAAGTAGTATGATGTCATTTTTTTGTTTATTATTGTGCTACGCCCCATCCTGTCAGCTTAGGGAGAGTGCAATCTATCATGTCATACTCCTCAGCGAAACACTATGAATCTTGCAAACCTCGAGAAAAAATGACACCACTGTCGCCCGTTTGTGCTTAAGTTTGTGGGTTATTCTTTTTCCTTTCTTTGATGATCTTCAACTATCTTTGTCGCATGATTCAGGCAGGGGCATGGGTGGCAGTTCCCCGTACTACACTACATGTTGTAAACAGAATTATCATGGATATATGACAATTCAGGCAACCTAATCCCGATGGAAATAGGAATACAGTTTGCTCAACCAGATTACATTTCCTAGCTGTAGAAATCCAAAAACTTGCAAACAAACTGCAACCACCAAGGAGGGACATGCTAGCTAAATTCGACATATTCACCATGTCCACCGCCCCGGCAGGCAGAGAGACACGACACACGAATCCTAGAGGAAGAGAAGAGAAGAGACGGGATGGGGCTTACTTGGACCCGACATTTTTTTATTTTTTTTGAGAATGGACCCGACATTTTCTTTTTTTTTTTTGAAGGTCACCGGGGGAGGGCGAAGCCCTCCACCTGAATCTTTTCCTTTTTTTCTATTGCATCACACCCTTAGAAAAAAGGGGGGGGGGGGGGGTTATTACACACATGTCCTGGGAGAGGAGGGGGCGCCGCGCACCAGCGCCAACAGAAACCCAAAGTTAATTCTCCCGAGAGAACGCTGGAGCCACCTATCTACGCACGCCCGGTCGGTCGCTTTCAAACGGCCGCTCCAAAGGACCGAGTCTTCCCGGCAGCACCCGAGTAAGCGGGCCAGAGAAGGCCGGGCGCCTTGGAACACCACGGCATTCCTGTGCTTCCACAGCTGCCAGCAGCAAAGGAGGGTGAAGGAGGCGCGGGCAACATCACCGGCCACCTCCCGCACGTCTAGGTCTTGAAGCGCTCCAACATGGTAGTTCTTCCCGACCACCTCCACGCCCACTGCCAGCCAGAACGAGCGGGCAAAGGGACAGTCGAAGATCAGGTGATCCGCCGTTTCGACCACCCGCGCACAGATGGGGCAAGCGGCCTCCGTGGCGTCACAATAGTCTTCCGGCAGGACATCCTCGTGTGGATCCTCCGCTGCACTAGGAGCCATCCGAAGAACCGGACACGGGACGGCGCCGCCGCAGCCCCACACGAAATCAGCGGCGAGGCCCGCATGCCGCCCGGTTGCTCCAGGCATAGACGGCAGCCGCCACAACACCGCCGCCGCCGCCCGGCAAAGCATGTGGTGGCGTTTGCCTCGCCGGGGACTCCCGAACCTCCGCGATCAACGCCAGAGCGCACTCGCTTCAGCGCCACCGGGCGGTGGTGAGCCTGGGACGAGCACCGGTCAAGGCCGTGGCGCGCACCGCCAAACGGTGGCCTCCGTGTCCGTGAGCATGCGAGAGGAGGGCAGGAAGGCCGCCGAGACGGCCCCGCATGGCAGCCAATGATCAAACCAGGACGCCCGCCGTCCATCCCGAACTGGCCACCGCTGCCGACCGATAGAGTGGCAGCATCCTGGACAGCGCCCTGGCGTGCTCGCCAGCCGACCGAGCCCCCGAGGCTGAGAGCAGGGAGTGCCCGGCCAGCCCCGCCCACACCCATTCCGCCCACCTCGACGACGTGGGAGGCGCGTGGAGACGGTGCAGCATCTTGATCAGTAGGCATCGGTTTTGCGTCACGAGGTCGCCAGACGCCGAGGCTCCCTCCTCCTTGAACGGCAGACCTGCCTCGTGCCACGAGGCATTGAGCGCCGTGGCCCGGTCGGCCGCATTCCAGAGGGAAGGCGCGCGCAATGAAGTCCAGCTTCTTGAGCACCGCGGAAGGAAGGAGCATGGCCGCCATCACAGACGTCGGAAGGGCATCCAAGACCGCGTTGAGCAGCACCAGCCGCCCGGCAGGGGAGAGGAGTCGAGCCCGCCAACGGACAGTACTTGTCCACCTCGCCAAGATGGGGAGGAAATCGGCGAAGGTGAGCTTCTCCCAGACAACGGCAGCCCTAGGTAGGCTCAAGGAACCCCCGGACGGGCACCCAAGAGTGCCAACGGCCTCCTCCAACACCTCCGCAGCATCGCACGGGACGAGCGTGCTCTTGGAGAAATTTATGTCCAGCCCGTCGCCGCGCCGCAGTTGTCAAGGATGCGGCGGAGGCGGGCAGCCGCGCCACGCCCGCCCGAGAATGACCAAGGTGTCGCCGGCATACACAGAGCACCGGCTGGGTGCCTCGACAAGCGGGTGGTGGAGCTCTCCGTCTTGCCGGATCATCTGTTGGAGGACGTCGGCGACGATGAGGAACAAGTAGGGCGAGCACGGGTCCCTCTGGCGTAGCCCGCGGCGCACCGTGAACCACTTCCCCGGAACACCGTTGAGAAGAACTGCCGATCGGGAGGACTGGAAGATCAAGTCCATCCATGCGCACCACCTGTCGGGGAAGCCGCGCACCTCGAGGATACGCCGGAGGGCCCCCCAGTCGACCGAGTCGAAAGCCTTGGCGAAGTCGAGCTTGAAGACGAGGGCGGGGGCTGCGCGATTGTGGCAGCACTGGATCACCCGACATTTTCTAGTATGTCAAGTTATCTTTGGCTTGGATTACTTCTCTGTTACCAATGGATTTTGGCTTTATAACGGTGCGTACATCCTTCCCTCTTAGAGCATCTACAATGCCAGTCACTTATACAGGCACTTATCAGCAAAAAAATAAAGATGGTAAAATAGAAAAAGCACCTAGGCGCCCTCGCATGCAACGGCAGACGCTAATTCTGTTGAGTAAATTATAAACAACCGAGCGCTTCGAGCAGGCAGAAAAAGAAGCAAGCACTCGACGCAACACCTTGCGTCGACGCCTTGTGTAACACCAGGATTCAACCGATTAACTGCTAATTGGCCGGGAAACTAATCCTAGCGCCCATCCTAAGCGCCCGCATTGGACATGCCCTTAGCCAGTAGTTGTTGCATGCATGCATGGCCCACGACCCCGGGGGACCGTGCGTGCATGGGTGGGCATATGGTGGAGAATGTGTGGAAGACAATGGAACTGAGTAAGGACAATTTTTTTTTGAAGCAATTCGACAGAGATGGCATGGACACGATCTTGATGATGGCCCACGGTCAGCGCCACAGCGGCAACACGTGTGGCACGTGACCAAATAGTGGCTGATGGGATGCACGGCCCTCTTCCACTAGCAACTGTCGATCCAGTGTGGCGAGGAAAACGCCGGCGATCAATGGATATGGATCCGGGCTGGTGATCCGATGGACGCGCGCGTAGATCGCACGTCTACTCTCTAGCTAAGGTGGACGTAGAGCAACCCCGCAAAAGAAAAAGAAAAAGGTGGACGTAGAGCAAGCCACGCGTACATATAGCCGTCGTTGCAGACCGATCATATCCATCGGGTGGGTGAAAGGTACTCCCACTATCCACTTTCGGTTCATTCCTAACACGTATCACCAGCAAAGGTGCGTATGTCCTCACTCCTCAGACCTCCGTGTTGGTGCAGGTGACAACACTAGATGCACACTAGCTAATAAGCTACTCACTCCGTTGCTAAATATAAGTTTTTTAAAAGATTTAATGTGGGTCTATTTATTTTGATATATATGTAGTTCATATTGAAATCTCTAAAGAGACTTATAGTATTTAATAACGGAGAAAGTAGTAGATATCATCTTCAGAAAAAAGCAAGCAACCTACATAGAATACTGCATTATATCTTCAGTGAGGGCAGTGAATATGTGCAATCCTTCCTGTTCATTCATCATCTTGTTGGCAGGAATATTCTCAGTGTCACTGTGTGGATGTTGTAAACCGCAGCTCGCTTGCGCTCTACAACATCATTTCTATTAATCCATCTGCGTGGTGCTGGTCATCTCATCTGTGGTTAATCTGTAATTGTGATTGGTTATGATGTGGGTGGCCGTCGTTTTCTCTCCTCGGTGGCAGTGGTGCGTGGTTGTGTCACATTTTGTTTGTTTTCAGGGAGCGGCGGTGCCGTCCGATAGACCAGTTTCACATTTATATTTGGGTCTGTTTAGGACACATCTAAATGTGACATAGTTATGTCACATCTAAACCGATGTACACACTGTGTGTGGTCTATTTTTATCCTAGGTTTTTTTGTTGCATTATGTATTTGTGGGAGCTTAGATGTGACATTCTTAAAAAACACTTAGATATGAATTAGACAAATTGTTTATATTTTTTCGCACGCACGCGTGGGTTGCAAGGACTGAAAATATGTCTAAAAATGAAATGATAGCATCAGTCTCAGGGATAGGTGGATACAACTTTAAGGACCGCCGATCGGCCAAATGGTAGTTTTCCAGATTAGTTAACCAGAGATTAGCCAGGTTTAGCTAGCTAAGGGCATGTACAACATCATCTAATCAGCCGTCTATAACGAACGCCACCTCAGATTTTTTATTACGTAGAGGAGAGAGAAGGAGGGTGTCGTTAATTTTGCAAACGGTCGATATCCCAACAATCTCGCTACTTACCGATAGCCTTGTCCCCGTTGTACGCTTTGCGCTTTGCATGCGGCCGTCTGCCCACGTTCTGGTCAAGAAGTGCACGAGGATGGAGGGCTTCGCATGCAGCGCCTGCCCACGTTCGACGTGCTATAGATAGCAAAAAAGCATACTATTGTAGATGGTGTTTTTACTGCTATCTATAAATGACGTGGACGATCATTACAGACTGCAAGTGTCTAAACTGATGTACATGCCCTAATTGTTTGATTGATCGGTTGGTGGTCAACCAACAGCATGCAGATTTGTCGAGGGTGTGGAGTTGAACAAATGGAGGTAGCCAGGAACCATCTTAGCTAGTATAACAGCCGGATTAGCCAGCTAAACCTTCATTGAGTAATTCATGTTTGTAGCTGCACCCGGTCTAACTGTCCCAAAGTGACTGAGTACTACCCCATTTCACATTTGCTTCTTTCTCACTTACGGTTTTCATTTCCTTTGAAAGATTGCTCACAGCGCGCGGTTGTGTGCGATATCGTCGCAAGGTAAGAATGATAATGGGCCGGCATACTCTGGCCAGTGGCCAAGACCCGGTCCCTATAGGTATTGGCCCCTCTATTATGTTCAGAATATGGAGCCGGCAATGGCATACGAACAGCCGGTCTCATCTCCCACTGAACAACATGATAAGAGTACATGATTCATTTTAGTGCTAGATTTATACCAGACCAAGGAGAACTTACACAACAACCACATTTCAAATAGCATCGTTTAGCAACCGATATTTTATACCAGAGTTGGATATCTAGAGTTGTTCACTCAAAAAAAACCATATATCCAACTCCATTTCAATTTCTAACACGAACTTGTATATCATGAGTTAGGTTTTTGTTAGAGCAACTAAAAGCACAAACTAACAACCTTGTCAAGGCATGTGCTATTGTAACGACATATTGCAACCCTAGACAACCAAATCTAGGTCACCATGATAGGCCGGCGGCAACCGGCTTGCCGGCCTCAGTTTTCATAGGACCCAATGTAAAGGACCCATTATTGACCTTGAATTTTGGGATCGGCAGATGTCCCAATAGGTAGCATCCCCCGCCATATTTATAGCCAGCAGCCATACATGGTGGCCTCCGGTGATGATTTCCCCCTCCGGCAGAGTGCCAGAACAGGGCTACAGATGGGATCTCTTTGGTACAGAGGCTTGTGGCGGCGGAGCAGAAGTTCTAGGTTAACTTTAGGGGTTTTGGTATTTACAGGAATTTTCAGAGTTCAAATCACGCGAAGAGGTGCCACGGGGGCCCCATGAGGCACCAGGGTGCAACCACCCCCTTAGGTGCGCCCTTGTGGCTTGTGGGTCCCCTATGGGTCTTCTGGTACTCTCCCGAAGCTTCCTCTATCCCTTTCATTCGAGAAAAAATCGTCAAAAAATTTCGCTGCATTTGGATTTCATTTGATATGGATTTTCTGGAAAACCAAGAACAAGCAGAACAAAACAACTGGCACTGGGCACTTGGTCAATACGTTAGTTCATGAAAATCATATAAAATTCAAATAAAAGTGCACCAAAACCATAAAAAATTATTGTAAACATGACATGAATACTTCATAAATTTTAGATACATTATAGACGTATCAGCATCCCCAAGCTTAATGATGTACAAGAGATAGTCAAATGAGATGAAGGCTTGTTTAAAATACTTACAGAAGGAGCCCGGTTAAGAGCGCAGAAAGGGTTCAGATCCACTCTGTTGCAGTTATCCAAAGGCTCCCCAAGCAGTGTCTTAACAGAGTCGTTGGTTTTTTTATCGGCCAGGCGTGCTTGATTGTAACGCTGAGGATCATTGGTGTCACCAGTATACTCGCACATTAAACCGGGGTGCCGGCTTAGTGGTAAAATCCTCCATGCGACCCAGCAGCGGACCAGATCGACTCCAGTTAAGCCATTGGCAACCAAGGCCCTTATTCTTGAAAAAGTGAAGGCAAAAGGAGCTTGCTCTGGAGCAGTCAATCGGCCTGGAAGCAAGCCGGTGGTGGTGAGCTGGAAGGGATGGAAACCCGGCAAGGGGTTCTCTCTAGCTGGGGAAGTGTTGTCACCTGCACCAACACGTACTGATCATATGCATGTTTGCCATGGTCCAAGAACGACAAAAATGGGAAGCACTTTTGTTGATTAAGGATATGATTTAAATGCATGTCACCCAATAGTATGTCCTGGATGTTTCCTGTACAAAGCATAATAAGGACGTGATTTAAATTTTTCATACTATAGTTATTGCTTACTCACGGACTATAACTACTGTCTCTGTTCCTAAATATGTCTTTTTCGAGATTCCAACATGGACTATATACAAAGCAAAATGAGTGAATCTACACTTTAAAATATGTCTATATACACATGTATGTAGTCTATATTGAAATCACTAAACAAGACTTATATTTAGAAACAAAGGGAGTACCAATATCGACAATGAAATTCCTAATCGATGGTTAAATTTATCAGTTGGGCAGTTGTGCGCCATTTGCTGGTTAGTTCAAACAAATAATATCTTTTGCAAAATAGGTATATGCAATCACAACATAGCTAGCCCGAAAAAAGGCATGCCATTTGGCTGGTTAACTAATGAACGAATCGATTACGGGTTCCATTAATTGTTGATTTACTACATTTAAATGGCAAAGGAATTGAGTAGGAGGGGTGAAATATATTTGACGCACCTAAGCAACAAAAACTAAAACAAATGTACATAAACAAAGTGCTTGGAATAAGGCATGCATAAAAAACTGACATATGCCCTCTGTTAGCTTGATATACACTTCACATCTTCATTAGCGTTTTGATTTGTTGTTTACTCGGAGTGGTGGCAGCACATGAATTAATCAGTCAAATCAAATGCGGTTTGTTGAAAGGGAGATGCAAAAGGCATTGATCTCATATACTTTACGAGCCAAGTTGGCCCAATGGGAAAAAAATACCTATCTAAAGTCTTGTAGGACAGTAGGGCAATATATACAAACGGAAGGAGAATATCCTTTTTGCTTTTTATACTAA
Source organism: Aegilops bicornis (assembly GCA_021605145.1). Lineage (NCBI taxonomy): Eukaryota > Viridiplantae > Streptophyta > Magnoliopsida > Poales > Poaceae > Aegilops > Aegilops bicornis. Next base: position 690,132,280 of record CM038674.1, read on the forward strand.
GAAGACGCTATCCGCTACACTTTCGGAGATAAATGGAACAAGCACATATGCTTAGGTTTGTCTCGATCGGTCGTACCATTGTACGTTGCATGATGTATCTTGTAGCACACACGACACGTAGCTAGTGCACATATTCTACGCGCCCGCGCCATCCAGGTAATTTACATATATCTGTAAAGCTTCTGTTGTACATATCTTTGCAAAACAATCAAATCATATCATATTTGTGAAACTTTTTGGAAATTATTAATCTTTGGTAGCCTAAGGAGGACATTATTGAATGATAAATAATGCACACGACCCTTTAAAGAACATTGCCATGTTTAGTTACCTTACGTGATGGTGACGAGAAGGATAATATATGTCTTGCTTTTTCTCTAGAAAAAGACGATATCCATGGCCGTTGAGCTAGTGCGCATGCAGTGGTGTCACCCACACCTACCCACCCTGGTAGTATGCAAGAGTGGAGTGGAGCACCGAAAACGGCAAGAGTGGAGCGCTTTTGCTGATGGTATACCAGTGCTACACCTTTTTCTCAGTCGACTGATCTGCATGATCCGTGTGGCTCCTTTTTATTTATTTACTACTCCCTCCGTTTTCAAATATAGGTTTTTCTAAAGATTTCAATAAATAACTACTCCCTCCGTTTCTAAATATTTGTCTTTTTAGAGTTTTCAAAAGTGACTATATACGAAACAAAATGAGTAAATGTACACTCTAAAATATGTCTATATACATCCGTATGTGGAAGTTCATTTGAAATCTCTAAAAGGACAAATATTTAAGAACGGAGGGAGTACATACGAAGCAAAATGAGTGAATCTACACTCTAAAATATGTCTATATACATCCGTATGTGGTAGTTCATTTGGAATCTCTAAAAAGACTTATACTCCCTCCGTTCCTAAATATAAGTCTTTACAGAGATTTCACTATGGACCACATTCGGAGCAAAATGAATGAATCTACCTTTTAAAATGCATCTAAATGAATCCGTATGTGGTTCCATAGTGGAATCTGTACGCGTTTGATTCATGCCATTTTCGCTGTCTCCCGAATGCAGTGGATCACGATTACGTTACCAGTGTTTGTTTCGGCAGCGTCGGTTTCAGCTCCCGTGTAATCGTAAACCGTCCTTCACAAAATCGAAAACACCCGATACAGCCTGATATGGAATAACACCGCTCGTCCTGATTGTTTTCTTCCGCGTGAGGACCAAGCAGCAGCAACTCGCAGTACCATCGCCGTATCAATTCACCACCGCCGAGCGCCGCCGTTCTCCAGTCGCCTCCGCTGCTGAGCGCCTCCGTACCATCGCCGACGCTGTGGGCAATGCCGCCTATGTCGCTTCACTGCCGTGAGCAGCGGCGCTGTTCTGAACGGCTGGTGATCTCATTTTACGTCAAGGGCCATCCCCAGTGGCCATCCGTCATCCGGTCCTCCGGCATAGTCTACAAGGCTGGCGACGGCACTCCACGGCTTCCTATTCCTTTGCGTGAACCAAACACATCATGTAATCGCTTACTCCCTATCTAATACATTGTATTCTCATTACAACCGTGAATACGTACCTGAGCTCCAACCAAACGCGTCGTTATATTTAGGAACGGAGAGAGTATTTTCCATACATGCATGGAAGGTTCTCATCGATCGTGGTACTCCTTTTAATAAGCAAACTCATATGGCTGTTCGAAAAAGAAAAGCAAAAACCCATACGCTCGCGGGTCAAATGCAACCGGGAAAATGTGCGGCTTCCCCGGCCGCCGCCCATAGGTACCCGCCGGATGCCCGGATGCATGGCCATGCCAGCGTCACCGTCGAAGTTTCAGTGTCTCAGGTGAAGACCTCTCAAGGCATGACTGTTGATCATCTTCATGAGTTTGTCAACCTATGGAAGAAGCTATCTCATGTTCAGCTAATACCTGACATGCCTGACTCCATCATTTGGAAGCTCACCAAGGATGGTCACTATTCTGCAGCAACGGCTTACAGTGCGCAGTTTCTCGGTTTAGTCGACTCGGACTTGCCTCAAATTGTTTGGACAACTTGGGCCCCCCCAAAATGCAAGTTTTTCGCTTGGCTAGTCATCAACAATAGAATCTGGACGGCAGACCGGCTTCAGAAGCGAGGGTGGCCTAATTGCAACATGTGCCCCCTGTGCAAGCAAGTCCAGGAATCGGCGGCTCATCTGCTTTTTAAATGCCGCTACACGGTTAGAGTATGGAACATGATTAAAGCGTGGCTTGGCCTTCATGACATTTACCCGCAGAACTGGGCCATGGTTGACACGGTGAAGAATTGGTGGAGCGCCAAAGCTTCCAACACGACGCAATCTTGACGACCGCTTACCTGCCTTATGCTGCTCGTCTCATGGGAAATTTGGAAAGAGCGGAATGCTAGGGTATTTCGTAATGTCGCAGTGCCTGTTGGGGTTTTAGTAGCTAGAATCAAAGACGAGATGACGCTATGGTGTCTGGCCGGTGCGAAACATTTGTGTAATATCATGCCGCGAGAGTGATACGTTGTATTTGGCCTTTGGCCAAGACCCCTAATACTCCTTCTTATTCAATAAAAATGGCAAATCTTTTGCCTTGTTTCAAAAAAAATTGTGGAAGAGGGCTGTCCGGCTGTACATCCACAGCAGCATCCACAGCTGCATGCTGACCCGGCCTCCTGCCGAGTCCTCTCCGGCGTGCGTGTTCTGCGGATCGGCTGTCCATTGCCGTTGAGATCATGAAACTAATACACGGACGACACTGCCCGGCCAAACTCCGCATGATGCGAGAATGAACGGTGCTAGCTACTTTTGCTCTAACGCATGGACGATTTGATATGTAGCATCGTTCGGTGATCGTCCAATATGTGTCGTGTGTAGCAGCGTTGTTGAGATCACGCGTTTCCGAGCCATCCACATATTCAGAGAAGGAACCCTTTAAAAAGAAGGGAAAACATCTTCAAAAAAGGAACTGAAACCAAGTTGTGAAAGCATGGCGGTACAAGGAAAAGACGAAGCATTAACAATATTTTTCTGAAGATGCATGTGGAGTTTTCGTTTTTCAAAATGGAGGCAAAAGATTCTGCGTCATTCATTGATTAGGAGAGAATAGAGTTTTGTTACATGGTCCGCGGTCCCAAATGAATTGCTTCGCTTCGCTCTTTATACCCTCGAAGAGGATCATCGGCGGGGTGGAGTTTATAATTTCAACTTTAACAAAACATACTATTGAATATGAAACGGAGGGCTAGCCACCTTTTCCTGAATGGGAAAACAATGATATATCTTGCTAAATTAGGTAGCCAGTGGGCATGCAGTGTTGCACCTGCTCCAACCCGCCCACACTGGCATATGGACTTTGCCATCTTTGCCGATGGTATTTGATACTCCCTCCGTCTCAAAATACTTATTATTGAAGTGAATATATGTAGATGTATTTTAGTTTTAGATACATTCATTTTCATTCATTTTGATGACAAGTAATTTCAAACTGAAGGGTTACGTACGTGCATTCAAAGGAATGAACCCAAATGGAATGAGCCCAGCTAGGCACCACAACTTTTTCTCGGTCCAGTTGGAGTCTGGCCCTTTTCTCTTTGCATCGCTTGCACGCATGGCGATGGAAGGTTCTGGTCGACCGTAGGTGATCCGTCGGTCTCTGCCGGTGCGTGGGTCCTACATTGTTTGTGCACCCTTGCTTTCAAAGAATCCGGCCGGCGTCCACATATATATCTCGGTTGACAGCGTCGCCGGCAGACAGTTTTCAGTGGGGGAGAGCAGCACTACATCCCATCAGGCAGGCATTATTCCATCACGTGCCACGTGTGCTGCTCCATGCATGCTCGAGCTCGATGGCCCTCCTCCTTCTCCCTCCTCAGTAATCAGCCAGACGAGATCCAAGCCATCTCTATCGTACAACTAGCACGTACAGAAACAGTACGTACGCTAAGGTGAGACCGATCCATCCATCAACCTAAAGCTAGCTAATTTTTAACATACTCTTTCCTACTCCTTCTTTTCACATGGGAGATAAGAACATCTACAGCAAGATCTCTTATACCCATCTCAAACGTCCTGGCAGACCGTCTGGTCACTGATTGGTAAAAAAACCCGACCCAGCCGGACCTCTCAAATCATGGGCAAACACCCGAGCTCACCGGCACCCCTCATATCCAGCCCAAATATAAGGCGGATATGGGCGGCCTGGACACGTCTGCCTGACAAGCCCGACCCAGCACCAACACCACCGCTGCCCCACAAAACCCCCAATCTGGGCGCCTCGCTCTGAACCCTAGCTCACTCTCCCGTGCTGCGTCCTCTCCTCTTCCTCTTCCTCTCTGATTTCGATCCCATTCACACTGACGTCCAGCTTCGAGCTCGACTATGAGGAGGAAATTGCCCCCCTCATTGCGCTGATGCGGTCCAAGGTGGACACGGGTGGCAACTCCGGATCTGGAGCGTCACCGCAGCTCCCGCGCCTGCGCAGCGCGGGCGCCAGAGCTGGACCGTTCCGGCCCGCGGGCAGCTCCAGCAGGAGAGCGCCGTCGGCACTGCCCCCGCGTCGTCTCGTTCCCCCGCCGGCCGGTCCTCCACGCGGGGCAGTGGTGGGTGCTAGTGCCCGCGCCGCCGGCCCGCCCGCGCACTCCAGAATCGGAGGCGCACGCTGCGAGAGGCAGCTTGCACCGACGCCGGAGCAGTCCGTGCGCCACCACCACGGGATTCAGGTGGAGCCTGACGAGGACGCACGGCTACTCGCATGCGTCTACCGCTAGTCCGTCACGAAGGGGAAGACGTACGCTCGCCGCTGTCGACGGAGGAACGCTAAGGCGCTCCGGCTTGCTATTGAGCAGTCGAAGCGTGAGGTGAAGGAGGCAACAACAGAGAAGGCACGGGTTTGCAAGTTGAAGCAGGGGCAGGACAGGGCAGTCTGTGAGATGAAGGGACTCATCCTCCTCTCGGACTCCGACTCTGACGACGGCTGCAACTCCTCCTTGGGCAATCAAGACCCTCCACCAGCGACCTGAACGGCAAAGGCCCGACAAGGAAGTGATGATCCCTCTCCCCCCCCCCCCCCCCCCATGTTTATACCCTATTTAGTTGTAGAAGTTAAGAACTTGTCCGGTGACGAACTAAGATGATCTTTTGGATGTTGCAAAGTTTATTACTATCCGTTTGCATCCGGTTTTGGTTGTCCGTTCTTTGATCTCGTGGAGTAGCTCAACATTGCATGTGTAGTATGGATATAAGGTGCCGGACATGAGATACGCGGATGCAGAGTCACAGATATGAGGCAATGCTCTAAGAAGGTACTGTCAGAGTTAATCAGACATGTTGATTATTTAAACTACATTTAATTTGACAAAAGAATTGAGGTAGCAAAAATGAATATGTATGGCATCGATGCACAAGTGAACATAAACAAAGTGTTTGGAAATTGGAATCAGGCAAGCATAAAAAACTAAATAAAATATTTGTTGATCTTTATCCTGTTAATTAAGTTGCATCGATCTCGGCTACTCAAGGTTTCGTCTGTTGTTTATTTGTAGTGGTGGCAGCACTTGGATTTATCAAACTGATCAAACGATATTCTCGGAAAGGTAGATGCAGAATCAGGGTATCCATCTCATGTATACACTTAATGGGTCAAGTTGCTTCATTCGGGAAATAATATCTATCTATGTCTATCCAAATTTGAGTATTCCAATATTTTGAAACGGGAGGAGAGTATAGTATATCTTTGTCCGTTTATGTGTGGTTGCTCTTTCTATGTACTATAAAAGATGATATCATTTGCACTTTCGGAGAAAGAAATGGAAGAGATGTATCCTCGGCTTTGTCTCGATCGTCCTTGCAGTGTCTGTTTCATGGGCATTTTGCGGCACACATGACACATAGATAGCTGGTGACGTACTTCGAGACGCGTGCACCACACAGTACTAGTGGGCATATAGATATGTGGTCCTTTTATTTTTCACCTTTTGGACCCCGTGATTTGTCTAACAAAAACTGGGATTTCTTCAAGCAAACTTGCATGTTTTCATTTTGAACATAGATGGTCGAAGTCAAGCTTTTATAGCTTGGACTAAAATTATATTTATAGATATTTTTATTTAATACTTTAATATTATATGTTTGTGATTTCTTCTGAAAAGATACTTTTGCAATATAATGTTTTGGTTAGGAGTTACATATATTTTGTTACATAAATCGATGGCAAAAGGTTTCCCTATCTCATGATTAGGAAAAATAATCTTAAATTAGTTAGCGAGAAAAAGGGCAAAAGACGATATAACTAATTTGGACGCTATGTACATTTGATGATGGTTATATATACTTAGGTTTGTCTCAGTGCGTATGTAGCCTACTATTTTTCTTTGAGAAATTCGTGGGGGCACGCACGGGCGGTGGCACAAACTTTGTCAGCCCGTTCCAAAAACAACTTGGATATCCGAAGGCCACGCTTGCACCCTCATACATGGGCCCGTGACATTATTTGTGATGGGCGTTTCTCTAATGTTAAAAGGGCTCAGATGATCTCAGTGATGTGGGCTATTTGGCACTCTAGGAATAGAGTAACTCATGATGATGATCAACTTGATCCGTTCACATCAGTCAAGAGGATTCGGGAGGACTTGGCTTTGCTCGATGTTCCTCTATCACATGCTTCGGTGCTTCCAGGGTTTGGTTGGACACCTCCTGAGGAGGGGGTTATGAAAATAAATATTGATGTGGCTGTGAATATGGACCTTAATAAGGTAGGAGCGGGAGGTGTTGCACGCTCCAGTACTGCCTTGTTGGGAGCTTGGAGTAAACCTCATCTGGGGATATCGGATCCGTTCATTGGAGAGACCATGGCGTTGCGAGATGGAGTTATCTTTGCTAACCTGCGCGGTTTCTCCCATGTGATCATGGAAATAGATTGCCTGGAGATTGTTAATCTCTGGAACACTCGCCACAACAGTCTTTCTGTCGTGGCTCCTTTACTTTTAGAAATTGGAGAGTTAGCTTCCTCTTTTTCTTTATTCGATGTTCAACATGTAAAAAGATCAGCCAACGTACCGGCCCACCTTTGTGCTAAATATGCATGCACTCTGATGGTAACGGAAAGTTGGACTGGATCTAGACCATCCTTCCTACTCACCAGCCTTTTGGCGGATGATGCTAGGAGTACCTTTGTTGAATAAAAGCTCCCAGATTGGAATGCCAAAAAAAAAAACTTTGTCAGCCCGATATTTTTCTCAAGATTCGAAAACGTGTGCATGCGTTTTACGCGTAATTACTAACAGAAGGGTTGGACGCGCTTCGCTGTGCTGTCGGTGTTGTTGGGTTTTCATAAAAAAAATTATTCCCACCATTTCAAAATATAAGGTGTGTTAATTTTTTTTAAAAAAAATCTATCAGTTTTAAGAATTTGTAGAGAAATATAACAATGTCCATAATATCAAATCATTATCATTATACTCATCACGAAAATGAATTTTCATATTTTATTCATTGCCTGCTTCCAAAATAAGTGTGTCATCTTTACTACAAGTTTGTACTAAAGTTGAGATACTTATTTTTGGACGAAGGGAGTATTTAGTATTGTGGATGTCGATATTTTTGGCTCTGAAATTGAATACCTCAATTGGATGAGAGAGCTCCAAAATTAGGGAGCATAGTGAATTAAAGGAATTGAATGACCGAGCTCCTTGAGAAATTGTTGACCCGATCAAAATCGGGTGACTCAATTTCAAATTGGAGTTCTCGATTGATTGTGAGGCTTTAAAATTTAGGGAGCATAGTGTAATTAATAGATGGGGGGAGGGGTGGATCCATGCATGCAGTTTTTTTTTTGGCATAGTTGCATGCTCCACCCACTCACCTCCCATGCTTTTTTATTTCACCTCCAAAGTTGAATTCTTATATTTTAACCAAAATTCCAATTTAAATTTCATTTGCATATTTGTGTTCTTTGCGACAAGGACTTCCCAACAAAATCACTCTTGAATACATTTTGACAAACTCATGAAGCATTAGATATTAAAACTTGATAGTCGTAATATTAAGTTTTACTAAGTTTCATCAAGTTCTACGGAATTCCATTTTGGTTTAGGGTTTAAGTTTTAGTATTTGTACTTGCTGGATTTCTCCTCCATTTTTATCAAGTTTTCGTAGTTGAGACTTGGTGAGCTTTCTAAAACTTGTCAAAATTTATTCAAGAGTAGTCTTGTTTGAGCTTGGTGAGATTTCAGTGTTGTGTACATATGTGTGCATGGCAGTTTCGAAAGGATAATATCTGGCTAGCATTCTCTGCTCTGGAGAGAGATGACATCTAGCTATAGTGGCGCATGCAGTGCTGTCACCTGCATCCGGCCACCGAAAACGGCACTTTTGCTGGTGATACGTGCGTTGCTAGGAATGAACCTAGAGTCCCAAAGCGGCTAATCCACTGCTGCCACCTTTTTGCTGGTGGATATGATCTGCCGTAGCTCCCATCTTTGTCTCTTTCATTTTTCGCGTAAATGCATGGAGGCTTCTGCTTGTCGATCGTACAGGCAATCGGTCTCACGTCTCCACCGGTGGCTCCGCAGTCCACCCGGATATAGATGGATGGATCGCCGGCGTCACCGTCGCCATCGTGTGAGACGTACAGTGGGTAGTGGGAGAGTGGGCGGCACATCCCATCGGCCACCATTCTATTGCGTGCCACACGTGTTGCCGCTGACCGCCCTATCTCTTTCTCTGATGTTTATGGACATTTCCAACAATATTTTTTTTTTGAGTTGGAGACGGGTTTCCATGTATAAAATTCCGCTAACCAACCAACCAGCACATCACGTACGGCGGAGAACAGGGGTATCCCAGCTCATTAGGGTTCAACTCCTGGTGCTCACATTATCGTTGATTTATTTTAGGATTTTGGGTGATGTACGCAACGGGAGGAGACGTTACCGTCGACTACGAGACGGCTATGGTGACTTCGTCAATCTCATGATGATATGCTGGCTCAGTCTCTCGGAAGTGTTCATAAAGACAGGGTGTGCGCGTATGTGTTTATAGAGATAATTGTACGCACGTATATATAAGTGCGTACGTCTGTACTATGTTCTAAAAAACACTACGTACCACCACTGTCTATAAAATTGGCTAGAAATGGGGACATCGGTCGATCCAAAAATTCAAAGATAATGGGTCTTTCACGTTGGCTTCGTATGAAGACAGAGGTCGGCAAGCCAGTGGCCACCTCAAGGCGACCTAAATTTGGTTGGCTAGGGTTGTAGTATGTCCTCACAATAGTACATGCCTTGACAAGGTTGTTATTTTGTGCTTATTGTTGCTCTGAAAAAAAATCCTAGCTCATGACATTAAAGGGTTCACGTTAGAATTGAAACGGAGTTGGATATATGCTTTTTCCGCTGAATGAATAAACTCTATATATTCAAATTTGCTATAACATATCGGTTGCTAAACGATGCTATTTCAAAGATGTCCTTGTGGTGCAACTTATGTTTGGTCCAGTATAAATATGTCATTCGAATGAGCCGTATACTCGTATCGTGCTGTCCAGTGGAACATGAGACCGCCTGTTGCTTGGCCATTGGATCGGCTCCATATGTCTAAACAGAATAGGGGGGCCTATAGAGACCTGCTCTGCCGGCCCATTCTCATTCTTACCTGGCTACGATATCACACAATCGCACGTTGTGAGCAATCTTTCAATGGAAAAGAATGTTAAAAAGACAAAAAACGAAAGTGAGAAAGAAGCAAATGTTAAATGGAGTAGTACTCTGTCACTTTGGGACAGTTTGACCGGGGGCAGCTACAAACATGAATTACTCAATCAAAGTTAGCTACCTAATAAGCCGGCTGCTATACTAGCTAAGATGGTCCCTGGCTACCTCCATTTGTTCAACTCCACACCCTCGACAAATCTGCATGCTGTCGTTTGGCCACCAACCGATCAATCAAACAATTAGCTAGCTATAAAGCTCGCTCACCTCTGGTTAACTACTCTGCTAAACTGTCATTTGGCCGGCTCACCTCTGGTTAACTACTCTGCTAAACTGTCATTTGGCCGGCCGGCAGTCCTTGCATTTTTATCCACTACCCCTGAAACTGATACCATCATTTCATTTTCTGACATATTTTCATTTACAGTCAGAGAGGCAATCCACATGTGCATTCGTGCCTGCGGAAAAATTAAATGATGTGGATCCGGTCTATCGGACGGCACCGCCGCTCCCTGAAAACAAACAAAATGTGACAGCAACCACGCAACACTGCCACTGAGGAGAGAAAACGACGGCTACCCACATCATAACCAATCACAATTACAGATTAACCACAGATGAGATGACTAGCACCACGCAGATGGATTAATAGAAATGATGTTGTAGAGCTCAAGCCAGCTGCGATTACAACATCCACACAATGACACTGAGAATCTTCCTGCCAACAAGATATAGTACACTGAGGTGGTTTGAGATCGTGACAAGGAGGACAATGTGGATCAATGGATAGTATCTTGCAAATTCAGCAAGAATCTCTGCAGATGAATGAACAAGAAGGATTGCACATATTCACTGCCCAGTGCTGGTTGGCCTGATCCAACCATTATTTGATCTTCCACACAGGTTCCACCATATGCCCAAGCACGCCGCGGTCGGCCGGGTTCGCGTACCATGCATGCAACTACATTGGCCGTTTCTAAATATAGAAATTTCATTGTGGACTACATACGAAGTAAATAAGTAAATCTAGATTTTAAAATATGTCAACGTACATCCTAGTTTATAATAGAATATATAAATTGATTTATATTTAGAAACGGATGGAGTAAGAGGGAAGGATGTTCGCACATGTTGCTTGCTTAAAATCCGAGTACACCCATCGCCCGCGTCACCGTCGCCATACGTACTGTTGGTAATGTGAGAGAGGGCACGATACATCCCATCAGCCACCATTCCACTGTGTGCAACCACACGTGTTGCCGCTGACCGACCCTCTATCTCTCTCTTTCTCTGATGTTTATGGACATTTTCAACAAGGTTTTTATTTTTTGAGTTGGAGATAGTTTTTTCTTATTCTAGCACACTACATAGCTACAAAAATGGCCGGGAATGAACGGTGCCTATGGGGACATTGGCCCGATCTAGAAATTCAATGTGAGTGAGTCTTTTAGGTTGGCTCAATATGGGAAGGTCAGCCAGTCAGTACCGATCGACCACCGAACCGGGAAGAGTGTGTCGACCCAAATTAGCTTGTCTAGGGCTGCATTATGTCATCACAATAGCACATGCCTTTACAAGGTTGTTAGTTTGTGTTTATAGAAAACGTCAAACCACTGACCCACAATTGTTTCTGTTCTATACTTGCAAACATGCCAACTTGTGATGTTAATGGGTTCATGTAAGAAATTGAAACGGACTTGTACATATGCCTTTTCTCGTAATCTCGTAGAATTAATAAATTCCAGATATTCAAATATTTCACTACAAAATTTCTGATGATAAATGATGCTATTCAAAATGCAACTGTTGAACAACTTATGTGAGACCAACTGTTGCTGGGCCATTGGGTTGGCTCATATGTCTGAAGATGATGATTCCTGGCTACCTCCATTTGTTCAACTCCACGCTCTCGACAAATCTGCTTGATGTCAGCCGGCTACCAATCAATCACCTAACTAAATCTAGTTGTTGTTTTTTTGTCGTGCAACTTAAGAATCCACATGCGTGTGTGTGCGAAAAAGAAATTAAATGCTGTGGATCCGGTCTATCGGACGGCACCGTCGCTCCCGAGAAAGGCAGAAACAAACATAACAAGCCAGTCAGCAACCAGCATCGCCACCGAGGAAGGAGAGCGACGGCCACCCACATCATAACCACTGTCCGTGCGATGGGTAAGCACAGTTTAAGATTAACCACATACGAGATGATGAGCACCACACAGATGGATTAAGAGAAAAGATGTTGTAGAGCTCAATCCAGCTTAAGTTTACAACATCCACACAATGACGCTGAGAATCTTCCTATACGCAAAATACTAGTAGCACACTCTAACCTGGCTTTACATTACAGGTAGGACCGTGCCAAAGACAACGTCGATCAACAGATCGGCAAAATCTGGTGAGACCAGACTTAGCCATCGCTTTTTGAACCGGGCTATCCCCTTTCCATTACTTAGAACGGAAATACAAAGGTCTGTTACAGGAAAGAGTCCAAGAACAAGGAGAAGGGAAGAGCGAGTTCAACGCACTGCTAGAAAACCCACTGCACTCGCCCGCCGTCAAAACGAGTGCCATGGGGCGAGAACCTAAGTAGCACCAGCATAGTACTAGTCCTATTACAAAACATGATGGAAACCATCATAGAACAGGAACAACAGTCTTAAAGGCTAAAATTACGAAGCCACCCAACGAACAGCTACCGAAAGAACGACGCACAGCAAGGTTTGCATCTTCACTTTCCGCCCTTGGACGCATCACATGCCCTCATCAGCAGCAATGTCCCGCTGCGGATGATCTCCGCACCCTTTTGAAGTTGCTTGACGTCGTCTCCAGCTTGTAGACCTGCCCAATACAAGAGGAAAGAAACCACCATAAAAACAATCTCAAAAGGAGTTTGATCATTTTTTTTCTCAAAGGTGGCTTTGTTTCGAGCCAGCCAGATAGACCAAGTGACTTCCCCTGGTGCCACGGTATAGAAAGATTCATATCCTGTCAGGAAGGACTGGCACCAAACAAAGAACTGCCAATAATTACGAGGACACAAGTGTGTCCCGAGAGTGACCCCAATCGATCGCCGGACAATTTTAGCAACATGGCAATCAAAAAACAAGTGTTGGGATGTTTCAGTTTGTTGGCAAAAGGAACAGGGTTCCCTGGCCATTTACGCTGACGCGTCACTTGCCTAGTGAGCACCGCATCTTGAGAAAATCGCCAAAGAAAAAATTGGATCTTTAAGGGGAGTTTGGCTTTCCAAATCCATTTGTAATTGCACCCACTGAGGGGTTTTTCTAGCCACTTGTACATGGATTTAGTAGTAAACTTACCATATTTGTTCAGACTCCAGTATACTGAGTCTCTATCACCTGAAAGATTCATATTATGAATACTAACTCTCATCTTTGACCATTGCTTTGTTAGCTCGTTGTCAAGTCTTCTGCGAAAGAAATCAGTACAGACCACAGAATCTATTTTGTCTACAGTGCAGTCCTGATTCACACAGATATTGAACAGGCGAGGGAATTGGTCCACGAATGGGGGCATCCCATTGATGGAATCTTTCCATAACTGTGTCAGGTTGCCGGATCCCATATGAATCTTTCGATAGCTAATTGATGCATTAATTATTTTGGTATGTACATATATTAACTCCTCTTTCTTCTTTTATAGCCCTCCGGATCGGGCCAAACTTCGGTAATGAGACGAGGCCCAAAGAAAAGGTTGTGCCAGGATGAAAGGTTCACGATCACAGAAATCACAGGCGATGGCCAATCGATTGAACCCCTCCGGACCAAAGAAGCATTTTATGCTCAGTGCGGGGTTCTTGTTAGGGACATGATCCCGATCAACATCCACTATTGGTATAAGCCTAAGAACAAAGACCCTCAAGTTTTTTATGTCGAAGATAGACAAAAAGATGATCTTTGGACCACGCTGAAGGAAAATTTCACCCTACCAGGAGAGGAGGATCAGTATAAGCCAGTTATAGAGCCATTGGTCAAGGCTCATGCTCTCAAGAAGATGGCAGATCTATTCAGGAGGTGGAAGAATGAGTTGAAATCAATATATGTCGACAAAAGCAAGACTCCGGGATTCACCGGCCGATTTGAGAAGATAAGAGATCATTGGGCCGTATTTGTGGCCCACAAGACATCGGAGAAGAGTAAGAAGATGTTAGCGACAAATAAGATAAATGCTGCAAAGAAGGAGCATCACCATCGCACGGGGTCAGGTGGCTACCTCAAAGCCTGGTCGTTGTGGGACAAGGCTGAGAGTGACCTGATTGCTAAAGGGGTCGAACCAGAGACATTGAACTGGCCAGACCGTTTAAGGACTTAATTCTTCGAGGTTGGGGGAACTTTGGACCCTAAAACAGGGAAGTGTTGTTGGACGGACGAGCAACTTGCAACACCCATCACAAAGCTTCAGGCAGCAATCAAGGCAGCGCGGGAAGGGACGTTCGTTCCCGACAGAGAGAACGACGAGCACACACAGGCCCTCGGGAATCCTGAGCACCCTGGATGAACACGAGTCACGCCAGGCTCCGTTGTGTGGAAGGTTGGGTTTCCCAACGCATGCGGTTACAAAACCCAAGAGAGGAGGAGGAAAGTGGAGCTGAGCGAACTGCAGAAGCTTCAGGCAATGGTACAAAAGCTAGAGGAACGACTAGCTGTTGAGAACCAGCGAGATCCTGCCCAAGCTACCCCAGAAGCAACCCCGCCATCTCAGCGGAGAAGCAGCGTGGCTTCTACCGAGCTCATTCAGCAGCCTGAATTCACGGCTCCTAGCTACCCCGTGGATTCTATCACGGAGTCACACCAGTGTCATCTTATGAGCAATGACAGAACCTCAAAGTCAAGGTGGTTGTCGGCTCTGTGTTCCCTCCTGAACCCGATGCAACATTTCACTGCCTTCCGATTCCACAAGGCTATGCTATTGTGATGTGGATGAAATAACAGAGGGATTTGAGGAGCTCCAGCTTGACCACCCTATAGGTGAAGGGGAGACTCAGCTGGGTCTTGCTCTGAAGACTCCATGTCTATGGCGGAAAGAGCACATCAAGCTTCTGAACTTCACGCCTCCGCCTCATCCTCCTCCTCCGGCGAGTCAGCTGGGCACTCTGCATCCTGCTCCTCCTCCGGCGAGTGATCAGGGCACTCCGCCTCCTGCTCCGGCGCGTGAGGGTGGCAGTACTCCGCCTCCTTCTCCGCCTGCTCCGGCGCGTTCGAGCAGCCCGCCTCCTCCTTCGCCTCGTCGGCAATGGCGGAACACAGACTCCGCCACCCCGGCTGCTCCGGCGCGTCGTAGCACTCCGCCCCGTAAGCAACGGAAGAAGACATCCGCAGCCACTCCGGCTGCTCCGGCGTCTAGCAGTACAGCAAGAGGCGGGAGGCAATACAGATTCAGTCCATCTCTCAAGCCTGTAGAGAAGTTACCATACGAGATGGCCATGGAGGAAAACGAGTAGATCGTTCAAGCCCAAGTGAAGGACTTCTTTGAAATGAAAAGAGCTATGAAACATCCACCCCTGGAGGAGAAGATAGATCCGGTGAAAGCGAATAGCACTTTGGATGCCCTGAAGCGACCACCACCGCCTTCGCCGCAAACCAACTATGAGTGCATTATTGAAAGGACGTATAAGGAAGCGGAGCGGTCAGGAATTACTTGAAGTGATCGAAGGTTAGCAGAACGAAGAAGTGGGAAAAAATCCCCAGCTCGGCGAACAAGCGAAACAATCGTGCCCCCCGCTCAAGGTGTCTAGCGATATCGTCGCTAATCATCCGGGGGTGGTGCCCGGTACCAATCCTGGAGATTACCTGCCCGACGATGCACATTTTGATACAATGGAGGTGGACGAATTCAAATACCGGCACGGGAAGCCTCTCGTCAAACCTGGTCATCCTCCTCTAACAACGATGATGCGAATATTCCATGATTGGTACATGGACAT
This sequence comes from Aegilops bicornis, assembly GCA_021605145.1. NCBI lineage: Eukaryota > Viridiplantae > Streptophyta > Magnoliopsida > Poales > Poaceae > Aegilops > Aegilops bicornis. The sequence goes on from CM038674.1 coordinate 690,147,934, forward strand.
TTGCAGCAAGTCTGGGAAGAATACTTTGACGCTGAGAGTTAAAGAGGAGCACGACCTCGTTGGAGTTGATCTGTTGTCTGTTCCATATGAGGAGTTCTTCTAGATTTTCAATTAAAAGGCCCTATATAAAACAATTGTCACTTGCTACTGTCTGTAAGTACTACTTCTGTAATCAAGTCTTTATATATAGCTCACCTCTTTCATTGCATGTATATATAATTATGCTCACTATATTATGCAGATTGAAGATCGCCGAATGCAAGAAAAGACAAATCAGTGATATTGGGTTCACTAACACAAATCTCATAGATGAATGGAATGTTAAACATGATGCCAAACAAACCGAGGTCAACTTGCTACGATCGTTACTTTGAAATCAAAACAAAGATATAATACTCTTTCCTTACAACTTCAAGTGAGTGTTACTGTCTTGTGCATATTCGGTTTCCCTTATTACTCGAGTTTATAGTAATGTAATTGATGAGTTAAGCATGCGTGCGCAACTTTCACTTTATTCTGCTAAAGATGAAGCTTGAGCAGGGACTAGTAACCGTCATAGACTCGAGCCGAAAGATCCCGAGGAGTATGTGGCCATGACTAAAATGCTTGAGAAGTAAGTTCAATTGATCATTATCGCATCATATCGGCAACTTTGTTCATTTTCTGATATCAAGTAATTGTTTTCTTTGTCTGACAGGGTTTGGAAAAAGTTCACCGCAGAAGCTCCAGGGCTGCCGGGGAAGCTGCGATTTAAACACCCAAAGTAAGTACTACTAGCTAGTTCCGCACATCTTCCATTGATTCTAAATAGTTTCATCAATACCATTTAGCATGTTTGCTTATCAATTTGATTGACCTCTATTTTCTTGTAAAGTGGTTGTGGCAGGAACCTGGGAATAATTACTGTGGATACTACATTTGCGAGTTCATCCGCCACACGACCTGTGAGCGGGGCTACTGTAGAAAACAATATGAAGTGCGTAAGCAATAATATTCACAATTTTATTTTATTACCATCATTTGTGTTGAGTTTCATTCATTCATTCATATATATATATATATATATATATATATATATATATATATATATATATATATATATATATGTATGTATGTATATATGAATGTATGTATTGACCCCCTTCTTCAAATTAGATGTTTCAGATGCGGGATGAACTCCTACCACAAGATCGCATACGAGCAATTCAAGAGGAATTGGCGAGATTCTTTCTTGACCACGTCATCGATAAAGACGGAGAATATCATGTGGAACTTGAGTTCAGATGTTAGGGGATTGTAAGAGATCTTATATTGTATATATGTAGCCAGTATCATCAGATAGATATACGAAAATTTGTTGTTCGACCAATCTCTCAGAGAAGGAGAGGTCGATCACTTCTCTCTGTATATATTCACGATGATCTTCTGTACTTAATGGTTTCCTTCATTTGCTTACTAGCTAGCTAGCGTGTCGAGTCCTCTCTATACGTATAGTACGTAACGTCGACCAAGCACGGAGATAAGAGAGGACACTTCTCTCTATTAGCTACCTAACACAATATATGAAACCCCTAAATTAACCATACAAACCCCCCAAAACCCCAACCCCCCTCCCCCCTCCCCCCTTAAAAAAACAAAAAACCCAGCCCCTGAACTGCTGACGCGTGGAAGCCTTTTGGTCCCGGTTGGTGCTACCAACCGGGACAAAAGGCCCTCCTGCCTGGGCAAGCCGCAGCGACCACGTGAAGCCCCATCTGTCCCGGTTTGTAGGCGAACCGGGACTAAAGGTATTGAAATTTAGGGGCTGTATGGATCGCAGCCGTGGCTCGCCCAACCAATTTTTTGGTCGTTGACTGCTACCAGGGGCTCCATTTGGATCAGCGCCACAGAATAGGAACCACGCTAATTTTTTGGTTGCCCAGTTCAGTTCCTACGCCTGCGCGTTGGCGAGATCTCGGCGGCAAAATCCTGCGCCAAATCTTTGGCGTGCCAATTTTAGCGCGGCTGACTGGGGCATGATCCAAACAGCCCCTTAGTATCGACATTTTAGTTCCGGTTCAGGAGCCGGAATAAATGGGCCTTATGAATCAGAACAGATGGGTCTTTTTCTGTCAGTGAAGCATCCAAAACGGCAAAAGTTGAACGCTTTTGCTGATGGTATACGTGTCAAGAAGCAAACCCAATACGGCTAGCCAGCAGTACTACACCTTTTTCTGCGTCGACTGATCTGCATGATCCGTGTGGCTCCTTTTTATTTATTTATTTATTTCCCATGCATGCATGGAAGGTTCTCATCGATCGTGGTACACCTTTTAAGCAAACTCATATGAGTGTTCAAAAAAGAAAAGAGAAAACCCATACGCTCGCCGGAAGACCATGCATCAAAATGCAACCGGGAGTACGTCCGGCTTCCCCGGCCGGCGTCCATAGGGACCAGCCGGATGCCCAGATGTATTGCCAGCGTCGCCGTCGGCAGTTTCAGTGGGAGAGGGCTGTACATCCCAACAGCAGTCGTAGGGCACACTATTCCATCGCGTGGCACACACGTGCATGCATGCTGCATGCTGACCCGGCCCGGCCTCCTGCCGAGTCCTCTCCCGCGTGCGTGTTTTGTGGATCGGTTGTGGATTGCCCAAAGTCTCTTTTACCGGTTCAGGTAGCTACCGGTGCAACATCGACCGATCATTTTGCTCGTGATTCATGTTGTGGTAGCCCACATCCAATGTATAAGAATGTATTTGTGGCAGCTAATGTTTTGTATATAGTCAAATCAAATCAAATGAATAGTGTTCATGTCAGTACTTTTTGCAGTGGGATGTACATATGCATGCAATGTCTCTCCCCTCTCCCTCTTCCAAACAAATCCATGCATTTTATTTTTGTTTACATATTTGGATGGGGAATATTTTTTTACAGTAATGCTCTATGATTTAATTTTTTCATATATTCAAATTCCTGAACATAAAATGTTTAGAATAAGACCAATCTTGAATATATTTAAACTAGTTTAATTTTTACTATTTCAATCATATCAAAATATTAATTTCATTCATTTCAAATATCAATTTTCAAAATAATTGAAATCACTTTTCTGAATATAGTTTTCTTAAGTTTTTGAAACCAGTTTGTGTGAAATTGATTAATTCAAATACATTGTACCAGAACTATGAGATGTGAGATTTCAAATTTATGAAATTGAATGATTGATTGTGTGAAATAGATTTTTTTCAAATACATTGTACCAGAAAACTATGAGATGTGAGATTTCAAATTTATGAATATGAATGATAAATTGTGTGAAATCAATTTTTTTAAATCCGTCATCCAAATCTCCCATCCTGCAAATTCATGGCTTTTATTTTCTCTTTTAAATTTCCAATTGTTTATATATTTTAAACTGTAATTTTTTTTGAAACATTTATATATTTGAACTCGTGTTTTTGTTTTTGAAACATTTTATATATTTTAAACTGGAATCTGTTATTCGAAATGAGTGAAAATATGTGAAACGTGTTCTTTCAAACATGTGAATTTGATTGTTTCAATGCGTGAATTAAATATTTCAAATATATGAAATGGTATTTTTTTAACTTATGAAACATATTTCAAACTTATTTAAATTTTAGGAAAATCATTTTTTTTGAACATAGTGAAATTGGATATATTTTTGTGTAATTATAATGTAACTTTTCATTGAAATTAGTGAAATATGTTTTTTGAAATGAGTGAAATCATTTGAAATAAGTGAAATTGGTTGTTCAAACGAGTGAAATCTGGTTAAAATTTTGAGTGAAATATGTTTTTTCAAATGAGTGGAACTGAGTGTGAAAATATGTTATTCCGGTGTGTGAAAACATGTCAAATTGGTTATTTACAAAATGTGAAACTTACATTTATCGACATGTGAAAGTTATTTCACTCAACTTATTTAAATTTTAGGGAAATCATTTTTTGGAACTGAGAGAAATTGGATTTTGAATGTAATGGAAAGATAACAAATCATTGAAATGTCAAATGGCTGAGAACTGTTTTTGAAATGAGTGAAATCTTTTGCAATTAGTGAAATCCATTATCTAAAATGAGTGAAATCATTTGAAATTAGTGATCTTTTTATATAAGTGAAATATATGTTTTGAATTGAGTGAAATCCGTTTTTTGAAATAAGTGAAATTAAAACTAGTTCAAATGTATCCAAAATTGATCTTGTTCTGCAGATCTTCTCATCATGAATTCAAATATATATAAAATATCAAAATTGAAGTTTTGATTCAAAAAATATCTATCAACCAAATTTCCACAATGAAATTAAATGGAAGTCTTTTGATGGGGGAGAGAGATTATTTTATCATATGCATGCAGGTGGTCTTCTCTTCATCCTTTCTCTCTGCTGAGATAAAGCTGACAAGAGCAGAAGGCCCACAAGTATTCCTACGTATTTCAATTCATCCTTTTATACACACAACAATGGCCTAGATCCCTAAAAGCTCTCCAACGGTGGATGCTCCACCGGTACCTACCCCACCGGTAAAAAAACTTAGTCGTTGTGGATTGTCATTGAGATCACGTACGTGTTTCCCAGCCATCCACACCTTCAGTGAAGGAACTGAAATCAACAAGTTGTGAAAGCAAGGAGGCTTAACGTAAGGTCAAAGCATTAACATGCTGCATACGGAACGGAGGGAGTGTGTGTGGCTAGCCACCTTTTCATAAATGGGAAAAGAATGATGCGTCTTGCTTAATTAGCTAGCCAATGGGCATGCAGTGTTGTGTTGTCACCTGCACCAGCCCACCAACACTGACATAAGGACTTTCCCATCTTTGCTGATGGTACTTGCTACATGCTCTCTCCGTTCCAAAATAGCTGGTACAAAGTTAAGACACTTATTTTGAGACAGAGGGAGTACGTAAGTCTTTTTTAGAGATTCCAATATAGATTACATACAGAGAAAAATGAGTGAATTTAAATTATAAAATGTGTTTATATACATCTGTATGTAGTCTATATTAAAATCTCTATAAAATTTGATTTGATACATCTGTGTTTAGACAAATCTAAGACAATTTTTTTGGAATGGAGGGAGTATTTAGAAACGGAGGAAGTACATGCTAACGAGAGTGTCAAAGGAATGAACCCAAATAGGTCCAGCTATGCACCAAAACTTTCCTCAGTCGATCGAGTTCGAGTCTGGCCCTTTTTTCTTCCCATCGCTTGCACGCGTGGAAGGTTCTGGTCGATCGTAGGTGATCCGTCGGTCTCTGCCGGTGCGTGGGTCCTACACTGTTTTTGCACCCTTGCTTTCAAAGAATCCGGACTGCGTCCACATACGTATCTCGGTTGACAGCGTCGCCGGCAGACAGTTTTCAGTGGGGGAGAGCACTACATCCCATCAGACAGGCATCATTCTATCACGTGCCACGCATGCTGGCTCGATCGACGGCCCTCCACCCTCTTCCGCGTCAATCATCATCCACAGGAGATGAGATCCAATCCATCTCTATCGTACAACTAGCAAGTACAGTAACAATACGTACGCTAGGTGAGACCGATCCATCCATCAACCTAGCTAGTCATCACTAACCAACCTAAGCAACAAGAGTGGGAATCGAGCGAGGGCTACTCCTTCCGTGTCCCGGAGGTGGCCAGTGTTTTATACTACAGGTCTTGAAATAATACGGCATTCCCGTCAACATGAAATAATGCGTCATCAGACACATTTCTTATTTGCATCGCCGGATGATGGAGGCGTTCCCTGATAATTTGAGTCGGAAGGATTAAGAGGTTGACGAGTGAGACCAGCCTTTGGAAGGGAAAGAGTCGAGCTATGAGGCACCTCGTTACGACACTTGCGAGGGGCAGGCGTGTTGGGTAAGCCGGATACAAGATCTTGAGCACCGTCACTCCGGGTCATACGCCTTGACTCGTGCTGCTGTTACTTCAAAAGAAAGTTGGGGTCCAAATGAGCAAGAGGGTGTGAAAATCTTACTTTTAGGATGACCCGCCTTGTTTTTTTTCTTGGCAAAGATTCTGAGTCAGAGGAGACAGTAGTTACTTCTGCTTCATGAGTCTGGCTTGTTTCCGCGTCGTCCTGAGAGGAATCAACATCAATAAGTTGCATAAAAGAGAAGGCCAAGAGATTCAAGTTCTATCTCCGAATCCTCCAGCTGGAAAAGCTCTTGTGTTGTTTGCTTATTACAGTGACATGTGCCACGAGATTTTTCTCCCCTTGCCTTCTTAGCTGGAGCGGCGGTGGTTGACATTTTCTTTTTCTAAAATGAAGAGTCAGCCTGTTTAAATGTGAGCAATAAGGTTAGACAGTGTGATGTACAAAGAGATAGTTCAATGAGATGAAGGCTTGTTTAAAATACTTACAGGAGGAGCCCGGTTAAGAGCGCAGAAAGGGTTCAGATCCACACTGTTGCAGCTATCCAAAGACTTCCCAAGCAGCGTCTTAACAGAGTCGTTCATTTCTTCATCGGCCAGGCGTGCTTGGTTGTAACGCTAAGGATCATTGGTGTCACCAGTATACTCGCACATTAAACCGAGGTGCCGGCTTAGTGGTAAAATCCTCCATGCGACCCAGCAGCGGACCAGATCGACTCCAGTTAAGCCATTGGCAATCAAGGCCCTTATTTTTGAAAAAGTGAAGTCAAAAGGAGCGTGCTCTGCAGCAGTCAATCGGCCTGGAAGCAAGCCGGTGGTGGTGAGCCGGAAGGGACGGAAACCCGACAAGGGGTTCTCTCTAGCTGGGGAAGTGTTGTCACCTGCACCAACATGTACTGATCATACGCATGTTTGCTATAGGCCAATAATGGCAAAAATGGGAGGGCAAAAAAGGGAAGCACTTTTGCTGGATTAAGGATATGATTTAAATGCATGTCACCCAATAGTATGTCCTGGATGTTGCCTGTACAAAGCATAATAAGGATGTGATTTAAATTTTCATACTATAGTTATTGCTTAGTCACGGACTATAATGACCGCCTCCGTTCCTAAATATAAGTCCTTTTCGAGATTCCAACATGGATTATATACGAAGCAAAATGAGTGAATCTACACTCTAAAATATGTCTATATACATCAGTATGTAGTCTATATTGAAATCTCTAAACAAGACTTATATTTAGAAACGGAGGGAGTACTAATCTCGACAATGAAATGCCTAATCGATGGTTAAATTTATCAGTTGGGCAGTTGTGCGCCATTTGCTGGTTAGTTCAAACAATATCTTTTGCAAAATGAATATTACAATCACAACATAGCTAGCCCGCAAAAAAGGCATGACATTTGGCTGGTTAACTAATGAACGAATTGATTACGGGTTTCATTAATTGTTGAACTACTACATTTAAATGGCACAGGAATTGAGTAGGAGGGATGGAATATATGTGACGCGCCTAAGCAACAAAAACCGAAACAAGTGTACATAAACAAAGTGCTTGGAATAAGGCCTGCATAAACAACTGACATATTCCCCTGTTATCTTGATATGCACTGTGCCGCCTTTGCTGATGGTAATTGGTAGGAGTACATACGTACGTGCGTGTCAAAGGAATGAAGCCAGATGGGTCCAGCTAGGCATTACAACTTTTCCAAATTTCAAAATTTCCAAACCTAACCACAATTTCCAAATTTCCAATCTGGATAACTACGATGATATTCATACTCAATGTTGTAAAAAGTTTGACTAACGGTACCTGTAAGCAAGTGCGTTGTTCAACCGCTAGCGGTCTGCTCTATCTTCGAGAGGATTGCTTAAAATCCCAATTTTAGGCTCAGGGACGTTCCGAACGGTGACGACGAAGAACATGTCGTGATCCTGCTCCACTTGCCATCATCATCGTTGCCACATGAGCCGCAACGCCACACCAACCACACCGCCGGTTGGGCACGATGTCGTGCACATCCAACTTACATGTAGCACAAAGGGAACCAAGATCTCAAAGATGGAGCCTCAAAGAGGGAATACGACGCTGGAGACTCCGCCCACCCAAACCTACAATAGGATCATGACTTTCGTCCGAAGATCTTGACCCAAGAGTTGAGGAAGCATAAATCTCCTTGGCGACGCCACCAAGAAGGACGAGGAGAGTAGTGGCGACACTGGATCTGGGATCCTCTCGTGTTACCTTTGGAGACGTCGCGTGGGATGGGGGTGGTGTTTTTAGACTGTAAATAGCAACATACGGAACTCTCATTATCTTTGAAAATATTGGACAACAATAGATTATGGGAACATAATTTATTTTTCACGAACACGCAAAGCGTACGTATCTTTCATTGGTAGAAGAAAATAGAATGAGTACAAGTGGGGTATAACACATGCACGAACCCAAGATGGGGTGAACAGGATGCCTTAATCGGTGAAAGAAGAGATAAGGGGTGCTTGGCCCAAACAAGCAAACGACACAACTAAATCAACTAACTAGAGAGGCAGTCAAGACCAACGTACAGTCTGACAACCACAAGTCCAGCACCTAGGACGCCACGAGCATAGAGGACAATATCTTCAGGAAGAAAAACGACCAGCTGAGCGCCACAGATGGTGACTATGGTCTGGCCGCGCCATATCAGGATGTTCCCGTGATGAAGCTTGTTAGCAATGAGGATGAGCATGGGCCCAACATTGGTGGAGTTGGAGCTAGCCATGGCGGAGAAGATGTGGAACAGGAATTGGCTCCGAATACCATAAAAGATGGATTGAAGCGCATGCCTCTGCATAGGGTACAAGAGGATTCGGTTGTTAGGTTGTTCAGATTGATCCTCAAGTTACCAACTATACATAGATTAGGATCTATCTTAAAAAGCTTGTCAACCGAGATTACAAGAACTCCAAGGACCCTAGAAACTTCTAGACTATATACAATTTTTACTTATACCATATACAAGTACAACAAAATTTCTAACAAGCGGTTCCTCGTCGTCACAGGATAGTATGTCCGTTTTGAGAGTTAGCATTGAAGATGCCCTTGAAAGTTGTGTTTGTTCTGCACATGGGTAATACAGAATTAAAACTTTGATTGTTGCACCATGCTATGCTGGGAAGGCAAGACGAAGTGGTGAAAAGGATAATATCTGCCTAGCTTTCTCTGCTCCGGAGAAAATGACATCTAGCTATAGTGGCGCATGCATGCAGTGCTGTCACCTACACTTGGCCACCGAAAACGGCACTCTTGCTGGTGATACGTGCCTAGCTAGGAATGAACCCAGAGTCCCAAAGCGGCTAAGCCACTGCTGCCACCTTTTTGCTGGTGGATATGATCTGCCGTAGCTCTCATCTTTGTCTCTTTCATTTTTCGCGTAAATGCATATGGAGGCTTCTGCTTGTCGATGGTACAGTCTATCTGTCGGTCTCTGCCGGTGGCTCTGCACTCCAGACGGACATACATGGCTGGATCGCCGGCGTCACCGTCGCCATCGTGTGAGACGTACAGTGGGTAGTGGGAGAGTGGGCGGTACATCCCATCAGCCACCATTCCATTGCGTGCCACACGTCACACGTGTTGCCGCTGACCGCCCTTCCCCCTTTCTCTTATGTCTATGGACATTTCCAACAAGGGTTTTCTATGTTTTTGTGAGTTGGAGACTGATTTTCATATGTAATTCCACTAACCAACCAACCAGCACACCACGTATGGTCGCTGGCTATAAAAATGGCCGGGAATGGTACCTATTAGGACGTACGTCGGCAGATCCAAATATTCAAGGTCGTTGCTAAACGATGCTATTTGAAATGTCGTTGTTGTGTAACTTATCCTTGGTCCGGTATAAATCTAGAGTAGTATTTATGTGAGCCGTATACTCATATCATGTTATTCAGTGGGACATGAGACCGGTTGTTCGTGGGCCATTGGGCCGGCTCCATATCTCTGTACAAGGGGGGCAATAGGGGACCGGGTCTGGGCTAGAGTATGCCGGCCCATTCTCATTCTTACCTGGCTACCCAACCGCGCGTTGTGAGCAATCTTTCAAAACAGAAAATAAAACGACAGTGGTCAGAAATAGCAAATGTTAAATGGGGCAGTACTCTGTCACTTAGGGCCAGCTACAAACATGAATTACTCAAGCAAAATTAGCTACCTAATAAGCCGGCTGCTATACTAGCTAAGATGATCCCTGGCTACCTCCATTTGTTCAACTCTCGACAAATCTGCATCCTGTCGGTTGGCCACCAACCGATCAATCAAACAATTAGCCAGCTAAACCTCGCTCACCTCTGGTAAACTACACTGCTAAACCATAGTATTATTTCGCTGGCCGGCATGTCCTTGCATTTTTATGCACCTACCCCTGAAGCTGATACTATCGTTTCATTTTTAGATATATCTTGATTTGCAGTCAGAGAGGCAATCCACATGTGCATGCGTGCGTGCGAAAAAATAAAAGGATGTGGATCCGGTCTATCCAACGGCACCGCCGCTCTTTGAAAACAAACAAAATGTGACAGCAACCACGCAGCACTGCCACTGTGGAGAGAAAACGACGGTCACCCACATCATATAACCAATAAGAGTTACAGATTTAACCACATATGATCAGCACCACACAAATGGATTAATACGAATGACGTTGTAGAGCTCAAGCCAGCTGCGGTTTACAACATCCACACGATGACACTGAGAATATTCGTGTCAACAAGGCATAGTACAATCTGAGGTGTCTTCAGATCGTGACAAGGAGGACAATGTCGATCAATGGATAGTATCTTGCAAATTTAGCAAAAATCTCTGCAGATGAATGAACAGGAAGGATTGCACATATTCACTGCCCAGTGCTGATTGGCCTGATCCAACCATTATTTGATCTTCCACATAGGCTCCAGCACGCGCTACTAATATACATTAGCTGTAGCGCCCTATCAGTAGCGCAGGTGCCCACACTACTGATAGATCTAATACGCGCGCTACTGCTAGGCTTTTCCCTAGTAGTGTAGTGCCCAGTGTCAGTTGTTGTTTTTCCCCCTTGTTTTTGACTTTTTCAGAAAGTAATATCAGGCGGAGTCCAAACGGAATAAAATTTTTACGATGACTTTTCTTGGACTAGAAGAAACCTACGTAACTTGGAGAGAGGGCCAGAGGAGTCCCGAGGAGCCCACAAGCTCTCAGGGCGTGCTTGCTTTATTAGTACGCTCGAAGTATTATTGTTTTTATGTCAAATGATAGACTATTGCTTTGAATCACTCGTGTCTTAATATTCATGCCATGATTAGATTACATGATTAAGATTATGCTAGGTAACATTCCACATAAAAAATTATCTTTTTTTATCATTTACCTACTGAAGGAAGAGCAGGAATTAAGCTTGGGGATGCTGATACGTCTCCGTCGTATCTATAATTTTTTATTGTTCCATGCCAATATTATTCAACTTTCACATACTTTTGGCAACTTTTTATATTATTTTTGGGACTAACATATTGATCCAGTGCCCAGTGTCAGTTCCTGTTTGTTGCATGTTTTTTGTTTCGCAGAAACCCCATATCAAACAGAGTCCAAATGGAATAAAAACGAACGGAGATTTTTTTGAAATATTTATGATTTTTGGGAAGAAGAATCAACGCGAGACGTTGCTCGAGTGGCCCATGAGGCAGGGGGCGCGCCCCTGACCCTCGTGGCCACTTCGTAAGGCGGTTGGTGCGCTTCTTTCGCCGCAAGAAAGCCAATATCCGGATAGAAATCGTGTCCAAAGGGCAACCCAATCGAAGTTACGGATCTCCGGGAATATAAAAAAGGTGAAAGGGTAGAATCTGAAACGCAGAAATAGAGGGAGAGAGAGAGACAGATCCAATCTCGGAGGGGCTCTCGCTGCTCCCACGCCATGGAGACCATGGACCAGAGGGGAAACCCTTCTCCCATCTAGGGAGAAGGTCAAGGAAGAAGAAGAAGAAGGGGGGCTCTCTCACCCTTGCTTCCACTGGCGCCGGAACGCTGTCGGGGGCCATCATCATCACCGCGATCTATACCAACACCTTCATCATCTTCACCAACATCTCCATCACCTTCCCCCATCTCTATTCAGCGGTCCACTCTCTCGCAACCCGCTGTATCCTCTACTTGAACATGGTGCTTTATGCGTCATATTATTATCCAATGATGTGTTCCCATCCTATGATGTGTGAGTAGATTTTCGTTGTCCTACCGGTGATTGATGAATTGCTATGATTGGTTTAATTTGCTTGTGGTTATGTTGCTGTCCTATGGTGCTCTCCATGTCGCGCAAGCATGATGGATTCCCACTGTAGGGTGTTGCAATACGTTCATGATTCGCTTATATTGGGTTGCTTGAGTGACAGAAGCATAAATCCGAGTAAGGGGATTGAGACGTATGGGATAAAGGGGACTTGATACTTTAATGCTATGGTTGGGTTTTACCTTAATGATCTTTAGTACTTGCGGATGCTTGCTAGAGTTCCAATCATAAGTGCATATGATCCAAGAAGAGAAAGTATGTTAGCTTATGCCTCTCCCACATATAACTTGCTATCGGTATAGTAAAGTAGTCAATTTCTTAGGGACAATTTCACAAATCCTACCACCACTTTTCCACACTCGCTATATTTACTTTATTGCTTCTTTATCTAAATAGCCCCTACTTTTTATTTACGTGCTTTTTAGTATCTTGCAATTCTATCCAACAACACCTACAAAATACTTCTAGTTTCATACTTGTTCTTGGTAAAGCGAATGTTAAGCGTGCGTAGAGTTGTATCGGTGGTTGATAGGGCTTGAGGGTATATTTATTCTACCTTTAGCTCCTCATTGGGTTCGAAACTCTTACTTATCGAAAGAGGCTATAATTGATCCCCTATACTTGTGGGTTATCACTGTCTCTAATGCATAACCCCAAAATGATATAGGCAAATCGGTAAAAGACATCATAGAACGCACCATATCTAATAAAGTACGGTTACGATGTTCGGACACACCATTACGTTGTGGTGTTCCAGGTGGCGTGACTTGTGAAACAATTCCACATTGTTTTAAATGAAGGCCAAACTCATAACTCAAATATTCACCTCCACGATCGGATCGTAGAAATTCTATTTTCTTGTTAGGATGATTCTCTACTTCACTCTGAATTTTTTTGAACTTTTGAAATGTTTTAGACTTGTGTTTCATTAAGTAGATATACTCATACTGACTTAAATCATCTGTGAAGGTTAGAAAATAATGATACCCGCTGCATGCTTCAACACTCATCAGGCCGCATACATCGGTATGTATTATTTGCAGGAAGTCATTAGCTCGCTCCATTGTTCAGGAGAACAGAGTTTTAGTCATCTTACCCATGAGGCATGGTTCGCAAGTATCAAATGATTCATAATCAAGTGATTCCAAAAGTCCATCTGCATGGAGTTTCTTCATGCGTTTTACACCAATATGACCTAAACAACAGTGCCACAAGTATGTTGCACTATGATTATCAATTTTGTATCTTTTGGCATCAATATTATGAATATGTGTATCACTACAATCGAGGTTCAACAAGAATAGACCATTCACTAAGGGTGCATGACCATAAAATATGTTAGTCATATAAATAAAACAACCATTATTCTCTGATTTAAATGAATAACCATCTCGCAATAAACAAGATCCAAATAAAATGTTCATGCTCAACGCTGGCACCAAATAACAATTATTGAGGTCTAAAACTAACCTTGAAGGTAGATGTAGAGGTAGCGAGCCGACGGCGATCACATCAACCTTGGAACCATTTCCGACACGCATCGTCACCTCGTCCTTAGCCAATCTTCGTTTATTCCGCAGCTCCTATTTGGAGTTACAAATATGAGCAACCAAACTAGTATCAAATACCCAGGCGCTACTACGAGCATTTGTAAGGAACACATCAATAACATGTATATCAAATATACCTTTGTTCACTTTGCCATCCTTCTTATCCACCAAATACTTGGGGCAATTCTGTTTCCAGTGACCATTTCCTTTGTAGTAGAAGCACTCAGTTTTAAAATTAGGTCAAGCTTCGGCTTCTTCACAGGAGCGAAAACTTGCTTGCCACTCTTCTTGAAGTTCCCTTTCTTCCCCTTTCCCTTTTTATTGAAACTAGTGGCCTTGTTAACCATCAACACTTGATGCTCCTTCTTGATTTCAACCTTCGTGGCCTTAAGCATTGCGAAGAGCTCAGGAATAGTTTTCGTCATCCCTTGCATATTATATTTCATCACGAAGCCTTTTTAGCTTGGTGGAGTGATTGAAGAACTTTGTTAATAACACTCTCAACTGGAAGATCAATTCCCAGCTGAGTTAAGTGGTTATGATACCCAGACATTTTGAGTATATGTTCAGTGACAGAACTGTTCTCCTCCATTTTACAACTATAGAACTTGTTGGAGACTTCATATCTCTCAACCCGGGCATTAACTTGAAATATCAACTTCAGCTCTTGGAACATCTCATATGCTCCATGACGTTCAAAACGTCTTTGAAGTCCCGATTCTAAGCTATAAAGCATGGCACACTGAACTATTTAGTAGTCACCATATCGAGCCTGCCTGACGTTCATAACATCTACAACAGGTTTGTCACCTAGCGGTGCATCAAGGACATAATTCTTCTGTGCAGCAATGAGGATAATACTCAAGTTACGGACCCAGTCCGTATAGTTGCTACCATCATCTTTCAACTTAGCTTGATTTGCAAAAACTATTAGGACTAAGTTTATGATAAATTAAGTTCAATTAATCAAATTACAATTGAACTCCCACTTAAATTAACATTCCCCAAGTTATCTAAGTGATACATGATCCAAATCAACTAACCCATGTCCGATCATCACGTGAGATGGAGTAGTTTTCAATGGTGAACATCTCTATGTTGATCAAATCTACTATATGACTCACGTCTGACCTTTCGGTTTCCAGTTTTCCGAGACCATGTCTGTACATGCTAGGTTCGTCAAGTTTAACCCAAATATTCTGCATGTGCAAATCTGGCTTACACGCATTGTATGTGAACGTAGAGTCTATCACACCAAATCATCACGAGGTGCTTCGAAACGACGAACTTTAGCAACGGTGCATATTCGGGGAGAACACTCTTATCTTGAAATTAAAGTGAAGGGATGATCTTATAATGATACCATCGTTCTAAGCAAAATAAGATGCATAAAGGATAAACATCACATGCAATCAAAATATGTGACATGGTATAGCCATCATCATCTTGTGCTTTTGATCTCCATCTCCAAAGCAATGCCATGATCTCCATTATCACTAGCACGACACCTTGATCTCCATCATTGCATCAGGGTCGTCTCACCAGCTATTGCTTCTACAACTATTGCTAACGCATAGCGATAAAGTAAAGCAATTACATGGGGCTTAGTTATTGACACGCAGGTCATACAATAATTAAAGGACAACCCTAAGGCTCCTGCCGGTTGTCGATATTACAAAACATGATCATCTCATACAACAATGTATATCACATCACGTCTTGACCATATCACATCACAACATACCCTACAAAAACAAGTTAGACGTCCTTTCCTTTGTTGTTTGCAAGTTTTATGTGGTTGCTACGGGCAACTAGAACCGTTCTTACCTACGCAAGACCACAACGGTGATTATCAAGTTTGTTGTTTTAACCTTCTGCAAGGACCGGCGTAGTCAAATTCGATTCAACTAAAGTGAGAGAAACAGACACCCGCCAGCCATCTTATGCAAAACAAGTGGCATGTTAGTCGGTGGAACCGGTCTCATCTACGCGGACATGTAAGGTTGGTCCGGGCCACTTCATCCCACAATACCGCCGAATCAAAATAAGACGTTGGTGGTAAGCAGTATGAACATCACCGCCCACAACTCCTTTGTGTTCTACTCGTGCATATCTTCTACGCATAGAACTGGCTCATGATGCCACTATTGGGGAACATTGCATGGAAAACAAAAACATTTCTATGCACATGCAA
Organism: Aegilops bicornis; assembly: GCA_021605145.1. Taxonomy (NCBI): domain Eukaryota; kingdom Viridiplantae; phylum Streptophyta; class Magnoliopsida; order Poales; family Poaceae; genus Aegilops; species Aegilops bicornis. The sequence goes on from CM038674.1 coordinate 690,163,865, forward strand.
GATCTATCCATGGAGATGCACAACTACGAGAGGGGAGAGTGTGTCTACGTATACTCGTAGACTGTTAAGCGGAGGCGTTTATCAATGCGGTTGACGTAGTTGTACACCTTCACGATCCGTTCCGATCAAGCACCGAACGCACGACACCTCCGTGTTTAGCACACGCTTAGCTCAATGATGTCCTCGCCTTCTTGATCCAGCAAGACAAGCGAAGTATTTGATGAGTTCTAGTAGCATGACGGCGTGGTGACGGTGGTGGTGATACTATCTCCGCAGGGCTTCATCGAGCGGTACGAAAATTATGACCGATGACGAACTAGAGGAAGAGGAGCACCGCACATGGCTTGGGAATCGAGGTGTGTGTTGCCCCTCTCCTTCCTCACATATATATAGGTGGGGGAGGGGAGGCAGCCCTAGGGCTCCCACAAGGGGGCTGGCGTCTGCCCTGGCCATGCCCCCTTCCATATTTAGACATGGGGGGAAGGAAAGGGGGGCTGGCTGCCTTAGGGTGCCCCCTTCCTTACCTACTTCCTAGGCGCATGGACAGGGGAGGTGGGAGGAGGGCTAGCCCCTATGTGGGCTGGTGCATGCTACGTCTTGAGCTTGCGTTGGTTTTCCTTGAAGAGGAAAGGGTGATGCAGCATAGTAGCGTAAGTATTTCCCTTAGTTTTCTAGAACCAAGGTATCAATCGAGTAGGAGGCTCCTCACAAGTCCCACGCACCTACACAAACAAACAAAGAACTCGCAACCAACGCGATAAAGGGGTTGTCAAACCCTTCACGGCCACTTGCGAAAGTGAGATCTGATAGAGATAATATGATAAGATAAATATATTTTTGGTATTTTATGATATAGATTGGTAAAGTAAAGATGCAAATAAAGGTAGATTGAAAGCGTATACGATAAAAGATAGACCCGGGGGCCATAGGTTTCACTAGAGGCTTCTCTCAAGATAGCATAAGTATTACGGTGGGTGAACAAATTACTATCGAGCAATTGATAGAAAAGCGAATAATTATGAGATTATCTAGGCATGATCATGTATATAGGCCTCAAGTCTGTGACAAGTAGACCGACTCCTGCCTGCATCTACTACAATTACTCCACACATCGACCGCTATCCAGCATGCATCTAGAGTATTAAGTTCATAAGAACAGAGTAACGCTTTAAGAAAGATGACATGATGTAGAGGGATAAACTCATGCAATATGATATAAACCCCATCTTTTTATCCTCGATGGCAACAATACAATACATGCCTTGCTGCCCCTACTGTCACTGGGAAAGGACACCGCAAGATTGAACCCAAAGCTAAGCACTTCTCCCATGGCAAGAAAGATCAATCTAGTAGGCCAAACCAAACCGATAATTCAAAGAGACTTGCAAAGATAACTCAATCACACATAAAAGAATTAAGAGGAGATTCAAATATTTCTCATAGATAAACTTGATCATAAACCCACAATTCATCGGATCTCGGCAAACACACCGCAGAAAGAGTTACATCGAATAGATCTCCAAGAAGAGATCTCGCGGATACAGAAGGTTATGGTGGCGGAAATATTTCTTCGATGGCTCCCCTGATGGTTTCGGGGTACATGGGTATATATAGGAGGAAGAAGTACGTCGGTGGACGCCCGAGGGGCCCACGAGACAGGGGGCGCGCCCTATAGGGGGGGGCGCCCTCCACCCTCGTGGCCGCCTCGGGAGCTTCTTGACTTGCACTCCAAGTCCTCTGGATCACGTTTGTTCAAAAAATCATGCTCCCGAAGGTTTCATTCCGTTTGGACTCCGTTTGATATTCCTTTTCTTCGATATACTGAAATAGGCAAAAAAACAGCAATACGGGTTGGGCCTCCGGTTAGTAGGTTAGTTCCAAAAATGATATAAAAGTGGAAAGTAAAGCCCATAAACATCCAAAACAGGTAATATAATAGCATGGAACAATAAAAAATTATAGATACGTTGGAGACGTATCAGTGCACCTCCCTCCTTTGACCCATGAGGCCCACTACTCACCGGTGGCCTCCTAGAACCCCTTCTAGCACTCCGATAAATACCCGGTACTTTCCGAAACCTTCCCGGTGACCAAATACTATCGTCCTATATATCGATCTTTACCTCCGGACCATTTAGGAGCTCCTCGTCATGTCGGTGATCTCATCCGGGACTCCGAACAACATTTGGTCACAAACTCACACAACTCCAATTATACTATATCGTCAACAAACTTTAAGCGTGTGGACCCTACGGGTTCGAGAATGATGTAGACACGATCTCCGGTCAATAACCAATAGCGTGACCTGGATGCTCATATTAGTTCCTACATATTCTATAAGATCTTTGTTGGTCAGACCTTTATGACAACATACATATTTCCCTTTGTCTGTCGGTATGTTACTTGCCGAGATTCGATTGTCGGTATCTCCATACCTAGTTCAATCTTGCCACTGCAAATCTCTTTACTCGTTTCGTAATACATCATCTTGCAAGTAACTCCTTAGTCACTTTGCTTTCAAGCTTCTTGTGATATTGTATTACCGAGAGGGCCCAGAGATACCTCTCCGTCATACGGAGTGACAAATCTCAATCTCGATTCATGCCAACTCAACAGACACCTTCGAAGATACCCGTAGAGCACCTTTATAATCACCTAGTTACGTTGTGACGTTTGATAGCACACAAGGTATTCCTCCGGAGTCCGGGAGTTGCATGATCTCATGGTCGAAGGAATATGTATTTGACATTAAGAAAGCAGTAGCAATAAACTGAACGATCACATGGTAAGCTACCGGATGGGTCTTGTCCATCACATCATCCTCCTAATGATGTGATCTCGTCATCAAGTGACAACTCATGTCTATGGTTAGGAAATCTTAACCATCTTTGATCAATGAGCTAGTCTAATAGAGACATACTAGGGACACGGTATTTGTTTATATATCCACACATGTATTTAAATTTCCGATCAATACAATTCTAGCATGAATAATAAACATTCATCCGATCAAGGAAATATAATAATAACCACTTTATTATTGCCTATAGGGCATATTTTCAACAATAAATTGTTGGTGCACGTAATTGAGCCTGTTGTGTGCTTGACAAATAAATGCTAGTTTTATTTCATATTTGTTCAAGCCTATACCGTAATTGTTTTAAAGCTCCTACTCACCTCCTCTCCTCTAGGCGACATCCACGTCATTTCAACCCTTCAATATCATGAGTTGGATACTTTTAGAGCAACTATAAGAAGAGACTAACAACTTTGTTAAGGCATGCTATTGTAACGGCATATTATAACCCTAGATAACCAAATATGGGTCGACTTGACAAGACGGTGGCGACTGGCTTGCCGACCTCAGTTTCCATATGGAACGGATGCAAAATACACATTTTCCTTAAAATTTTGATTCGCCGATGTCCCAATAAGTTCCCGGCCATAGGAAGTGTCGTGTTTGGTTGGTTGGTTAGTGAAAATATATAATATGGAAATCTATCTCTAGGTCAAAAAAAGGTTTTGCTATATCACTTTTATTTTGCCGGTGAAACAACTATATATTAATTAATGAATGTGGGTACACTCATTTACACAGATCTCTGTGGAAGTGAAAGATTAGTTGGAAGGATAGTTGATTAAATTTGTTATCTTCCCCTTTGCACCGCTATCATTTCGCATCACTTGGATACACAACTATCATTTATTTATACTGAACTTGTTTACTTTTCTATATTAAAAAAATGTTTTTCGACATATCATCTTAGCTAGTAAACATTTTATATTATGCGTACCAACTATGTAACTATACAAGCCAATAATAAGATACAATATTCATTATATAATTTAGCAATAATTATTAGTAAATATAAAATTTCACTAAATTTGAAGCATATATTTACACAATTTTGTTGTAGTTGTTTTTATTTGAGATATTATTTCTTCCTTTTTTTAATTTACCAAAAAATTGTAGACCATTTCCTTAAAAGAACAATATTGCAAATCATCACATAATAATTTATTTCTAGATTATTGTCAAATATATGTTGGTGCTTGTGTCTATTTTTGTTTCTCTATGGCCCCGCTTGGATTCGGTATAATATTTGTGTGGGACACAAATATTGAACTCAATCCAATAAGGGGCTAAATATCTCGACAAAGTGCTCTGAAGTTGGCCGATGTTTCGGAATGCATACTTGTAAAATGTTTGTGGAAGTAAATAAAATGTATAAATATACATGTTCTTAATAGAAAAATCTAGAATATGTAAATTATCTTCAGTTGTTTAGCATGTCATCGTTGCATTACTTGTTGCTTAATCCTCTATGGCTAAATATTTCTTCCATGTTTGTGGGTTCAACAATCTGCCCGCGTTCTGTGCACTCTTTACACTCGGTAGTGAATCAACATCATTCGGACGAGCTCACATGGAACACATCTAGTTTTCTGTCTTGGTTTGATATGCATAATGCATTCTATCCAAAAAAATGATTTGTTTTATACTTTAAAAACATTATCGGTGGTCATAGGCATGCATTGGAATTGTTGCATCATGTTTTTTCTTGGGTTGATCTATGGTCTGCATAACAATGTGCAATTCCACCCCAAGTTAGCTGGGACAGGAGAGGAGGGGGTTTCCTAGAAACTACGCCATTGGCTGGCAACGTCCATTACTAGAGATCCATCTAAGGAGGGCAGCGGCACAATTCACCACATGTGCATGTGGCGCACTTCCGTGCCACAACTAGCCAACCAGCCTTGCCTCCGTTCGCCTTGGAAGCTCCCACACCCACCATCCTTCACCCATGTTGTGCCAGCCCCACCTCGCCGCCAACTGAAACTATCCCAAGTGGAGCTCCTCGTTCCTACCATACACCAACGAGAGCCTTGCCCATTGGCATCCTCCAATAAAGGTGAGGGAAGAGAAGGGAGGTGGGAGGATCAGTGTAGAGCAAGTACACCACCTACTCCTTCTTTTTAAAGGTGTGGGTCACCCCAAAAGTAATGTCTTAAATCATAAAAAAACTTTTTGTTTTGCTGTTATGTGAAACTGGGTGATATAAATCTAGCAACAATGTAATTAGTATAATCAACATACCAATGGAGTATTACGACAAGCATTTATGACAGCTAATTGTTCACGAGGAAAGCTATCATCAATAGAAAGTGGGCCATCAAGAACATTTTCTAACCTAGACAAGTTGTCTGCAACGGGGTTCTCACCTCACTCTATCAATAGTATGCAAATCAAATTCTTGTAGCAAGAGAACCCAACTAATAAGTCTAGGTTTAGTATATTTCTTTTCCATAAGATATTTAATAGCAGCATGATCAGTGTGAACAGTTACTTTGAAATCAACAATATATGATCTGAACTTATCACAAGGAAACACAACTGCTAAAAATTCGTTTTCAGTAGTAGCATAATTTCTCTGGGCACTGCCTAGAGTTTTACTAGCATAATGAATAACATTCAATTTCATATCAACTCTTTGTCCTAAAACAGCACCAACAGCGTAATCACTAGCATCACACATAATTTTAAAGGGTATATTCCAATCAGGTGGCTGAACAATAGATGCAGAAATCAAGGCTTTCTTAACTATTTCAAATGCTTCTTCACAATCATCATCAAAAACAAAAGGAACATCTTTTTGCAAGAGATTAGTGAGAGGCCTAGAAGTTTTACAAAAGTCTTTAATAAACCTCTTATAGAAACCAGCATGACCAAGGAAAATTCTTATACCTTTGATATCTTTAGGACACGGCATCTTTTCAATAGCATCTACTTTGGGCGTGTTCGGAAGTCCTCCGCATCGCTCAATTCCACAGCTTCTCAGATGCGCGCCGGGCTCCAGCTCAAGCGAGAAGCCAGGATCGTTCGGTACCGCGTCCAGCTCCTCCCTACGCTAGGCGGGCTGGCAACCTGCTAGGCCAGTCTAAAGCCCATCCAACTTAATAGGAAAAGAGGCCTAAGGCCTGCTCGGGGAGAGTAGGAGAGACACTGGGCCTGGCCCAGTTTGGAGGAACGCTGTGAGCGCGGTCAGGATGCGTTCACGCTGCCTAATCCAACGACTGTGAGGACCGCGAGTGAGAAAAAAAATCAGGATCGCACGAACCGGTACGTGACTCACTTGGCGGTGGCATGACGCGTAATTTGGGCGAACTCCGCGTTTCCAAGAAGCTCGTGAAGCTGTGAAAACCCAGCTTCGTAAACTCTTTCAAGTTGCACTAGGGCTCGGTACAGCTTCTCGAAGCTGGCTCCAGGAAGCACGGAGTGTTCGGCCTAACTTCTCACGTGGAGTTCGCGAAGCAGGTAGTGGGGAGGACTTCCGAACACGCCCTTTAGCTTTATCAACTTCAATACCTCTTTTAGAAATTTTATGCTGCAACACAATACCTTCATTAACCATAAAGTGGCATTTCTTCCAATTCAAGACAAGATTAGTTTCTTTGCATCTCTGCAAAACTCGATCAAGGTTGCTTAAGCAATCATCAAAAGAAGTTCTGTAAACGGAGAAATCATCCATGAAAACTTCAACAATCTTTTCACAAAAGGCAGAGAATGTAGCAGTCACACATCTTTGAAATGTAGCAGGTGCATTGCATAAACCAAAAGGCATACGTCTATGAGACAAGGTACCGAAAGGGCAAGTAAAAGTGGTATTTTCCTGATCATCCTTTGACACAGGTATTTGAGAGAAACCGACACTACAAAAAAAATAGACATATCCGTGACATTTTGGGCCGAACGAAATTTTTTCCTGTCATACTTATGACACTTCTATGACGATAATTGTGACAAAACCCGGTATCATCATAGATGTGGTGGGCTCCTACTTCTATGACAAAATATCATGACATAAAATGGGCTTTTCGTCCTGGGCAGGCCGGAGACGCAGTTGCATGCATTCTTTGGGCCATCCATGACGGAAAAAACCGTGGTAGAAGCGAGGGCGGGGAAAATATTGGGGAGTTCCTGGTTACGGTGGGTGGTTGGGGGACGAGCGATGCGCGGTTATCTCGTACACGTACGCGCGTGTATGCGAGGCGTTGGGCTCTAACTGAACCCGAGCGAAGCGTTGGGCTCTAACTAAACTCGAGCGATTGCACTACCAATGTTACTGAACCCGAGTGATTCCTTCGCTACTGCTTCTAACTGAAGCCGATCGAACCCTGCTGCCTCCTTCCCTTGATGAACAGTGAGCGTTGTTGGGGGGTTTGGATTAACAGTTCTGGTGGGGGTGGATGAACATGACCCCGTGGTGTTGCCTCTGGATGAGCAGGACCCCGATCGAGCCGGTTCGGGCTGGATGAACAGGACCCCGTGGAGGGCTGGATGAACCGAACGACCCCGTGGAGGGCTGGTTGAACAGTAGCCGGTGGAGGGCTGGATGAATAGTAGCCTGTGGAGGGGTGGTTGAACAGGAACCCATGGAGAGGGCTGGTTGAACAGTTGCCGGTGGAGGAGCGCGCGGTGGAGGCTGGATGAACAGGAGGCCGTGGATGAACAGTCGCAGGTGGAGGCTGGAGGAGGTCGACGGTGGATGAACAGTAGCCCGTGGAGGCTAGAGGAGGTCGACGGTGGAGATGAACAGTATCCCGTGGAGTCCCGTTTTGCGGTACGCCACACCCCTCCCGATGAACAGGACCCCTGTTTCGACCATAAGAGGTCCAACATAAGTCCGTTTTCTTCCGTTTTGCGGTACGCCAGACCCCTCCCGATGAACAGGATCCCGTTTCGACCGTGGCCAGTCGAACACAAGGACGTTTCCTTCGTTGTGCGGTACGTCAGGCCTCGTTTCATCGGCTGCTCCGTCCAAGCCCTCCCGATGAACACGACGACGCATTCCGTTCGACCCAGCCGGTTGGCTCCCCATGAACACGACAACGACGTAGTTTCTCCGTTCCAACCCAGCTATGTACACGAGCCCTGACCGTACATATGCGCGAGTAGGCATTCGAGACCCCGCCCGTATGTACGTACATGGCCGTATTTTCTTTCTTGCACACTGGTCGATGTACGTACGTGTACATGCTACGTGCGAGCCTCTACTACGACACGTGCACGTCTCTACATCGACCAGTATGTACGTACATGTTCGTGACCAGAATGACAACACTAAATGCGCTTCGACCAGGTGGGTCCCAACTGTCAGGCACTTCCTTGCGTGCGAAGATATAGCTGGTGGGTCCCAGCAGTCAGGGGGGCAAATCGTGTTTTTGCCCGTAATATGGATGCACTTCCTTGCGTGCGAAGATGTAGTTTGTGGGTCCTAGCAGTCAGGGGGGGAAACATTTTTTTTGCGAAATACAGTGGCCCATCCGATGGGTCCTTGCTGTCAGGTGGAGGAATAATTATTTTGTGCGTAATAAGGAGCCAATTCCTTGCGGCTGCCGTGGATCCAGCTGTCAGCCTATCAACGTACGGTACTCTTCCGATGGAAGTCGTTCCTTGACCACGGTGACCACGCAGCACCAAGAGCACCAGGGCGATGGACGATGGCGAGGCCTAGGAATGGGACGACGCGGAGCTGGGGAAGACGCGGCAGTGGATGCCCATGCATAGAGGAGTATGAGGGTTCACTGGTTCGGCTGCGGTCTGAGGCTGCCGTCGCCGCAGAATAACAGAGGGTGTGGGTGAGTAGAGGGATGGCCTGGCCAGCGGTGGGAGTAGTAGGGGGCGGTGAGGCCTCCGCGGCATCACAGCCGACCACGGGAGGCAGGAGCACGCGGCACGACCGGCGCTGGTTTGGGCGGCTGGAGCAAGAAGACCAGAGGTTGAAGAAGCACTACGGTCGTTGGATGGACATCGTACGGTCACTGGAGCTAGAATCGTTCATATTTACTAAGTTGACAAAGCCCTCTGTCCCCGTCAACTTAGATGGCCCACATGTCAGCCTCCCACTATGATGGGTCCCAGCTAGCAGGGGGATATTCATTTTTGTGTGCGTAATAAGGAGGCACTTCCTTGCGTGCGAAGATATAGCTGGTGGGTCCGATCTGTCAGCGGGGGAACATTTTTTTTGCAAAATACAAAGGCCCTTCTGGTGGGTCTCAGCTGTCAGGTGGAGGAATCATTATTTTAAGCGTAATAAGGAGGCATTTCCTTGCGTGCGTCTGTTGACCCAGCTGTCAGCCTCTCCACGCATAGTCTACTTCCGATGGTGTCGTTCGTTGACCACGTTGACCACTCCGCGCCGAGAACATCCAAAGTGGTGGACGACGGTGAGGCCCCGGACAGCAACGAGCCGGAGATGGAAAGACGTGGGAGTAGAGTCGCAGACGGAGAGGTGTACGAGGGTTAACTGGTTCTGGTGCGGTGTGGTTCGGCAGTCGGTGGAGAAGAACAGGAGGTGTGGAGGTGTGGAGGGATGGCCTAGCCAATGCTGGAGTAGCGCTTCACATCGAAGCGTGCTAACTTGAGCTGCTAGCAGCAGGAGGCGGGAGCAGGTGGTCCCGGCGGCGCTGGAGGAAGAAGACAAGAGATTGATGATGGATGCCGGTCGTTGGATGTAAATCCAATGGATAACAATGTCAGAATCATTTGTTTACTAAGTTGACAACGACTTGCGTTGGCTTCGACCTATTGACCCACATTTCAGCATAAAAAATGTGGCACGTATTCAACCCAATTTTCAGAATTTATAGTCTTTTTTTGCGGGGTAGAATTTACAGTAAATTTGATATATATTTTTGACTTACAGTCCATCAGCTGGGCTGGGTGAACAAATAATGTAGCGTCCACACGGCCCATTTATTTTTTTCCTAAAAAATTACAGGCCATTTACACTTTCTCGAAATACACGATTTTGCTGGGCTGATTCTAATTATAATGTTGGGTTGGGCCAGCAATGTTATCAAAAAATAAACTGAGGCTGAGCATTTTGTTATAAATATATTTAAATAATAAGTGATTTATTATTACATTGGTCCTGAAATCTTACCAAGCCTTTGTACACAATCATCAGGATTTTCGTTAACAAAAAAATCTAGGATTTTATTGTTAAGAAATTATTTTTGTAAGTTAATAAGACGTGAGATATTGTTTTCTTACATATGTAAGTATCTGCTCAATATATGATGACAATAACAATAATATATAATAACATATAAAATAATTTAAATATATATAATATAGTTAGAGGGGAAACATAAGTTGGACCAGGCGTTCCTATTTTTATATAGAAAAATAGAGACCCCGGCGTTTTCTTCAAAAAAAATACATAAATTGGGTTGTCGATGTTTCAGAAAAAATAAAACCTCGGATGGGAGGTCCATAGGCCGGTCGATACATGACGGCCCTCAAGAAAATACAAATCGGCATGTCGTGGGCTGCGCATGTTAAAAAACAAAGCCTAGACGGGCAGCCCAAAACCCAGCTGATACTTGCTACCCTAGTGATAATAAATGATACTTGCCAGCTCCGTGGCTTCGTTGTGAATTAATCTCCTATAGTAACTACGTTGAAGCACTAAAAAATGTAACTATGTTGACAAACTCGTTGGCCCCAACGTCAGTATAGCATTAGGAGGAAGTATTTTTTCGATGAGACACTTGCTCGCGTACGGCCATATACCTGGTGGGTCCCGACTGTCCGCCTCTCCACGCACAGTCCTCTCCAGTTTCCTCTCATTTGTTCAGCATGTTCACAACGGCAGACAGCGGCGTCGTGGCGAGCGCACAAAGGCACAGGAGGAGATCCGACCACCTGAGTAAGTGCCTTATTAGTAACGAAACTACTGAACTAGCCTAGTGGCCAAGTGACACTATCCGACAGTTGTTCCGGCCGGGTTTGATTCCACCTGTGAAGGGAAAGTATCTCCAATTTTTTTGCCTTTTCCTTTATTGACATGTGGGTTCCCATTTTCATCTATGCACACCACGTCCAACAATTGCCAAAACTTCGTCCCTCGTTTTCTCTGTTTTTTGCACACTTGACATTGTGTGGGCATTTTGAAAATAGCATATCTTTTTGACTGTGCATCATATGAAGATGTGCTATGCTTGAATGTTGATCAACATGATGTTAACTGGCTAGTAGTTCCATTTTCGACCATGAATAAAACATCCAACATGATGTTAACCCTGTTTGAAAAGGCCGTGTTAATATAAATGCTCTGCCTCTGAAAGTTGTAGTTTCTTATCTGAACGTGAACTTGCAGTTTCTTATCTGAAACTAAAACTTGCAGTTTCTTCTCTAAGAATCACATTGTCTGCACTTTTATACTCCTATGAAACTACATTTTTTTAAGTGCTAAAAATATATCTCTATAATTAATAAAATACTTCATATGCTCACTGCAAATATGAAATTCAAAAGACATTCATATCTGAAAGTACTCTCAAAATACACAACACAAAACACAATTCACAACCTGCAAATACTGACAACCCTAAGCTCCTCCTGACAATTCACAACCTGCCCGACTATTGGGCTGGGGGGCAGTCCCCTCCTATTCCTCGGTGGCAGACAGCCGCCCCGTGAGACGATGTGAACGGCGAGGGAGAGGATGGCGGGGAAGCGTCGTCGGGCCAACTGCTTTTCTCCTCTTGCAGTTGGGTTCGGTCGACGAAGACTCCACCGGCTCGCTCTGGCACGACACCCTCACAAACGGCACCCTGTAGATGCTCGATCCTTCAATCTCTGGTGGATGCTCCATCTAGGATCGATACTCCCACCACCGCTCCCTCACGATCGGATTCGGTGAATCTGTTTGCTCCATGGCCCATAGGAGCAGCTCTATGTACTCCCGCGCGACTCCCACCAGGAGTATCGCCGCCTTTCGCTCTATTGCAGATAGTTGGCCATGGATGTCGCCGTCGCCGCTAATTGGTCCTTGTTGTCAAACCAAGAATGTATCTCCAACATCCTAGCTAGCTTCACGGGTCGCCGTCTGCGATCCTCATGTATCGGTTGTACTCCTCCATCGATCTACTTCTCCACAGCACCTTCACTCGCCGGCGGTGGTTTTTGAATGGAAGAGGAGAGGAGCAGCGCTGGTTTTGGATTAGAACTGGAGAGGAGCGACGCTGGTTTTGGATTGGAACAAGAGAGGAGGGGAGCGGTGCTAGATTTAGATTGGAACAGGAGAGGAGCGCGGTGGCTTAAGAGGAGAAGAGCGGAAGAGTGGTGCTGGTCTTGGAAGTATTTTTTTTGTTTTGCGTATTTTGGGTCAAAGTTTGACCATGTACTGTATTTGACAAGCAAAATGTGAATGCGTGTCACCAAAAATTGTATTGTCTTGTTCGTATATGAATGTACTTTCAAATTATATTATTTTTGCAACGTATGACACATATTTTATTTGCGAAAATCATGGTCAATTATGACCCAGAATAAAAGGGAGACTAGTTAATGTGGGGTCGCTTTCTTAATTGAAGGGTAAATTGATTTTGATTTTGATCCAGTCACAGCGCGCCGGCCCTCTCGTCCAATCCTAAATCGCTGCCGCACGCTCCTCTCCCTCTTCTCCATTGCAAAACCACCTCCTCTCCTCTCCATCATCTCCATTCCAAAACCACCGTCTCGCCTCTCCCTCTTCTGCATTGCAAAACCACCTCCTCTCCTCTCCATCATCTCCATTCCAAAACCACTATATCGCCTCTCCCTCCTCTCTATTGCAAGACCACTGTCTCTCCTCCCATCTTCCAAATCTAGCACCGGACCACTCAGAAGGACATCTATGGAGAGGATGCAGCAGTGAATCAGGCAGATCGCCGGTGGCGACCAGGCAAAGTTAGCCAGGTTGAAGGAGATCCTAACTTGGTTTGATAATGAGTGGGAGATTTCAAGGACGGTGAGGGCCATGTGGCAATGTATGCGAAAGAGCGAGAAGGCGGCAATGAGGGCGGCGATGTACAAGTACTCCTCGGCGGCAGTCACGCCGCAGTCCTTCGAGTTCATCGAGTATCTCCCCTGGGCGATGGAGCAGACAGATTCGCCCGAGGCGAAAGTCAGGCGGAGGTGGTGGGCATACAGGTCAAAGGTCGAGCACCCAGAGGATAACGAATCGATCGAGTATGATGTGCTGGTCGTGTGGGTGCAGAGCCAGATGGAGCCACCGGAATATTCATTCTCCCACCGCAAGAGGAGGCCGGATGGCACGATGTCGCTTCCCTGCCGTTCTCCACGGTTTCCTCGACGCTCGCCTCGTTTCAACGGCAGCGGTAGGGTTTAAGGTAAGCTTCACACTAACCTAATCTTCCACTTGCTCATGCTTCCAATCAGTCTCCGAGTACTACGCCGATCATCCTAAAATAGCTCTAGACCTTTGGGTCAAAGTTGGGACACTGTGTACAAATAAAGAAAAATAGATTGGTGCTTCTTTCAGAAAAGAGTACTCCCCAGAAAACTGCCAATATAAGCTACTAATATTTGGTTAGAGGATTTGCTGCCGAGAAAGAACCGACCACAGACAGCGCCACACATCCCACTGGTGGTGGTGGATGCCAATGCATGCATGGATGGTGTCGGTTATTTTTACTTGGCACACCCCGCACTCTGCATATATGCTAGTTCCATTCGTACATTTGTGCAGTTCCACCAAAATGCAATTGAATAACCCTGTTTGCATAGATAATGAAAAAGCGTGATTACATTACAGTGGCACTAGTTGATGAAACACACAAAATAAATAGAAGAAAATATTGCGATAGTATCATAGTATGCCATGCTGCGAGGGTGATATGGGTCCTGCGACACCTCATACGGTATGCCTCATACTGGAAATCGTCCCAAGTCTCCCAGATACACATTCTGCCTGTGATGAACATTAGTGTACATCGGTAGTACAAGGAGGGGCCTTGAGACATTCAAATCTCTATTTTTGTGCAGATCAACTAAAATTAAGCACCCCAGTTTGCAGAAACGCTTAAACATTAACAATGGGACTAGTTGATGAAACATACATTAACAAAGAGAAGCACTTTCTTTATCTACATTGGAAATGAAATGATAAAGAGGACACTCGCTCTATTTTAATGGTATTATTACTTCATTTTATCAGTGACACTAGGGTCGAGCAGGTGGCAAACGAGGTGCACCGTGCATTGTTGGTCGCAAGGATGAAGGTCGGGGGTGCTTAGACTGGGATGCTGAAGCTGGCTCATTCAGTCCCTATCTTCCCCCTGGTGTTTCTGTGGTAGCATTTGGGTTGTAATCCAAACTTGGTCGAGCTGGTGTTGCGTCCCCCTACCTACCTAGCTTATGTGGCGAACTTGTCTCTTGCTAGTACTCAGTCTGTTCTAGTAGTAGTTGCATAACTGCCCGTTTACACTGAGATGTTGTCGGATAATGGTTCTCTATGGTTGGATTTCTTTAATGAAATCGGAGGGAACCCCCTCTTTCGATATATAAAAAAACAGTGGCACTAGCGGTGCCAAAACATTGCCTCAAATTAATAGTGCCACTAGATTAAGGTCCAAAATAATAACATTACTGCTTTATCATGGCAGTGCCAAAACAGTAGCACAAGAGCAGGATCGAGATGCAGGATCTTTGGCAAACGGTCAGACCAAAAAGGAACATACCTCGTGATGAGAACCATATCTGCAGTCAACGCCATCGTAGAAGGGATGACACCAGTCACTAACATGGATGATTTAGATCATGGGACCTTTTGGTGCAGTTCACCTAAAATGAAGCAATGTCCCATGAGGTAGCAGCTTCTTCTTCTTTTTTTAAGAAAAGGGCTCCAGCCCTGGTTCCATTTCCATCAGAAAATGAAACCCGCAGAACTTCTTCTTCATTAGTTGCAATAAGATTGAGCAACATCAAGGTTGGTTGTGAAGCTCCTGGAATGTTCAACTATAATTTGGATATCATTTGTGCAGTTCAACTAAGATCGAGCGTGAAATGTATATCTCTGTTTGCACAAAAAAGGTGGAAAGGAGGATGACTAACAAGTGATTAAACATGCATCAAATGAAAAGAAGCATGTTCCTTATCTGAATGGCAATCCTACAAGGATAGTAGCAATTTCTAAAGCAGCAACATTGCTAGATATTACTGTGGGCATTAGGATTAACTATGAAACCGTTAAATATGACATTACTTTAATGTTGCCATTGCTTCATTTTACCAGCAACATTACATTAACAGTTGCTACAGAGTCGGTTTTGGGCACGGGAGAGTAGGCGGACCAGGCCAGTTGCATTTCTAACGAAAAGAAGCAACTTATCTTAATGGGAAATTTAGTAGGACATGAAAAAAAAGTGCCATTGATTCATATTAGTGAAGGCATTACATTGAAAACAACATTGGTTTAACGTGTCCTTACTTTTAACAGTGCGACTGCTAAGTTTTACCAATGGCATTACAAAAGAGTGGCTCGGGGCACTAAACATCAGAACAAGATATCTGGGTTGGTCCCATTTTTGTTCGGTATAGCCACCTTATACTGTGTGAGGCTAGCAAATCTAGTGCTGGACTTACTTTGTTGACGTGTCCCCCAGTCCCCACTTTCTTTCCTTATCAACCAATAGATCGGGTTTATATTGATTTTGTTCTGCGTTTCCCTTTATTTCCCTATTAGACCTAGAGACCAGTTGGATAGCCGCCTTATCTGGGACGCCGAAGAGTTCCCTTGTGTACAACTTTTCTTTTTCTTCAGGCATGTAACCTGACCTTTATATTAAATGGCATTGTCTGTCAAACCACACCTTGATGTGTCAACAAGGATATAAAAGAGGCAGATGACTATCACTTTCTTGGTTTGATCATATTATTTTACCATATGTGTTCCCACCTTGTGTGCGACCGACATACGGGCTTCGGCACGGCCTTCACATTAGGGGCTATATTCCGCCCCGCCGAGTTCTCAAGTCCTAACACCTATAAGGAACTCTTCGGCGTCCCGGATATTGCATTATATGCATCGGCTCTGAATCATGTCTTTGGTCTATAGTTGGGTTGCCCGGCTCCTGTGTTTGCCAACTTACGTTCCTCAAGTTCGGCTAAGGTTGTAAAGAGAGGACTACTGCGATTGTCTTTCCGGTTCATCCAATCAAATACCTCAGTAGAGAAAGCCGAAAACTAACTGTCATGATGGTGAGAGCGGGTCAACGATCCGGCGACTTAGTGTAATACTCCAAATCGTTCGCGATTTATGCCATGTCATACGAGGGTTGGTTGTCGACCAGCCACGTTGAAAGGGCACCGTACTCCGGATTGCCACTCACGCAACAAGGGGATAGTACTTAGCCCCACCTTTAGACTCTTATGGCTAAGTGGAAGTACTAAAGCCGCATAGTCCGATTGCCTAGTTCACATCGCAAAACGCCTCCTACATTGGACCAAGAAGTTGGATGAGGTGCGGATGTGCGATACCGAACACCCATGTAATATTTACGAGGGGGATGAAGCCGACGACTGGTAAACTTTCAGACATATAAACGGCCAAAATAGGAGGATAAACTAATCATAAAAATTATAACCATTTCTTACATCATGAATTCATTACAAGACTCTTACAAACCGGATACAACTACTCAAATATAGTGTCCTTGGAGCACTGGCCTTCTATAATACGGGCTCCCTCGAGGACCTCATCGAAATACCTCTCTGGCTGTTGGTGCTCCTTGCCCTCAAGAGGACCTGCGGTGGCAATCTCTATGGCTTTCATCTTTGCCCATTGCATTTTGACGCGGGCGAAGGCCATCTGAGGACCTTCAATATAGGAAGACCACTTAAGAGCATCGATCCGAGGAAGTGCCTCCACTAGCATCTTCATGAGTCCGAAGTGGCTGCTAGGTATGGCCTCGGCCGGCCACAGACAGATTATTACGTCTTTCATGGCCAGGCCGACCACCCTGTGCAGCTCGGACATCTGCTTCAGTTGGTCGCTCAGGGGCACTGGAAGCTCCGGCCCAAGGTACTGCGACCAGAATAACTTCTCCGTTGAGCTCCCCTCTTCGGTCCGGAAGAATGCGGCGGCATCCTCAATGCTCCTCGGTAAATCTACAAAGGCACCTGGAGAACTCCGAACTCGGGTTAATAAAACATAACTCCTACTAGCATACTTACTTTGCATTATAAACGCCTTACCAGCCGCAACTCTTCTAGCCTCTTGAATTTCCTGGCGAGCTCCCTGGGCATCAACCCGGGCCTCCTTCGGGCTCTCAAGAGCTTTGGTGAGCTCGGAGGCCAGCTCTCAACTCTTTTGCTCCAAGAACTCGCATCTCGCGATGGTGTCCTTGAGCTCTTTTCAACCTTCCCCACCCGCGCCTCATGTCAATAGCGGGTGGTTTGCTCCTTCTCTAAATTTATGGCCGCTTTGTCCGCGGCCGCCTAGCTTGCCTCCGCCTCCCTCTTGGCTTCGGTGAGGGCACTCTTGAGGGCATCGACCTCATCGGCGCCAACTGCAAGTACAATTACAATACTTTTTTAGTGAGTTTAAAAGAAGACTAAGGCT
Source organism: Aegilops bicornis (assembly GCA_021605145.1). Taxonomy (NCBI): domain Eukaryota; kingdom Viridiplantae; phylum Streptophyta; class Magnoliopsida; order Poales; family Poaceae; genus Aegilops; species Aegilops bicornis. The sequence continues at coordinate 690,181,279 of CM038674.1, forward strand.
ATTTTTTGGGATATAACATTGGGGATATATGATCAAACTCCTCACTATACGCATACCTTGCGTCTGCTCAAACCGCTTGTTGATGCGGATTACTTCTTCATTGGCCTGCCGCAGCTTCCGAGTAAGTTTGCAAACTTCGGCGGCCTGGGCGCTCGCCGCCAGCAAGGAAGCCTGCAATACAACAGAGTAATAGGTCACCTCTTCCGAACACTATGTGATCCTCTGTCCAGCTTTGACAAAGCCGGACAGAGTCTCAGGGGCTAGCATCTATACACAGGCATATTCCTCTATTAAATTTGGTTAGAAAATTACATTGCATACCTCAAAGCCTGTTAATAGGCTGTTGAAGGATTCATTCAGCCTGCCTTTAGCGGACTGAATCTTCTCCACCACCATACCATCAGGGTACGGTGCTCCTCCATGACGGAAGCATGTCGAAGTGCTTCCACCAAAGTGTCTGACGCCTCCGGATTGACGGAGGTTTCCAGGGGAGTCGATGTTCCCCTCTCCTTCAAAGGGGGTTGCTCGCTTGATTCCGGAACCGTGTGGGTCTCCGGAATAGTGTTCAGCTGGGGGCCGGATTGATCATGGTCCCCGCCATCGATCTCCATGGGGGTTGGTTCCCCCATGCTCTCGATAGCCAAGGTATTACCCTCGGGCGCCGTCTTGGCAGCCTCCCACACCTCCCTATTGCTGGGAGAGGCTCTTTGGGACACAATTTCGGTGTCGTCCATAGCCGGTGGGGAGTCCCACGGAGGTGTCTCGCTCTCCATGATCCTCGGCTCCAGTGAGTTCTCCTGAGATGATGACTGTTGGGGGAAATCACGGGTCGGGCTGAAATACACAATATAATGCATTAAAACTGCACTCATGAAGTGCCGATATATGAAAAGCATCCTTAGATACTTATGAATTGGCCAGGGGCTTCAACGTGGGGAGCCGTTCGGGGATGACTTCGGCGTCTGAATCCGAGTTTTCCGATGAGGACATCTTCCCCCTCTTGTACACCTCTGCCGCTAAGTCTGCGGAGGTCGTTCTTTTCTTCTTCCTCCCCTTAGGGGGAGAATCACTCTCTCCCTCCTCCTCCTTCTCGTCCTCGTCTCCCGCGAGAGAGGAGAGAGCTTTGGAATTCCCAGACATAGTGTCCGGAGTGTCTTCATGCCAGGGGCCGCTTTTCGCCTCTTTGCTCTTCTTCTTGGCCTTCTTCTCCGGGGCCTGGTACGACGCGGGACCATCATCCTCGTCAGTAGAGGATCGACTGAGTTTTCGGGCAGCGGAGCCGGACACTTGATCCGCTCCGCCTTCATCGTCCAGCCTTGATTAAAGGATGGAAATCTCAGTGTAACCCTTCAATCTCGGAGCTAAGTTATATTCAGAAATTAAAAACTTACCGAGGAAGCTGGGTGAACACAGTCGAGGCCGATGTCGTTGGTCGTCTCTGGCCACGACTTTTGGGCCTTGAAAAGCAGCCTCCAGATGTCTTCATGCATCGTGCCGGAGAATCACTGCAGGGTCCGCGGCCCTTCTAGATTAAACTCCCACATATGGAGAGCCCGGCATTGGTAGGGAAGGGTCCGGCGGAATAACATCACCTGGATCACGTCAGCAAGGCTGATGTTCTTATTTATAATGTTTTTCATGCGCTTTTGCAGCATCAACACCTCATCGGTCGACCCCCAGTCCGGGCCCTTGTTGATCCACTATGTGAGCCGCGTCGGGGATCCGGACCTAAACTCGGGGTTGGCTGCCCAGTTGGCGCCATGAGGTTCGGTGATATAGAACCATTCTTGCTGCCATATCTTGACAGTTTCCATGAAGGCCCCTTTGGGCCAAGTGACGTTTGGGAGCTTGCTCACCATGGCGCCTCCGCAGTCTGCGTGCTTCCCATCCACCACCTTTGGCTTCACGTTGAAGGTCTTGAGCCAAAAGCCGAAGTGGGGGGAATGCGAAGGAGCGCCTCGCACACGACGATAAACGCTGAAATATGGAGGAAGGAATTTGGGGCTAGATCATGGAAATCTAGCCTGTAATAGAACATGAGGCCACGGACAAAAGGGTGAAGTGGAAACCCTAGTCGGCGGAGGAAGTGGGGGGTGAATACCACCCTTTCGTCGGGCTCCAGGGTGGGGATGATCGGCTTCTTGGCAGAGAGCATGTACGTGATGTCCGTACTCAGGTACCCCGCCTCCCGGAGCTCCTCGATGTATTTCTCCCTCACGGAGGAGGCCACCCACTTGCCTTGAACACCGGATCCGGACATGGCCGGAGAGGTTGGAGGCGGTGGGACGGATTGAATCTTGGGCGTTGGAGCTTGAAGATAGGAAGGCTGAGGAAGAAGGAGGCGTGGGATAAAAAGATGGATCTTTATCCGCTTATATAGGCTGTCAATACCGTGCGCCCGCCTCGCTAGCCTTAAAACCTTGCTTGTTCCCGATGTGGGTATGCGCCACTGTCGGTTGGGTTACCCAAATGCCATTAATATGGGATCCCGTATTAAGTGGACACGATCTCTGTTCATACGTGACGTGCCAATGAGGCATGGCCTTGAAACACGGAACGCGGGGTGTGAAAACGGTTTCAAATGCCGAAGGGTCAAGTCTGACGCTTCGTCGAAAAAGTTGTCAGTAAAAGACACTATTCTTATTTTTATATATATCCTGCCTTTGCGGCTAAGGGTTGTGTTTATTACAAAAAGGCGGATACAATTCTTTTACAGAGGAAAGCCGATGTGTATTCTTCAAGGAACCCGCCTTGTAATGCCGAAGACAATCTGAACACCGAATCTGTCATCATTGAAGACTGGTTCAGGGGCTACTGAGGGAGTCCTGGATTAGGGGTCCTCGGGCGTCCGATCTATTTACATGTGCGGGACTGATGGGCCATCAAGATACAAGATAGAAGATTATTTCTCGTGTCCGATGGGGACTCCCGTATGCGTGGATGGCAAGTATAGGTGTCCAGATATGTTTGTCCTTTCTGTGAAACCGATTTTGTACAACTCTAGGCCCCTCCGGTGTCTATATAAACCGGAGGGTAGATCGGAGGCAGGATCATCACCACATTGCTAGGCTAGCTACTCTAGGGTTAGCTGAATAGATCTCGAGGTAGATCAACACTTATAACCTTTATACCCTGGAATATAATCAAGTAGGAGTAGGGTTTTACCTCCATTAAGAGGGCCCGAACCTGGGTAAACGATGTGTCCCTTCTCTATAGTTATCATTGGTTCTTAGACGAGCAGCTTGGGCACCCATACCCGAGGTCCGCCTGTTTTGACACCGACAGTAGACACCAAATAATTGATTTTTATCGGTCGCTTGTACTAAGTTTCAACGTTGAAACTTAACATATTTTTTACAAAGTTGGAAAAATGTAATCAGGACGGATCTTATTTGAAAGGGCTTGTCGCGAGAAACACGAATATGAAAACATAACTCAATTTGGAGTTTTCTTCTAGAAGATATCAAACTTTAAAAATTGAAAGTCAAAATAAAAAGCGGACACTAGAGACATGCATGCCCCGCACTTATGTGCCACAAATTCTCTACCGTCATACATGGTGTGCTGGTTGATTGGTTATAGTAGAATTGCATACAGAAATATGTCCCCAACTCAAAGAAACAAACCGGTTTTGCTAATTTTCAGCTACCTGGATTTTTTTCTCGCGTCAGTCACTTTCTCCCTTCCTTCCTTCACGCCGGACATCGTTGCAGAAGGCAACCCCCACTATTTATCTTATATGAAAGCCATGACCCCATTATCTATTTTAGGGGAAAGTCATGACCCTATTGTTTATCTTAGGGGGTTCGGGTGCAAGGGTTCGTCGGAGCTATTTCCCGGTGCGGCAGGGCTTAGAGTGATGGCCGGGACGGCGACTAACACTACAGAGGGGAGGGCGAGGTGGAGAGGCGGCTCTATCCGCTGGCCGCAGGGGCGAGACAGGTGTTAGGCCTGGGTTGGCCGGCGGCTGCAAAGGATGAGAAACGGATAGAGGTGAAAGAAGAACAGTGCGCGCTTGATTGTCGTTGGATGTTGGTCATACGGTTGAGAAAAAGTGACAGACGCTTATATTTTTTCCACGCACAAAAAAACTTATATTGAGAATAAACATCAGAGAAAGATAGAGGAGCGGTCAGCGGCAACACGTGTGACACGCAATGGAATGGTGGCTGATGGGATGTATCGCGCACTCTCCCACTACGCCACTACCCACTGTTTGTGTGACGATGCGCGATGGTGACACCGGCGATCCATCCATGTATATCCATCTGGACTACAGAGCCACCGGCAGAGACCGGCCGATGATTGCCTCTACCATCGACAAGCGGCCTATCTTGGTATTTTGACCTGTTTGCTAAATTTTAGCCGGATCCGACCCATCTAAAAGTATTTCGAAATCTGACTCTTTTTCTAAAGTCAGAATCGATGGTGGTAAGGTATAATAGCAATATGTGGACGCCGGCTTGATTGCATGAAAGCATGGGTGCACAAACAATTGTAGGACCTACGCGCCGGCAGAGACCGACGGGCCACCTATGATCAACGAGAACCTTCCATGCGTGCAAGTGATGGGAAGGGAAAAAGGGTCAGACTCCATTTATGTTCATTTCTTTATAAAAGTTAGTATAAAGTTGAGTCACTTATTTTGAAAAAGAGGAAGTGTCGAAGTTAATACAGGGTTGAGTCACTTATTTTCAAACTAAGGTACATCATTGTTTTCCCATTTAGGAAACGGTGGCTAGCCACACACTCCCTCGTCCGATCCATTTGCAGTATGCTTCGACTTTTCGTCCACTGACATTTCTGTTCGTTTTTCTTGAAGATGCGGATACGTGATCTCAATGGCAATCATAGCCGATCCGCAGAACACGGAGGCCGGGTCAGCATGCATGCACGTATGTGCCACACGATGGAATAGTGTGGCCTGCAGCTGCTGCTGGGACGGGATGTACATAAATACATAAATAAGTAAAAAGTAGACACATATCATGCAGATCAGTGGACTAACATAAAGGTGCAGCACGCATTCAAAAAAAAAGGTGTAGCACTGCAAGGGTGGGTTAGGGTATAGGGTATAGGGTTTTAGGGTTTAGGGTTTAGGGTTAGGATTTTAAACATATTTTAAAATGTTAAAAAAATTCAAACAAAAACTTGACGCGTACATCTTGATATTGTACATGTTCAGAAAGTCATTTAGCGAAAACCCGATTACTTATGTGTCGCGTGTGAAAAAGACAAAATCCGGTATTAAAAAATAATTTTCATAAGACATCTTTTTGTCTTTTTTACACAAGCCACAAAAAATGTCGGTTTTCTCCGAAACTTGACGTGCACACATATAATGTCGATATGTATGCATGAAATTTTTTCTTTGAATTTTTTTCACACTTTGAAATATTTTTTTCGCATGCAGGAGCACGCGCTCACGGGAGCACCAATGGATTTCCAGTAGCACTGCTGGCTAGCCGTATGGCCCTTTCAACAAACCGCATTTGATTTGATTGATTAATTCATGTGCTGCACCACTCCGAGTAAACAACAAATCAAAACCTTAATGAAGTTGTGAAGTGCATACCAAGATAACACAGGAATATGTCAGTTGTTTATGCATGACTTATTCCAAGCACTTTGTTTGTGTACACTTGTTCCAGAATTTGTTGCTCAGGTGTGTCACATATATTCCTTCCCTCCTACTCAATTCCTTTTCAATTAAATGTAGTAGTTCAACAATTAATGAAACTCATAATTGATCCCTTCTTTAGTTAACCAACCAAATGCCATGCCTTTTTTGCGGGCTAGCCGTGCGGTGATTGTATATATCCATTTTGCAAAATATATTGTTTGAACTAACCAACAAATGGAAAGATCCCCGCTAATAAAGTTTCATTGTCGAGATTGGTCGTCATAGTCTATGACTAAGCAATAACTATAGTATGAGAATTTAAATCACATCCTTATTATGCTTTGTACAGGCGACATCCAAGACATACTAGGGCGGCATGCATTTAAATCATACCCTTAATTAATCTGGCAAATTGCTCCCCACTTTTGTCGTCCCATTTTTGCCGTTCTTGGGCCGTGGCAAACATGTGTATGATCAGAACGTGTTGGTGCAGGGTGACAACACTGCATGTGGACTCGCTACTTGATTAATCAAGTTATCATCTGTTTCGGCCCCATGCATCTAGGGAAAGGTAGCAAGCATGGCCGTGATCCTCAAAAGGGCAGTTTGTGTTGCTACGGATTGCTCATATGACCCAAGAAAAATCGCCGTTCATGAAAGTTGCTACCTTTTCCCTAAAATTTTCACATGTATGATTTAAATTTATCGATTGTTTTGCAAAACAAATTATAATCAAAGCTTTAAACAAAACGAGAAGAAAATGCTACATGCCAACATGGATGATGTGTGCACGTAGGAATATGTACACCAACTACGTGCCAATTGTGTCGCAAGATGCCCCATGAAATGAACAAGGGTATGATCGATCAGGACAAACCCAAGCATATGTGCATCGTCTATTTCTTTCTCCGTAAGTGCAGCAGATAACGTCTTTTAGTATAAAAAGCAAAAACAAAGATACTCCTTTCTTTTCTAAATGATGTCCCAATGCACTAAATAACTTTAGGTAGGTAGAATGTATTATTCTCCGGATGGGCAACTTGACCCGTAAAGTATATGAGATTGATGCCTTGCATCTTCCTTTCCCAAAAATAAGAGAGGTAGACCTATTTTATTTGATTGATTAACTATGTGCTGCCACCACTCCAAGTAAGAAACAAGACATCAAACTTCTAATTAAGATGTGAAGCGCTATCAAGATAACCGAGGAATATTTCAGTTGTTTATGTCCATCTTATTCCAATCACTTTATTTATGTAGACTTGTTTTGGTTGCTTGCTGCATCATAGAATTTCCTACCCTCGTACTCAATTAATTTGCCCTATAAATTAAGTAGTTTGACAATTAATTAAACCCACTAATTCATCCAACTATTAGTTAACCAGCTAGGTGATAATTTTTTTGATGCATTTAATATATCAAACTACCAATTTATTTCATCCAATCGTTAACTAATTAAACCCATTAATCAATTAAACAAACCATTAAACATAGTACAAAAGATATTATTTGCACTAACCAGCAAATACCAGAACCATCGATTAAGATTGCCGTTGTCGACATGGATAGTTATAGTCTGTGATTAAGCAATTACTCTAGTACGGAGATTTAAATCATATCCTTATTATGCTTTGTACAAGAAACATCCATGACATAGTTTAGTGTGGCATGCATTTTTCTTAATTATCATCACATACGATTGTGCTAGTAGTAAGCTATTGCTAAATCGATGAATTAGACAGAAAGAAGCTTTGATCGTTTTGAACTTTTTCCATCTCACGACCAAGGTTTGGAATGAAATATTAATCAAATTCATATTATGTCCAGTACGCAGTTTTGGATATATATTTTATGTTTTCAATCACACTCTAGCCTAACAAGATTATGAAGTGTTCTATAGATAAATTTACATACACAACATTTGTGTGTCCAATTAATCCGGATATTCATAATACGGCAAACAATCAAAGTTCACAAAATTCTCAAATTAATTTCTACATGATTATTAATACACCAATTAAATGTAAATATTCAAAAAAAAATCAATAACTACTGGTAATACAAGTACCGAACCATTTCAATCTAGATTGTTGGAAGATTGTTATCATGATAGAATCTAGGAATTGAAGCATATGCCCCTACAAGCAAAATATCTTCACCCGATGTCTGTTGTTGTCCACAATATGCAATATATTCAAAAGTTATATATTTAAAAGGTAGGAAGAGTCAGATGCAGGTGCTATTTTTAATCCGTGTCGTGTTTGTTTTCCCTTAATTACTATGCATAGTACCTCATTTAGTGGATACTGATCAACAGGAACCCAAGTACCAACACAAAGTGTTATCGAGATAACTTATTTTCTTCTATTTTTTGAAAAGGACGTTGAAACCTTGTCCTCTGCATCTTTGTGATATACACAACCATTGTTATTAATTATTAGTCAGAGTACACCATAAAGGCAAGTACGGCAAAACCAGTACAAGAAAAATGAATAAGAGACCTACGACTAAGTCGACTTCTTCTGCAACAACGTCTTCAATGAGGGGTACATGTCCTCACGCTGTCATCACCACATCCGTATAGATACATGAATAACCGACCAAATTGTCCAATTCGTATTTCCAAATAGAGTGGGTGGTGATGATGGTCGATGCCAATGCGGCTAGACACCATGAAATCTTTTTTTTTGGCCAGCATTACTTGAAAAGCGATATGTATTGACCTAATCTTCACTAGTAGAAAAAGAGCCTAATGTGAAACTCATTGGTCCTGGTTTGTAATTGAACCGGCACTAATGTGACCATTAGTGCCGGTTCCAACGGCTAGGTGGGCGGCGCTCATTAGTACAGGTTCGTGCCACGAACCGGTACTAAAGAGGTGGTGGCCTTTAGTACGGGTTGGTAGCTCCAACCGGTACTAAAGACCCTACGGGTTCGTGCCACCAGCCGGTACTAAAGGGTGTGCTGCCACCCGCAGTGCACAATGTTTAGTCCCACCTCGCTAGTTGAGAGGAGCCCGCACTAGTTTATAAGCCCCGCCGCGGCTACCGTGTCGAGCTCCTCTCTAAGCAGGCCTTTGTGGGCCTATTGCAAGTCTTCTTCCCTATGGGCCCTACCAGGCCGTACGGGCCTGCATCCTGGCCCAACTAGAGGTTGGGTTTCTAGTCGTATGCAGGCCATGCCGGCCCAGTAGGTGGGTTGTTTTTGTTTTATTTCAAAAAAATAAAAAAAATCCTTTAGACCGCGGCGTGCCTCGTGCCACGTGGTGGCTCTTTAGTGCCGGTTCGTCGTGCTGAACCGGGACTAAAGGGGGGGCCTTTAGTCCCCACACTTTAGTGCCGTTTGTAGCAACCGGCACTAAAGGCCCCTACAAACCGGTAATATAGTTCCGTTTTCTACTAGTGCTTGCTTGATATGTCCTTATTTAATCCCTACATGATGAAATAAGACTTTACTACTATGTGCAACCCAAATTAATCTCATCCTTGGACAATTGCCAAAAGCTCTGCAAGCCTTTTGTGTGAAGAAAAGACACATATGTGTGCATGCATAAGATATTTATCCATCTATGATAGCCTTAATCGTTGGACCATGTCCTAATCATGTACTAGTATTAGTGTCATTGTTAATTTGTTCCTAAATCCTATCTAAGACTTAATATAATACCTATATTGGCCAATGATACAATGCCGACCCTTGCTTTGGATATCAATTAACGTATTGGCTCTTGCACTACATCCACTGGCATGTGGGCCCCATTGTTCTGATCTTTTCGTTCAAAGAGGAGTTTTGACTCATGATGGCATGAGCCAAGTTGAAGCACTGCGTCCCAATAAGATGCATCAAACAGGATAAACAAAGTCAAGATATGTGTAACACTAGAAGCAAGCTAGTAGTCAAACAACAACATGCGCGTACCTAGTCATAGATGCATGTATCTTCACATAAAGGAGAAATTCTTCGGGGAGTACTATCATAGATGGTCCCATGTTAGTTTTCAGGCGGCGATATGATTTACCATTTTAGTTAGGCTGCCAAATTTATGGCATATCAACGTTCTTTTGTCAACTTTATTTCATTTTTCCTACCAACATTGATTATAGAGGGGCAGCCAAAATATTTGCTAGCAAAGTTTTGATGGGTTGGCTTATACTCAAATCAACAAATTGATTAACCTTGCAAGAATATAGATGGGATTGGGTGGCGTCTCCCATGATGAAATAAAATAAAATATTGGGTCATCTAGATCTTGACAGGAGATACTTAGCAGATATTGCAGTAAATCTGGGCTCGTCTAAATTTGTGGCAGCACATTTCACCGCCAGCTAATCCCACTAGTTTTCATATGATAGCTATAAAAAAAGTTTGGCCAATAGTTGTTCAATCGACGACACTGTACCGATGACGTATGATCAATCGGTCGACAGGCTTCCATACAATGTATAGATTGATTGTTTGTTGACACTGTTGGGGAACGTAGTAATTTCAAAAAATTTCCTACGCACACGCAAGATCATGGTGATGCATAGCAACGAGAGGGGAGAGTGTATGTCCACGTACCCTCGTAGACCGTAAGCGGAAGCGTTATAACAACGCGGTTGATGTAGTCGCACGTCTTCACGATCCGACCGATCCAAGTACCGAACGTACGGCACTCCGAGTTCTGCACACGTTCAGCTCGATGACGATCCCGGACTCCGATCCAGCAAAGTGTCGGGGATGAGTTCCACAAGACGACGGCGTGGTGACGATGATGATGCTCCACCGGCGCAGGGCTTCGCCTAAACTCCGCGACGATATGACTTCACCGGCGCAGGGCTTCGCCTAAGCTCCGCAACGATATGACCGAAGTGGAATATGGTGGAGGGGGGCACCGCACACGGCTAAGGAACGATCCGTAGATCAACTTGTGTGTCCATGGGGTGCCCCCTGCCCCCGTATATAAAGGAGGGAGGGAGGAGGAGGCCGGCCCTAGTAGGGCGCGCCATGGGGAGTCCTACTCCCACCGAGTAGGATTCCCCTTTCCTAGTCCAACTAGGAGTCCTTCCATGTATTAGGAGTAGGAGACAAGGAAGGGAAGAGAGAAGGAAGGAAGGAGGGGTGCGGCCTCCCCTAGTCCACCCGGACTAGGCCATGGGCGCGCAGCCTGCCCTAGGCAGCCCCTCTCTTTCCCGCAGGGCCCAATAAGGCCCAATACTTCTCCCCGGCGAATTCCGTAACTCTCGGTACTCCGAAAAATACCGAATCATTCGGAACCTTTCCGAACTCCGAATATAGTCGTCCAATATATCGATCTTTACGTCTCGACCATTTTGAGACTCCTCGTCATGTCCCCGATCTCATCTGGGACTCCGAACTCCTTCGGTACATCAAAACTCATAAACTCATAATATAAGCATCATCGAAACCTTAAGCGTACGGACCCTACGGGTTCGAGAACTATGTAGACATGACCTAGAACTATTCTCGGTCAATAACCAATAGCGGGACCTGGATGCCCATATTGGCTCCTACATATTCTACGAAGATCTTTATCGGTCAAACCGCATAACAACATACGTTGTTCCCTTTGTCATCGGTATGTTACTTGCCCGAGATTCGATCGTCGGTATCCAATACCTAGTTCAATCTCGTCACCGGCAAGTCTCTTTACTCGTTCTGTAATGCATCATCCCGTAACCAACTCATTGGTCACATTGCTTGCAAGGCTTATAATGATGTGCATTACCGAGAGGGCCTAGAGATACCTCTCCGACAATCGGAGTGACAAAACCTAACCTCGAAATACGCCAACCCAACATGTACCTTTGGAAACACCTGTAGTACTCCTTTATAATCACCCAGTTACGTTGTGACGTTTGGTAGCACCCAAAGTGTTCCTCCGGTAAACGGAGTTGCATAATCTCATAGTTACAGGAACATGTATAAGTCATGAAGAAAGCAATAGCAACATACTAAACGATCAAGTGCTAGGCTAACGGAATGGGTCATGTCAATCAGATCATTCTCCTAATGATGTGATCCCGTTAATCAAATGACAACTCATGTCTATGGTTAGGAAACATAACCATCTTCGATTAACGAGCTAGTCAAGTAGAGGCATACTAGTGACACTCTGTTTGTCTATATATTCACACATGTATTATGTTTCCGGTTAATACAATTCTAGCATTAATAATAAACATTTATCATGATGTAAGGAAATAAATAATAACTTTATTATTGCCTCTAGGGCATATTTCCTTCAGTCTCCCACTTGCACTAGAGTCAATAATCTAGTTCACATCGCCATGTGATTTAACAGCAATAGTTCACATCACCATGTGATTAACACCCATAGTTCACATCGATATGTGATCAACACCCAAAGGGTTTACTAGAGTCAGTAATCTAGTTCACATCGCTATGTGATTAACACCCAAAGAGTACTAAGGTGTGATCATGTTTTGCTTGTGAGATATTTTTAGTCAACGGGTCTGTCACATTCAGATCCGTAAGTATTAATTTCTATGTCAACAATGCTCCGCAAGGAGCTATTCTAGCTAATTGCTCCCACTTTCAATATGTATCTAGATCGAGACTTAGAGTCATCCAGATCGGTGTCAAAACTTGCATCGACGTAACCCTTTTGTCACTTCCATAATCGAGAAACATATCCTTATTCCACTAAGGATAATTTTGACCGCTGTCCGGTGATCTACTCCTAGATCACTATTGTACTCCTTGCCAAACTCGATTGTAGGGTATACAATAGATCTGGTACACAGCATGGCATACTTTATAGAACCTATGGCCAAGGCATAAGGAATGACTTTCATTCTCTTTCTATCTTCTGCCGTGGTCGGGCTTTGAGTCTTACTCAATTTGACACCTTGTAACACAGGCAAGAACTCTTTCTTTGACTGTTCCATTTTGAACTACTTCAAAATCTTGTCAAGGTATGTACTCATTGAAAAAACTTATCAAGCGTCTTGATTTATCTCTATAGATCTTGATGCTCAATATGTAAGCAGCTTCACCGAGGTCTTTGTTTGAAAAACTCCTTTCAAACACTCCTTTATGCTTTGCAGAATAATTCTACATTATTTCCGATCTACAATATGTCATTCACATATACTTACCGTAAATGCTGTAGTGCTCCCACTCACTTTCTAGTAAATACAGGCTTCCTTTGTAAGTCTGTATAAACTATATGCTTTGATCAACTTATCAAAGCGTATATTCCAACTCCGAGATGCTTGCACCAGTCCATAGATGGATCGCTGGAGCTTGCACACTTTGTTAGCTCCCTTTGGATCGATAAAACCTTCTGGTTGCATCATATACAACTCTTCCTCCACAAACCCATTCAGGAATGCAGTTTTTACATCCATTTGCCAAATTTCATAAATTGTGGCAATTGCTAACATGATTCGGACAGACTTAAGCATCGCTACAGTTGAGAAAATCTCATTGTAGTTAACACCTTGAACTTGTCAAAAACCTTTTTTGCGACAAGTCGAGCTTTGTAGATAGTAACACTACTATCAACGTCCGTCTTCCTCTTGAAGATCCATTTATTTTCTATTGCTTGCCGATCCTCGGGCAAGTCAACCAAAGTCCACACTTTGTTTTCATACATGGATCCCATCTCAGATTTCATGGCTTCTAGCCATTTAGCGGAATCTGGGCTCACCATCGCTTCTTCATAGTTTGTAGGTTCGTCATGATCTAGTAGCATGACTTCGAACAGGATTGCCGTACCACTTTGGTGCGGATCTCACTCTGGTTTACCTACGGGATTCGTAGTGACTTGATCTGAAGTTACATGATCATCATCATTAGCTTCCTCACTAATTGGTGTAGGAATCACTGGAACTGATTTCCGTGATGAAATACTTTCCAATTCGGGAGAAGGTACAAATTACCTTATCAAGCTCCACTTTCCTCCCACTCACTTCTTTCGAGAGAAACTCCTTCTCTAGAAAGGATCCATTTATCAGCAACGAATGTTTTTGCCTTGGTCTGTGATAGAAGGTATACCCAACAATTTCCTTTGGGTATTCTATGAAGACGCACTTCTCCGATTTGGGTTTGAGCTTATCAGGATGAAACTTTTTCACATAAGCATCACAACTTCCAAACTTTAAGAAACGACAGCTTAGGTTTACTGTTAAACCATAGTTCATACGGTGTCGCCTCAACGGATTTAGACGGTGCCCTATTAAACGTGAATGCAGCTGTCTCTAATGCATAACCCCAAAACGATAGTGGTAAATTGATAAGAGACATCATAGATCGCACCATATCCAATAAAGTGCGGTTACGACTTTCGGACACACCATTATGTTGTGGTGTTCCATATGGCGTGAGTTGCGAAACTATTTAACATTGTTTTAAATGAAGACCAAACTCAGAACTCAAATATTTATCTCCACGATCAGATCGCAGAAACTTTATTTTCTTGTTACGATGATTTTCCACTTCACTCTGAAATTCTTTGAACTTTTCAATTATTTCAGACTTATGTTTCATCAAGTAGATATACCCATATCTGCTCAAATCATTTTGTGAAGGTCAAAATAACGATACTTGCCACGAGCATCAACACTCATTGAATCGCATACATCGGTATGTATTATTTCCAATAAGTCAGTAGCTTGTTCCATTGTTCCGGAGAACGGAGTTTTAGTCATCTTGCCCAAAAGGCACGGTTCGCAAGCATCAAATGATTCATAGTCAAGTGATTCCAAAAGTCCATCAGCATGGAGTTTTCTTCAAGCGCTTTACACCAATATGACCTAAACGGCAGTGCCACAAATAAGTTGCACTATCATTATTAATTTTGCATCTTTTGGTTTCAATATTATGAATATGTGTATCACTATGATCGAGATCCAATGAACCATTTTCATTGGGTGTGTAACCATATAAGGTTTTATTCATGTAAACAGAACAACAATTTATTCTCTTACTTAAATGAATAATCAGATTGCAATAAACATGATCAAATCATATTTATGTTCAACACCAAATAACACTTATTTAGGTTCCACACTAATCCCGAAAGTATAGGGAGTGTGCGATGATGATCATATCAATCTTGGAACTACTTCCAACACTCATCGTCACTTCCCCTTCAACTAGTTTCTGTTCATTCTGTAACTCCGTTTCAAGTTACTACTCTTAGCAACTATACCAGTATCAAATACCGAGGGGTTGCTATGAACACTAGTAAAATACACATCAATAATCTGTATATCAAATATACCTTTGTTCACTTTGCCATCCTTCTTATCCACCAAATATTCAGGGTAGTTCCGCTTCTAGTGACCAGTTCCATTGCAGCAAAAGTACTTAGTCTCGTGCTTAGGTCCAGACTTGGGCTTCTTCACTCGAGCAGCAACTTGCTTGCCGTTCCTTTTGAAGTTCCCCTTCTTCCCTTTGCCCTTTTCCTTGAGACTAGTGGTCTTGTCAATCATCAACACTTGATGCTCTTTCTTGATTTCTACCTTCGTTGATTTCAACATCACGAAGAGCTCGGGAATCGTTTTCGTCATCCCCTGCATACTATAGTTCATCACGAAGTTCTAGTAACTTAGTGATGGTGACTAGAGAATTCTGTCAATCACTATCTTATCAGGAAGATTAACTCCCACTTGATTAAAGCGATTGAAGTATTCAGACAATATGAGCACATGCTCACTAGTTGAGCGATTCTCCTCCATCTTTTAGCTATAGAACTTGTTGGAGACTTCATATCTCTCAACTCGGTATTTGCTTGAAATATTAACTTCAATTCCTGGAACATCTCATATGGTCCATGACGTTCAAAACGCGTCTTTGAAGTCCCGATTCTAAGCCGTTAAGTATGGTGCACTAAACTATCAAGTAGTCATCATATTGAGCTAGCCAAACGTTCATAACGTCGCATCTGCTCCTGCAATAGGTCTGTCACCTAGCGGTGCATTAAGGACATAATTCTTCGGTGCAGCATTGAGGATAAACCTCAGATCGCGGATCCAATCCGCATCATTGCTACTAACATTTTTCAACACAATTTTCTCTAGGAACATATGAAAATAAACATATGAAAGCAACAACGCGAGCTATTGATCTACAACATAATTTGCAAAATACTACCAGGACTAAGTTCATGATAAATTTAAGTTCAATTAATCATATTACTTAAGAACTCCCACTTAGACAGACATCTCTCTAGTCATCTAAGTGATCACGTGATCCAAATCAACTAAACCATAACCGATCATCACGTGAGATGGAGTAGTTTTCAATGGTGAACATCGCTATGTTGATCATATCTACTATATGATTCACGCTCGACCTTTCGGTCTCCGTGCTCCGAGGCCATATCTGCATATGCTAGGCTCACAAGTTTAACCTGAGTATTCGCGTGTGCAAAACTGGCTTGCACCCGTTGTAGATGGACGTAGAGCTTATCACACCCGATCATCACGTGGTGTCCGGGCACGATTTAACTTTGGCAACGGTGCATACTCAGGAGAACACTTCTTGATTATTAGTGTTAGTTTATCTTAAAATGATACCGTAAATCAAAGCTTGAATAAGATGTATATTAGATAAACATAACATGCAATCATTATATGTGTCATGATATGTCCATGATCATCTTGCGCCTTTGATCTACATCTCCAAAGTATCATCATGATCTCTATCGCCACCGGCACGACACTATGATCTTCATCATCTTGATCTATATCAATGTGTCATCACATGGTTGTCTCGCCAACTATTGCTCTTGCAACTATTGCTATCGCATAGCGATAAAGTAAAGCAATTATTTGGCACTTGCATCTTATGCAACAAAGAGACAACCATAGGGCTTCTGCCGATTGTCGATAACTTCAACAAAACATGATCATCTTATACAACAACTTATATCTCATCATGTCTTGACCATATCACATCACAACATGCCCTGCAAAAACAAGTTAGACGCCCTCTACTTTGTTGTTGCAAATTTTACGTGGCTGCTACGGGCTTAGCAAGAACCGTTCTCACCCACGCATCAAAACCACAACGATAGTTTGTCAAATAGACTCCGTTTTAACCTTCGCAAGGACCGGGCGTAGTCACACTCGGTTCAACTAAAGTGAGAGAGACAGACACCGCCAGCCACCTTTAAGCACGAGTGCTCGTAACGGTGAAACCAGTCTCGCGTAAGCGTACGCGTAATGTCGGTCCGGGCCGCTTCATCTCACAATACCGCTGAACCAAAGTATGACATGCTGGTAGGCAGTATGACGTGTATCGCCCACAACTCACTTGTGTTCTACTCGTGCAAAACATCAAACCATAAAACCTAGGCTCGGATGCCATCGTTGGGGAACGAGTAATTTCAAAAATTCCTACGCACACGCAAGATCACGGTGATGCATAGCAACGAGAGGGGAGAGTGTATGTCCAATGCACTCGTAGACCATAAGCGGAAGCGTTATAACAACGCGGTTGATGTAGTCGTGCGTCTTCACGATCCGACCGATCCAAGTACCGAACGTCACGGCACCTCCGGAAGTTCTGCACACGTTCAGCTCGATGACGATCCCCGAACTCCGATCCAGCAAAGTGTCGGGGATGAGTTCCGTCAGCACGACGGCGTGGTGACGATGATGATGCTCCACCGACGCAGGGATTCGCCTAAGCTCCGTGACGATATGACTTCTCCGCGCAGGGCTTCGCCTAAGCTCCGCGACGATATGACCGAAGTGGAATATGGTGGAGGGGGGCACCGCACACGGCTAAGGAACGATCCGTAGATCAACTTGTGTGTCCATGGGGTGCCCCTGCCCCGTGATATAAAGGAGGGAGGGAAGAGGAGGCCGGCCCTAGTAGGGCGCCATGGGGAGTCCTACTCCCACCGAGTAGGATTCCCCTTTCCTAGTCCAACTAGGAGTCCTTCCATGTATTAGGAGTAGGAGACAAGGAAGGGGAAGAGAGAAGGAAGGAAGGAGGGGTGCGGCCCTCCCCTAGTCCACCCGGACTAGGCCATGGGCGCGCGGCCTGCCCTAGGCAGCCCTCTCTCTTTCCGCAGGGCCCAATAAGGCCCAATACTTCTCCCCGGCGAATTCCGTAACTCTCCGGTACTCGAAAAATACCCGAATCATTCGAACCTTTCCGAACTCCGAATATAGTCGTCCAATATATCGATCTTTACGTCTCGACCATTTCGAGACTCCTCGTCATGTCCCCGATCCCATCTGGGACTCCGAACTCCTTCGGTACATCAAAACTCATAAACTCATAATATAACCGCATCGAAACCTTAAGCGTCACGGACCCTACGGGTTCGAGAACTATGTAGACATGACCTAGAACTATTCTCGGTCAATAACCAATAAGCGGGACCTGGATGCCCATATTGGCTCCTACATATTCTACGAAGATCTTTATCGGTCAAACCGCATAACAACATACGTTGTTCCCTTTGTCATCGGTATGTTACTTGCCCGAGATTCGATCGTCGGTATCCAATACCTAGTTCAATCTCGTCACCGCCAAGTCTCTTTACTCGTTCTGTAATGCATCATCCCGTAACCAACTCATTGGTCACATTGCTTGCAAGGCTTATAATGATGTGCATTACCGAGAGGGCCTAGAGATACCTCTCCGACAATCGGAGTGACAAAACCTAATCTCGAAATACGCCAACCCAACATGTACCTTTGGAAACACCTGTAGTACTCCTTTATAATCACCCAGTTACGTTGTGACGTTTGGTAGCACCCAAAGTGTTCCTCCGGTAAACGGAGTTGCATAATCTCATAGTTACAGGAACATGTATAAGTCATGAAGAAAGCAATAGCAACATACTAAACGATCAAGTGCTAGGCTAACGGAATGGGTCATGTCAATCAGATCATTCTCCTAATGATGTGATCCCGTTAATCAAATGACAACTCATGTCTATGGTTAGGAAACATAACCATCTTCGATTAACGAGCTAGTCAAGTAGAGGCATACTAGTGACACTCTGTTTGTCTATATATTCACACATGTATTATGTTTCCGGTTAATACAATTCTAGCATGAATAATAAACATTTATCATGATGTAAGGAAATAAATAATAACTTTATTATTGCCTCTAGGGCATATTTCCTTCAGACACATACTTAACTAACATCAACAAAAGTGTTTTATGTACATACTTTTGCCGTTTAACATCAACATTAACACTACTGCACGCACACTTGCTACATATCATGTTTTTCGATCTAGTTAGGGAAAGTTATTAGCTAGAGCGATATTCTTTTCTGCCACTATCATGTTTCTGCTCCCTCCGGTTCCACCAACAAGTGAAATTTAAAAAAAAATGGTGTAGCTTTGACATGTTGTTTCTCCCGCAGTATATGCATATGACATTCTCAAAAATGGCAATGTTTTAAATTTTTGACTAGGGATATCTCAATAATGGCACTTATTTATTGACCGAAGGAAGTACACTATGGCAATCTCCACTACTTATAGAAGAGCAAGTTTATTGGATCCAAATAATCTCCACCGCCGATCAGAGGCCTTGATCTACCATTCATTATCACTCTGATGATCTATGATGTGCTTAAAACATTTAGTGCCTAGTGCACCGTAATTACCGGCCCATAATTATTACTACCGTAATTGCTACCTTTTTTGCATGGTAATACGTGTCTCATTCATATCATGAAAATTAAACTACAAGTCACGTAAGGACCGACATGACAAAACTAAAAAGATAGCATAACATCTTTGAGCTTGACACCAACGCCCATCACCTGCCTCCGGCACCACCATAGTAGCCACCGAAGAAAAAATGATGAATCACCTCCTCACCCGAGCTCGACGTGGCTCCGTCGCTGATATGCAGCTTTGCGGACCTCCAAGGTGGCTCGCCAAAAGTGAAGCCCTTACCGTTGAATGAATCAAACCGGGGCAACACCCCGGACACGTCATCGAACTCCAGATCTGGCACCCCGTCGCGACTAAGATGTCGCAGAAGGAAACCATACCTGTCATCCATGAACCATGAACCCAGCACATGTTCCGTCTTCCAGATGTCGTCGATGCAGACCACAATCTGCATCCGCTCCTGGACTACCTCCCAAGCTCCGC
This sequence comes from Aegilops bicornis, assembly GCA_021605145.1. Lineage (NCBI taxonomy): Eukaryota > Viridiplantae > Streptophyta > Magnoliopsida > Poales > Poaceae > Aegilops > Aegilops bicornis. The sequence continues at coordinate 690,201,010 of CM038674.1, forward strand.
GCCGACGCTGGAGCAAACGCCGTCGCAACGGCGGAGCCCGAGGACACAGGTCCACCACGAGGATGCCGTCGCCGCCACGCCATTCTTACTTGAACAGACTGGTTTCCAAATCCATCCCCAACCATAGGATCGATGGCCTTGTCAAGAAAGGATCTGAAGAATCTTTATCCAGCGATGTCATCGCCGCCGCCGAAACAAAGACGATGAACAGCCTAAAAATCTAAACTACGAGAAAGTAAAAAATGATCCACACGCGTGGATCCCGCGACCCCTCTCACCACCGACGACCGAGGTCGCCGGCGGAGGGGAGTCGCCGGAGGACGGTGCTGGAAGATTGGGTCTCCTGGCGGCGGCTAGGGTTCCAGCCGCCAGGGACAGGAGGAGTTTGACGCTGTTTTTAGTCCATGCATACCGTAATTGCTACCTAGCAGCATTTGAATTAATTTCTTGAGAAGTATGTACCATTAGCGAAAGTGTTCCCTCCACTTCAGAGGTTTTCGATCGGTAGCATGTTGTGTAGGTTGGTGCAGGTGACAGCACTACATGCGCACTAGCTACCAGATTAAGCAAGATATCCTGCTTTTTCCGGTTTTCCCTTCTAGAAAAAGGTAGCTAGCCAGATATTGGAGTATATGCCCTTTCCACAAAATAGCCAAACATGGAAGTGATCCTGAAAAGGGTTGTGCATGCGCATTATTTTATATATGTTACTAGTACGTACTTCTTGGTTCCTAAAAGTCCATTTCTTTGTTTCATTGTTAAAATTATCTTTGAAACCCAACTTTGGTTAACAATTTGTGTTTCTACAATATAGTAACATGTTCTTTTTGTGGAAATTGTACATGATATTCACGAAGGTAGTACTTTTTTAAGAAAATTTTTACATGTACGATTTAAATCGATTGTTCTGCAAAACTACCCACGATCAATTTGTTTAAAACCATGAAGAGAAAAAAGGTTGTGCGCTTATGTGGATGATGCTCACACCTTAGAATATGTGCACCATCTATGTGTCATGTCTGCTACAAGATGCCCCATGAAACGGACAAGGGTACAATCGATCGAGGCAAACCTGAGCATATGTGCATCTTCCATTTCTTTCTCCAAAAGCGTGCGGATAGCGTCTCTTCAATATAGAAGGCAAAAAATATACCCTCCTTTTGTTTCTAAATACTGCCCTACATAACTATATATATGAATTATTCTCCAGACGGGGCAACTTGACCCTTGAAGTATATGTGGTCGAGGCTTTTGTACCTCCGTTCCCAACAACTCACCACCCCCAAGTAAACAACAGATCAAAATCTTAATTAAGATGCCAATTACATAGCAAGATATCGAATGCCAATGACATAGCAAGATATCGAATGATTACATAACAGACCAAGGTTTTTTAGATCAAAAGGCCTCTCTGACTGCATGGTCAAAAACAGAAGGGACAAAAATGACCACATAGAAAAATGAGTTTTGTTACACCTACGTGAGGTTACGTGGTGAGGGGGGTTACGTGCTGATTTGGCCATGCTTAATTGGGCCTTACTAGGGGCGCAGGGCCCACCCTGAATTCAGGGGGGTTGTGTTTGGTTAGGTGAACAAATGTTTCACAAGCGTATGTAAACACGTCACGTATGTCTAGCATTTTCGTGGAAAGATTGAGCATTGTACGGGCCAGAGTTACGCATTTGCCAACCATATGATCAGGCCACAGATAAGTAATTAAAGCCTTAAGAAAACAATCATTATACATTATAACTATGAATGTCTTAAACATGTTAGAAGCGAAGCAAAACTAAATTATAGGCATTCTAATAAGCAAGTTGAGCTCACTGAGTTTTTCACTTATGTCAATGATCACAAAAAGGGTGTAATTAAGAATGTTATTTTGGTGCGTTTGTCTCGTCGTTGCACCGTACTTTCACAACTTAGTTTTATTTTTTGAACCATGCATAAGGACTGCATGTATAATTAAATTAGAGAGAAAAAATACAACCGGCCACCAATCCACATGATCCAGCTTACAGCAACATCCAAACGACCATAAACTCAAGACTAAAGCAACATACCAAGCCTACAACAAAAGACCAAAATTAGAAGTTGTAGCTTGGCATCAACAATAACTTGATCAAAGATCTTCATGTTTTGATTGGCATCCATAGCATGCCACGCTTCACTACCACACTTTCATAATCACATACCTCGTTTGGTATAGACTCAATTGCTAACCAATTTTGCCACAAATATGATGATCAGTTCGGTCACCACAAAAACTGGGACATGCTACACTTATTACGACACAAAAGTGTGACAAAACATGGAGGGCAACCAATTATATCCTTAATATATAATAGAAGAACAGGTAGAGATGGCTTGGAAGCGTGATCTGATCTCTATGACAATCGCTCCAGAGAACATACACGCGGAAGAGGAGGAGGGCTGGGTCAGCATGCAGCATCAGTGCCATTTGGGGTCGTACTTGGAGTTTCCCTAATGCCTACCTGATGGGATGTACTGCTCTCTCCCACTAAAACTGTGTGCGGGCGACGCTGGCAACCGATATATGTGGACGCCGGCCGGATTATTTGAAAGCCACGCACCGGCAGAGACCGACGGATCACGGATCACCTCCGATCAACGAGAACCTTCCGTGCGTGCAAGCGATGGAAGAAAAAGAGGGCCAGACTCCAACTCGACTGAGAAAAGTTCGTGGTGCCTAGCTGGACCCATTTGGCTTCGTTCCTTTGACACGCATGTACGTATCTACTCCTACCAAATACTGAAATACATCTAGATACATTCATTTCTTAAACGAGTAATTCCGAACGGAGGGAGTACCATCAGCAAAAGTGGCAAAGTCCATATGTGAATGTGGGTGAGCTGGTGCAGGTGACAGCACTGCATGCCCACTGGGCACGGGCTACCTAATTTAGCAAGATGCATCATTGTTTTCCCATTTAGGATAGGAAAGGGTGGGTACCCACATACTCCCTCCGTTTGATATGCAGTATGTCTTTTCAGAGCCAAAACTATAAACTCTGACTAAGTGTATTATAGAAAAATATTGTTAATGCTTGTCTTTTCGTTACACCGCCATGCTTTCACATCTTGATTTCAGTTCCTCCTCTGAAGACGACGTGGATGGCTCGGAGCCTCGGAAACGCGTACGTGACCTTAATCGCTGTCCACAGCCGATCGGCAGAACACGCACGCCGGAGAGGACTCGGCAGGAGAACGGGTCAGTATGCAGCATGCATGCACGTGTGTGACACGCGACGGAATAGTGTGCCCTGCAGCTGCTGATGGGATGTACAGCCCTCTCCCACTGAAACTGTCGACGGCCACGCTGGTAATACATCCGGGCATCCACACATTTTCACGGTTGTATTTCTTTAACACAGTACAGACACAAGCGCTCGTATAAACGCGCACACACTCATTTCTATGAACGTACACATGCACACCCTATTCCTATAAGCATCTTCGAGAGACTGAGACGGCATATTATCTTGAGATTTTACGAAGTCATCATAGGCGTCTCGTGTTCGACGGGAACATCTCTTCCCACTAAAAACGTATCGCCGGAAATCCTAAAATAAATTTAAAATAAATGCAAGCACCAGGACTTGAATCTTGATAAGCTGAGAATATCACTGTCTATCTAACCATCCTAACCACAGGTTGATTTGCTGCATTGTCTGGTCTGCCCACGAGCTTATGGGTTTTGTCTTTTCTTTTTCGAGCAGCCATATGAGTTTGCGTAAAGGGGTACCACGATGGACGAGAACCTTCCATGCATGCATGGGAAATAAATAAACAAATAAAAAGGAGCTACCTATCATGCAGATCAGTCGACCGAGAAAAAGGTTTAGTGATGGGTTTGTTTCTTGACACGTATACCATCAGCAAAAGCGCTCCACTCTTGCCGTTTTCGGTGCTCCACTCTTGCATATCGGCAGTTGGGGGTAGGTGTAGGTGACTAGCGCAACCACTACGGATATCATCTTTTCCTAGAGAAAGCAAGCCAGATATTGTCCTTCTCGCCACCATCACGTAAGGCAACTAAACATGGCAATGTCCTTCAAAGGGCTGTGTGCACTATTTATCATTCAATGTACTCCTTGGTCTACCAAAGATTAATTAGCTGTTCTGATTATTGACAATAAGATTTCTAAAAATGCAACTTAGATCAACAATTCCTCTTGTTACGGTACGTATACTTATAAGATCCCAAAGGAATCACACATTGTGAAATTTATTCTAATTTCTGAGAAGTTTCACAAATAAGATTACACTTGATTGTTCTCCAAAGATATTTAAAATAGAAGCTATGGAAAGATGTAAAGAGGAAAGGCCATGTATGTAAAGTACCTGGATGGCGCGGGCGCATAGAATATGTGCACTAGCTACGTGTCGTGTGTGCTACAAGATATGTCATGCAACGTACAATGGTGCGAATGATCGAGACAAACCTAAGCATATGTGCTTGTTCCATTTGTCTCTGAAAGTGTCGCGGATAGCGTCTTCTCAGTATAAAAAGCAAAAAAAGATATTCTCCTTCCGTTTGTAGATATTGCCCTACTGCCCTACATGACATTAGATAGGTATCCCCCCTCCCACTGGGCCAACTTGGCTCCTAAAGTATATGAGATCAATGCCTTTTGCACATCCCTTTCAACATACCGCACTTGATTTCATTGATTAATTCATGTGATGCCACCACTCCAAGTAAAAAACAAATCAAAACCTTAATGAAGATGCAGAGTGCATATCAAGATAACAGGGGAATACGTCAGTTGTTTATGCAGGCCTTATTCCAAGCACTTTGTTTATGTACACTTGTTTCGGTTTTTGTTGCTTAGGTGCGTTACATATATTCCATCCCTCCTACTCAATTCATTTGCCATTTAAATGTAGTAGTTCAACAATTAATGAAACCCGTAATCGATTCGTTTATTAGTTAACCAGCCAAATGTCATGCCTTTTTTGCGGGCTAGCTATGTTGTGATTGTATATATCCATTTTGCAAAAGATATTGATTGAACTAACCAGCAAATGGCAACTGCCCAACTGATAAATTTAACCATCGATTAAGAATTTCATTGTTGAGACTAGTAGTTATAGTCCGTGACTAAGCAATAATTATAGTATGAAAAATTAAATCACATCCTTATTGTGCTTTGTACATGCAACATCCAGGACATACTCTTGGGTGACATGCATTTAAATCATATCCTTAATCAGCAGCTTACCACTTTTGCCCTCCCATTTTTGTCGTTCTTGGCCCATGGCAAACATGCGTATGATCAGTACGTGCTAGTGCAGGTGATAGCACTGCATGCGCACTAGCTACTTAATTAAGCAAGTTATCATCTCCTTCGGCCCCATGCATCTAGGAAAACCTAGGAAGCATGGTAGTGATCCTCAAAAGGGCAGTTTGCGTTGCTATGGTGTGCTCATATGATCCAAGCAAGATCGCCATTCAGGAAAGTTGCTACCTTTTCCAAAAAGTTTCACACGTGTGATTTAAATTTATCAACTGTTTTGCAATTATAACCAAAGCTTTAAGATAAATGAAAAGAAAATGCACTGGGATGATGTGTGATAGTAGGAATATGTGAACCAACTACGTGTCAACTGTGGTGCAAGATGCCCCATGAAACGGACAAGGGTACCATCGGTCGAGACAAACCCAAGCATATGTGCCTCTTCTATTTCTTTCTCAGAAAGTGCAGCGGATAACGTCTTTTAGTATAAAAAGCAAAAAATATATTCTCCATTGTTGGGGAACGTTGCAGAAAATTAAAATTTTTCCTACGGTTTCACCAAGATCCATCTATGAGTTCATTTAAGCAACGAGTCAAGGGAGTGAGTTTGCATCTACATACCACTTGTAGATCGAGTGCGGAAGCGTTCAAGGGGATGGTGATGATGGAGTCGTACTCGCCGTGATTCGGATCACCGATGACCAAGTGCTAAGCGGACAGCACCTCCGCTGTTCAACACACGTGCAGTGCAGACGACGCCTCCTCCGTCTTGATCCAACAAGGGGAAGGAGAGGTTGAGGAAGATGGCTCCAGCAGCACGACGGGCGTGATGATGGTGGAGTGACAGCCCCGCAGGGCTTCGCCAAGCGCACGCGAGAGGAGGAGAGGTGTTGGGGAGGGAGGGCTGCGCCTTGGCTTGGGTGTGGCTGCCTCCCTCACCCCTCTATTTATAGGGGAAGGGCAGGGGCCCCTCTAGATGGGAATCTAGAGGGGGGCGGCTGAGAGGGGTGGCTTGCCCCCAAGTGGCGCCCCTTCTAGGGTTCCCCAAACCCTAGGCGCATGGGCCCAAGGGCGCACCCAGCCCACTGGGGCTGGCTGCTATCCCCACGCAGCCCATGTGGCCCCCGAGGGGTGGCCTCCCGGTGGACCTCCGGAACCCTTCCGGTGGCCCCTGTCAATACCGTAAGCCCCGAAACTTTCCGGTGTCCGCTTGACAACTTCCCATATATAAATCTTTACCTCCGGACCCTTCCGAACTCCTCGTGACGTCCGGGATCTCATCCGGACTCCGAACAACATTCGTAATCACATACAAGTCTTACTAATAACCCTAGCGCCACCGAACCTTAAGTGTGTAGACCCTACGGGTTCGGAGACATGCGTACATGACCGAGACGCTCGTGTCAATAACCAACAGCGGGATCTGGATACCCATGTTGGCTCCCACATGCTCCTCGATGATGTCATCGGATGAACCACGATGTCGAGGATTCAAGCAACCTTGTATACTATTCCCTTTATCAATCGGTATGCGTTACATGCCCGAGACTCGATCGTCGGTATCCCAATACCTCGCTCAGTCTCGTTACGGCAAGTCACTTTACTCGCATCAAGAATGCATGATCCCATGACCAAACACTTGGTCACTTTGAGCTCATTATGATGATGCATTACCGAGTGGGCCCAGAGATACCTCTCCGTCATACGGAGTGACAAACCCCAATCTCGATCCGTGTCAACCCAACAGACACTTTCGGAGATACCTGTAGTGCACCTTTATAGTCACCCAGTTACGTTGTGACGTTTGGTACACCCAAAGCACTCCTACGGTATCCGGGAGTTACACGATCTCGTGGTCTAAGGAAGAGATACTTGACATTGAAAAAGCTCTAGCAAAACGAACTACACGATCTAGTGCTATGCTTAGGATTGGGTCTTGTCCATCACGTCATTCTCCTAATGACGTGATCCCGTTGTCAATGACATCTGATGTCCATAGTCGTGAAACCATGACTATCTCATGACCAACGAGCTAGTCAACTAGAGACTTACTAGGGACGATTGTGGTCTATGTATTCACACGTGTATTACGATTTCCGGATAATACAATTATAGCATGAATAAAAGACAATTATCATGAACAAGGAAATATAATAATAATGCTTTTATTATTGCCTCTAGGGCATATTTCCAACAGTCTCCCACTTGCACTAGAGTCAATAATCTAGTTACATTGTGATGAATCGAACACCCATAGAGTTACGGTGTTGATCATGTTTTGCCCGCTGGAAGAGAAAGTTTAGTCAACGGATCTGCGACATTCAGATCCGTATGCACTTCTAAATTTCTATGTCTCCATCTTGAACATTTTCACGGATGGAGTTGAAGCGGCAACAGATGTGCTGGTCTTCTTGTGAAACCTGGGCTCCTTGGCAAGTGCAATAGCTCGGTGTTATCACGGAAAGAGTTTGATCGGCCCCGACGCATTGGGTATGACTCCTAGGTCGGTGATGAACTCCTTCACCCAAATTGCTTCATGCGCTGCCTCCGAGGCTGCCATGTACTCCGCTTCACATGTAGATCCCGCCATACGGCGCTCGCTTGCGGCTGCACCAGCTTGCTCCACCATTCAACATATACACGTATCCGGTTTGTGACTTAGAGTCATCCAGATCTGTGTCGAAGCTAAGCGTCGACGTAACCCTTTCTGACGCAGCTCTTCGTCACCTCCATAAACGAGAAACATGTCCTTTGTCCTTTTCAGGTACTTCAGGATATTCTTGACCGCTGTCCAGTGTTCCTTGCCGGGATTACTTTGGTACCTTCCTACCAAACTTACGGCAAGGTTTACATCAGGTCTGGTACACAGCATGGCATACATAATAGATCCTATGGCCGAGGCATAGGGGATGACGCTCATCTCTTCTTTATATTTTGCCGTGGTCGGGCATTGAGCCGAGCTCAATCTCACACCTTGCAATACAGGCAAGAACCCTTTCTTGGACTGATCCATTTTGAACTTCTTCAAAATCTTATCAAGGTATGTGCTTTGTGAAAGACCTATGAGGCGTCTCGATCTATCTCTATAGATCTTGATGCCTAATATATAAGCAGCTTCTCCAAGGTCCTTCATTGAAAAACACTTATTCAAGTAGGCCTTAATGCTGTCCAAGAATTATATATCATTTCCCATCAAAAGTATGTCATCTACATATAATATGAGAAATGCTACATAGCTCCCACTCACTTTCTTGTAAACGCGGGCTTCTCCATAAGTCTGCATAAACCCAAACGCTTTGATCATCTCATCAAAGCGAATGTTCCAACTCCGAGATGCTTGCACCAGCCCATAAATGGATCGCTGGAGCTTGCATACTTTGTTAGCATTCTTAGGATCGACAAAACCTTCCGGCTGTATCATATACAGCTCTTCCTTAAGATAACCATTAAGGAACGCTGTTTTGACGTCCATCTGCCATATCTCATAATCATAGTATGCGGCAATTGCTAACATGATTCGGACGGACTTAAGCTTTGCTACGGGAGAGAAAGTCTCATCGTAGTCAATCCCTTGAACTTGCTGATAACCCTTAGCGACAAGTCGAGCTTTATAGATGGTGACATTACCATCCGCGTCCGTCTTCTTCTTAAAGATCCATTTTTTTCTATCGCTCGCCGATCATCGGGCAAGGCAGTCAAAGTCCATACTTTGTTTTCATACATGGATTCTATCTCGGATTTCATGGCTTCTAGCCATTTGTTGGAATCTGGGCCCGCCATCGCTTCTTCATAGTTTGAAGGTTCACCGTTGTCTAACAACATGATTTCCGGTGACAGGGTTGCCGTACCACTGCAGTGCGGGCGTGTCCTAGTGGACCTCTGAAGTTCAGTAGCAACTTGATCCAAGTACCTTGATCATCATCATTAATTTCCTCTCCGATCGGTGTAGGCACCACAGGAACATTTTCCTGAGCTGTACCACTTTCCGGTTCAAGAGGTAGTACTTCATCGAAGTTCTACTTTCCTCCCACTTACTCCTTTCGAGAGAAACTCTTTTTCCGAAAGGATCCGTTCTTGGCAACAAAGATCTTGCCTTCGGATCTAAGGTAGAAGGTATACCCAATGGTTTCCTTAGGGTATCCTATGAAGACGCATTTTTCCGACTTGGGTTCGAGCTTTTCAGGTTGAAGTTTCTTGACATAAGCATCGCATCCCCAAACTTTTAGAAACGACAGCTTAGGTTTCTTCCCAAACCATAATTCATACGGTGTCGTCTCAACGGATTTAGACGGTGCCCTATTTAAAGTGAATGTAGCTGTCTCTAGAGCGTATCCCCAAAATGATAGCGGTAAATCAGTAAGAGACATCATAGATCGCACCATATCCAATAGAGTGCGATTACGACGCCGGACACACCGTTCTACCGAGGTGTTCCAGCAGCGTGAGTTGTGAAACGATTCCACATTTCCTTAAGTGTGTACCAAATTCGTGACTTAAATATTCTCCTCCACGATCTGATCGCAAGAATTTTATCTTTCGGTCACGTTGATTCTCTACTTCATTCTGAAATTCCTTGAACTTTTCAAAGATCTCAGACTTGTGTTTCATCAAGTAGACATACCCATATCTACTCAAGTCGTCAGTGAGAGTGAGAACATAACAATATCCTCCGCGAGCCTCAACACTCATTGGACCGCACACATCGGTATGTATGATTTCCAATAAGTTGGTTGCTCGCTCCATTGTTCCGGAGAACGGAGTCTTGGTCATCTTGCCCATGAGGCATGGTTCGCATGTGTCAAATGATTCATAATCGAGAGACTCTAAAAGTCCATCAGCATGGAGCTTCTTCATGCGCTTGACACCAATGTGATCAAAGCGGCGCGATTGCCACAAGTATGTGGGACTATCGTTATCAACTTTACATCTTTTGGTATTCACACTATGAACATGTGTAACATTATGTTCGAGATTCATTAAGAATAAACCATTGACCATCGGAGCATGACCATAAAACATTTCTCTCATATAAATAGAACAACCATTATTCTCGGATTTAAATGAGTAGTCATCTCAGATTAAACGAGATCCCGATACAATGTTCATGCTCAAACTTGGCACTAAATAACAATTATTGAGGTTTAAAACTAATCCCGTTGGCAAATGTAGAGGTAGCGTGCAAGGCGATCACATCGACCTTGGAACCATTCCCGACGCCAAGATCGTCACCTCGTCTTCGCCAGCCTCCGCTTATTCCGCAGCTCCTGCTGTGAGTTACAAATATGAGCAACGGCACCGGTATCAAATACCCAGGAGTTACTACGAGTACTGGTAAGGTACACATCAATTACATGTATATCAAATATACCTTTAGTGTTGCCGGCCTTCTTGTCTGCTAAGTATTTGGGGCAGTTCCGCTTCCAGTGACCCTTCCCTTTGCAATAAAAGCACTCAGTCTCAGGCTTGGGTCCATTCTTTGACTTCTTCCCGGCAACTGGCTTACCGGGCGCGGCAACATCCTTGCCGTACTTCTTGAAGTTCTTCTTTCCCTTGCTCTTCTTGAACTTATTGGTTTTATTGACCATCAACACTTGATGTTCTTTCTTGATTTCAACCTCTACTGACTTCAGCATTGAAAATACTTTGGGAATGGTCTTCACCATCCCCTGCATATTGTAGTTCATCACAAAGCTCTTGTAGCTTGGTGGGAGCGACTGAAGGATTCTGTCAATGACCGCCTCGTCCGGGAGGTTAATGTCCAGCTGGGACAAAGGCGGTTGTGCAACCCAGACATTTTGAGTATGTGCTCACCGAGAACTGTTTTCCTCCATCTTACAACTATAGAACTTGTCGGAGACTTCATATCTCTCGACCGGGCATGAGCTTGGAAAACCATTTTCAGCTCCTCGAACATCTCATATGCTCCGTGTTGCTCAAAACGCTTTTGGAGCCCCGGTTCTAAGCTGTAAAGCATGCCGCATCGAACGAGGGAGTAATCATCAAGATGAGATTGCCAAGCATTCATAATGTCTTGGTTCTCTCGATGGGTGCATCACCTAGCGGTGCTTCTAGGACATACTGTTTCTTGGCTGCTATGAGGATGATCCTCAGGTTCCGGACCCAGTCCGAATAGTTGCTGCCATCATCTTTCAGCTTGGTTTTTTCTAGGAACGCGTTGAAGTTCATGTTGACATGAGCGTTGGCCATTTGATCTACAAGACATATTTGCAAAGGTTTTAGACTAAGTTCATGATAATTTAGTTCATCTAATCAAATTATTTTAATGAACTCCCACTCAGATTAGACATCCCTCTAGTCATCTAAGTGTTACACGATCCGAGTCGACTAGGCCGTGTCCGATCATCACGTGAGACGGACTAGTCATCGTCGGTGAACATTCTCATGTTGATCGTATCTTCCATACGACTCATGTTCGACCTTTCGGTCTCCGTGTTCCGAGGCCATGTCTGTACATGCTAGGCTCGTCAAGTTAACCCTAAGTGTTTTGCATGTGTAAAACTGTCTTACACCCGTTGTATGTGAACGTAAGGATCTATCACACCCGATCATCACGTGGTGCTTCGAAACGACGAACTTTAGCAACGGTGCACAGTTAGGGGAGAACACTTCTTGAAATTGTTGTAAGGGATCATCTTATTTACTACCGTCGTTCTAAGTAAACAAGATGCATAAACATAATAAACATCACATGCAATTATATAGTAGTGACATGATATGGCCAATATCATATAGCTCCATTGATCTCCATCTTGAGGCTCCATGATCATCTTGTCACCAGCATGACACCATGATCTCCATCATCATGATCTCCATCATCGTGTCTTCATGAAGTTGTCACGCCAACGACTACTTCTACTTCTATGGCTAACGCGTTTAGCAATAAAGTAAAGTAATTTACATGGCGTTCTTCAATGACACGCAGGTCATACAAAAATAAAGACAACTCCTATGGCTCCTGCCGGTTGTCATACTCATCGACATGCAAGTCGTGATTCCTATTACAAGAATATGATCTCATACATCACAATATATCATTCATCATACATCACAACTTCTGGCCATATCACATCACATGACAATTGCTGCAAAAACAAGTTAGACGTCCTCTAATTGTTGTTGCATCTTTTACGTGGCTGCAATTCGGTTCTAGCAAGAACGTTTTCTTACCTACGAATAACCACAACGTGATTTTGTCAACTTCTATTTACCCTTCATAAGGACCCTTTTCATCGAATCCGCTCCAACTAAAGTGGGAGAGACAGACACCCGCCAGCCACCTTATGCAACTAGTGCATGTCAGTCGGTGGAACCGGTCTCACGTAAGCGTACGTGTAAGTTTGGTCCGGGCCGCTTCATCCCACAATACCGCTGAAGCAAGATAAGACTAGTAGCGGCAAGCAAGTTGACAAGATCTACGCCCACAACATAATTGTGTTCTACTCGTGCAATAGAGAACTACGCATAGACCTAGCTCATGATGCCACTGTTGGGGAACGTTGCAGAAAATTAAGATTTTTCCTACGGTTTCACCAAGATCCATCTATGAGTTCATCTAAGCAACGAGTCAAGGGAGTGAGTTTGCATCTACATACCACTTGTAGATCGAGTGCGGAAGCGTTCAAGGGGATGGTGATGATGGAGTCGTACTCGCCGTGATTCGGATCACCGATGACCAAGTGCTAAACGGACAGCACCTCCGCATTCAACACACGTACGGTACGGACGACGTCTCCTCCGTCTTGATCCAGCAAGGGGGAAGGAGAGGTTGAGGAAGATGGCTCCAGCAGCAGCACGACGGCGTGATGATGGTGGAGTGACAGTTCTCCGGCAGGGCTTCACCAAGCGCCTTGGAGGAGGAGAGAGGTGTTGGGGAGGGAGGGCTGCGCCTTGGCTTGGGTGTGGCTGCCCTCCCTCACCCCTCTATTTATAGGGGAAGGGCAAGGGGCGGCCCCTCTAGATGGGAATCTAGAGGCGGCGGCTGACAGAGGGGTGGCTTGCCCCCCAAGCAAGGGGGGCGCCCCCTTCTAGGGTTCCCCCCAAACCCTAGGCGCATGGGCCCAAGGGGGGGGCGCACCCAGCCCACCAGGGGCTGGCTGCTATCCCCACGCAGCCCATGTGGCCCCCCGGGAGGGGTGGCCTCCTCGGTGGACCTCCGGAACCCTTCCGTGGCCCCAGACAATACCGGTAAGCCCCGAAACTTTCCGGTGTCCGTTTGACAACTTCCCATATATAAATCTTTACCTCCGGACCCTTCCGGAACTCCTCGTGACGTCCGGATCTCATCCGACTCGAACAACATTCGGTAATCACATACAAGTCTTACTAATAACCCTAGCGTCACCGAACCTTAAGTGTAGACCCTACGGGTTCGGGAGACATGCGTATATGACCGAGACGCTCTCAGGTCAATAACCAACAGCGGGATCTGGATACCCATGTTGGCTCCCACATGCTCCTCGATGATGTCATCGGATGAACCACGATGTCGAGGATTCAAGCAACCTTGTATACTATTCCCTTTATCAATCGGTACGTTACATGCCCGAGACTCGATCGTCGGTATCCCAATACCTCGTTCAGTCTCGTTACCGGCAAGTCACTTTACTCGTACCGCAATGCATGATCCCATGACCAAACACTTGGTCACTTTGAGCTCATTATGATGATGCATTACCGAAAGTGGGCCAGAGATACCTCTCCGTCACGGAGTGACAAACCCCAATCTCGATCCGTGTCAACCCAATGCACACTTTCGGAGATACCGTAGTGCACCTTTATAGTCACCCGATTACGTTGTGACGCTTTGGTACACCCAAAGCACTCCCTACGGTATCCGGGAGTTACACGATCTCGTGGTCTAAGGAAGAGATACTTGACATTGAAAAAGCTCTAGCAAAACGAACTACACGATCTAGTGCTATGCTTAGGATTGGGTCTTGTCCATCACGTCATTCTCCTAATGACGTGATCCCGCTTGTCAATGACATCGATGTCCATAGTCAGGAAACCATGACTATCTGTTGACCAACGAGCTAGTCAACTAGAGGCTTACTAGGGACGTATTGTGGTCTATGTATTCACACGTGTATTACGATTTCCGGATAATACAATTATAGCATGAATAAAAGACAATTATCATGAACAAGGAAATATAATAATAATGCTTTTATTATTGCCTCTAGGGCATATTTCCAACATCCATTCGTTCCTAAATGATGTCCTACTGCACTAAATAACTTTAGATAAGTAGACATGTATTATTCTCCGATTGGGCAACTTGATTCACCTTGCATCTTCCTTTCCCAACAAATTGTATTTGATTTGATTGATTAACCATGACTCCAAGCAAGAAACAAGTGATCAAACCCTTATTTAAGATGTGAAGCGCTATCAAGATAACCGAGGAATATTTGAGTTGTTTATGTGTGTCTTGTCCCAATCACATTATTTATGTAGACTTGTTTCGGTTTTCGTTGCTTGTTGCGTCACAGATTTTCCTACCCACATACTCAATTCCTTTGCCCTATAAATTTATAGTTTGATAGTTAATTAAACCCATTAATTTATCCAATCGTTATTTAACCGGCCAAGTGATAATTTTTTTGATGCATTTAATATATCAAACTACCAATTTATTTCATCCAATTGTTAACTCATTAAACCCATGAATGTATTAATTAAAACCATTAAACATAGTACAAAAGTTATTATTTCCATTTACCAGCAAATGCCAGCTGCCCAACTGATAAATTTTAACCATCGATTAGGATTGTCGTTGTCGAGATGGGTAGTTGTAGCCTGTGACAAAGCGATTACTGTAGTATGGAAAATTTAAGTCATATCCTTATTATGCTTTGTACAAGGAACATCCAAGACATAGTTTAGTCTCGCATGAATTTTCTTAATTATCATCACGTACGATTGTGCTAGTAGTTAGCTATGGCTAAATTGATGAATTAGGCAGAAAGGTGCTTTGATGGTTTTGAACTTTTTCCATCTCACAACCAGGGTTTGGAATGAAATATTAATCAAATTAATATTGTATCCAACATGCAGTTGTGAATATATTTTTATATTTTCAATCACACTCTGGACTAACAAGATTATGACATGTTCTAGACATAAATTTACACACACAACCTATGTGCCTCCATTAAATCCGAATATTCATAATACAGTAAACAATTAAAGTTCACAAACTTCAAAATTTGAATTCAACATAATGCACCAATTTAATGTAAAATATTAAAAAAAAAATTATTGGTAATACAACTAAATGATTTCAATCTTGATGGTTGCAAGATTGTTATCATGATGGAATCTAGGATTTGAAGCATATACTCCTACAAGCAAAATATCTTCACACGGTGTCTGTTGTTGTCCATAGTATGCAATATGTTTAAAAGGTAGGAAGAGTCATTAAGATACAGGTGCTATTTTTAATCCATGTCATGTTTGTTTACCATTAATTACTATGCATAGTACTTAATTTTGTGTATATTGGTTAGCAGGAACACAAGGACCAACACAAAGTGTTATCGAGATAAATTTTTTCTGAAAAGACTAGCCTCTGCATCATTGTGATACACACAACCATTGGTATTAACTATTAGCCAGAGTACACAACAAATGCAACTATGGCAGAACCATTAGAAGAAAAAGAATAAAACACTTACAACTAAGTAGACTTCTTTCGTTGCAATGTCTTCAAGGAGGGGTACTCGTCCTCACGCCGTTGTCGCCACATCAGACATAGATAGATGAATAATCAACCAAATTTTCCAATTCCAATTTCCAATGGAGTGGGTGGTGATGATGGTTGATGCCTATGCGGTAGACACCATGAAATCCTTTTTCCTTGTCGTCGATATTACCTAAAAAGCGATATGTATTGACTTA
Source organism: Aegilops bicornis (assembly GCA_021605145.1). Lineage (NCBI taxonomy): Eukaryota > Viridiplantae > Streptophyta > Magnoliopsida > Poales > Poaceae > Aegilops > Aegilops bicornis. The sequence goes on from CM038674.1 coordinate 690,217,191, forward strand.
ATCTTGCTTGATATGTACTTATTTAATCTATACATGATGAAATAAGACTTTGCTACTACGCCCAACCCAAATTAATCTCGTCCTTGGACAATTGCCAAAAGCTCTGCAAGCCTTTAATTTGCGTGAAGGAAAGACACACATGTGTGCATGCATAAGATATTTATCCATTGATGATAGCCTTAATCGTTGGACCATGTCCTAATCATGTACTAGCATTAGTGGCATTGTTAACTTGATCCTAAACCCTATCTAAGCCTTAATCTAATCCCTCTGTTTGGCCAATGATATGATGCCGACCCTTGCTTAGGATATCAATTAACGTGTTGGCTCTTGCACTATGTCCACTGGCATGTGGGCCCCATTGTTTTGATCTTTCCGTTGAAAGAGGAGTTTTGACTCATGATGAGGTGAACCAAGTTGTGTGCCAATAAGATGCGTCGAACGGGATATACAAAGTAAAGATATGTGTAGCACTAGAAGCAAGCTAGCAGTCAAACAACAACATGCACGTACATAGTCATAGATGCGTGTATCTTCAAAGAAAGAAAGAAAATATTCAGGGTGTACTATCACAAATGGTCCCGTATGTGTTAGTTTTCAAACCGCGATATGATTTACCATTGTAGCTAGGCTGCCAAAATTTTGGCATGCCAATGTTTTTTTATCAACTTTGTTTCATTTTTCTTGCCAACATCGATTAAATAGGTGCAACAAAAATATTTGCTAGCCAAAGTTCTGATGGGTTGGCTTATACTCAAATCAACAAACTGATTAACCTTGCAAGAACATAGACAGGCTTAGGCGGCGACTCCCAAGATAACCAAATAAAATATTGGGTCATCTTGATCTAGACAGGAGCTAGTTATCAGATACTCCCTCCGTAAGCTAATATAAGATTTTTTAAATCACTAAAGTAGTGATCGAAACATTCTTATATTATTTTACGGAGGGAGTACATTACAGTAAATCTAGGCTCATCTAAATTTGTGGCAGTACAGTTCACAGCCAGTTAATTGATAACGGTAAAGTCCTAATCCCATCATTGAGTAGTTAATCCCGCTAGTTTTCACATAAAAGGTACAAAAGTTGGGCCAACAGTTGATCAATCGATGACACTGCACCGATGATGTATGATCAATCGGTCAACAACAACCTTCCATACCATGTACAGATTGCTTGCTTGTTGATAGATACTTAAGTACCATAAGCAAAAGTGATGTATGTACGTACTTTTGCCGTTTAATTTCCAGCGGTGTAGGTCGGTACAAGTTACACTACTGCATGCACTCTTGCTACCTATCATGTTTTTTGATCTAGGCCGGGAAAGTTATGAGCCAGATCGATATTCTTTGCCTGCACTATCATGTTTCTGCTCCCTCCGGTTCCAGAACAAGTGCATTTTAAAAAATTGGTGTAGTTTTGACATGTCATTTCTGCCATAGTATAAGCATATGAAATTCTCAAAAATGGCAAAGTTTTAAAATTTTGACCGGGGATATGTCAATAAAACCACTTGTTTATAGACGGAAGGACGTACAGTATAGCAATCTTCACTACTTATAGAAGGGTGAGTTCAATGGATCCAAATAATCTCCACCTCCGAGAGGCCTTGATCTAACGTTCAATATCGCTCTAATGATGGATGATGTGCTCAAAACATTTAGCGCCCAGTGCTCCGTAATTATTGGACTGTTACTACCGTAATTACTAGCTAGCAACATTTGGATTGACACATATGTACCATTAGCAAAAGTGTTCGCTCCACTTTAAATGTTTTCGGTTGGTGGCAATATGTGTCAGTGTAGTTGTCTAGGCTGGTGCAAATGACAGCACTACATGCGCACTAGCTACCAGATTAAGCAAGATATCATCCTTTTTTTTATTTTCCCTTCTAGGAAAAGGTAGCTAGCCAGATATCGTAGTATATATATATGCCCTTTCCACCAAATAGCCAAACATGGAAGTGATCCTGAAAAGGGTTGTGCATGCTTATTATTATTTTTATATTACTAAATTGTACTTACTCTTTGGTCCCTCAAAGTTCAATTCTTCATTTTATCGTTCATATGATCCTCAAAAAGCAACTTTGGTCAACAATTTGTGTTGCTACAATATACTATCATGTTCTTTTTCTGTGGAATTTGTACACTATGTTCATGAAGGTTAGTCGTACCTTTTTTCCAAAAAGTTTCACATGTACGATTTAAATTGATTGTTTTGCAAGAGTACTCATGATCAATTTTGTTTAAAAAGTGAAGAGAAAAAAGGTTGTGTCTTTACGTGGATGGTGCATACACCTGGGAATATGTGCACCATCTATGTGTCGTGTCTGCTGCAAGATGCCCCATGAAATGGACAAGGGTACGATCGATCGAGGCAAACCTGCGCATATGTGCCTTTTCCATTTCTTTCTCCGGAAGTGTAGCGGATAGCGTCTCTTCAATATAAAAGCCAAAAAAATATACTCTTCTTTCCTTTATATATATTGCCCTACATAACTATAGATATGAATTATTCTCCAGATGGGGCAACTTGACCCATAAAGTATATGAGATCGAGGCTTTTGCACCTCCCTTCCTAACAAATCACATTGAATGGTCCTGGTGACGCCACCACCCCAAGTAAACTACAGATCGCAATCCTAATTAAGATACCAAGCACATAGCAAGATATCGAAGGAATATTTAAATATGAAAACCTTTTTTAGATCAAAAGGCCTCCCATTCCGTTTACTTGAAATGAGGAGTTTCTCACTTATACAAGGATTAATGACTGCATGGTCAGCAACAGCATGGACAAAAACTGGGTTAATCCCTCAAAAATTAACAATGTTCACATACAACCATTGAGCATTGTACGGGCCAGAGTTATACACTTGCCAAACCATCTGATCGGGCCACAGATAAGTTATCAAAACCTTAATAAAACAATCATTATACATTCTAATTATGAATTTCTTAAACATGTTAGAAGCCAAGCAAAACTAAATCATGGGCGTTCAAATAAGCGAGTTGAGTTCATTGAGTTTTTTTTTTTTTTTGCGGGAGACTTCATTGAGTTTTTCACTTATGACAACATATATCCGGGCATCCGACTGGCACCATGACCCGATGAACGCGTGCATTGCACGTGTACCTATAGTCGTACGCTGGCGTTGCTGCAGGCTGAATATATTTTTGGGTTGCATTTTATGGATCATGCAGATCACTAGGCTGAGGAAAAAGTGTGACGTATTGGGTTAGTTTCTTGACGTGTACCATCGGCAAAAGCGCCACTCGTGCGTACTACTACCAGTGTGGTGTGGGTGCATGCGACACCACTGCATGCGCACTAGCTCAGCTACCACGGACATCACCTTTTTTTTCCTGTAAAAGCAATCCAAATATTATGCTTTTCTGCCACTATCACACAGCGTAACCAAACAAGGCAATGATCTTTAAATGGTTGTGTGCGTGCACTATTTTATTATTGAATACACTCATGGGTTTCCCAAAGCTTGCTTGTTGTTTCGCTCATTGACATGATCTTCAAAGTGCAACCTTTTCCAAATAAACTTGGCTGTTACAGTATGTACACTTCTAAGAACCGAACAAAATTGCACGCCATCAAATTTATTTTCTCCCGAGAAGTTTCACATGAAACATGTAAGTCGGTTGAGTTGCAAAGATATTTACAATTGAGGCTTTAAAAAGAAGCGAATAGTGACCACTAATGCAACGTACTTACCAGGGACGAATCCAGAAGCGAGGGGGCTAGACCCCCCCACAACGATTTCGTTTTACTCGTTGGCGATTAGCAGCCCGGCAGGAAAAGGAAAAAGTGATTATTTTGCTTTTTTTTTAGAGTAACTAGGGAATTTTATTCAAAGCTCAAAACATCCGGGATACAAGCAATGTCTGGGAGATTCCCTAGCCACACATGGCGACCCACCGAAAGAAACGCAGCTCCTTTTGCTATCGAGTGGGCCTCAAAATTATTATTCCTACGCTCAAAACGGAAAGAAACTGTAAGAAAACTATTCCTACTCACAAGAATTTCCTTTATGATCGGAGCATAAACCGGTGATGCATTATTGTTGATGTTCGAGATCACCTCAAGGCAGTCTGAGGCTATCACCAGATTTTGAAGATTCAAATCCCGAGCTAGTGCAAGAGCTTCACTACATGCATGCGCCTCCAAACTCGCTGGTTCAATCAGGCCATCAAAAACCATAGCTGAAGCTCCTAGATACTTGCCCGTGCTATCCCGACAGACCGCAGCTGCTACTCCTCTCTCCCCTAGAGATGAAACTCCACCGTCACAGTTCAGTTTGGCCGCATCATCTCCCGGTGGAAGCCACTCCTTCGCCCTAGCAACCTGACACAGTGCATTGTTTTCTCACGTGGTACGATCAGCAACAATGTCCAGGTCTTCTAGGAATCGCTTAATAAAACACATTGTGGACAGTGGACTCTGAAACTCATCCTCGTGAATTGCCTTTCTCCGTGCCCACCAGATCGCCAATATGGTGACCAGCACACGGGCAATATCCTGCTGACTTGTAGATTCAAAAAGCCAAAATAACCAGAGTCGAGCATCCTCGCTTTGGTTCGATATCACATGCTCCAGCAGCTCTTCATCCCCAAGAGCCCAAACACATCTGGCCATGCGGCAACTAAATAGCGAGTGCCGCCAAGTATCATTCACTGCTTCGCAAATAGAACACCCAGGATCATCTGCCATGTTCCTATCATGTCGTACTTGGCCAGTCGGGATCGATGTATGTGCTAGCCTCCACGCAAAAACCCTCACCTTTGATGGTACCTTCACCTTCCAAAGTTGAGACCACGACTTCTCTGCTGAGGTATTGGAGTGCCCCGGTCGGTGTTCCAACCAATCCTCTCTTTGGAACTTGATTGCAGCAAGCATCCTATAAGCTGACCGAACCGAAAAAACTCCCCGTTTATCGTAGTGCCAAGCCCAAAAGTTGTCCTGAACCCGAGTACTGAGTGGAATATTAAGGATCACCTCGACATCAGGAGCGATGAAGTGTTCAACAAGAACTGGCTTGTTCCATACCCGTGTTGTAGGATTAATCAGATCCGAGACCAGTGATGGAGGGTTTATAGATCAGGCACAAAACGGCTGTAGGTTATAATCCCTCGGCAACCAGTTATCGTACCAGATATTTGTTGGGGAACGTAGCAGAAATTCGAAATTTTCCTACGTGTCACCAAGATCTATCTATGGAGAAACCAGCAACGAGGGGAAGGAGAGTGCATCTACATACCCTTGTAGATCGTTAAGCGGAAGCGTTCAAGAGAACGGGGTTGAAGGAGTCGTACTCGTCGTGATCCAAATCACCGGAGATCCGAGTGCCGAACGGACGGCACCTCCGCGTTCAACACACGTACAGCCCGGTGACGTCTCCCATGCCTTGATCCAGCAAGGAGGGAGGGAGAGGTTGAGGAAGACTCCATCCAACAGCAGCACAACGGCGTGGTGGTGGTGGAGGAGCGTGGCAATCCTGCAGGGCTTCGCCAAGCACCTACGGGAGAGGAGGAGGTGTCACGGGAGGGAGGGAGGCGCCTGGGGATCAGGTTTGGATGCCCTCCCTCCCCTCCACTATATATAGGGGCAAGGGAGAGGGGAGGCGCAGCCTTGCCCCTTCCTCCAAGGAAGGGGTGCGGCCAAGAGGGGAGGAGTCCATCCTCCCCAAGGCACCCTCGGAGGTGCCTTCCCCTTGAGGACTCTTCCCTCCCCAAGTTTCCTTGGCGCATGGGCCTCTTGGGGCTGGTGCCCTTGGCCCATATAGGCCAAGGCGCACCCCTACAGCCCATGTGGCCCCAGCAGGTGGACCCCCGGTGGACCCCGGACCCCTTCGGCACTCCGGTACAATACCGATAAAGTGCGAAACTTTTCCGCCGACCAAAATAGGACTTCCCATATATAAATCTTTACCTCCGGACCATTCCGGAACTCCTCGTGACGTCCGGGATCTCATCCGGACTCGAACAACATTCGGTAACCACATACAAGCTTCCTTTATAACCCTAGCGTCATCGAACCTTATGTGTAGACCCTACGGGTTCGGGAGACATGTAGACATGACCGAGATGTTCTCCGTCAATAACCAACAGCGGGATCTGGATACCCATGTTGGCTCCCACATGTTCCACGATGATCTCATCGGATGAACCACGATGTCAAGGACTCAATCAATCCCGTATACAATTCCCTTTGTCCAGCGGTATTGTACTTGCCCGAGATTCGATCGTCGGTATACCGATACCTTGTTCAATCTCGTTCTCGCAAGTCTCTTTACTCGTTCGTAACACATCATCCCGTGATCAACCCCTTGGTCACATTGTGCACATTATGATGATGTCCTACCGAGTGGGCCCAGAGATACCTCTCCGTTTACGGAGTGCATCCCGATCTCGATTCGTACAACCCAATAGATACTTTCGGAGATACCTGTAATGCACCTTTATAGCCACCCGATTCGTTGTGGACGCTTTGGTACACCCAAAGCATTCCTACGGTATCCGGGAGTTGCACAATCTCATGGTCTAAGGAAATGATACTTGACATTAGAAAAGCTTTAGCATACGAACTACGATCTTTGTGCTAGGCTTAGGATTGGGTCTTGTCCATCACATCATTCTCCTAATGATGTGATCCCGTTATCAATGACATCCAATGTCCATGGTCAGGAAACCGTAACCATCTATTGATCAACGAGCTAGTCAACTAGAGGCTTACTAGGGACATGGTGTTGTCTATGTACCCACACATGTATCTGAGTTTCCTATCAATACAATTATAGCATGGATAATAAACGATTATCATGAACAAGGAAATATAATAATAACTAATTTATTATTGCCTCTAGGGCATATTTCCAACAGTCTCCCACTTGCACTAGAGTCAATAATCTAGTTCACATCGTCATGTGATTAACATCGATAGGTCACATCGCCATGTGACTAACACCCAAGAGTTTACTAGTGTCTGTAAACTAGTTCACATCATCATGTGATTTAGACTCAATGAGTTCTGAGGTTTGATCATGTTTTGCTTGTGAGAGAGGTTTTAGTCAACGGGTTTTAGTCAACGGGTCTGAACCTTTCAGATCCGTGTGTGCTTTGCAATTCTCCATGTCATATTGTAAATGATGCTTCCACACTCCACTTGGATCTATTCCAAACGGTTGCTCCACTATACGTATCCGGTTTGCTACTCAGAGTCACTCGGATAGGTGTTAAAGCTTGCATTGACGTAACGCTTTACGCCGAGCTCTTTATCACCTCCATAATCGAGAAACATGTCCTTATTTACTCCAAGGACAATTTTGACCGTTGTCCAATGATCCATTCTTGGATCATTCTTGTACCCCTTGACTGACTCATGGCAAGGCACACTTCCGGTGCGGTACATAACAGCATAGCATACTGTAGAGCCTATGTCTAAGGCATAGGGGACGATCTTCGTCCTTTCTCTCTGTTCTGCCGTGGTCGAGCTTTAAGTCTTAACTTCATACCTTACATCTCAGGCAAGAACTCCTTCTTTGACTGATCCATCTTGAACACCTTCAAGATCATGTCAAGGTACATGCTCATTTGAAAGTATTATTAAACATTTTGATCTATCTTATAGATCTTTGATGCTTATTGTTCAAGTAGCCTAATCCAGGTTTTCTATTGAAAACACTTTCCAAACATCCCTATATGCTTTCTAGAAATTCTACATCATTTTCGATCATCAATATGTCAACAACATATTGTTATCGTAAATTCTATAGTGCTCCCACTCACTTCTTTGGAAATACAAGTTTCTCATAAACTTTGTATAAACCCAAAATCTTTGATCATCCTATCAAAGTGCATATTCCAACTCCGAGATGCTTACTCCAGTCCTTAGAAGGATCGCTGGAGCTGGCATACCTTTTAGCATCCTTAGGATCGACAAAACTTTCTGATTGTATCACATACAACCTTTCCTTACGAAAACTGGTAAGGAAACTCATTTTGACATCCATCTGCCAGATTTCATAAATGCAGCTTATGCTAACATGATTCCGACGGACTTAAGCATCGCTACGGATGAGAAAAACTCATCGTGGTCAACTCCTTGAACTTGTGAAAAACTCTTCGCCACAAGTCGAGCTTCATAGAAGGTGACATTACCGTCCACGTCCGTCTTCTTCTTAAAGACCCATTTATTGCAATGGCTTGCCAATCATCGGGCAAGTCCACCAAAGTCCATGCTTTGTTATGATACATGGATCCTATCTCGGATTTCATGGCTTCTAACCATTTGTTGGAATATGGGCCCACCATTTGTTCTCCATAGCTCGTAGGTTCATTGTTGTCTAGCAACATGACCTTCAAGACAGGATCACCGTACCACTCTGAAGCAGTACGCATCCTTGTCACCCTACGAGGTACGGTAGTGACTTGATCCAAAACTTCATGATCATTATCATAAGCTTCGACTTCAATTGGTGTAGGTGCCACAGAACAACTTCCCGTGCCCTGCTACACACTTGTTGAAGTGACGGTTCAATAACCTCATCAAGTCTCCACCATCCTCCCACTCAACTTTCCGAGACAAACTTTTCCTCGAGAAAGGACCCGATTCAAGAAACAATCCCTATTGCTTTCGGATCAGAATTAGGAGGTATACCCAACTGTTTTTGGGTGTCCTATGAAGATGCATTTTATCCGTTTTGGGTTCGAGCTTATCAACCTGAAACTTTTTCACATAAGCGTCGCAGCCCCAAACTTTCAAGAAACGACAACTTAGGTTTCTCCAAACAGTGTCGTCTCAATGGAATTACGTGGTGCCCCATTAAAGTGAGTGCGGTTGTCTCTAATGCCTAACCCATGAACGATAGTGGTAATTCGATAAGAGATATCATGGTACGCACCATATCCAATAGAGTGCAACTATGATGTTCGGATACACCATCATACTATGGTGTTCCAGGCGGTATTAATTGTGAAACAATTTGCACAAGTCTTAATTGTGTGCCAAAACTCAGAACTCAGATATTCATCTCTATGATCATATCATAGACATTCTATCCTCTTGTCACGAAGATCTTAAACTTCACTCTGAAATTACTTGAACCATTCAATAATTCAGATTTGTGTTTCATCAAGTAAATATACTCAACATCTACTCGAATCATCTGTGAAGTCGTAACATAACGATATTCATCAAGATGCCTCAACACTTATTGGACTGCACACATCAAAATGTGTTACTTCCAACAAGTTGCTATCTAGTTCCATCTTCTTACTGAAACCGAGGCTTTTCAGTCATCTTGTCCATGTGGTATGATTTGCATATCTCAAGTGATTCAAAATCAAGTGAGTCTAAACGATCCATCTGCATGGAGTTTCTTCATGCGTATACACCAATAGACATGGTTTGCATGTCTCAAACTTTAAAAACGAGTGAGTCCAAAGATCCATCAACATGGAGCTTCTTCATGCCTTTTACACCAATATGACTTACATGGCAGTGCCACAAGTAAGTGGTACTATCATTACTATCTTATACTTTTGGCATGAAAATGTGTATCACTACGATCGAGATTCAATAAACCATTTATTTAGGTGCAAGACCATCGAAGGTGTTATTCAAATAAATAGAGTAACCATTATTCTTCTTAAATGAATAAATCAGACATGTATAGACATAATCCAATCATGTCTATGCTCAACGCAAACACCAAATGACAATTTTAGGCTTAACTCCAATCTCGATGGTAGAGGGAGCGGGCGATGCTTGATCACATCAACCTTGGAAACACTTCCAACACATATCGTCAGCTCACCTTTAGCTAGTCTCCGTTTATTCCGTAGCCTTTTATTTCGAGTTACTAACACTTAGCAACCGAACCGGTATCTTAATACCCTGGTGCTACTAGGAGTACTAGTAAAGTACACATTAACATAATGTATATCCAATATACTTCTTTCGACCTTGCCAGCCTTCTTATCTACCAAGTATCTAGGGTGGTTCCGCTCCAAAGCTGTTCCCCTTATTACGTAAGCACTTAGTCTCGGGTTTGGGTTCAACCTTGGGTTTCTTCACTGGAGCAGCAGCTGATTTCCCGTTTCATGAAGTATCCCTTCTTGCCCTTACCCTTCTTGAAACTAGTGGTTTTACCAACCATCAACAATTGATGCTCCTACTTGACTTCTACTTTCGCGGTGTCAAACATCGCGAACACTTCAAGGATCATCATATCTATCCCTGATATGTTATAGTTCATCACGAAGCTCTAGCAGCTTGGTGGCAATGACTTTGGAGAAACATCACTATCTCATCTTGAAGATTAACTCCCACTCGATTCAAGTGATTGTTGTACTCAGACAATCTGAGCACAAGCTCAACGATTGAGCTTTTCTCCCTTAGTTTGTAGGCTAAGAAAATCGTCGGAGGTTTCATACCTCTTGACGTGAGCACGAGCCTGAAATCCCAATTTCAGCCCTCGAAACATCTCATATGTTCCGCGACGTTTTGAAAACGTCTTTGGTGCCTCAATTCTAAACCGTTTAACTGAACTATCATGTAGTTATCAAAACGTGTATGTCCGATGTTTGCAACATCCATGCATTTGACGCTTGGGGTTCAGCACAATCGAAGCGGTGCATTAAGGACATAAGCTTTCTACTGATCGCATAATTGCTACTGTCAACTTTCAACTATATTTTCTCTAGGATCATATCTAAACAGTGGAACTAAAGCGCGAGCTTACGACATAATTTGCAAAAGGTCTTTTGACTATGTTCAAGATAATTAAGTTCATCTTATGAACTCCCACTCAGATAGACATCCCTCTGGTCATCTAAGTGATTACATGATCCGAGTCAACTAAGCCGTGTCCGATCATCACGTGAGACGGACTAGTCATCATCGGTGAACATCTTCATGTTGATCGTATCTACTATACGACTCATGCTCGACCTTTCGGTCTCTGTGTTCCCGAGGCCATGTCTGTACATGCTAGGCTCGTCAAGTTAACCCCAAGTGTTTTGCTGTGTAAATCTGTCTTACACCCGTTGTATGTGAACGTAAGAATCCATCACACCCGATCATCACGTGGTGCTTAGAAGTTTACGAACCGTAGCAACGGTGCACTCGAGGAGAACACTTCTTGAAATTTGTGTAAGGGATCATCTTATTTACTACCGTCGTTCTAAGTAAACAAGATGCATAAACATAATAAACATCACATGCAATTATATAGTAGTGACATGATATGGCCAATATCATATTGCTCCTTTAGATCTCCATCTTCGGGGCTCCATGATCATTATTGTCACCGGCATGACACCATGATCTCCATCATCATGATCTCCATCATCGTGTCTCCATGAAGTTGTCTCGCCAACTATTACTTCTACTACTATGGCTACCGGTTAGCAATAAAGTAAAATAATTACATGGCGTTGTTTAATGACACGCAGGTCATACAATAAATAAAGACAACTCCTATGGCTCCTGCCGGTTGTCATACTCATCGACATGCAAGTCGTGAATCCTATTACAAGAACATGATCAATCTCATACATCACATATCATTCATCACATTCTTCTTGGCCATATCACATCACATAGCATACCCTGCAAAAACAAGTTAGACGTCCTCTAATTGTTGTTTGCATGTTTTACGTGGCTGCTTTGGGTTTCTAGCAAGAACGCGTTTCTTACCTACGCAAAACCACAACGTGATATGCCAATTGCTATTTACCCTTCATAAGGACCCTTTTCATCGAATCCGTTCGACTAAAGTGGGAGAGACTGGCACCCGCTAGCCACCTTATGCACCAAGTGCATGTCGATTCGGTGGAACTGTCTCACGTGAAGAGTACGTGTAAGGTCGGTCCGGACCGCTTCATCCCACAATACCGTCGAAACAAGATTGGACTAGTAACGGTAAGCATATTGAACAACATCAATGCCCACAACTACTTTGTGTTCTACTCGTGCAAAGAATCTACGCAATAGACCTAGCTCATGATGCCACTGTTGGGGAACGTAGCAGAAATTCAAAATTTTCCTACGTGTCACCAAGATCTATCTATGGAGAAACCAGCAACGAGAGGAAGGAGAGTGCATCTACATACCCTTGTAGATCGTTAAGCGGAAGCGTTCAAGAGAACGGGGTTGAAGGAGTCAGACTCGTCATGATCCAAATCACCGGAGATCCGAGTGCGAACGGACGGCACCTCCGCTGCTCAACACACGTACAGCCCGGTGACGTCTCCCATGCCTTGATCCAGCAAGGAGGGAGGGAGAGGTTGAGGAAGACTCCATCCAACAGCAGCACAACGGCGTGGTGGTGGTGGAGGAGCGTGGCAATCCTGCAGGCTTCGCCAAGCACCTACGGGAGAGGAGGAGGTGTCACGGGAGGGAGGGAGGCGCCAGGGCTCAGGTTTGGATGCCCTCCCTCCCTCCACTATATATAGGGGCAAGGGAGAGGGGAGGCGCAGCCTTGCCCCTTCCTCCAAGGAAGGGGTGCGGCCAAGAGGGGGAGGAGTCCATCCTCCCAAGGCACCTGAGGTGCCTTCCCCTTGAGGACTCTTCCCTCCCTGTTTCCTTGGCGCATGGGCCTCTTGGGGCTGGTGCCCTTGGCCCATATAGGCCAAGGCGCACCCCTACAGCCCATGTGGCCCCGGGCAGGTGGACCCCCGGTGGACCCCGGACCCCTTTCGGCACTCCGGTACAATACCGATAAAGTGCGAAACTTTTCCGGCGACCAAAATAGGACTTCCCATATATAAATCTTTACCTCCGGACCATTCCGGAACTCCTCGTGACGTCCGGGATCTCATCCGGGACTTCGAACAACATTCGGTAACCACATACAAGCTTCCTGTCTAACCCTAGCGTCATCGAACCTTATGTAGACCCTACGGGTTCGGGAGACATGTAGACATGACCGAGATGTTCTCCGGTCAATAACCAACAGCGGGATCTGGATACCCATGTTGGCTCCCACATGTTCCACGATGATCTCATCGGATGAACCACGATGTCAAGGACTCAATCAATCCCGTATACAATTCCCTTTGTCCAGCGGTATTGTACTTGCCCGAGATTCGATCGTCGGTATACCGATACCTTGTTCAATCTCGTTACCGGCAAGTCTCTTTACTCGTTCCGTAACACATCATCCCGTGATCAACCCCTTGGTCACATTGTGCACATTATGATGATGTCCTACCGAGTGGGCCCAGAGATACCTCTCCGCTTTACGGAGTGCATCCCATCTCGATTCGTGCCAACCCCACAGATACTTTCGTTGATACCTGTAATGCACCTTTATAGCCACCCAGTTACGTTGTGACGTTTGGTACACCCAATGCATTCCTACGGTATCCGGGAGTTGCACAATCTCATGGTCTAAGGAAATGATACTTGACATTAGAAAAGCTTTAGCATACGAACTACGATCTTTGTGCTAGGCTTAGGATTGGGTCTTGTCCATCACATCATTCTCCTAATGATGTGATCCCGTTATCAATGACATCCAATGTCCATGGTCAGGAAACCGTAACCATCTATTGATCAACGAGCTAGTCAACTAGAGGCTTACTAGGGACATGGTGTTGTCTATGTACCCACACATGTATCTGAGTTTCCTATCAATACAATTATAGCATGGATAATAAACGATTATCATGAACAAGGAAATATAATAATAACTAATTTATTATTGCCTCTAGGGCATATTTCCAACAATATTCGTATCTTGTCCCGATCCAATCCTCTTAATTAGCCCCAGGGCTAGCACATCCCTGCCTTCCAAGAGGGAACGCCACACCTGAGAAGGCGCAGGTCCTAACGTTGCTTCCAGCAGGTGATTATTTGGGAAATACCTCGCCTTAAGAACACGGGCACTTAGCGAATCAGGCTCATGTAGCAACCTCCAAACTTGCCGCACTAGTAGGGCTAGATTAAACAGCTCCATATCTCTGAAGCCCAAACCACCCATGAATTTCGGCTTTGTCATCGTTCTCCACGAGACCCACGCTGTTTTCCTCTGTCCATCCTTGCAACCCCACCAAAACTTGCGGATGATCTTATTAATATGTTCACACAGCCCCCTTGGAAGCTTAAAACAGGCCATCGAGTATGTTGGAATAGATTGAGCCACAGATTTGATGAGCACCTCCTTCCCTCCTCCTGATAAACACTTCTCCATCCAACCTTGCACTTTCTTCCAAATACGATCTTTTAAGTATTTGAATGATCCTTCCTTTGCCCTGCCCACGTCCGAAGGCAAACCAAGATACTTTTCGGACAATGATTCAGTATGAACATCATGAGTGTTTTTAATGGTGTCACGAGCAGAAACAGGAACCCCCTTACTGAAAAAGATGGACGATTTCTCCGTGTTGACCCGCTGGCCTGAAGCATTGCAATAAGTTCTCAGGAGCTCATTTATGCGTGCTGCACTCAGCTCATTTGCTTCAAAAAAGAGAAGGTTGTCATCAGCAAAAAGTAAGTGATTGACTGTCGGGGCATTGGGTGCCACAGAAATTCCAGTACACCTCCTTCCCCCTTGAGCAAACAAGAAAGCCCTTCGGCTGCGATCAAAAAAAGATATGGCGATATAGGATCTCCTTGTCGCAACCCGCGGGTGGGCCTGAAAACATCCAAACTATCACCGTTAAACAAAACAGAGAAAGAAACCGATGAGACACACCTCATAATTGTCTCGGTGAAACGAGGGCTAAACCCCATTTTTAGCATCACTGCCTTCAGATATGCCCACTCCAAACGATCATAAGCCTTCATCATATCGAGTTTTAAAGCACAATATCTGTTACCCTTAACCCGCTTGGTTTTCATATAGTGTAAGCACTCATAGGCTGTAATAAAATTATCTGTAATGAGACGTCCAGGGACGAAAGCGGACTGCTCTTCGGAGATGATCTCAGGGAGGATAGTTTTCAGCCTATTTGCTAAGACCTTTGAAGCAATCTTATAGATCACATTACAAAGACTTATTGGCCGAAATTGTCCTAAAACTTTTGGACTTGCAATCTTGGGAATCAAAACAATGAACGTATTATTAATTTCCTTCGGCGAATCTACCCATCAAGCACTCTGATTATCATCCTTGTAACTTCATCACCACATAAATCCCAATGTTTCTGGAAAAAGTGTGCGGGAAAATCATCTGGGCCCGGGGCCTTAGTAGGGAACATCTGAAAGAGAGCATCTTTAACTTCCTCCTTGCTATAGCTTGCATTCAAACAAGCATTCATACTACCATCCACCCTTGCAGGGATGTGTGACAACACTTCCTCCATGCCAATAGTACCTTCAGACGAATATAAATTGGAGTAGAACTCAGTTGCCATATTTGCTAGCGCCCCCCTGACCACGTGAAGCCCAACAAAATCACCAAGCCCATCTTTAGCACGCCTGCAGCAGTAGCCCAACAAAAGGGACAAGATCAGATCAGGATCGTTTGGTTTTCTTGCGTGCGATGCCTATCGATGAGGTCTAGCCATCTAGGGCAGTTCTTGACGAGCGCCAACCCTAAAAAAATGTTCTTGACCAGCGGCGTTTCAATCTGAGCCTGAGCCGACGATCCTTGCGCAAGAGGGCGTGTGTGTGCTGATGAGGGCCGAGGGCCATCCTTGCATGGACGCGCGGCCGGCCGGCCGGCCGCGACCACATTGAGAAGCGGCGAGCAAGGAAAAGGGGGTTAAGGTTAGTCTCGTTAGTTATTCTATATCAGATTAATCCATGCCTTTAGAACCTCACAATTCAAATTGTGGTTACTATATAAGAATGAAAGATTAATTAGTGAATATATCCCTTTACCGGTTTACCCATAGGACAAGGTTTTGCATTGTTTATCACATCATGTACTGAAAGATTTAGGTTAATTAACACATGAGTTGATTTTGCATTTTCTTTATGATAAATTTTGAGAAAAAAATTGAAATTGATCACAGAAGACACATGTTTTGATGAAGATTTAGGCTGTCTCCCTCACAAAAAAAACGTAGACTGTCTCCGTATGTTTCTTTACGAGTCTCTACATTAGAGGCAAAATTTTGCCCACCCCCCCTATGTTTGAATCCTGGCTCCGTCCCTGGTACTTACCTGGATGATGCACGCCTGGAACACGTGCACCAGCTATGTGTTAACTGTGCTGGTGGATGCCCCATGAAACGGACAAGGGTATGATCGAACCAGAAAAACCCAAGCATATGTGTGCCTTTTCTTCAAACGTGCAGCGAATAGCGCCTTCTCGATACAAAAGGCAAAAAATATATTCTCGTTTCGTTTATAAATATTGCCCTACTGCCCTACAAAACTTTAGATAGGTAGACATGTATTATTCTTTGAAAATGGGGCAACTTGACCTGTAAAATGTATGAGATCGATGCCTGTTGCATCTCCCTTTCCTAACTAATCGTATTTTATTTGATTGATTAACAGGCGGTGCTGCCGCCACTCCAAGTAGGCAACAACAATTCAAAATATTAATTAACATTCCAAGTACGTTGCAAGATAACAAAGGAACATTTGAGCTATCTGTGCTCCAAGCACTTTGTTTTATGTATACTTGTTTCTAGTTTGTTGCTCGCATGCGTCACGTACTCCCTCCCTTCCTAAATATTTGTCTTTCTAGAGATTTCAACAAGTGACTACATAGGGAGCAAAATGAGTGAATATACACTCTAAAATATATATATACATCCGTATGTGGTAGTCCATTTGAAATCTCTAAAAAGACAAATATTTAGGAACGGAGGGAGTATATTCCTTTCTCCTACTCAATTCTTCTAGCCTTAACATACAATTAAATAATTAATTAATCCGTTTATCCTACTCAATTCCTTTCGCCTTAAGATACAACTTTTTTTTTTGAGGGAGCCTTAAGATACAACTAAACAATTAATTAGTTTGTGTCTCTTAGTCAATTCCTCTGGCCTTTAGATACAGTTAAATAATTAATTAAACCATTAAGTTTCTAGCTATTTTATGATTGTATGTATGTATGTTTCCACTAATTAGTTGTTCAACAAGAGGTGGATGGACAGCCGAGGAAGTTAGTTTAACCGTTCATATAGTAACATCGTCGTAGCGACGGGTTACTATAGTTCGTAATTAACTAAGCAATTACTTTAGTACTATCGGAAAATTAAAATCGTCTCATTATTCTGCTACTAAAGTACTCCCTCCGTCCCACACTACTAGAAAAAGGTGTATCCCCAATATCTCTACTAATAGCAGTGGCGCACCAGAATCAGGTGCACCATTGCTATGTTTTTACTAATGGCACACCACATGAGCAGTGCGCCATTGCTATTTTTTTGGTCCATCCCCCAACCACCCCCCCCCCCCCACCAGGCGTGGTGCGCCATTGCTATGTCTGGTGGGGGTGTGCATGCGTGTGTGTGTGAGACGTTAGCAATGGCGCACCAGGAACACCCCCCCTCCCCATCGCCTTTTAGGTTTTTAAAAAAATAAAAGAAAATGATAAAAGATTCAACAAAATAGATGCCCATGTGTTATGTGTTCTGGTTGTTAGGAAAATTAACAAACATGAATTTTGAATTTTTTGCAAAAGGCCGCCATGTTTCGGTAAAATGGTCGTGACTTTTGCATACGACCTCCGATGAAAAAGTTTAATCATTTACTCGAAAAGTTACATCCGAATTCAACTGGGGGAACCCCGTTGAAGATTTTTAGAATCCACAAAAACCTAACAGAATAAAAGATACGGGGCTTTTAAGATCTGGAGGCAAAAAATTCAAAAAAAATAGCAATGGCGCATCAGTGAATAGTGCGCCACTACTATTTTCCCGCCTTCAGAATTCAAAAAAATAGCAATGGCGCACCAGTGCACAGTGCGCCACTGCTAAGTTGGGACAGAAGTTTAAAAGGGACGGCCAGCCACTTACCCCTTCATTCTTCTCCTCCACTCCATCTCCTCCTCTCCTCCTCTCTTCCACTCCATTCCTCCTCTCCGGCGACCTCCTCCTCCTCACAGTGCTCCTCCTCACGATGCTCCTCCTCCCTCCTCTCCTCCTCACGGTGCTCCTCCTCCGGCGACCTCCTCCTCCCTCCTCTCCTGCTCACGGTCCTCCTCCTCCTTCCTCCTCTCCTGATTCTCACGGTCTCTCCTCCCTCCTCTCCTCCTCACAGTCTCTCCTCCCTCCTCCTCTACTTCCAGCCACATGTGGAGCTCCCACGGCACAAAGAACATACCAGATCCAGGTCGAGAACGAAATGTGAAAAAAATTCAAGCAAAAAAAACGAGCAAAAAACTGAGCCAGATCTAGATCCAGATCCAAATTCAAAATTCAAAAATAGCAATGGCGCACGGTGGGGGTTAGACGGTGCGCCACTACTATTTTCCCGCCTTCAAAATTCAAAAGAAAAAAATTCAAAAAAAAGTTACCAGTGGTGCACCTGTAGCAATAGTAATGGCGCACTACAAGGTGCGCCACTGTTACCTGCAATACTAATGGCGCACCAGAGGTGCGCCATTAGTATTTGTTGCTAGTGGCGTGGTAATAGTGGCGCACCTATAGTGCGCCATTAATAGCAAAAACTGGTGCGCCACTAACAGCCTTTTTTCTAGTAGTGCCAAAATAGTGACTCAACTTTGTACTAACTTTAGTACAAAGTTAGTACAAACTTGGGTCACTCATTTTGGGACTGGGGGAGTAATATCCATAGACGTACAATTACGTGGAATCTATTTTTTTTTCTTAATTATCATCATGTATGGTTGTGCTAGCAAGTTGAAAAATTTACACAATTTTTGGGCGTCCGAGAGGAATATTCATAAGACGGCAAGTACACAAACTTCAAATTAATTTATACATGACTTTAATGCACTGATTGAAATTAAATATCAAAAGATACACCTATAACCAATGGTAATACAACTAGTGAAACAACATGTCAATCTAGATGGTTGGAATTATTTCCACGATAGAATCTATTGGGGGTCCGAAGCATATACTAACACTAGCAAAAATATCTTCACCCAATGTCCGTTGTTGTCCATACTCTACAATATTTTATAAGTCTAAGAATAGTCGCTGAGATGCGAGTACGATTTTAAATTTTGCCTCATTGTTTTTCCCCTTAATGACTATGCTCGCCTAATTTAGTGCAGAGTAGTTAAGAAGAACACAAGGACCAACACGAGTCATCAAGAGACACATGAAGAACCGGTCCAATTGTCTAAATTCCTTCAAGATGGGTAGTTATGCATGAGCTATGATGATCGATGCATAAGCGCCATAAAATGTTTGCTCATGATCTTTTTTATTCGTCTTCTACATAACTCGCAAGCAATATGCAAATAGTTAATATTGCTTGTTGATGAACCATAAGCTTTCTTAATCAGGTTGGCGTGGTGTGCCATGATTTTGGTACTATATATGTGCAATCCAAATTAATTTTCTCCTTTGACAAGGGAGAGAAGATACAAATGTGTGGCATTGTTAACTTCATCCTAAACCCTATCTAACCTTAATTTAGTTGAACATCCCTCTGTTGGCCAATATATGATGTGGACCTTTGTTTGGAATACCAATTATCTTGTTACCTCTTGTCCTACGTCCACTGGCATGTGGGCCCCATGGTTCTGATCTTTTCGTTGAAAGAGGAGTTTCGACTCATGATGGGGTGTGGCAAGTTGACCCAATAGCATGCATCAAACGGGATAAACAAAGTGAGATATGCATGGTATATAAGAAACGGGCTAGTTGTCAAACAACAGGATGCGCGTACCTAGTCATAGATGCGTGTATCTTCACACAAAGGAAAATTGTTTGGGGTGGGGGTTGGGGGGGGGGGTACTATCGTAGATTGTATCGTATTAGCTAGGTTGCCAAATTTTTGGCAACGCCAATGCTCTTTTTTCAATTTTAGTCCATTTTTCCTACCAACATTGATTAATCATGGGCAGCCAAAACATCAACCAAAAAAATTGCTACCCAAAGTTTTAAAGGGTTGGCTTAGACTCAAATCAAACACGCGGATTAACCTTGGAAGGATGGATAGTATGAGTATGACCACTAGGCTTGAGTGGCATCTCCGAGGATAAACAAATAAAAAATACCATTGAATACTTCTTTTCAAATATGAATTAAATGGTTTAGATTTTGTGGCATAAAAGACATATTTCTTTGGTCAACAATGATCTAGAGATATGCATAATCCTTAAACTAGAAGAGTGGCTGCATGTTTTTTACCTGTCATTTCTACAACAGTATACATGTTAAATTCTAAAATTAGCAAAGGTTTGTAAGTTTGACTAGAGATATGTCAATAATGTTGCTTAGGTATGAACATGAGGAAGTACATGAAAATAATCATCAAAGTAGATAGCACACAACTTAGTCACATTTCTCTCAAGATGTTGGAACGTTGTTGGTCTCATGATTAATAAAATCTTAATTATGATTGCAACTATAAATTTATGTTACAATATAGATTATATTTGTATAAGAAAAAAATACTTTTAAATAAAAATATGCGCAAATGCAAATTCATTTGTTGTCAAAACTTTATAAGCTTGGCTCTCTCTAGTTGAAAACAACAGCTTATAAGGTTCGAGGGAGTATAAGAAAACACCAACACCTACCCATGATTCCAAAAGGTGCAAAAGAGAAATCTTGTATGGTGTGAGCGCTTTGGAATATGTTCACCAGCTACGTGTCATGTATGCTGCAAAATGCCTACGAAAAGGACAAAGTATGACCAACCGAAGCAGATCCAAAGAGTATTATCTCTTCCATTCTTTTCTCCGAAAGTGCAACAGATAGTGACTTTTCTGTATAAAAAATAAAATTAAATCTTCTTCTTTTCTAAGTCCTGCCATACGTAACTTTAGATAGATATATATTTTGTGTGTGGAGCAACTTGACCCGTAAAGTATATGAGATCGATGCCTTTTGATTACTCGCATTTGATTAATCCAGGTGTTGCCACCACTCCAATATAAGCAACAAATCAAGAAGTTAATTAACGCAGCAATCAAAAAAATCAAGAAGTTAATTAACGCCGCAATCGGTGTGCAGAATCGATGCAATGTAATTACAGATTGATGAATGTTTTACTCTGAAAAGGAAGATTGACGAACATGATTTATATTGGTTGATTAGTCCCTTATTCCAAGTATGCACACTTGTTTTGGTTTTGTTGCTTGTGTACGTTTGCATATATATCCATTTTCTCCTGCTCAATCATTTGGCAAATTAGATTTACTTTAAGTAACCATGAACTACCAAAAGTTGGTCTAATATGTTAGGTAGCTAACCAGCAACTAATTGCAAATTTCTTGTTGGTAGCTAACCAGGCCCGCCGTTTGGTGTTTACCATCAAAGTGCCATATGTGGTGTGGTTCCTAGCTAATGTTAATTGTACGCCATTGTGCACAGTGCACACATCTGCAAAAGAAATTGTTTGGGCTAATGTAAATCCTGGCGTGTAGCGCACAAGTGGCAGGATGGCCAACTAAGAAATTAACCATTGATTGGAATGTCACCGTCGTGATGGGCCAGTAACCAGATAACTACTCCCTCTGTATAGAAATATAAGAGCAGCTCTTATATTTCTTTACAGAGGGATTACTTATTATAATTTAATACGAATTAAAAGTGTATCATTGCATGGCTTTGTGGTTGCTAAATTCAATTATAGAAGAAAAAACTCACCTATACTAGTTGAACTAATGAATTAGGCATAAAGCTTTATCTGCTTCGTGTCTTTTGGTTAACCTTTCATTTCGCGAAAGCATATACTTACATACTCCTGCCAGCAAATTATCTTTGGTCTTTGGAGATGATGTCTATTGATGTCTACCGTGTATGTATTCAAAGGTAAAAAAAGTGGTCCTTGAGATGCCGCCAGTATCATATCTTACGGTTCATATCATCCATTTTGTTTTTCATTCCCAAAGCAAAGATAATTTAACCGCCTATCAACAACACAGCAACCAACGCAAGAGGTCTATTGAGACAGACGAACAACCGATCCAAATAGCTCCCATTCCAAACTCCAATGAGATAACGGTGGCGGTGGTGATAACGACGATGGCGATTAATATAATCAACAGACGGTAATTTACATGCCATAAAATGTGTGCCTCGTCCTTTTCTTCTCCTTTCTTGCTCGGCATTACCAAATATAGCAAAGCTTTGCTACCTTAATCTTGCTCGACCATTAATTATTAACAATAATATCTCGTGATTAAGTCCGAGGTTGTTGTGTACTGCGAGTGGTTCTTCCGCGACTCCGTAGCCAAACATTTCTTCCTTTGACGTTGCACAAGAAACTCCACACGGTCCCGCGTTAGAACAAAAAGAATACAATTAAGATTACCGTCGAGGAACATAAAATAAATACATACATACATACATACATGTCCATCCAATCTGAACGGTGTCGATTAATTTACTGGATCATATGTTAATGGCGCAAGTATTACTATCAATATATTTTTTGCAAATATTAGTGGCAGTAGTTAACTTGGTCCTAAACCGGATCTAAACAGGTTAATGAAGCCAGTGTTGGGCAGTGATATGATGTCGACACATGCTTGCTCCTGCGTCCTTTCCAACCACTTGCGCATGTGGGCCCTAGCTAGCGGTGGAAGGAGCTGTGGACATCTTTTTCTGTTGATGAAGGGGATGGTTTGACTCATGATGAGTGGATGCAAGTTGACCTGCCGAATGCCAATAGGATATACAGTGTGCCTCGAACGGGATAAACAACAAATGCCGAGATAAGACTAGGCACAATGCATAGTAGTAACATACACTAGTAATATACACATATCCCTAGACTATATTACTACCTTCAGACTAGCCATAATGCATAGTAACATACACTAGTAACATACACAAATCCCTAGACTATGTTACTACCTTCATAGTGGGTAGTAACATAAGTGTGGTAACATGCAAAGCTTCATTTATTAGGTTATAGACTCATATTGCATTGGGACATGTGATGTTACAAAGAATTCAGCTGTTATCAGAATCACCTCTCTCCTCATTAACTCATTGCCACATAAGCAAAGTTGCTGAGTTGGACTCGATGTTACTACTGAAGTTACTCCCATTGTGGCTAGTCTCATAGTGGGTAGTAACATAACTGTGGTAACATGCAAAGTTTCATTTATTAGTTTGTAGACTCATATTGCGTTGGGACATGTGATGTCACAGTAATTAGTTAAGTTACTGTAACTACCTCTCTCCTCATTTGCTCATTGCCACATAAGCAAATTTGGTGAGTTGGACTCGATGTTACTGCTGAAGTTACTCCCACTGTGGCTAGTCTAATGGAATAAGAAATGAAATTTACAAAACCACGACCACTTATAAGTTTTGGTTACCATAATAATTGCAAACGGAATATTCTTCCGAGGAGGGTACATGGTCCCATCCGTGACAGTTTAGTTGCACTGTTCATCAAAGAAACTTATGGCCATCGATGCGTGCAGAAGGCATAACTTTTTCTCTGAAAAATCCAGCACGAGCAATGACTAATTGTTTCAAAATTTAGAAACATGTATATAACAATGGAAAAAACATGTTGTCGCGACAAACATACTAGCTAGAAACCGCGCGGACCGTACTCACACTAGTGTTGAGAGTGCGATCGTATCGTTGCTCGTAATTGCTGGATGATATATATCTCTTCACAAGCTCTAACCCGAACATGTTGTCACGCACGTAGATGCATGATTTAATGAGCGAGAAATCGGTTCTTTCATTCGGTAATGGTAGTAATGCCGTTATCATTTGGAAACACACCGTGTGTCTGGATCGCACAAAAGAAAAGGAGAAAAAAAGAGAGTTTATTTAGCACTTCCTCCGTCCCTGAATTAATTGACTGCATGCATCGTATGTAGTCAAACTTTGATCATAGATTTCACTGGTAAATTATAAGTTACATTCACACACACACCAAAAAAATGCAAGACTGGACTCATGTTCAATAGAGGGTTTTTTTAATAGTTTGGATTGCTCACCGCATGGTTTTTTTTTACGAGCTTACCGCATGGTTTTGAATGGTGTAATTCTATTGACATATAACATTTTTTTTGGTAACTAAAATTTGATGACATAGATACAAGAGGGCTAATAATTAAAATTAGTACTAGTCTTCCCTCGGATCCTAGTTTAGTGGGGTGGGCGGTGTGTGGGTGGTAAAAAATAATAGGCCTCTGCTGCTGCTGCTGGCCCGCCGGATGGATCCTGGCAGGGGCAAGCTGACAGATCCTCGATCATCGAGCAGACCCAGAGCCAAAGGCAAAGGCAAAGCGTAAGTAAATCTGCGACAGTGCGCTACTAATATCGAATAACCAAGTGCCAGTCCCATCATGGACTAGTAGTTAATCATGCAGGCGGGCGGGTTAGTGTACGTACTTAATTAGTCCGGGCGGGGGGCCCTAAAAGATCCAGCAACAGCGGCGGGTACTAGTACAGCAGCGGCAGTAGTTTAGGGAGGGAGGGAGGCACATTTCACACTCACGTCGTCATTCCGCCTCCGCCCGCGGCCTCCCTCCGACTCCACTCGATCCATCAGCCCAGCCGCACCCCCCCCTCCTCCTCCTCCTCCTCACGCTCACGCGTCGTCGTCGTCGTCGTCGTCGTCGTCTTCCTCCGCGCCCGCGCCCGGGATCCCCGCGCATACCCGGCCGGTGCCCCGAATCGCGCGCGCGCGGCCGCCGCCAATCGCCGTCCTGCAGCGAGCGCGGCAACCGCCCGCTGATCCCCGCCACGCCACGCTACGGTACGGCAACCTGACCCCCCACCCCCCCCCCCCCCCTCTCCCCGTTCGCTTACGCCTCGATCCGCTTCCGCCTCCTCCTCCGCGTGCCGTGGATTCATGCCAACCGCCCAACGGAACGGGTTCATCCCCTCCCCTGCCCTGCCCGCGCCGGTCGCGTCTCGCGGGGGTTCGTCTCCGTCAGTTTCCGTCCCTTCATCCACCAATCGTGTGTTGATTTGGTGCGGATATCGATTGATCCCCCGCGCTGGAGTGGACTGGACTGGACTGGATTGGATTGGTGGCGGGCGTCGGATGAACCCCCTCCCCGTCACTTGCCTCTGTTTTACTTACTTAGTAGTTTTAATAAACCGTTCCTTGTTTCTGTCCCCCACCGGGGTGGGGGGATTTGTTCGTGGATGACCACTGCTAACACGCTTTTTCCACCGGATAATAATAATGTTTTCGCACGGACGCATACGAACGAACGAACAAATATTGGTTGGTCCAGTCCGGCGATACAAGATCGGCGGTGGGCCTATGGTCCGTCCTCCACCAGTTCGCTCCATGTCTATTTTAGTTGTTCGTTTCCGTCCATGGGGGTCTGTTTCTGGATGAGCACTACACTAATAATACGCCTTCATGTGTTAATTCAGATATACTAGTAATACTGTATGCATGGTCCAATGATGGATTGCTGGGTGGGTGGCCCTACGCTCCTCCATCACTTCGCTCTGTTTCTAGTCTAGCTATTTTTTTCTGGATATATTAAGAACTGATACACTTTGATGTCTTTGGGACTTTTTGGTACGGATATAATACGATCCAATGATAGATAGATTGGTGGGTGGTGGACCTGCGATCCTCCACTCACTTGAAGTTGGCTCTGTTTTCTTTCTAGCTATTTGGTTTCGTCTTCTGCGCGGATTTATCTCTGCTCTGAATTTGGTCAATTCCCTCGCTACAGCATCAGTCTCTTAGTTTGATCTTCAACCATGGCGACCGAGCCGGCTTGCGCGCGCAGCAGGGGCTGAGCACCACTCCATGTGAAGATAGATAGATAGATATAAGGGCATCTCCTCTATTGGCATATGCCCACTTTGAGTAGTAGTATATATATTCAGGTGCCCCGTGATTTCTCAAAAATTTGCGCCACAGCTTTCACTCATGCTTTTATGCTGGATTGTCCTCTGGGGCCCTATGCCTTAGTTTGATGAATTGGATATGTGTTTCAGTTTGGAATTCAGGGGACAGTGTGTGAGATTCAGAATTCAGACATGTGTGCTGTGGTGTTGTACAGCTTTTGCTGAGGGTTTCGGTGCCTGCTTTGCAGCCTCGATGTACCCTCAAGTTTCACCCTATGACCATCTCTATTCTCATGAGAATAATTTCTAAAAATCTTACAGTTTGCTTCACTGGACAGATGTTAAGTTACTGATGTATCTTGTCTAACTTCTGTGCAGATTGTGGTCTGAATCTATCTTCTCCGTTTCTGCGGGCAAGTCCTGATCTGGGGTATGCATGACACCCCCGGTGGCCCTTCGGAACGAGCTACAAGGGGTCTCCAGTTCCGCAAGGGCTGACCTGTTCCGAGGCGCCAGCTGCAACATCGAGAGTGAGGTGCTGGCAACTTTGGCAAATGGCCAGGACCCACATGCTTCAGGAACAAACACCGGCTTCAGAGTCAGACACATTAGGCTCCCCAGTGGGGACACCTACTCCGGTACATTGTTGGGAAGCACGCCGGAGGGTTCAGGGCGGTATACCTGGTCAGATGGTACTATTTATGATGGCGAGTGGAGGACGGGGATGAGGCATGGCCAAGGAAAGACGTTGTGGCCGTCTGGAGCCAGCTATGAGGGCGAGTATGCTGGTGGGTACATATATGGTGAAGGCACATATACTGGACAGGATAACATCGTCTACAAGGGACGGTGGAAGCTGAACCGTAAGCATGGTCTCGGATGCCAGACGTATCCTAATGGAGACATGTTCCAAGGTTCTTGGATTCAGGGAGAAATACAGGGTCACGGAAAGTATACATGGGAAAATGGAAACACGTACACCGGCAATATGAAAAATGGCAAGATGTCTGGAAAAGGAACATTTACTTGGAAAAATGGTGATTCGTACGAAGGCAACTGGTTAGATGGCATGATGCATGGGTACGGTATCTATACATGGAGTGATTGTGGGTACTATGTCGGAACCTGGACCAGGGGATTGAAGGATGGGAAAGGTACATTATATCCTAGTGGTTGCAGAGTGCCTGCTGGTGATGAGCTGTATATAAAGAACCTAAGGAACAGAGGTGTGCTGCCTGACCCTAGAAGGCAGAATCATGGTTCGCGCATACTTCACTCTTCGTCAGTTGACATGGGAAATATGAAGGTTGGCATAAATCGGGACTCCGCCTCATCTAGAAGGAACTCAAGTGATTCAAGAAATGTGTCCTTGGAAAGAAGGTGGAGTCTTGAGGTAGCCATAGAGAAATTCATCGGAAATGAAAATAGTGAAACCTCTGAAAACATTGATGATTCTGAGTTGCCTATACTTGAAAGGGAATACATGCAAGGTGTTCTAATCAGCGAGGTAGTACTTGACAGGAGTTTTTCGGGCTCATCCAAGAAGGCAAAGCGCCGCAGAAGAAGACGGTGAGAGAGACTAAAAAACCCGGAGAGGCAATAATTAAGGGTCATAGAAGCTATGATCTAATGCTAAGCTTGCAGCTTGGAATCAGGTAATGCCTCCAGTGCTGCTCCTCTCATTGAATGTATGATTTGAAGCGTTGATAAATAGCTCGCTTTTCATGTACTGCCTGGTAAATGAGTCTAGTCATCTACCTTGTAATTGCATTTATAGTGCGATTCTAGCAAAAGTTTGACAACAAATTATTATTTCTCTGCTAAAAAGTAACAGTGCAAGACTTCGCTGTGCTAGCTGGTGGTACTTACCAGATCTCTAGTCCAGCAGCTTTGCAACCAGCAGCTTTTATTGCCTCTTAGGAACTGATGGAACATATGCATTTTAAATTGATAACAGAGCATGATGTTGAAACATCTGGCATTCACAAGTATATGTTCTGTAATGTTCATTCTGCTATTGTGTTTAGGTACACAGTTGGAAAGATAACACCCATTCAAAAACGTGAAGTTCGTGCTTCAGATTTTGGTCCAAGAGCAAGTTTCTGGATGAACTTCCCAAAGGAAGGATCGCGACTTACTCCTTCGCATCCTGCAGAGGATTTTAAATGGAAGGACTATTGCCCCATGGTTTTCAGGTTCGTTATACTGATTGACCTTTCATGCCTGTATGTATGTCTGAGTGAGGAATGCAGATTCATGTAGTCTATTGAATTTTTGTTTACTTACGTAACATAATTTTGTTAGTTGAACCTCTAAATCCCCTCTTGAAGCTTGAAGTTATTTCTGCTCCTTATTTTTCTAATTCATAATCTTCTTTCTGCTGCATTCATCAAATATAAAACAGTCTGATTTCATTTATGTAGAAACTTGAGAGAGATGTTCAAGATTGATGCTGCAGATTATATGATCTCCATATGTGGAAATTCTGCACTTAGGGAGCTATCTTCTCCTGGAAAGAGTGGAAGTGTATTTTTCCTATCACAAGATGATCGGTTCATGATTAAGACTCTCCGAAATCTGAAGTGCAGGTACCTTTTTCTATCTGGACTTCTCATAAGTTGTGGTAGGAAATTATGTATTGTAGCTTGTTTTGTGTTTTACTGATTTATATATCATGTAGTACTAGTGTAATTTGAATGTTTGATGACTCTGATTCTGCAGGTTCTTTTACGAATGCTTCCAAACTATTATAATCATGTCCATACTTACGAGAACACACTCATAACTAAGTTTTTTGGCCTGCACAGGGTAAAACCTTCTAGTGGTCAAAAGGTAATTATCATCGACTTATGTACACATCTCTTTTGAGGTTTTCCTTGTTCACGTTCCTATTTATGGAGTAACAAACCTTGTTTATTGTTTGCAAATTTGCAGTTCCGTTTTGTTGTAATGGGGAATATGTTCTGCACAGAATTAAGAATTCACCGGAGATTTGATTTGAAAGGTTCATCCTTAGGCCGTTCTACTGACAAAATTGAAATCGACGAGAACACAACTCTGAAGGATTTGGATCTGAACTACTCCTTTTATCTTGAACCTTCCTGGCGAGAGGCTCTACTTAAGTGAGTGTGATTTCTCTGAAAATCGTCTTTGCTTACTGAGATATGGTTTTGTGGCATAACTGTATTGTATTTGGTGATGTGTTTCCATTGGATTATTGTTCAGCTAGTATAATACCATAAACGTTGAACTTAAGTGTATTATAACTTGCTGAAATATGTCATCCACCTTGTTAGCAAAGATAGAGATGACAAATATAAAAAAAGTATTATGAAGAGATTTCTGGTAAAAATATGCAGTTAACGTCCTCTCCAGCGTGTGTTGTGGTCATTTTTCAGATTTTTGTGCAGAATTCGCCTAAAACTAATTTTGCACCAATTGACCAAGAAGTATGCAGTATGATCAAGTTTCGCCTTATTGTAGTGTTTCATGCATTGTCGTATTTCTTCTTTTCAGGCAGATAAAGACTGATAGCGAATTTCTGAAGTCACAACGGATAATGGATTACAGTCTACTGCTTGGTGTCCATTACAGAGCTCCGCAGCACCCATTTAACACGCAAGGCCATATCGTCGAACCATGACAGCAGAGAGATTAACAGTTCTTTCAGAAGAAGGTAAAACACAGCTTTACCTGCCGGTTAATGGATTTTATCAACATGTTACTATATTTGTTGTTTTATACATTGGGGTATAATAAACAGTGCAGCTATTCGTAGTACTAACTCCTGTGCTTTAGAGCATGTGCTGCTATTCACAAATAGTTAATCCGTCGGTGGGTGTCATAGTGTCACTACCGGATCATAGCATTTGTTGTGTCTATTCATCATGTCAGCAGGTCGTCACTGGGGTTCTGGATGAGAGTGCTTCCATTGAGCCTGTATATGTAGTTCATGATCCCAACCACCCATCGAAAAAAATCTAACAGACCCATGAACTTGTTATCCATTGTCTGAGGATAGATCTAGTTGTGTCTTCAATCGATACATGCTGAGACGCACAACTTAGTTTGATAGTTGCCCCTTTCTGTGATATGTCATGTTCTTTTTCTTTTTTCTATTGTATATATTTACCTCCCTTAGTTATGTGTTCAATTCTTGTTATGACATGACCGGGAGAACATATTTTCATTGTCCACAATGTTCTTGTACAGATGCCCAGGAGGACGATGCTTTTAACTACCCAGAAGGATTGGTTTTGGTTCAAAGAGCAAACGACGAGAACAGTGTGGTCGTTGGGCCTCATATAAGGGGAAGCCGATTGCGGTCGTCGGCTGCTGGATTTGGGGAAGTGGATCTCCTGCTTCCTGGCACAGCTAGGTGAGGGTCATTTCTATCACTACTCCTGTAACAGATATGGATCTGAACCAACACACACAGACTGGGAGCTTTCGGTGACTGGGTGTCTCCCTTCCTTTTTGGCAGGGTTCAGATCCAGCTGGGGGTGAACATGCCGGCGAGGGCGGAGCAGATCCCCAAGGAGGACGACAGCAAGTCGTTCTACGAGGTGTACGACGTGGTGCTCTACCTGGGCATCATCGACATCCTGCAGGAGTACAACATCACCAAGAAGATAGAGCACGCCGTCAAGTCGATGCAGTATGACTCGGTGTCCATCTCCGCGGTCGACCCCGAGTTCTACTCGGAGCGCTTCCTCAAGTTCATCCAGACCGTCTTCCCCGAGAACTCGTAGCGCCTCCACCAACCACCATCCCTCAACCATTACTCCAGTGAACGCTCCAACCCCTGCCATGGCATGATCTCTGTGTACAGAATGAGGAATGAGGGCATCCGCAGAGGGTCTTCTGGAGGGCTGGATTTTTTTTTCAAGCATAAGCACAAACCATGTCTTTATTCTGGGAATAAAGGTGGCATGGCTGGGGTATGGAGCATGGAGAATCCACCGACGTCCCGCTGTGGAAGCGAAGAGGAGAGTCCGGCTTTCTGCGCGAATATATGTGTCCGTCGAGATCAGGAGCGATGTCATCTGTAAGATGTCAAGAATAGATTCTTGGTCTACTTTTGCTTTTCGTTTCTTTTGAAAGCAGTTCTGCTAGTGTTCACTAGGAACACACCTGTATAAAGAACCACTACCCAGAGATGGAAACTGAATTTCCAACACGATTGCTGCCACTGGAAAAGCTGTGTACACAGGTGGTTCCTACCGTTTCAATGGTGCTTCTTGCAAGAGAATGCACAGGGTTTGGACTCCACACTGCCTCCCTACATGCATCCTTGCCACGACAGCAGCAACAACTTGCGCTCTTCTGCAACCACCCCACTCCAGCATCAAACTGCAAGATATGACCTAGATCGCCGATCTCCAGGCCAACCTCCGCCCTTCCACGCCATCGCAGAGGAGACGAGGGGGACAACGCCCTATCATTACGCTGATCTATATATCAACAGAGAACCAAAAGATTGGATGCTTCCATGCAAAAAACATCGACAATTTTCCGTTACTGTGAATGCAGACAACCAAGAGACAAAAAACCATATTCGAGTATCCAGCATTGGTGGTAAGTAAGAGACAGAAAATCAACACGCCAAACAACCAAGAGATACCATGGTTTATAATCAATGTTACAATCGTTCGGGTTTCCAAACCCGAACACTCTGAGCAGCGACCAAATAAACAGAATAAATTACAGGTCCTAGGATGAAGCACAAAGGTCCCAGCACCGAGCGCGTGCAAAGCGACCGGGGCTTTCTCCAGTTCCAAGAGATTATTTGCTTTTACTATACCTTTCACCAAGTCAGGATCGTATGACATGACAAACTAAGTGCGTAAAAGTAAAACTGTCTTCGAGTCGTTTGCTCCCGCGCCGTCGTCGAGGGGGCGCCATGTATATTTCCGCTAAACCAGAATAAAATAGCCCCGAGGGCGGGCTCTTAACTTACCTGCTGTAGACGCAGGAGCCTACTTTGAAACTCAACATGAGGATCATGGCCGAGACAAAGAAGAGGTACAGGCCGCCGCGCAGCACCGTCGGCACGGCGCTCACCCGTGTGGTGGCTGGCTCGTCGTCAAAAGTAATGGACTTCAGAGACACGCGTTGCTCTCCACCGTGAAAGAAAGGAGTAGGCTGAAGACACCGTTCTTCTGCAGGGGCCAGTGGTCCGAGTTATCGGCGTGGTCACCGAGCTGGACGATGCCCGCTGTGACACGAATCTGACTAGGCCCGCTGAGCGCGGCGATGGATTTTCCTGTGGTTGGCGGGAATTCCGAAGCCATTGCAGGTGGGGCTGGGTATGAACCCAGCATGTTTCTGAAGTATCTTTTGCCAGCATTGTCATCCATTGGCACATCTGGAGCACCAAAATACACAGAATTTCATAAATGGTGAGGTCGTCCAGTGTGTATTCACCGATTGCCTAAGAAGAATCTGGAAGCACAGCACTGAATATCTTAAAACTGTACCTGGAGCCATGGTGTCTGGATAAAGGTTCTCACGGGAACCAGACGAAGACGCGCCATATTGAGCCTTTGCTTCATCCTGCAGAGAAGTAGCACCATAGGTGATCACCAGCAACTAATTATTAGCCTAGACTTTTTGTTTAGGAATATTAAGTAAGAGAAACTTGTTACTGTTCTGAAGCATACCTTTTGGTCAAAGTTCGATGCTGCTGGAAGTTGAGAATTAGAGCCGTCAAC
This sequence comes from Aegilops bicornis, assembly GCA_021605145.1. Taxonomy (NCBI): domain Eukaryota; kingdom Viridiplantae; phylum Streptophyta; class Magnoliopsida; order Poales; family Poaceae; genus Aegilops; species Aegilops bicornis. Next base: position 690,249,757 of record CM038674.1, read on the forward strand.
TGGGCCCAAAAGATTTGAACTGAAATCATCATCTGAGGCATTTAAGAGAGCCATGATATCATCATCCTCAAAGAGAGAAATGTCATCCACATTTACATAATCATCCTTTCCACCTTCCCATTTGTGATCGGTTGATGCCTCGTAAAACGGCGCGTTGTCATCCAATTGCTGTGGAAATGGCAGACCATTGGGTTGCAAATACAAGTTCTGCTCATCTGAAGAACAAGCTTGCTGCAGTCCTGAATACAAGTTCTGGTCATCTGAAGGACAAGCTTGCTGCTGTCCTGAATACGCATTGGTATCATTTCCTGTGTCAAAGAACTCCTCATCACTAAGAGTCCTATTGGCATGGTTTCGATTACCATAAGTTCTCATAGGATAAGATGCCTGATCACCATTTGAAGGGTCACTCCACATGGTAGGGCCAGCCTGACGTACATATCCATCATCTTGATTTTGGCATCCAGACAAATCCGCAAGACTGAAGTGATCATCAAGGGGACTCTGCTCTTCAGGTTCACCTGTATTGTCAACACTGACATCTGACACAGGCTCCTGCAAAATCTCGTTCAGAGGAACATCACCGTCAGCATAGCTGCCCATGCCAGTCTCATTAAAATCTTGAACTTGGAGAGGAGGAATTGCTTGAAGAGGAGCAATTTCTTGTGGGATGAGCACTTCTGGGGTCTGAATGATGGAAAACAGTAACAAAGTAAATATAGGTGTGTTCAAACAGGAACAATAGAAAATGGTTCACAGAGCACTGGATAGTTGGTAAGAGGAACAATTTCCACACAATAGGCGGAATGGTACCTATGCACAGGAAAATGTCAATAATGAAAAATAAAAGAATTTGTATGATATATGTAACCTAACTAGTTTTCAGTGTCAACTTGAGTGAAGACTGGGTTCAGCAGCCAACTAAAGAGGCATACATGTAATATAGCTAATTAGTTGAACTATTATTGTTCGGTGGTAAACAGATACGGTCGCATGTGAACTGTTCCGATTCTAGCTAACTAATACTCCCTCCGTCCGAAAATACTTGTCATCAAAATAGACAAAAAAAGATGTATCTAGAATTAAAATACATCTAGATACATCCTCTTTTATTCATTTTGATGACAAGTATTTCCGGACGGAGGGAGTATCTCACAGAAGGATAACAAGGACATGATCTTACTTGCACAAGCCCATTAATTCCAGAAAATATGTGCTCATCTTCCACATTCGATTCCGCACTAGCAGTATCTGTGATCGCAAGCATTTCAGTGGATGTACCACTGGTAGGTGTATTCTCAATTGCATCATCCTCATCTTCCCATTCCTCCTCCATGTATGGTGCACCATACTGTGCTCCATTCTGGGGCCCAGATCCAACCTTCTGGAAGATTCTACACACCACATGCATATCCTGCGCACTCCAGAAGGAGAATAAACATCATAATATCAAAGGAATTCTGCATTTTAACCACACAAAAATGGGACAGCTCCCAAAAACATATGATAATGGCATATACACAATAATTCGTACTACAAGGTTATTGTTCTGAAGGGCCAAAGAGAAAAAACATTGTTTCAGATCAAGTCGTCAAGTAGAAGAAATACAGTGAGTCAAGACATGAAGTAGCTTAAAGAAAACTAATCAATATTATCATGATATAACATTTAACAAGAGAAGCAATTAACTGTGTGAAAAGCATGTTCCGAGCCATCTAACCAGGCAAGAACAAATTTGTCATCTCCAAAGGCTGTCTACTTTATTATCATACTACTGATGCAATAGAAGTAGAACAACACCCGGCGCAGAAGACCTCTACACTCTCATGCAACAAGGACCTAGACACATATAAGCTCATGAGCTGTAACCCCTGGTATCCAAAGAGATGATGATTTAGTGAGGGGTCTTCACCTAAGATTGAGATTTCAGGAAATACCACTTTGATTTGGAGTGATATTTGCTGAATTCCCCTCCCATGGTGAGGCTCCACTCCATGCAAGATAGAGCTAGATAGTGAATCATCAAACTAAAACCCACTCTGGCAATTTTATAAGATCCATCCTCTGAAAAACACAATCTTCTGGTTAAGAATTACTACTAAGATTGTAGAGCTAGGCAGTTGACAATCAAAGCATAGCCAACTCTGGTAAGCATATCAGGTCCGTCCACATCACTAATAACACCAGACCAGCCGCACGGCACAGACACAACCTTCTGGTCAAGAATTACTAAGATTTTAGAGCTAGACAGTCCATCCTCATGGCTACTAACACCGAGACTGTCAAATTCAGTGTGGATTCACATTGCAGGCTACATAAATCTGAAGACAACATCCCCTGCTTTCTCAGGGGATGATTATTTAGGAAACGATTGCTAAATCTGTAAACTTTAGATTGTCAACTAACCACCGACGACCCACTCTAGCAAGTAAATCAATCAGGTTCATCCTCAGACAGGGCTGCACGACAACAAACTTATAGCAGCGGCGACAAGAGGAGATTGGGGGGCGGGGGAGGGCACCTGGGGGCCGTCGTTGTCGAGGAGGCGGTACTCGTGCATGACCCAGTTGGTGCGGTCGCCCTTGGGGGCGCGGCCGGCGTGGAAGACGAGGGTCTTCTTCATGCCGACGGCGCGGCCGCGGTGGAACACCTCGCGGTCCTTGCCGGTGGTCTTCCAGTAGCCGCGCGGGGTGGCGCGGTTGGTGCGGTTCCCGGGGCCCCCGCGGCCGCCGGCGCCGGCGCCGGCCACCTTGCGGTCGAGGCGCGCGAAGAAGTACCACTGCGCGTCGCGGCTGCGGATGCGCGAGAGCGGCGGCAGGTCCCAGGGCTCGAGCCGGTAGAGGTCGACCTCGGCGATGGCGTCGATCCGGAGGCGGCGGCCGAGGACCCGGCGGCGGAGGTAGTAGGAGACGAGCTCCTCGTCCGTCGGGTGGAAGCGGAAGCCCGGCGCCATCGGCACCTCCTCCGCCGGCGGGGGCGAGCCGGCCATCGGATCCGGTGATCGATCTAGCGGGGAATTCGGGCGTCGGGGGCTTAGGATCGATCTAGGGTTTGGGTTGGAGGTGGAGGGGAGCACGAGGAGGCAGGGAGGAAAGAAGAAAGGAAGAAAAGTCGGGTTCTTGGGTTGGGAGGAGGCGTGGAAGAAAAGGGGACGCGTCCTCTCCCCCCACCCCCCTTTTTTTTCTCTTTTTTTTTTTTTTTTGATGATGAAAATTTACGTCTGGTGCGTGTTGTTCTGGAAGGCTCTCGTGCGTTTTGCTAGTAGTACGGTTTGGTTTGATTGGAACGTGATTACTGTCTTCGATTTGGATGAGGGCTGAGTTGTTTTATTTATTATTATGTGTCCTTTTATATGTGATATACAAATATAAACACTGAGCAGATATTACTCCCTCCGTTCCACAATGTAGTGCGCCCGCCCGCGTTTCCCGAGATTTAAATTTTTGTTCCCGCCGCAGTCGGTCTTCGTTGGTTAAACTTAAAAGCACTAAGAACACATGAAGAACACATCATAAAGCACTAAGTGGCACTACAATAATCCAAATAAATCACTAACAAAGCACATGTCTTGTCTCATATGAAGCGGAAGCCCGGCGCCGTCAACACCTCCTCCGCCGCCGAGGGCGGCGACGACGAGCTCATCGGGTCCAGCGGGCGTTCGATCAGTCGATCTAGGGCTTTGGGGCGGTCGGCGGGGCTGGGATCTGGGTCGATCGCTCGTGGGGTGCGGGGATTCTAGTCTAGGCTTTGGTGAGGAACGAGGACGGAGGAGGCGTGGAAGAAAAGGGGCCGAGTAAATCGTCTTCTACTTGTTCACGAAGCTTCACGTCTTCTTTTTCTTTTTTTCTACTATATGAAAGCCCCGCGCGCCAGGTGGGCCTGGCGCGCCCTGGTGGGTTGTGCCCTCCTCGGGGCATCCCCCAGGTGCTGCTCTGGTCCATTGGGTTCCTTCTGGTCCATAAAAAAGTTTCACGGTGTTTGGACTTCGTTTGATATTGATTTTCTGCGATGTAAAAAACAAGCAAAAAACAGCAACTAGCACTGGGCACTGGGTCAACATGTTAGTCCCAAAAAATGATATAAAGTTTCTGTAAAATGATTATAAAACATCCAAGAATGATAATAAAACAGCATAAATACTTCATAAATTATAGATACGTTGGAGAGGTATCAAGTACGACTACGCCAACCACGGGCGTCTTCTTCATCCCGATTGCACGGCCGCGATGGAACACCTCGCGGTCATTGCACTACTAGGAAAAGGCCTACTAATGGTGCACCGGTTTTGCCTACTAATGGCGCACTACCGGTGCGCCATTAGTAGCACGCCATTAGAATTTTTTACTAATGGCGCGCACCAAGCGCTTATACTAATGGCGCACTGGCGATCGTCATTAGTATGTAACTCCATGCGCCATTAGTATGCCTCCCGGGGGGCCATATGTAACCATGTGCTTTGTCACACTAATGGCGCACTCTGCCTTGATGCGTCATTAGTATGAATATTTGTTTTTTTTTTGCTTTTCTGATTTTTGCACAGGTTACAAAATATATTATTGGACAGAATATAGACAGCAGCACACAGCAACATCAGATTCATCGAATACAATAGAAGATTAGTCTCCGAATATAATTCATCATATTAGTCTCCGAATTCAAAAGACCGAACAAAGATAAAACATTACAAGTCTCAAGACCGCGAGTATCGAGTTTGTCTTCACATTACAAGTCGATATCGATCATCTAAACTACCATCACATAAAAGAGAGTTGTGGTCATCACGATGAGCATCCTCGCGATCAAACCGGGTCCTCATCCCTTGACTATATGTTTGGGCTCCGTTGGATTCCGTCGAAGTCCACTTGAGTGAATTCCTCCTTGACGGTGCGGAGCGCATTGGACGCCGGTCCTTCCTTTGCTTCTTCGATTGGCTGCCATCCGTGTGTGCGCCGCCATCATCGATGGTGGCATCCTCGGCGGCACCATCGGTGGTGTCATCCCGACGCCACTAGGGGTTGTGTAATCAGGATTGGTGTCTTCATGGCGTCCTCATAGCGGTGAGGTTGTTCCTCCATCTCCGGGACAGCTCCCAATTGCTTGCCGCCAACCACCGGCCTCATCGTTGTGGGCCATGTTTCGCTCTAAATGGGAAAAAAGTTTGGTCAAAAGTTGGTTATTGTCAAGGAACAAGATCATGGTCTCATCATTTAGGGTTTGTCGACACCGAGGCACCCTAAAAGCCTAAGCTTTCATCATTTAGGGTTTGTCGACGCCGAGGCACCCTAAAAGCCTAAGCGTACATCATTTAGGTTCACATCGACACCGAGGCGTCCGGGGCAGCCAAGTTAAGTTTTCATCATTTAGGGTTTATCGATGCCGATGCACCCTAGGTTGGGCCTAATCACTTGGCACTAATCACTTGGCTCTATTGCCACCTATGTTGGGTTTATCATCTAGGGTTTATCGATGCTAAGGAGAATTCTAAGTTGGGCCTAATCACTTGGCTCTATTGCCACCTATGGTTTAATGCAGCAAGAATGGCGGGCAGTTGATCCTACTTAACTAAGTACTAAGATACCCCGGCCCATGCATTAGTCGTAAGTACCCCATATGTCCTATTTTTAGCAAAGTCATGCTAAAATTCACGGAAAATTTCAGCATGACCTTTCTTTGAGGACATATGGAGTACCGAATTTGCCAAAGCGGAAGTTAATCAACATTCCGACAAACTCAAGGGCCTCTCGAGGTACTGCAAATTCATCACGACCACGATGGTCGGAGACATGACCTTTGCAAAATGGTCGGAGACACGATGGTCTTTCTCAATGTGATCAATTGATGGATCAACACATAAAACATGTCCAATAAGTATGATTTATAGAGTCAACATCGGTATGAATATATATATAAAGTTTTTCTTCATCACCAGGCCCATGCAAGTAATCGCATCCAAAGAACTACTTCGCTACTCAGTAACTAACTACACTCTGTATTTATAGATTCATTTCAGATGAGATCAGATTGAGCTCAAGCTGTAGCTGCATTTGAGGGATCCATGAGCCATCATGCCAGCCAGCCAGGAAATAAACTTTACTTTCCAAAGGAAATAAAAATACAATGCATACATACATACTTAAGCATGTAGATAGATAGATAGATAGATAGATAGATAGATGAGCATGTTCAATTTACAAGAATGAATGTAAACAAGCAAAGAATGCATGCAAGTTTAAAGTAAAACGTTTCAGTTAATGCAAGTACTCCTCTTGCTCTCTACTTTCTCTCTTCTCTTCTTGATTAATTAACTGAATTTTCTTGATGTTGTTGTTAACTGAATTTTAATCAGTCAAGAACACCTTCGGTTTAAATGAGATATAGGTGTAGTTTTCAGTCTCTGTCAGTTTCATCAGAGAAGTTTGCTTTCAGTTTCAAATAATCCGAGCTGCGCCTCCGCGGCCCTGACCCGACCATGGGATGGCACGAACTAGACGGTCATGGCTGCATCGCGGGTGACGCGGGGAGCGCCAGGATGGCGATGCTCACGACCCGGAAGTAGCCTAGTTTCTCGTTTTACATTAGTTGTGTAATCGCTGAATAAGAAGAGAAATAGAGAGCCCACGTTTGAAAGCAGGAGGGCCCACGTCTCCCCTCGTAGTTTTCGAGGGCCCACGTCTCCCCTCAAAGGGCGGGGCGTTTGAGTTATCGAGGCAACTCCCCGTCTCCCTCCACCGGCAACTCCCACGACGCAGAGGGTTTCTTCCCACGCCCGTGTAACTCCCTCCTATTCCATTGCCGCTCCATCTTCCTCCCTCTGCCTCCCTCCTCATTCCATTGCCGCTCCATCTTCCTCCCTCTACCTCCCTCTGCCTCCGACATCAAGCAACTCCCCTCTGCCTCCACCATCGCCGCCGGGAGGGCAATGGCGGAGGAATCATGGAGCAACTCCCCTCCGTGCCAAGAGAATGGTGGAGGCATCGTGGAGCAACTCCTCCGCTCGCCAAGCATCACCGCAGGAGGCGTCGGCAAGGAGCCGCTAGTGGTCGACGACGACGTTCGGTCCCCGGCGAAGCGGGACTACACCGTGCCGCTCAAGGTTGATATCCACCTGAAGGAGCCGCTGGATGTCGTATGCACCAGCAATCCAGACGAAGCCGACAAGATGATCCGCAAGATGAGGAGGAGGCTCGGTGGCATGCTTTCTCGAAATATCGGCGTTGATGTCGAGTATACCAGGGAAGAAAAACCTCCGCAAATTGCTGCAGTTCTGCAGTTATGCGTGGAGGATCTCGTCCTGGTATACCACATCACCGCGGCAACCAAATGGTAAAAACATCCAGTTCTGAAGTAGTTTTTTGGTGATCATACAGAATGTTGTCTACAAGTTTTTGTGATCATTTAGTAGCTGTTATGAATGTTGTCTTGTAATGCAAAAGATTGCAAAAAAAATACATTATTGAGATGTTATGCTTGCTGTTTTGATCATACAGAATGTTGTCTTGTAGTTGTTGTGATCATTTAGTAGTTGTTGTGATCATACTGTTTTAGCTGAATTTTGGTCAGAACTGAAGATGCTATTTTAACTGAATTTTGCTTCAACTGAACCCATTTTAATTCTGTAGTTTCTGAAGTTTTTGAAGTAGATGAATTTGAATGCTAAAGATTATTTTGAATGTTGTCTTGTAATGCAAAAGATTGCAAAAAAAATACATCATTGAGATGTTATGCTTGTTGTTTTGATCATACAGAATGTTGTCTTGTAGTTGTTGTGATCATTTAGTAGTTGTTGTGATCATACTGTTTTAACTGAATTTTGGTCAGAATTGAAGATGCTATTTTAACTGAATTTTGCTTCAACTGAACCCATTTTAATTATGTAGTTTCTGAAGTTTTTGAAGTAGATGAATTTGAATGCTAAAGATTATTTTGATGCAGGCCCAAGGAACTCCGCCTCGCTCTGCAGGAGAAGAAGTTGTACACCTTTGTTGGCTTCTCGCATTGGAGGCGACAAGGAGAAGCTGAAGTTGTGCGGTTTGGAGATCAACCCCGACAAAGTACGTCGACTTGCAGCGCAAATGGAGAGTTCAAACAATGGAAAGAAGTGGCAGTCTTTGGCTGAGTTTGCAGCCAACCTCATCCACCCATCCTACTCAAAAATGAAGCGAGAAGATCGACAGAATTGGACCACCTACTATGGGGGACAGCCTTGCCAAACAAGCTCATCGAGTACGCCATGAAAGATGCGTCACGTCACCTACGAGCATGGAAGAAAATCGAAATCACCAAAGAAGGTTTCGAAGCTCGGCAAGAGGCGGAGGATCATTGGGATGACCCCTACTCTGGGGATATTGAGTTGTTTGTGGTATTGGGATGACCCCTACCATCGTGTCTCAGTTTGTAGTTATGTGGTTGAACAAGTTTGCTTTTGTTATGTTGAACAAGTTTACTTTTGTATGTTGAACAAGTTTGCTTTTGTAATGATGAACAAGTTTGCTTTGGTTGTCAGTTGACATCATCTCATCGCTAAGCATGGTTTATTTTTACCTTTATCTATTTATTATTTAGGCAGAGCTATTCAGGCATGGAAGATATAATCATCCTTATGGTGAGGATCGCAATGTTTTTAGCTTCCAAGTTTCTCATGCGGTCCATAATCACCTTAGTTAACTGCTCTAACACTTTCCTGATTCTTCAAAAATAATGACGCATTAACCGGGAGACTCTCTTCTATATGAAATGCAAGAACCCCTGCCCCCCTTGAGGTGTTACTCGAGAAAGAAAATGACACATGATCTTTCCAACCACATAACTTAACTGCAAACATTTCAGCCACACAGGAAACAGAGCATCAAATAACTAAGTGAAGCAAATAATTGCTATGCATTTCTTGGCACGCGAGAAGGAAGAGGGGAGAGGAGGCGGAGCTCACCGGGGAGGCGCAAGGAGGCCGTGCGACAGCTTAGTAGCAACAGAGGTGGCGAAGTTGAGGAACACACAATGACCGAGGAAGAAGAGGTGGAGGGGGTGGAGGGTCGAGCCGTCGCGCCACAGTTCCGCTGCTCACGGCCCAGTGTTGAAGCAGATTCTGCCCGCCGCCTTGCCTGTCGCCTCGCACGGTGGAGCTCGAGGGTTCGAGAGCGGACGGCGATGGGGGGCAGGGCAGGGGCTGACTGGGGGCGGCGACGGAGATGGAGGCGCGGGGGCGGCGGCAGCGTGGGTCGGGGCAGCGCGCGGGTGCATCTGGTGGCGAGGGAGAGAGGGTCGAAGGGGATCTGGCGAGAGGGAGGGAGGATATCTAGGGGGAGGGTTCTAATGGCGCACCGTCCAGTCGTGCGCCATAAGTATGACTATTCTAATGGCGCACCATCCCTCGGTGCGCCATTAGAATTTTGTTTCAATCTAGCCCACTAACCATATCTACAATCTAACCCTATCTACAACAGAACCCACCCACTAGCCCGACTGGTTAGCACGCAACGCACACACCAGGAGGTCTTGGGTTTGATTCCTAGGCTCCCCAATATTTTTATGCATTTTAAATGCTGTTTTTTATATTTATTTATGTTTAAATATGTTCAAACTTGTTTAAATCATAACAGTAATATTTTTTTATAAAAACAGTAATAATTTTTTAAAAAATATGTTCAAATTTCTTACTTGAAAATATCATCGGCGGCGGCGGTGGAGCGGGGGAGGGTGCGGGGATCGAGATCGAAATGGAAGGGGAATCGAGATCGAGATGGAGGGGGATCGAGATCAAGTGTCCTCATGAATTCAAAAAGTGCCCATGAAATTTAAAAATATTCATGATATCAAAAAGTGCCCATGAAATACAATCGAGAAATGAAGACTACGATTTAAATACAATCGATCTTAGCTAGCTATCTGTTCACAATCTTCTTGCCCTTCTTTTTCGCAAATGGAGTTCTTCTGTGGAGCAGACGTCCTTTAGGTAGGGTGGTCCTGCTTCTTCTTGTGGTGTGTCTGCTACTTCATCGTCGTCGTCATGTTCGGTCTTGGTCGCCGTACTTGTCGAAGTCTTGCTCATTGGCTAGTCCATCCATTACGATGATCTTCCTTTGCCTCTCCTCACGACAACATGACCGGCTTTGGCGGGTCGGTAATGAAGAAGCATTGGTCCACTTGGGAAGCCAAGAACCATGGCTCATTTTTCACGGTGACGCTTATGCTCATGGTCTTGGATTTGGCTTCGGGTATAACCATGGTGGTGAAATATCGGTCTTCTTTTAGGACGCTCTTGGCCCATCTCGACACGGAACATCGGCACCTTCTCTCCAACAGTAGCTCGGCTCCCAGATCTCCTCGATCCTTCCGTAGTATTTGTCCTTGTCCTTACAGGTGTAGGATTCCATCGTTACCCGGAGTTACGATAACCATCGCTCTTCATGTCCTTGTCCTCGGTGTAGAATGTGTAGCCGTTGATATCGTGACGCCTCATAGGTCATCAGGTTGTGCTCGGCTACATGACAAAGGCGAATATGAGTTGTTCTTCCGCGGAAGAATCTTCATGTAAAAGGGTACGATGTAAGCTTCTGTTTGAACCAACGCGTGAAACATGAGTTGTGCTCTTTGAGTATATCTCCGTCCGTCCTCTGTTGGCCTCGGTCATTGTACGTCTTCTCAATAAAGTTTTTGTGCTCTACCACCCAAGGATCGACCACGTCTATGTGTTGTAGCGCCGACTAGGTTTGCTCTTTCAAAGTCGGCGAGTCGACCCTCGTAGTCGACATGCATTTTCGGCGACCCTCACGGTGACCCCATCCAGCGAGCCTGCCGAGGTGCCTGTTGACGGTAGATCAACGGGGTTCTCGATGCCTAGATAATTCGTGCAGTAGGAGATGCACTCTTCGGTCAGAAAGCCCCTGGCTATACTTCCCTCTGGACGTGACATGTTCCGAACGTATCCTTTGATGACACCATTCATCCTTTCGAACGGCAGCATGCGCCATTAGTAGTTTTGCAAAAAAGTAAAAAAATAATAATTTTTAAAGTAATGGCGCACCGTGGCACAGTGCGCCATTAGTAGTTTAAACTACTAATGGCGCACTTTGGCATAGTGCGCCATTAGTAGGTTTGCAAAAAAGTAAAAAAAAATTATATACTAATGGCGCACTGTCTTGGTCGTGCGCCATTACTAGTTCTAACTATTAATGGCGCACTTTGCCATCCCTGCGCCATTAGTTTGTATGGAAAAATGAGAAAAAATCAATAGTAGTGGCGCATCGTGCTCACGGTGCGCCATTAGTGTCTTCCACACTAACTAGAACATGATAGCGCGCGTTGCCGCGCCCGTTCATCTTAAAATGAAATGACATAAAAATTTGAAAATAAAAATCATGGTATTATAAATATTTGTTCCATCTGAATTAGAGTACATTAGATGAAAGGCCATAACAAATAATGTCAACACCCGTCAATACAAAGGAGGATGCATAAGATAAAAGGTTTTGCTATATGTTCTCATCGAAGCAAATTAAAATTAACGACAACACTCCGTCTCCATGTTTAACCTACTGCCATAAAGATTTAAGTGCACAACCACCGTTGTAACAATTGAATTAACAATGGAGAAATTCAAGCATTTTTTTCTTAAACATGCCAGGGAGTGCGTCATTGTTTATGAACACATCACTAAGATAGTGTGAATCACCAAATGTACAAATATTTACTAAAATAAAATACAAAACGAACCGTCCTCGTCGAATGGCCAAAAAATAAGAATGCCTAGCTAACCTAGACCTGGCACAGCACACGAACAAATGAATAGAGGCCTAAGGCGCCACGAGTGCTTGGTGGCAGCCACAACAATGCTCAAGAGAGCTCGCAACCAAACGATTGAAGGAGCAACAATAGAAACATCACGTAAACCAAAAAAATACAAACAGGGTCACCAGGGAAGCAGTGTACACACACACACACACACACACACATATATATATATATATATATATATATATATATATATATATTTGTAATCATAGTAGACTGCATTTTTCTGATGGCAAGCAACGTATATATCTATAATTATGATGTGACTGCCAAGCTACATGGTACAGTATGCTCATGTCGTTTGCTTGCTTTTCTTACACATACCCAAAACAATTTGGTAGACCATTAATTTGGAGCTGAGTGGGCATTCAGAGCGAGTTGGCAGCGGAACGTTCGCAACACAAACTAACTAAGATCTGAGTGCTAATTGGAACAGAACAAAATAATTGTACCATGCAGGAATCCTAGTAACAATTCATAAAGAAATCTTACCATGACGAAAGGCGCTGACTCTGGTAAATCGTAGATCTTGCAGCCAGATGGTGCAGCGGTGGGCACCTGGATTGGATCCCATGTCTTCTTCAACCCCCTATCTCTTCCTAAGCAGCTTTGTTAGATGGATCAAGCACTCCTCTTCTTTCTACTCTCAAGTCGTTGCTGGCGCCGCACCTCCACCTGCTCCACATCGCCTGCCGCCGTCATCGCCGTCGCCAGTAACCTGCCGCCGCCACCCGTCATCTCAGGCGCCACGATCCATGAGACAGCCGCATACAAGAAGCCCACGGATTAACACCCAATTCATACATAAGAGAGAAACTGCGGCCCGTTGACGGTTCCTCGGCCCGATTAATGTGAGGACGTCCAAGTCGGTCACCGGAGCAGCAGCCTATAGACGTGGGCGATCATGGCGCTTCGGGGCTGGCGAGATAAAAAGGCCCATGCGTAATCGCGGGATAGTTAAGCGATCTGGTGCGTTTGTATGCAGAATCCAACGGCTAAAGAGGTCGAATCGCTGTGGAGGGGCATAGCTCGCCTCGTTTTACTGTTTCTCAATGGCGCACGAGCAACCGGTGCGCCATTAGTATATAGTAGTGGCGCACTACTTACCTGGTGCGCCATTAGAATCAGTCCTATCTATAGCCCTTTTCCTAGTAGTGTTGCCGGTGGTAATCCAGTAGTCGCGCGGGGTGGCGCGGTTGGTGTGGTTCCCGGGCGCCCCGCGGTCGCCGGCGCCGGTGTCGGCCACCTTGCGGTCAAGGTGGGCGAAGAAGTACCACTGTGTGTCGCGGCTCCGGATGCGCGAGAGCGGGCGGGTCCCAAGGCTCGAGTTGGTAGAGGTCGACCTCGACGATGGCGTCGATCCGGAGGCGCCGGCCGAGCACGCAATGACGCAAGTAGTAGGAGACCAACTCCTCATCCGTCGGGTGGAAGCGAAAGCCCGGCACCATCGACACCTCCTCCGCCGGCGACGAGCTGGCCATCAAGTCCGGCGGGCGAGCGATCTAGGGTTCGGGGCGGTCGACGGGGCTGGGATCTAGGCTGATCGCGCGTGGGGTGTGGGGATTCTGGTCTAGGGTTTGGTGAGGAATGCGTGAGGCAGGGGAAGAAGAAGGGAGGGAGCGCGTGGAAGAAAAGGGGCCGAGTAAATTCTACTTGTTCTGGAAGCTATATGGAAGCCTCACGTGTTCTGGTTGTATTCCAACATTGTTTTTTTGAACCTAAGAAAAAATCACTTCGGCCCCATGTGGGTCCCCTCCCGGGACGACATGGGCGGCGACGACTCCTCACGCCACTCCAGCGCTCCCCTTCCATCCTCCTTCTACCTCGCCGTCACCGGTGGTCTCCGACGGGCAAAGCCCACAGGGACCCAGTGACGGCGGGGCCCCTTCTCCTTGCTGGCGGGCGCTCGTGCGCGGGGACTTGCACTAGTAGAAAAACGACTTTTAGTACTGGTTCGTAAGGACCTTTAGTCCCGGTTCTGGAACCGGCACTAAAGGGTGGGGACTAAAGGTACCCCCCTTTAGTCCCGGTTCAACACGAACCGGGGCCAAAGGCCTACCACATGGCACGAGCCCGCGCCGTGGTCTGGGGGACCTTTAGTACCAGTTGGTAACACCAACCGGTACTAAAGGATTTTTTTTTTGAATTTTTTGGAAAAAAATTGATTTTTTTCAAATTTCAATTTTCTGAATTATTTGCCGGTTTAGTCTCTAATCACCCCTCATAACTGCTCAAGTGTACACCACTCACTCCAAATCGTCTAACTTCCCGGTCGGTCACCCATCCTCTCACTACTCCAGCCTGAACACGCTTAACTTCCGAGTTGTATTCCCCCGAGTTTCAGTCAGCACTTGTTGTTTTCCTGACAATAGTAAGCTGTCAATCCTATTAATCCTCAGGAGTTTAGCTTGAGTATGAAGTCACACGTTTCACTGTTTGAGTTTGAAACTATTATTCTAAAATACAATAATTATTTAGTAACACTAATATTTTTTGAATAAGTAGTTTGACCATAGCTTGACCACAGTTTGACCAGATTTGACCAAAATTCAAAAAACCTGAAATAATTATTTAGTAACACTAATATTCTTGAATAATTATTAGTAACACTAATATTTCTTGAATAAGTAGTTTGACCATAGTCTTACCAGATTTAACCAAAATTCAAAAAAACTGAAATTTGAGTTTCTTTTTAGAATTTGAGGATTTAAACATTTGCAAAACGGCCTACGACGGTCAAAATCGGATGCGGATTTTCGTGCTGAACATTTTGATATATTATACATTTTTTCGACATCGTATGCAAAAGATATAGTCGTTTTACTTTTTCATAACACTTTTTTTGCAAAACATGTCGAAATTTATATTTTTAAATTTCCCTAACTATTAGATGTAGTAACATAACTACATCTCAAAGGATTTTAATTTTTAAAGTTTTTATCATTTTCTTTTGTTTTTTTTAACTGAAAGGGCGATTAGGGCTGGACCAAAAGCTCGTAGCTCGCGAGCTTAATGAGAGCTCGATAGTTCGGCTCGTTAAGTTCGGAGCTCGCTTCTTAATGAACAGAGCCAATCACTGATTTCAGCTTGTTAAGCTTAACGAGCTTAACGAACGAGCTAACGAGTTTCACGAGTAGCTCGTTAAGCTCGTTAGTAACAAAATAACACATATTTTTATCTTACGTAACAAACTTTTTGTAGCACCTCAGGGGCTCAGCCCATCAATTCAATCTAATCGACATATGAGGCAACAAACTAGTGCATTTCTTTTTGTAGTCCCCATATTTCATCTTGAAAACCACACCTACACATTCATCCCGTATATCATAACACATTATAATCTGTTAACGAGCGCTCACGAGCTTAACGAGCTTCAAACGAGCCGAGCCGAGCCGGGTTTTCTGCTCGTTAATCTTAACGAGCCGAGTCTTAACGAGCACGAGCTTAACGAGTACGAGCTTAACGAGCCGAGCTGCTCGTTAGTCCACCCCTAAAGGCGATACCCGGGGGGTAGAGTTTGAAAATTGCCATTTAGTCCCGGTTTGTGTCTCCAACCGGACTAAAGGTTAGACCCCTTTAGTCCCGATTTGTGACACAAACCGGGACTATAGGTTACACCTTTAGTCCCGGTTTGTGTCACAAACCGGGACCAAAGGGGCTCGTGGGGCCCCGGCTTGACGCCAGCCTGCCAGCACCCCTTTAGTACCGGTTCGTGGCACGAACCGATACTAAAGGTTCAACACGAACCAGGACTAATGCATAGCCATTCGAACCGGGACTAATGGTACCATTAGTACCGGGCCAAAATCAAACCGGGACTAATGTGTCTCACATAAGGTCGTTTTTCTACTAGTGTTGCGGCATCGGGTTCCAGATAACGGTTGGCGTGGTGGCCTGGCGTGTGTGTGCAGTCGCCTGGCGGCTGTGGTCGTCATCAGTGGGGAAGCTTGACAAGAATGTATGGGGGAGCCAAAGACAAAACAAATTAGGTTTGCCCCAATTCAAGCAACCCTAGCAACTACTAAACAGAACAAATATGTGGTCCAAGCAGCAAGAATTTCCAATTAGATCAAACATATAGGAATACTACGTGATTGTTAAATTACTAATCAAACTCATACAGAGAAACTACCAAAAAAATTCAAAATTTTGTTGCTCCCAATATAACTCATACATGCAACACTACTGCACAAGGAGGATCTAGTAGTTCAATGTTGCAAGCACAGGGCACTTCAAAAATTCTGTAGCTAAATTCATACGTAGCGGGGGCGGACGGCTGCGACGGGGTGGTCAGCCAGGTAGTCGACTCGATGACAACCAGGTAGTGGTGAAGAGCAGAAGGCGACGGCCTCAGGCGCACCCTTGTTTCCCTCCTCGGCGGGTTGTTTGCCCGCGACATGCTCGGATCAGAGGAAAACTCCTCCTCGACGTCGGTATCGAGGTTGTTCGCCAGCAGCAAAGTGACTGGTTGTGACGCCCCCGATTCAACCGTACACTAATCATGCACGCAAATGTGTACGATCAAGATCAGGGACTCACGGGAAGATATCATAACACAACTCTACAAATAAAATAAGTCATACAAGCATCATAATACAAGCCAGGGGCCTCGAGGGCTCGAATACAAGTGCTCGATCATAGACGAGTCAGCGGAAGCAACAATATCTGAGTACATACATAAGTTAAACAAGTTTGCCTTAAGAAGGCTAGCACAAACTGGGATACAGATCGAAAGAGACGCAGGCCTCCTGCCTGGGATCCTCCTAAACTACTCCAGGTCGTCATCCGCGGGCTGCACGTAGTAGTAGGTGTTGGAAATATGCCCTAGAGGCAATAATAAAAGCATTATTATTATATTTCCTTGTTCATGATAATTGTCTTTTATTCATGCTACAACTGTATCATCCGGAAATCGTGATACACGTGTGGATACATAGACCACAATACGTCCCTAGTGAGCCTCTAGTTGACTAGCTCGTTGGTCGACAGATAGTCATGGTTTCGACTATGGACATCGATGTCATTGACAAGCGGGATCACGTCATTAGGAGAATGACGTGATGGACAAGACCCAATCTTAAGCATAGCACAAAGATCGTGTAGTTCGCTTTGCTAGAGCTTTTCCAATGTCAAGTATCTCTTCCTTAGACCGCGAGATCGTGTAACTCCCGGATACCGTAGGAATGCTTTGGGTGTACCAAACGTCACAACGTAACTGGGTGACTATAAAGGTGCATTACGGTATCTCCGAAAGTGTCTGTTGGGTTGACACGGATCGAGACAGGATTTGTCACTCCGCATGACGGAGAGGTATCACTTGGGCCCACTCGGTAATGCATCATCATAATGAGCTCAAAGTGATCAAGTGTCCGTCACGGGATCATGCATTACGGCATGCAGTAAAGTGACTTGCCGATAACGAGACTAAACGAGGTATTGGGATACCGACGATCGAGTCTCGGGCAAGTAACATACCGTCGACAAAGGGAATAGCATACGGGGTTGCTTGAACCCTCGACATCGTGGTTCATCCGATGACAACATCGAGGCGTGTGGGAACCAACATGGGTATCCAGATCCGCTGTTGGTTATTGACCGAGAGCGTCTCGGTCATGTCTACATGTCTCCCGAACCCGTAGGGTCTACACTTAAGGTTCGGTGGCGCTAGGGTTAATAGGAAGACTTGTATGTGACTACCGAATGTTGTTGAGTCCCGGATGAGATCCCGGACGTCACGAGGAGTTCGGAATGGTCCGGAGGTAAAGATTTATATATGGGAAGTCATCAAGCGGACACCGGAAAAGTTTCGGGTCATGTCGGTATTATGGAGGGTCCACTGAAAGGTTCCGGAGGACCACTGGAGGAGCCACCCCTTTTGGGGGGCCACTTGGGCTGCGTGGGGCAGCCAGCCCTGTTGGGCTGGGCGCACCCTCCCCTTGGCCCATGCGCCTAGGGTTGAGGGGGAACCCTAAAGGGGCGCCCCTGCTTGGGGGGCAAGCCCCCCTCCCCATTGCCGCCCCCCCCGCTAGATGGATCTAGAGGGGCCGGCCCCTCCTCCTTCCCCTATAAATAGAGGGGTAGAGGGAGGGCTGCACACGATTGAAGGCGCAGCCCTCCCTCCCAACACCTCTCCTCCTCCGCATACGCTTGGCGAAGCCTGCCGAGTACTGATCCCTCCATCTGCATCACGCCGTCGTGCTGCCATTGGAGTGATCTTCCTCAACCTCTCCTTCCTCCTTGCTGGATCAAGAGGCGAAGGAGACGCCCGTCTCCCGTGACGTGTGTTGAACGCGGAGGTGCTGTCCGTTCAGCACTTGGTCATCGGTGATCGGAATCACGTTGGGAACGTCTTCATCATCACCACTCCTCGAACGCTTCCGTGCTCGATCTACAAGTGGTATGTAGATGCAAACTCTCTCTCTTGACTCGTTGCTTAGTAGAACTCATAGATGGATCTTGGTGAAACCGTGAGAAAAATTTTATTTTCTGCAACGCTCCCCAACAGTGGCATCATGAGCTAGGTCTATGCGTAGTTCTCTTTGCACGCAGTAGAACACAATTTAGTTGTGGGCGTGGATCTTGTCAATTTACTTGCCGCTACTAGTCTTATCTTGCTTCCGCGGTATTGTGGGATGAAGCGGCCCGGACCAACCTTACACGTACACTTACGTGAGACCGGTTCCACCGATTAACATGCACTAGTTGCATAAAGGTGGCTGGCGGGTGTCTGTCTCTCCTACTTTAGTTGGAGCGGATTCGATGAAAAGGGTCCTTATGAAGGGTAAATAGAAGTTGACAAGATCACGTTGTGGTTATTCGTAGGTAAGAAAACGTTCTTGCTAGAACCCAATTGCAGCCACGTAAAAGATGCAACAACAATTAGAGGACGTCTAACTTGTTTTTGCAGCAATTGTCATGTGATGTGATATGGCCAAGTTGTGATGAATGATGAATGACATATTGTGATGTATGAGATCATGTTCTTGTAATAGGAATCACGACTTGCATGTCGATGAGTATGACAACCGGCAGGAGCCATAGGAGTTGTCTTTATTTTTGTATGACTGCGTGTCATTGAAGAACGCCATGTAACTTACTTTACTTTATTGCTAAACGCGTTAGCCATAGAAGTAGAAGTAGTCGTTGGCGTGACAACTTCATGGAGGCACAATGATGGAGATCATGATGATGGAGATCATGGTGTCATGCCGGTGACAAGATGATCATGGAGCCTCGAAGATGGAGATCAATGGAGCTTTATGATATTGGCCATATCATGTCACTACTATATAATTGCATGTGATGTTTATTATGTTAATACATCTTGTTTACTTAGAACGACGGTAGTAAATAAGATGATCCCTTACAACAATTTCAAGAAGTGTTTCCCTAACTGTGCACCGTTGCCAAAGTTCGTAAACTTCTAAGCACCACGTGATGATCGGGTGTGATGGATTCTTACGTTCACATACAACGGGTGTAAGACAGATTTACACACGCGAAAACACTTAGGGTTTACTTGACGAGCCTAGCATGTACAGACATGGCCTCGGAACACGGAGACCGAAAGGTCGAACACGAGTCGTATGGAAGATACGATCAACATGAGAATGTTCACCGACGAGACTAGTCCGTCTCACGTGATGATCGGACACGGCTTAGTCGACTCGGATCGTGTAACACTTAGATGACTAGAGGGATGTCTAATCTGAGTGGGAGTTCATTTAAATAATTTGATTAGATGAACTTAATTATCATGAACTTAGTCTAAAACTTTTGAATGATATGTCTTGTAGATCAAATGGCCAACGCTCATGTCAACTTGAACTTCAACGCGTTCCTAGAGAAAACCAAGCTGAAAGATGACGGCACAACTATACGGATCGGGTCCGAACTTGAGGATCATCCTCATAGCTGCCAGAAACAATATGTCCTAGAAGGACCGCTAGGTGACGCTCCGTCCCGAAGAACCAAGACATTATGAATGCTTGGCAGTCTCGTCTTGATGATTACTCCCTCGTTCAAGGCGGCATGCTTTACAACTTAGAACCGGGCTCCAAAAGCGTTTTGAGCATCACGGAGCATATGAGATGTTCGAGGAGCTGAAACTCGTTTTCCAAGCTCACGCCGGGTCGAGAGATATGACATCTCCGACAAGTTCTATAGTTGTAAGATGGAGGAAAACAGTTACATTAGTGAGCACATCTTGAAGATGTCTGGGTTGCACAACCGTATGACCCAGTGAACATTAACTCCGCACGATGAGGCGGTCATTGACAGAATCCTCCGATCGCTCCCACCAAGCTACAAGAGCTTTGTGATGAACTACAACATGCGTGGGATGGTAAAGACCATTCCTGAAGTGTTCTCTATGCTGAAGTCACCGAGGTTGAAATCAAGAAAGAACATCAAGTGTTGATGGTCAATAAGACCACTAAGTTCAAGAAGGGCAAGGGCAAGAAGAACTTCAAGAAGGACGGCAAGGAGGTTGCGGCCCGGTAAGCAAGTTGCCGGAAGAAGTCAAAGAATGGACCCAAACCGAGACTGAGTGCTTTTATTGCAAGGGAGGGGTCATCGAAGCGGAACTGCCCCAAATACTTAGCGGACAAGAAGGCCGCAACACCAAAGGTATATTTGATATACATGTAATTGATGTGTACTTTGCCGATTACTCGTAGTAACTCCCGGTATTTGATACCGTGCCGTTGCTCATATTTGTAACTCACGGCGGGGAGCTGCGGAATAAGCGGAAGCCGGCAAGGGGCGAGGTGGCGATCTTGGCGTCGGGAATGGTTCCAGAGTCGATGTGATCGCCGTCGGCACGCTACCTCTTCATTTACCTACGGGATTAGTTATGAACCTTAATAATTGTTATTTGGTGCCAAGTTTGAGCATGAATATTGTATCTGGATCTCGTTTAATGCGAGATGGCTACTCATTTAAATCCGAGAATAATGGTTGTTCTATTTATATGAGAGATATGTTTTATGGTCATGCTCCGATGGTCAATGGTTTAATCTTAATGAATCTCGAGCGAAGTATTACACATGTTTATAGCGTGAATACCAAAAGATGTAAAGTTGATAACGATAGTCCCACATACTTGTGGCACTGCCGCCTTGGTCACATTGGTGTCAAGCGCATGAAGAAGCTCCATGCTGATGGACTTTTGGAGTCTTTGGATTATGAATCATTTGACACATGCGAACCATGCCTCATGGGCAAGATGACCAAGACCCCGTTCTCCGGAACAATGGAGCGAGCAACCAACTTGTGGAAATCATACATACGGATGTGTGCGGTCCAATGAGCGTTGAGGCTCGCGGAGGATATCGTTATGTTCTCACTCTCACAGATGACTTGAGTAGATATGGGTATGTCTACTTGATGAAACACAAGTCTGAGACCTTTGAAAAGTTCAAGGAATTTCAGAATGAAGTAGAGAATCAACGTGACCGAAAGATAAAATTCTTCTGATCGGATCGTGGAGGAGAATATTTAAGTCACGCAATTTGGTACACACTTAAGAAAATGTGGAATCGTTTCACAACTCACGCCGCTGGAACACCTCAGCGTAATAGCGGTGTGTCCGAACGTCATGTCGCACTCTATTGGATATGGTGCGGTCTATGATGTCTCTTACCGATTTACCGCTATCATTTTGGGGATACGCTCTAGAGACAGCTACATTCACTTTAAATAGGGCACCGTCTAAGTCCGTTGAGGCGACACCGTATGAATTATGGTTTGGGAAGAAACCTAAGTATGCTTTCTAAAAGTTTGGGGATGCGATGCTTATGTCAAGAAACTTCAACCTGAAAAGCTCGAACCCAAGTCGGAAAAATGCGTCTTCATAGGATACCCTAAGGAAACCATAGGGTATACCTTCTACTTAAGATCCGAGGGCAAGATCTTTGTTGCCAAGAATGGATCCTTTCTGGAAAAGGAGTTTCTCTCGAAAGAAGTAAGTGGGAGGAAAGTAGAACTTCGATGAAGTACTACCTCTTGAACAGGAGAGTAGTGCAGCTCAGAAAATGTTCCTGTGATGCCTACACCAACTGAAGAGGAAATTCATGATGATGATCAAGGTACTTGGATCAAGTTGCTCTTGAACCCGTGGGTCCACTAGGACACGTTCCGCACTGCAGTGAATGCGGCAACCCTGTCACGGAAATCATGTTGTTAGACAACGGTGAACCTTCGAACTATGAAGAAGCGATGGCGGCCCAGATTCCAACAAATGGCTAGAAGCCATGAAATCCGAGATAGAATCCATGTATGAAAACAAAGTGTGGACTTTGGTCGACTTGCGCGATGATCGGCGGCGATAGAAAACAAATGGATCTTTAAGAAGAAGACGGACGCGGATGGTAATGTCACCATCTATAAAGCTCGACTTGTCGCTAAGGGTTATCGGCAAGTTCAAGGGATTGACTACGACGAGACTTTCTCTCCCGTAGCAAAGCTTAAGTCCGTCCGAATCATGTTAGCAATTGCCGCATACTATGATTATGAGATATGGCAGATGGACGTCAAAACAGCGTTCCTTAACGGATATCTTAAGGAAGAGTCATATATGATGCAGCCGGAGGGTTTTGTCGATCCTAAGAATGTCGACAAAGTATGCAAGCTCCAATGATCCATTTATGGACTGGTGCAAGCATCTCGGAGTTGGAACATTCGCTTTGATGAAATGATCAAAGCGTTTGGGTTTATCTTGCAGACTTATGGAGAAGCCTGCGTTTACAAGAAAGTGAGTGGGAGCTCTGTAGCATTTCTCATACTATATGTAGATGACATACTTTTGATGGGAAATGATATAGAATTCTTGGACAGCATTAAGGCCTACTTGAATAAGTGTTTTTCAATGAAGGACCTTGGAGAAGCTGCTTATATATTAGGCATCAAGATCTATAGAGATAGATCGAGACGCCTCATAGGTCTTTCACAAAGCACATACCTTGATAAGATTTTGAAGAAGTTCAAAATGGATCAGTCCAAGAAGGGGTTCTTGCTCAGATTGCAAGGTGTGAGATTGAGCTCAGCTCAATGCCCGACCACGGCAAAAGATAAAGAAGAGATGAGTGTCATCCCCTATGCCTCAGCCATAGGATCTATTATGTATGCCATGTTGTGTACCGGACTGATGTAAACCTTGCCGTAAGTTTGGTAGGAAGGTACCAAAGTAATCCCGGCAAGGAACACCGACAGCGGTCAAGAATATCCTGAAGTACACGAAAAGGACAAAGGACATGTTTCTCGCTTATGGAGGTGACGAAGAGCTCGTCAGTAAAGTTACGCCGACGCTAGCTTCAACACCGATCTGGATGACTCTAAGTCACAAACCGGATACGTGTATATGTTGAATGGTGGAGCGATGGTAGTGCAAGCAAGCAGAGCGCCGTGGCGGGATCTACATGTGAAGCGGAGTACATGGCAGCCTCGGAGGCAGCGCATGAAGCAATTTGGGTGAAGGAGTTCATCACCGACCTAGGAGTCATACCCAATGCGTCGGGGCCGATCAAACTCTTCTGTGACAACACTGGAGCTATTGCCCTTGCCAAGGAGCCTGTGTTTCACAAGAAGACAAGGCACATCAAGCGCCGCTTCAACTCCATCCGTGAAAAGCGTTCGGGATGGAGACATAGAAATTTGTAAAGTGCATACGGATCTGAATGTCGCAGATCCGCTGACTAAACCTCTCTCATGGGCAAAACATGATCAACACCGTAACTCTATGGGTGTTCGATTCATCACAATGTAACTAGATTATTGACTCTAGTGCAAGTGGGAGACTGTTGGAAATATGCCCTAGAGGCAATAATAAAAGCATTATTATTATATTTCCTTGTTCATGATAATTGTCTTTTATTCATGCTACAAATCAGTATCATCCGGAAATCGTGATACACGTGTGGATACATAGACCACAATACGTCCCTAGTGAGCCTCTAGTTGACTAGCTCGTTGGTCGACAGATAGTCATGGTTTCCTGACTATGGACATCAGATGTCATTGACAACGGGATCACGTCATTAGGAGAATGACGTGATGGACAAGACCCAATCTTAAGCATAGCACAAAGATCGTGTAGTTCGTTTTGCTAGAGCTTTTCCAATGTCAAGTATCTCTTCCTTAGACCGTGAGATCGTGTAACTCCCGGATACCGTAGGAATGCTTTGGGTGTACCAAAGCGTCCACAACGTAATCGGGTGACTATAAAGGTGCATTACGGTATCTCCGAAAGTGTCATTGGGTTGACACGGATCGAGACAGGATTTGTCACTCCGTATGACGGAGAGGTATCACTGGGCCCACTCGGTAATGCATCATCATAATGAGCTCAAAGTGATCAAGTGTCCGTCACGGGATCATGCATTACGGTGCAGTAAAGTGACTTGCCGGTACCGAGACTAAACGAGGTATTGGGATACCGACGATCGAGTCTCGGGCAAGTAACATACCGTCGGACAAAGGGAATAGCATACGGGGTTGCTTGAACCCGCGACATCGTGGTTCATCCGATGACAACATCGAGGAGGCGTGTAGGAACCAACATGGGTATCCAGATCCCGCTGTTGGTTATTGACGGAGAGCGTCTCGGTCATGTCTACATGTCTCCCGAACCCGTAGGGTCTACACACTTAAGGTTCGGTGGCGCTTAGGGTTAATAGGAAGACTTGTATGTGATTACCGAATGTTGTTCGGAGTCCCGGATGAGATCCCGGACGTCACGAGGAGTTCCGGAATGGTCCGGAGGTAAAGATTTATATATGGGAAGTCGTCAAACGGACACCGGAAAGGTTTCGGGTCATATCGGTATTATGGAGGGTCCACCGGAAAGGTTCCGGAGGACCACCGGGAGGCCACCCCTTTGGGGGCCACTTGGGCTGCGTGGGAGGCAGCCAACCCCTAGTGGGCTGGGCACCCTCCCTTGGCCCATGCGCCTAGGGTTGAGGGGGAACCCTAAGGCGCCCCTTGCTTGGGGCAAGCCCCCTCCTTGGCCGCCGCCCCCTCTAGATGCATCTAGAGGGGGCCGCCCTCCTCCTTCCCCTATAAATAGAGGGTGAGGGAGGGCTGCACACACCATTGAAGGCGCAGCCCCTCCCTCCCAACACCTCTCCTCCTCCGCATAAGCTTGGCGAAGCCCTGCCGGGCTTGAACACTCCATCCGCATCACGCCGTCGTGCCGCCATTGGAGTTGTCTTCCTCAACCTCTCCTTCCTCCTTGCTGGATCAAGACGAAGGAGACGCCGCCCCGTGACGTGTGTTGAACGCGGAGGTGCTGTCCGTTCATGCACTTGGTCATCGGTGATCGGAATCACGTTGGGAACGTCTTCATCATCACCACTCCCTCGAACGCTTCCGTACTCCATCTACAAGTGGTATGTAGATGCAAAATCTCTCTCGTAACTCGTTGCTTAGATGAACTCATAGATAGATCTTGGTGAAACCGTAGGAAAATTTTAATTTTCTGCAACGTTCCCCAACAGTAGGCACCTCCAGTGTAGTAGTCATCATCGACGGTGGCGTCTGGCTCCTAGGCTCCATCGTCTGGTTGCAGCAATCGAGTAGAGGTAGGGGGAAAAGGGGGAACAAGGCAACCGTGAGTACTCATCCAAAGTACTCGCAAGCAAGGAGCTACACTACATATGCATGGATATATGTGTAAAGGGCCATATCGATTGGTGAACCGCAGAATGCCGTAATAAGAGGGGATAGCTAGTCTTATCGAAGACTACGCTTCGGTCACCTTCGTCTTGCAACAGCGAGAAGAGGGTAGGTTGAAGTCCTCCAAGGAACATCACATAGCAATAATCCTACCCGCGATCCCTCCTCGTATCCACGAGAGAGCAACCATCGGTTGTATCCGCACTTGGAAGGGTGTGTTTTATTAAGTATCCGGTTCTAGTTGTCATAAGGTCAAGGTACAACTCCAAGTCGTCTGTTATCAAGATCACGGCTATTCAATAGATTAACTTCCTGCAGGGTGCACCAACTTACCCAACACGCTTGATCCCATTTGGCGGACACACTTTCTGGGTCATGCCCGGTCGCGGAAGATCAACACGCCGCAGCCCCACCTAGGCACAACAGAGAGGCCAACACGCCGGTCTAAACCTAAGCGCCGCGACAGGGTCTGCCCATCGCCCATAGCACACCAAGACGTTCAGGGCGGAAGCAGACCTAGCCTAGCAGGCGTTCCAGTCCAATCCGGCGCGCGCCGCTCCGTCGCTGACGTCTGAAGTGCTTCGGCTGATACCACGACGCCGAGTGCCCATATCTTTCCCACGTAGTTGGTTAGTGCGTATAGGCCCGTAGCCAACTCAGATCAAATACCAAGATCTCATTAAGTGTGTTAAGTATCCATGAGCGCCGAGCAGGGCCAGGCCCACCTCTCTCCTAAGCGGTCTCAACTCGCCTGTCGCTCCGCCACAAAGATCCATCCAGAGGGCCGTCGGGACAAAGGTCCTTTCAGCCCCCAATCCGTGAATCACTCGCGGGTGCTCCACAA
The DNA here is from genome assembly GCA_021605145.1 of Aegilops bicornis. Classification (NCBI taxonomy): domain Eukaryota; kingdom Viridiplantae; phylum Streptophyta; class Magnoliopsida; order Poales; family Poaceae; genus Aegilops; species Aegilops bicornis. The sequence continues at coordinate 690,276,059 of CM038674.1, forward strand.
GCCGACCCGACTTTAGTCTCCACATGTATCATGTATAAAGTATATAGTATATACCCGTGATCACCTCCCGAGTGATCACGGCCCGATAGTATAGCACGGCAGACGGACAAGAATGTAGGGCCACAGATGAAAATACTAGCATCCTATACTAAGCATATAGGATTGCGGTAAAGGTAACAACAATAGTAACAAGGACAGCTATGCATCCGGATAGGTATAATGAGCAAGAACATGCTACACTACTCTAATGCAAGCGATAGAGTAGAATAGGCGATATCCGTGATCAAGGGGGCTTGCCTGGTTGCTCGAGACAAGGAGGGTCATCGTCGGCGTAGTAAATCACGAAGCGACATCGGTCTCGGGGTCTACCGAGAGAAGGGGGAAGAAACAGTAAATACAGAGCAAACAATGCATCACAAGGCATAACGTGGCAATATGCTGTTCCGGGTGTGACCCAACGTATGGCTACACGATAAGGTGAAGGGGGGATTCAACCGGGAATGTTTTCCCGGTTCCGGACCTGTGTCAGACAGATGACCGGAGGGGGGATGTTCAATGTTCAGCATGTTAGGGGCATGTGACAGATGAATGGACCGCGTAATCGGATTTGTTGGATTTTTCTGAGAAACTTTCATATAGAAAACATTTTCATCGGAGTTATGGTTTAATTACTATGATTTTTGCAAGTTTAAACATATTCTGGAATTAAATAAATTAACAAAAAAGAAAATATGACATCAATGAGTGTCAAGATGACATCGCAGGTCAACAGACCTACCGACTTGTCAAACCGACCGATGGGTCCCACCTGTCATGGACGGTGGACCAACAAAGGGTTATTTTAATTAAACATGGTTCATTAGCAGCTGGGCCCCACATGTCAGTGACTCACTAGTTTAGTTAATTACTTTTAATTAAAAAAAGTCTTAATTAGGTTAATTATGCGGTGGGGCCCGTGTGTCAGTGGCACTGAGTGCCCAGTCAGCATTGTTGACCACGGTCAACGTGGTCAATCGAGTCCGAGGGCCACGCAGGCGGCGACCAGGCGGGCCCGTCGGTGCTGTGTCGGCCGGCGCCGGGCAACGCCGGGCGAGGCCATCCGCGGCGACCGCACGCCGGAGATGGCGGAATCACGCTTCTGGCGCGTCATTTGAGCCTTGGTCGGGCGCGTTGAATGGTGGTGGGCCGCATCCAACCGTGATGGTGGCGCGGGCCGTAACGGCCGGAACCTTCGCCGGCGGCGAGTGGAGGCGGTGGTGGCGTTCGGGAGGTGGACGGGTTTCGCGCACAGGGCGCCGTTTCCAGCGCGGCCGGGCTCGTTCGAACGAGAAGACGACAACGAGGCGATCCGGGGTTGGCGAGAGGTTGCGGTGGTCGGGAACACCGACGGTGAGCGGCGAGGCGGACGCCGGACTTCGCCGTCGTCGGGATCGGGCTGGGGGCGTTCTTGGGCAACCCAAGCAACTAGACGAGGCCTACGCGGTGCGGTGGCGCGATGGCGTACGCACGGGGCCCTATGGTCGCCGTGGCTACGCCGGCGACGAGGCCAGGCGGTGTAGGTGCGGCCTAACACCGGAGCACGCTACGGGCGACTAAAGGGGGGTAGGGAAGGGCGCGTTCGGCGCAGGAGCTCACCGCGGGAGCGTGGGGTCTATGCAGCGGGCTCGGGGAGGACCGGTGGAGCAGATCGACGGCGGGGTCGCGCGGTGGCCGTAGATGAGGAAGAGGAAGAAAGCGGCAGCGGTGGCGCTCCGGTCCCGATCCGGTGTAGAGGAAGAAGAGGCGGACCACGACGGAGCTCCGGACTTGTTTGAGCAGCGGACGGGCGACGGTGGCCGCGAAGCTTCACGGTGGCGAGGCCATGGCGGCGCTTCGGTTGCGGGAACGAGGGGGAGCGCGGTGGATCTCGAGGGAGGCGCAGGAACCGAGGGAGGAGCGGGACGAGTGGGAGGAGAGACCGAGGAGGCGGAGGCGTGGCGACCTTATCCCCTCGTCGTCGCCGGCGAGAGGGTGCGGCGACGCGCCTGATTGACCGGGTCGAGAACAGGGAAGGAGGCAGCAGCGGGGGAAAGGCGGGCAGTTCGGCCGGATGGGCCAGTGGGCCGGCTGGCTGGTTCTTGATCCGAGGCGGGCTGTGGCGTGCGGTGGGTTGGTGGCCAGCTGGGCCAGTCGGCCCAGGGGGGGAAGGGTTCTCTCTTTTTATTGTCTTCTGTTTGATTTTCCCTTTTGTATTTTCTTTATTATTTCTTTTCTGTTTAAATTCATTTAAAAGTATTTAGGCATTTTATAAAAATGTGTTTACTTCACCATAATTACCGATGCAATATTTGGCAACCCCCGAACATTTTAGTTTTAATTTTTGAAAACTTTTATTGCTATCATAATTTGAATTTGAAATTCGAAACAGTTTTGAATTAACCCGAGATTAACTACAGTGACAAAGGTGACGTGGCACCATCAACGTGAGTTTACTGTAGCATGATTATCCGGGCGTTACACTGGTTCATGGGTGGAGCAGGGAGCAGCCGTGACAAAGCGTGGTTGGGAAATAGGAACAGAGGCAAATCAGTTGAACAAGTGAATACAACATGAGTGATGTTGTCAAAGTATGTTTGTGCATGCATGTATCGCGGGCTTTGTTAATGTAGTCGGATCATATGGTGTTTTCCCCTCTCTATCTTGTTGTGATGAATTGAGTTTTTTCCTTTGAGATTTCGTTGTTATCGGATTGAATGCTTTTATGGATTTGAGAACACTTGATATATGTCTTGCAATTGAATACTCGTGGTGACAATGGGGTGTCGTATTGATTTACTTGATATATGTTTTGGCACTCAACTCGCGGATTCTCGAGGTGACATTGGGGTAATCTTTGCATAGGGGTCGGTGCACGCTCTTGTCTTTAGTTTCTCCGATAGAAATCTCGTTGCACTCTTTGAAGTTCTTTGTGTTGGATTGAGTATTATGAATATGAATTTGCTTTGATGTTATTTTAATACCAACTCTAGGATAGATCGAACAGAAAGAATAGCTTTGTGTTATTTTAGTACAAACTCTTGAATAGATCGAACGGAAAGAATAGCTTTGAGGTGGTTTCGTCCCCTACAAACAATTTATTCTTATGTTCTTTCGCTAAATAGGAACTTTGGAGTGATTCTTCATCGCACTTTGAGGGATGGTTATATGATCCAATTATATTAGCATTGTTGAGAGATTGCACTAGCGAAAGTACAGACCCTAGGCCTTGTTTCTAAGCACTGCAATACCGTTTTTGTGCCCGTTTACTATTTGCTACCTGACTGTTTTTATTTATTCAGTTTATAAAAATATATTTCTACCATCAATATTACACTTTTATCACCATCTCTTCGCCGAACTAGTGCACCTATATAATTTTCCATTGTATTGGGTGTGTTGGGGACACAAGAGATTTCTTGTATTTGGTTGCAGGGTTGTTCGAGAGAGACCATCTTCATCCTACACCTCCCCCGGATTGATAAACCTTAGGTCATCCACTTGAGGGAAAATTGCTACTGTTCTACAAAACTCTCCGCTCGGAGGCCCAACACGAGTCTACAAGAATAAAGTTGCGTAGTAGACATCAGGACGGAGGGAGTAGTAGCATTCATTTTCCTGTCATAATGCACTCTGGTCATCCTTCGTCCGTCTCCTTTGTTTGCCTCTCCCACCAAACTTATTTCAGGTATATTTTAAACCGCTTTGGAGATAGACGGATACCCACACGGCCATGCACATGCTAAACTCATGGTGTCTCTCCCTCCGATCCAATTCATCGTCGCCGCTCCGATTCTAGTAAACGATGGCCATCTTCTGCGCCGTCACCTATTGGTGTGACCCCGCCATGGTCTCCACCTTCGATTCGCCAGCATCTCATGGCCCTTCATTCCTTGGTTGCATCCTTGCAGTTAACCCTAGCTGTCGGCTCAAGCTTTGCCAACGCCTCTGTGTCGTCCTCCATCGACAACACACTCTTGGATGCCTACCTCGCGTAGGAGACGACGACCATCATGTGCAGGATGCACACTTCGAGTCATCATCATCCTCAACACCATCTTCGCCATGTTAATGTGAACTCGCTCTTTCGTTCAGCCATTCCTCGTCGATGCGGTGTTGTCGTCCTCATTTACCTTGTCACCACTTTCGCCAAACCACCTCTTTGCGCTTGGTTGTCGGATCTCCATCATCATGCTTCTACTTTCCACATCCGGGACGACCTGGAGCCCACGCCGGACAACAGATGAGGGGGTGGGGAGAAGGCCACGGGGGGCGTGGTGAAGAAGAAGGATGACCACGCCATTGAGACGGGGCGGACATGTCGCTCCATGGTGAGAGCATCTCTACCCGTTCTCTTATAATTTAGAGGAGCAAACGGTCTCTTATTCTTTAACTCCTTATATTTGCTCCTCTAAAAAGGTGTGGTTTCTACCAAACCCCTAGACTTTATTTCCTACAAAAATTAACAGAAATTCATTTATTTTTGGGGCAATCTAGTCAAAATTCACCATCAATTATTTCATTAAACGACATCTTGGCCACGTAATTCATCAGTTTTTCGCTTAGAGAACTGATCCTAAAAAAACCAGTAGAAAAATTACACACAATAGAAACATCACTTCCTTACCTGCTCCTACTAGTCCGATTGATACTTTCTCCATCTCTTCATTGCCAACATTGTTTCTTCTCTGTTGTCTTCTCGAGCTTGCACGCTTTTTTCTTCTTTACCTCCTCAAACATGGACATTGTATCATCTCTAGTCTCATCTCTAGCAACTAGTGCATAGTGTATTATATCTTCTAGCAAGACATTCACCGAGCAAGCGGAAATCCTCTTGTAGGAAGGTATTCAAAAACAACTAGAAATGGTTTCCCCTTCTGTAACAAATAAATGTAAAATGTCCACTCTTGTTATTTTGCATGTCTATTTTTGTTAGTAGAATAGGAATCGTTCCAACATCTAGCAGATTTGTTGTTATCAATAGAGCAATGTGTTCTTACCAATACCAAAACTTGCATCCTACATGCAATTTTTAAGCAAACTATGAGTTTCAAATTGCGACGAATATGAAAAACAACCATACAAAATTGCATTCACTCCGTCCTTTTCACACTTGAAGAAAACTCATCTAGGATGTTTGGGCGTGCTCAAGACAAGGCATGGCACTAACCGCCAGCAGTGATCACACTTACAACCAGTAGAGGCTCATCGACGAGCTGCCGGGCGAGAGCTAAGCCCAGCCGACGGGCGGACGTGAAACATTAGTCCATAGAGATTGTTATTAATTACCAATACCATCCTTAGGGACTAGATGCACTTTCATTAGTGCTCCCGACAAGAAGATTCATGCTCCTAACCATGGAATGCTTGTGCTTCAAACTAATTGGATTAGACAGCCGGAGAGGAGTAGGAAGCACGCCCTAGGTGTCGTGTACCAATGAAGCCGGAAGCGTACGCTACGACAAACACACACTTTGACCTATGACCTCCCCCCTCTAGATGTATGTGAAATTTGACAAGCCAGAGGTAAGCATGAAGTGCGCCGTAGGCACCGGTATTGAAATTGAAAGTTCTCATTTGGTAGAGATGAAAGCTACGTTACCACCTCCATTTTCCCCGTAAAACTCCCTCACCCGAAATATAATGAAAAAACAAAGTGAGAAGGGAGGGGGGATTACCAACAATCTAGTTTCGATTTTACCCACCAAAATTCGCTTACGTTTACACACCATCGTGGGCGAAAAGGGTAACACGAAAAAAAAAAAGTGAGAGGGCAAGTTGCAAAACTCCCGAAACCAGAAAGGAAAACTGCTTCGACGAGGCTGCACGTGGGCGAGGTCTCCGCGTACGGAGAACGTCCCAACTGTCCGTTGGTTCCCTTTCATGGGGGCACCCCCAATTAGTTTCCCATGTGTGTGTGTGTGTGTGGGGGGGGGTCAGGTAATCAGTCATACATATATGCACTGGCAAATTTTATTGGGTTCATCTGAACCCAACAATAGAACGTTAGATCCACTCCCGGTTGGCTTGAACCATCGGGTGCTAGAGATCTAACGCTTCTTCCGGCGAGCTTCAGGACGACGCCCGTAGTCGACGACGGTTTTTGTTTTGGTTGTCTGCAAGAACTCCCAAGGACTCATTTGTAATATCCTCCCTAGGTTCTTTCAACAAAGTTTCCAGGACATCTATCCTATCCCGGTATCTGTAGTAGATTCCACATTTGTATGGAATTGTACTCTGTTTGGTTAATATAAGTGTGGATTTCACTCGAATGAAAGTTGACGTAAATGTTTCCAATCAAACCACTTGCCACATGTGAACTGATAGGAAACCCAACATTTAATTTCCATATGACATAACCATACAGTGACTACTACAAGAAGAATATTGCAAAGATGTCATGGATCCAACCAAAGCAAAAGAATAAGTAGCAATAGATCAAGATTTGCATAATAAGAACATTAAACAACGGAAAACCTCTAAAACCGTGGAAGCTACTATTTGACGCATTCTGCGTCAAATTGAAGAGCTTTCACACCAAGCGATATTTTCTGGCCCAGCCCACTTGGGTATTGCATGCAATGCTCCTTCCAAGCGATTTTCCTTGGTTGGCTTACTCTGAACGGGTTTTCAATTGGTTTTCATCTAAGAAAACCGATTCTTGGATTTGCTCTGGTATAGTTGTAATATATATTATTGCAATATTTAAACTTAAAAAAATTATTTACAAAATAAGAAAAAGTGCACAAATTCAAAAAAAATCAGAAAATAAAAAAATGCTCATGAATTTTAAAGTGTTCAAGAATTTTAAAAAAATATTATTTAATTTTAAAGGTGATTTAAAAAACACATTGTGAACATTTTTTGATGTCTGTGTACATTTACTAAAAAATGTTATTTTTTGGAAAAACTGTGAACATTTTTAAAAATTTGTAAACATGTTCTTAGAAATAACAACAACAACAAAGCCTTTACTTCCAAATATGTTGGGGTAGGCTAGAGGTGAAACCCATAAGATCTCGCGACCAACTCATGGCTCTAAACATTCTTAAAATAAGCAAGAAATTTAAAGTAAAACGAAAAAGGAAGAAAAAGCAAATGAAAAGAATGTATATGAAAGAGATAAAATAAGAAGAAGAAAACTGAGAAGAAAACTGATAAGAGAAAACGGCAGATTTTCTTTTTTGAGAAACTGGATAAATCACTCTAGAACTTCCTAAAAGCTGAAAAGCCCAAACCTAAATTTCCCAAAACCGGCAAATCAGGTGAGCCCGTGGATACCATCAGTTTTCAGTTCAGCATGCAGTTAATATTTGAAACAAACTTAAGGGTAAAATTAGCAGCTAGTGATAGCATACAATCAAGAGCGAAATTAAAAACACAACTAGGAACGATGTTTTTTATGGGGCGCTAAATAAATTGCAAGTCTAGTTTGCACAGCATCGACATAAGAAACTCAAAATCCTCCTCCCCAACTTTAGTTGCTATTCTGTTTCAAAATAACACGGTTAGTTGCTATTCCGGTTTTTGTATCGCCTTTGGTCGCCAGAGTTAGTTGAGCGGGTTTAGTTGTGCAATGGATTGTTCCCAGTTCAAAAAATAAAAATACAAAAAAATAGCATGGTAGAATGTTCCAACACTTCCTGGTCGTAGACTCCAGCAGGGGCAAAACTGAACACAGAATATAACCATCACATGCCTCTAGCCGTCAAGATAATAATCGGCTAACACAACACAACCACAGGCAAATAAGGATGAAGCATAAATTACCAGCGATTCCAATTTCAAAATACACCACCATAGTTATTGCTCCAATTGACAACAAATGCTAGTAGGAGTGAACATAATTTCCATCACAAAATACACCAGTCACTGCTCTAAGTGATAACAAATGCTAGTACAGTACAAGGTAATCAGCTAACACAGCACAACGGGGAAGAGATTTCAGACAAGGGGAGCATACTAACAACAAACTTGATTATTGCAGTGACCTCAGATTGTCAACCCAGCAAGTTGATCCCTTAAGGGCCGTGTACCAACAACAAGCTTGATCCCTGCAGCACCTCGGCACTTCAGCCCGGGAAGTGTATCCCAACCATCCAGCAATTACCCTTGTAGATTTTGTTCCTCACCGACATCTTCTGCTTATACGTTTTCGGATATTTGGAAGTGCTTGGAACCATGATATTGCGCCTTTTACACAATACCCTGTTATGCAGGTATATGCCTTCGAGATCAACTGCAGCTTCCATCACACTTCTAATAAATTCAAAGAACTTGCATTCTGCTTGAAACCCATAAATCCTTAGCACAGCCAGATTGTGGTGCTTGAAATCAGATGCCAGTCCTTCCCACTCTGCGCCTTTGTCCTTCCTCTCCTCGCTAAACGCATGCTTCCTCCTCTCTTCCTCGTCTCCCATCATATCGCATACATTATCCCACACCTGCATTCCATTGGGCAAAAACCATAGCATTACACAAGGTTGTTACAAGAAAGAAACTTGGGCAGACATGCAAGCATCTAAACTATGTGCATCATATTTGAAACAAGACAATATCACCTTTTGCAACTTTAACAAGAGCTTTGACTATTAGCTACAAACAGTTTACCTGTATGCACAGCTCCTTCAGGAAGGGTGCGCCTTGGAGAATGAATAACGTCCAAGTCAGATCACATTCTTCAGAAATGTTATCCAAAGTCACAACCTTTAGTGAACGAAACACCTGCCACAACTGTCTTGGACCTTCTGGTTTAACCCAAATCTGCACAAGGTGAAGACAAACACAATATGTCTGGCAAACTTAAGATTTGAACATCTTGACAACATGAACAAGGAAAATTAGCATGACCAAGAGGTTATCATCGCAAACCTTTTCGCATCTGAAATTGAGATGGAGATCACTTATGGTTGCTTTGCCAAGGATCTCACTTAACTTGAGCATCTTGTGGTAAGAAAGACCAATATTAGTGATGCTCACACTCTGGAGCAGTGGGGCATGACCAATGCAAAACGGATCCTCCTGTGAGAGCCAACCTTTAAAAGTCAGCAGTGCAAGCTTTGGTAGCCATTTCAGATCAACACCACTCTCAAATCTGCAGTTGATAATCTCAAGTTGGCTGAGTTGAGGGTGTTCCACTTGTAGAGAAGACGAAATCTCCACGTCGCAGTTGAACAAGTGGAGGAACTCCAGCCTCTTACATATACCAAATATTTCTGGGAAATCTGATTGAGCCAGCGTCAAATGTTCCAGCTTGAGGCGTGTGAGGCCACCAAACGCGACCGGGCAAGCATCAACAAATGACCTGAGCTGCCTCCCATAGGCAGCCACTTCATCATAGGTGCATTTCCTGCCATCCTTGTACGTTAAAATTGTGAATTCGGACGAACCAACCTTTTGTGTTGCCATAGTGCTGGCCACGGTCTGTCCAATGGAGATGGAATCATCTCCCAAGAATAACTGCACGGACAGATGGTGAATGGGGTATGGACTTGGGGGCCTATTTTCCAGCATCCTCCTGGTTGCTTCGACGGTGGTGGAACTGGCACGAACGACATCGTCACTCGTCACCTTGGACCTGTCTTGTGCCAGCCTAAAGGAACCGACCGCGATGTCGATTTTCGAGAGCATGGCAGGGATCCGCCTCCACCTTTTGGACAGGGAGCTGGCTCTTGTGACGTCGACAATCCCAAGCCGGTCGACGATGTTGAGCAAAATGTCGTCGGGCAACTTGCTCAGCCGATCATCCCGACTTCCCTTCTGCATTTGCCATGGAAACCAATCAGGGTTGACTTCTAATGACTGTTCTCAAGTTGGTCTCAAATGACTTCTAATAACTACTGGTCTCAAGTTGGTTTTTTTATCCAGACAGAAGAAGATGCATTATTTGATTCCCTGTTCTTTATCTGCGAAAAAAAAGGAGATAAGAGGACTAGGAACTCACCCCCATGGCTAGGGCTAGGGAGGACTGTGGCCTGGCCGTCGATCTGACCGCCGGTCGCCGTGAATCTGGTGGCTCGGGACTAGTTGCTCGTCTCCTCTTAAAAGTGGCCGACCGGACAGATTTATAGCGGCAACCAATGAAAACCCGGAGACTGAATTCGAAACAGGACCTGTTTCTGATTGTATCCCGGGAAGGGCTGCTTTGATTCCGGATTGCGGCTAGAAAAGGGAGCCGCTTCGATTGCGGACTGCGGCTCGGAGAGGAGCCGCTTGATTTCTTGGCAGCCCGGAGCAGAGCTGCTTGATTACGGAGCTGCTGCTGCTGCTGCTGCTGCTGCTTCGATTGGGGACTGCAACTCCTCTGATGTGGCGCCTCTGCGCAAGCACCACTGGATTCTCATGCGGAGGCTCGCGGGGAGACGATGGCACACCGCCGCCGGCGCATCCCTCACCCCCAGTCTCTCCCCTTCTTCCTAACCAACCCCTAGGTGGCGGCGTGGGCCGTTGGAGTATGTGGCCTAGGAATGTTTGGCCCAATGTGGCCTAGGGCCTGTTCAGTGATATTGGGGGCCCAGGGGCAAGAGGATATCAAAGGCCCTTGTTCACAGACTGACAAAGTATGCTACTCCCTCTGTAAACTAATATAACAGCATTTAGATCACTACAGAGGGAGTACTTTCTAAAAAACAAAAAGATAGAATATATTGCATTCCTTTTTTTGACCTGAAACCGTGATAACGTATTTATAATTTTTGATTGCTTCATGCTATATTATCTACTCCCTCCGTCCCATAATATAAGACGTTTTCTGACACTATTACATTATAGGACAATTGATTATTCGACGTTACTGAACTGAACAAGCACAATGGCATCCCCAGAAGTCAATTGGAGACCAGCACACACCATGGAGTGGTACCATGTACTGTACTGGTTTTCGAACACTGTTCCTAAGTAATCCAAGTATCACTGTCCCAAGGCAAAATCTACAAATGACTCTCATGGATTGAAGAACTCTGCCTATGACCCAGCTCAGTTGTAAGTTGTAACTAGCAGTTATACAGTACAAAACCACGAGGGCAAGGTCAGGGTAGTAACAGAGGGAGTACAAGATAAACTTATTTTCTTCAGTAACCCCCCTTCACAAAATGTAAGGGCAATATGGTCTTTTGAGAGAAACGTATACCCACCTCCATATGGGTCTTCTTTCGGGACGTACACATACGCGTTTGCACATAGTGCCCGCCTCCCCTCTGTCAATGGGCCGGCCCATTTTACAATTTTCTTTTGCTACACTATTTTTAGCTAAAAGTCAAAAATGGATGCGAAGGTGGGATTGGGATTCAAACACACAACCTCATGGTTCACAACGACTCATGCTAACCAACTGGGAACCCTACGTTTCGTGCAAAAATGCACATGTTTTTTCTTACTTGGGTTCGCAGGTCGTTTTTTTATTTATTTCCCTTTTGGGGGTTTTAGTTTCTTTTTTCCTTTTATCTGTTTTAGTCAAATTCGTGAATTTACAAATCCGTGCACTTTTTTTTTCATTTTTTTCTTTTCCAATCTCTCCGAACATTTTTGTTCCAAATTTCATGAACTTTTTGAAAATCACATGATTTTTTTTAAATTCATGAGCTTTTTAAACTCGATGAACTTTGAAACTCAATGAAAAATTTCAAATTTGTGATTTTTTCTCAAGCGGGCGAGCGGGCGGGCGAGCAAGCGAGTTGTGAGCACCTTGTTTTTCAACATTCGTCAAATGACCTCATTTTTTTCATTACCTTGTATCACCAATTCATGCCATCATGCTAAGTTGTTTCCATTTTTGGCAAGTTTCGTATTTTTGGAGTTCTCTTGTTGAAAAAAAGCCGATAAATGACCGAACGTGTCGCAACGTGCAAACGGATTCCAAATTTATTTGAACCAGGCATGGATGCCTACCATGGGCACGCACCCTTGCTGGCAAAAGTTGGGGTCATTTCTCAGATTTCCAAAAAAATCATGTTAGACAAAGGGTGTTCGGGTAGGCCAGAAGGGTTTGTTTGTGAACACCTGGTTTTTCACATCCGTCAGATGGTGCCAATTTTTTTGCATCATCTTGTATCACCAATTCATGTCATCATGCAAGGCTGTTTCCGTTTTGACAATTTTAGTATTTTTGAGTTTTCTTGGTGAAAAAAGGTCAATAAATGGCCGCATCAGTCGCAATGTGCAAACGGGCACACACACCCTTGGTGGCAAAATTGTGGGTCACTCCTCACATGTCCAACTAGAAACCATGTTAGACCGAGGGTGTTCGGATAGGCCAAAAGGCTCCGTTTGTGAACACCTGGTATTTTGCATCCGTCAAATGGCCTCGATTTTTTCCATCACCTTGTATCACCAATTCATGCCATCATGTCAGGTTGTTTATGTTCTCAACAAGTTTTGTATTTTCTAAAGTTTTCTCGGTGAAAAAAGACCGATAAATGACCGGATATGTTGCAACGTGCAAATGGTGCCCGGATTCATTCAAATCAGACATGTATGACTACCATGGCCATGCATCCTTGGTGGCAAAAGTTGGGGTCATTCTCACATGTACAAAAAATCAAGTTAAACACACGGTGTTCGGGTCTATTTGTGAACACCTCGTCTTTCGGCATCCGTCAAATGCATTATTTTTTTCCATCACCTTGTATCACCATTTCATGCCACCATGCCAACTGGTACTTCCGTAGGACAAGTTTTTTTTTATATTTTTAATTATTTTGGTGAATAAAAGCATGCCGACAGTGTCATAAGTCATTCAAATTAGACATGGATGCCTATTATGCCCATGTCAGCTACTGGAAAAAGCCGTTCGAATCAGGCATGGGTCATTTATTCATAGTGCAAAAAAAACACTAGTTAAGAGTAGGGTGTCGGACTAGTCCAGACGCTGCATCCGTGAGCACGTAGTTTTCTTAAATTCAGTGCTTCTGTTATTTCAAATATGAAATTTCCATAATTACGAACCAACATCAACATATATTTATGTTCTAACCATTTATTTTTAATTTATCAATAATTTTGGAATTTCAAATTAGTTATGAAAATGTTAAAAACATTAAAAAAGTTTTATAAAAATTGCTAAAAAAATCCCAACAGTTGTTTTTTTTTTGAGGGGAAAATCCCAACAGTTGTTGAAAATTATGAACGAAGCCTGTTGGGCGAGCCCAAGCATGCCACGTCATTTTGTATAGGATGCGGGAAAATGGAATCTATACACAAGCGGTAAGTTGTCCCTGTTGGTTACTGTGCTATGTATTAGAATTCGAGGTTTCTACATACGACGCGGACAGGCCGCGGAAGCTTATTTGAAATAGGACCAACATGCCCTTCCACTGAGGATCTCGGTCGTTAGTGATGAGGGGGATCGCCGGATCCACGCGTGTGGATTGTTTTAGACCTTAGTTTTTTAGATTTTTGGGTTGTTCATCATCATGGCTTCGGTGATGGTGATGACGGCGCCGATTAATAAATCTTCAGATCCTTCCCCAACGAGACGATCTGCTTTTGGGGTGGATTTGGAAACCAGACTATTCAAGTAAGGATGGTGCGGCGGCGGCGGCATCCTCATGATGGACCTGTATCCTCGGGCTCCGCTGTTGCGACGGCGTTTGCTTCAGCGCCGACGTGGAGCTTGGGAGGTAGTCCAGGAGCGGATGCAGATTGTGGTCTGCATCGACGGCAGCTGGAAGATGGCGGATCGTGGTTCGTGGCATGCAGGTATGGTTTCCTCCTCCAACGTCTTAGTTGGCCGGGGGTGCCAGATCTAGAGTTCGATGGCGTGTCCAAGGTGTTGCCCCGGTCTGATTCATTCAACGGCAATGGTTGCGCCTTTATTGGCGAGCCACCTTGTAGGTCCGCAAAGCTGCATATCAGCGATAGAGCCGCGTCGAGCTCGGATGTGGAGGTGATCTGTCATTTTCTCCTTTGGTGGCTGCTATGGTGGTGCCAGAGGCAGGTGACAGACGTTCGTGTCAAGCTTAGAGGATTCTTTAGTCTTGTTTGTAATTTTACTTCTTGGCTGATGTTCCTATGTGCAAAGGCTAGCGTTCTGCTATCTTTTCAGTTTTGTCAGGTCGGTATATACGTGACATGTACTATGGTTGTTATGATATAAATGAGACACGTATTACCGTGTAAAAAGAAAAGAAATAGGACCATCATGCCATTTATTATGAATGGGTACGGATCAATCTCAGCCTTTAATGTGTTTAGAGGGGTTGTACCGAAACGGAAGTGTGTATCATTTGATAGCACATGAAGATAAGAAGCAGAAACAAGAATGAGGACAGGAATGGTGCCAGGTCCTTACTCTTCAGGTCATTCATCTCAAAGGAAACCATCTTCTTATTCAGCAGCAGCAGCGAGGGATGGCACAGGGAATCCTGCAACTGAAAATTAACGTGTATTTAAAATTAGACACGAGTTTGTAGAAAAAAAAGAAGCAGGGCCATTAGTAGTAAGTATAAGATTTTTTTTCTCGAATACGCACGAGTGTGCGTATCATTCATTAAAGAAGAAGAGGAAGACTCCCGAAGTTTACATATCATATTTACATGCCGGCATTCTCCGACACCACCATTTTACCCGTTAGCCTACTATGTCACCGCATCCCACCCTCCTACCTCTACCTCAAAACCTCTTGGTTACCCTTCAGCAGTCCTGCTTCGTCCGGGACTGCGACAGAGAGGCGCTGTTGAACACAACGTCATTCCTGTGTCTTCAGATAAGCCACATAGTGAGGAGACATTTAGCCCGTGTGTACTTCCGATCTGTGGCGCTTAGATCCTGCCTGCTACACCACGCCCTCAGGTCCTCGTCAATCAGCGGCTCGAAAGCCACCCTTCCAGTGATCCGCTCCAACCAGTGCCACACTTGTCTCGCAAACACGCAGTCAAGTAGCAGGTGCTGGATAGTTTCCTCATTTCGATTGCATAATGGGCTTGTATCCTGAGGCGGCAGTCCACGCCGGGCCAAACGATCCGAGGTCCAACAACGATTTTTAAAGACTAGCCAGGCAAAGAAGTGACACCATAGGGGTGCCCTTGAAATCCATGTGAAATCAGCCGTCAAGACACCTCCAGTGCCGTACGCGGAACACGCCGAGTATTGTCCGTCCTTCTCCCAGCTCCACTTGACCACATCTTCCGTGTTCTCCGTGATCGGTACCTCTGCGACTGAGGGAGTCCTGGATTAGGGGGTGTCCGGATAGCCGAACTATCACCGTTGGCCGGACTCCTAGACTATGAAGATACAAGATTGAAGACTTCGTCCCGTGTCCGGATGGGACTTTCCTTGGCGTGGAAGGCAAGCTTGGCGATACGGATATGTAGATCTCCTACCATTGTAACCGACTACGGTAACACTAACCCTATCCGGTGTCTATATAAACCGGAGGGTTTTAGTCCGTTGGACGAACTACAATCATACCATAGGCTAGCTTCTAGGGTTTAGCCTCTCCGATCTCGTGGTAGATCCACTCTTGTACTATCCATATCATCAATATTAATCAAGCAGCAGTAGGGTTTTACCTCCATCGAGAGGGCCCGAACCTGGGTAAAAACATCGTGTCCCTTGTCTCCTGTTACCATCTGCCTAGACGCACAGTTCGGGACCCCCTACCCGAGATCCGCCGGTTTTGACACCGACATTGGTGCTTTCATTGAGAGTTCCTCTATGACGTCGCTGTCAGGAAGGATGCCTCATCCCGTCTTTAAAGACGACATCGTTGCTAAAGGAGCTTTGGCCACCGGCCAAACTCTCCGGCTAGGCGGTTTTCTTATGACCGCCTGTTCGGCCGCCGCGCCGACGATGACTTATCGGGTCATCGAAAGCAATCTTCACGTTAACTCGAACTTCGCCGGCGGTTAGATCCGATGGAGCTCTCTTTCTTGAACGAGCTCTTGGATCGCATCACCGCCCTAGGAGTCGCTACAGACTACGATCAGATTGGGCCTAAATCCGATCTGAGAGAGATCAACTCTCCCCAGGTTACCCACCACGTTGCTGTGGTAGAGGAACAATACGACGGCTCTTCTCCTACCTTAAGGACCAGCTATGTCTGGATTCCTGACCCCTCCATGCCGGATTCCCGCGGAGGGGAGGACACCGCTCAAGCCCTGAACTTAAAGTCAGGCAGCGGGCTAGATTCATTGGACAACCTCCAAGAACCCAAGCTTCCAAGTTCGGAAACTTCTTGGCCCTCGAAGTCTTAGATCGGACGGGGTTGAATTTAATTCCACCCGCCCACCCAAACATAAGCGATCTATCCCAAATCCGCAAGAGCCGGTGAAAGCGAGACATCATTCTTTGGGCGATTCCTCCTGGTTATGGACAGGATAAAGGATTGCCGCGAGAAGGACGCAATTTCATTCTTCTGCAATAATTGCACGGACAAGGGAATCCTAAACGCCATAAGTCGTCGTGAAATCACACGCTTCGCTGACTTGGCATCCATAGTACGAAAGTACTGCGCGATGGAGAGCGCCTGGAAAACCGAAATCAAATTTCGGGATAATCCGGCCCCGAATACGACCCTAGTCCGAAATAAAAGGATGCATTATCGTGAGGCACACAGGTTACATACCAAAAAGCAAAAACCCCCCAAAGGGCATGGAACCGTACTGGAGGGATGGCTCAATGGACCCTGCAAAATTCATAGCATAGAGGGCGCCACTCCAACTCATAGCCTTAGAGCATGTTGGATACTACGGCAGGTGGCGAAAAGTGGCGAAGAGCTTTTAGCTCCAGAGCACCAAATTTCAAAGAATACCAAGACGGTATTAATAGCCTTGAGACTTTCGTGATCAAATAATATGCGTAAACGAACACTCCGCAGCCTTGCGAAGTCTACCAGATAGCAACAATAAATCCATGGAGTGACACGGCTATTACTTTTAACGCCATGATTTAACCTAAATTCGAACAGCCCGAGCACCGGCCGCATTGGTCCTCGGTCCAATAGTGGGCGGCTTTCGCCTACCAAGGTACTCATGGACGGCGGCAGCGGATTAAACCTCATCGACGAGGAAACCCTTCGAAAAATGGAAATAGATTGGAGCCGCATTGAGCAAAGCAGCACAACCTTTAGAGGAATAATCCCCAGTCGGGAAGCATCTTTGTCAGACAGAAAGATCACACTAGATGTGGTGTTTGGCACACCGGACAATAATAGGTCCGAGGAGGTCACATTCCAAGTGGCCCCGTTCAGCAGCGGATACCACGCTCTATTAGGGCGAGAGGCATTCACAATTTTTCAAGCTATACCCCATTACGGGTACATGAAGCTCAAAATGCTCGGACCCAACGGAATTATCACTCTCGCTAGTGACCCGGACATAGCGCTCCGCGCTAAAAATAAAACAGCCGCACTTGCCCTTGAGGCACTATCCGAAGCCCTAGCGGCAGAGGAACTCACTGCGCTGCGCTCCACGGTGAACAGGGACGATGTGATACTCGATAAGAGATCCAAGTCCACCTCTTTTAAACCAGCAGACGAAATAGTCAAATTCCAAGTCCATCCAACGGACCCTACAAAAACGGCCTCCATCGGGGCACAATTAAACCATGATGTGGACGCTGCACTACGAGAATTCCTACGTGAAAATTGGGACATTTTTGCCTGGCACCCTTCAGACATGCCAAGAATCCCACGCCGGCTGGTAGAGCACAGCCTAAATATCCTAAAAGGATTCAAGCCAGTCAAACAAGCTCTTCGGCGTTTCTCCGAACCCAAGAGACAGGCCATGGGAGAGGAGCTAGCTAAACTATTGGAGGCCGGATTCATCAGAGATATTAAACATCCGGTCTGGCTAGCAAATCTCGTAATGGTACCAAAGAAGGACAAATCCTGGCGCCTATGTGTCAATTTTAAGGACCTTAACAAGGCTTGCCCAAAGGATCCCTTCCCCCTCCCCCGCATCGATCAAATTATTGACGCTACCGCAGGACATGATTCATTGTGTTTCCTCAACGCATACTCCGGCTACCACCAAATTAAGATGGCAGAGCCAGACCAAGCCGCAACGGCATTCATCACTCCATACGGCCCATTCTGCTTCAACACAATGCCCTTTGGACTCAAAAACGCCGACGCAACATATCAGCGCATGATTCAGACATGTCCGCAAACCAGATCGGCAAAACAGTGGAGGCATACGTAGACGATGTGGTCGTCAAATCCAAGCATGTCGAAACCCTAGTCGACGACTTGAGGCTCACATTCGATAATCTCCGAACATATGACATCAAGCTCAACCCAGAAAAATGTGTTTTCGGCGTACCAGCCGGAAAGCTCTTGGGCTTCATTGTATCCGGTAGAGGAATTGAAGCAAACCCAGCCAAGATCCGAGCTCTGTCACAATTGGATATCCCCAAAGACCTCATACAAATACAAAAATTGACTAGATGCGTGGCGGCTCTAAGCCGCTTTTATCTCCGCTTAGGAGAAAAGGCATTACCCTTTATCGCCTCCTCCAACAAGACCGAACACTTCGAGTGGATTGGATGTCGCTACGGTCGGACTCGAAGAAATCAAAGCCATATTGGCAACAAATCCGGTCTGGCGCGCCCAACATGGGCGAACCAATGCTATTATACATCGCAGCAACCCATCAAGTTGTAAGCGCGGTGCTCGTTGTCGAACGAGAAACGGACGGACACAAGTTCCCTCTCAAACCAGTTTACTGCGTGTCCACTGTCCTAACTCCATGCAAGTCACGGTACCCGCATTATCAAAAGATAGCATACGCAGTGTTCATGGCATCCGGAGGCTGCGACACTACTTCCAAGAGTGTTCGATAACAGTAGCCTCGAAGTACCTCTTAATGACATTATAAACAATCATGACGCAACGGGCGGATTGCTAAATGGGCCATTGAGCTCCTCCCGTTCGACATAACCTACAAGCCACGGCGAGCTATTAAGTCGCAAGTTTTGGCTGACTTCATCGCCGAATGGATCAAGCCGAACTCCCTAAAGAGTACGGGCGATATTCCAACTGGATCATGCACTTGACGGCTCCAAAATGTTGGCCGACTGGGGTCAAGCGCTGCTCGACGTCCCCAACCGGAGATACAGTCCAATACGTACTTCAAATAATGTACATGGACTCCAACAACGCAGCCGAATCTGAGGCCCTTCTACACGGTCTCCGGATGGCGGTCTCCATGGGCATTCAACGCCTAGAGGTGCGGGGATTCGAACCTCGCGATATCCCAAATAAATGGGTACTTTGATGCCAAGGATCCGAAAATGGCAGCTTATCGCAATGTCGTCCTAAAATGTCATTTCGGTTTGAGGGGCTCGAATTTCACCATATAGCCCGGATAACAACCAATGTGACGTGTTGGCACGCATTGGCGCAAGCGCGATGCCGTCCCCAACATCTTCCTAGAGAGGCTTTTCAAGCCATCCGTACTATGGGAGGGAGAGTCCGGAAATAACAACCCGGACCCAACTACACTGCCCCACACCAAACATTCAGACATAGTTGGTGGTCCCGCCAACAAAATAACACCGTCAGCCCACGCAATAATGGCAGTCATTGCCCCATGGACAGAACCATTCCTAGCTTACCTAACTAGGCAGGAACTTCCCGAGGACCAAAACGAGGCCCGCTGCATAGTGCGGCGGTCCAAAGCCTATAAGGTCCATGAGGGAGAGCTTTATAAGAAAAGCACAACCGGAGTCCTTCAAAGGGGTATCTCCGAAGAGGAAGGGCGGAATCTCTGGCTGAAATTCATGCCGGACTCGGTGGGCACCATGCCGCAGCCCGGGCCCTTGTAGGCAAGGCCTTCCAGACAGGATTTTATTGGCCGACGGCCCGGCAGATGCTCGGGACTTAGTCCAACGATGCGTCGGTTGCCGCCTCTTTGCTAATCAAAGCCACATGCCACCCACCGCCTCAAAACTATACCCATCACCTGGCCCTCCACGGTGCAGGGCTTGACATGGTTGGACCCCTTAAAGGAGGAACCCACAAGCAAAAATACCTATTGGTCATGGTGGATAAATTCACCAAATGTATAGAGGCCAAGCACAGAAGACGGCGAATCCGGACCGTGATAGACTTCATATCGGGGGTAGCACACCGTTATGGCGTCCCCCATAGCATCATCACTGATAACGGCACGAACTTCACGGCCGACAAGGTCAAACTCTGGTGCAAAAACATGGGCATCAAGCTCGACTACGCTTCAGTCTATCACCCCCAAACTAACGGTCAAGTCGAGCGAGCAAACAGTCTAATCATGAGCGGCATTAAACCCAGAGTAGTGCGGTCCCTAAAGGAATCTAACACGCACTGGGTAGAGGAGCTCGACTCCGTACTCTGGGGGCTGCGGACCACGCCGAATCGCACTACCGGATTCACACCATTTTTTATGGTATACAGCGCAGAGGCAGTTTTGCCCTGCGACATAATTCATGACTCACCTCGCGTGCGCATGTACGAAGAAAGAGAAGCCGAGCTCGATCGGCAGGACAACTTGGACGCCTTGGAGGAGGAGCGTGACGTGGCAAAAGCTCGTTCCACATTCTATCAACAGCAAGCTCGAAGATATCAAAGCGAGGAAATGCGGGCCAAAGCTTACAATGTTGGCGAACTAGTTCTACGCCTGCCGGACAAGAAATATGACAAACTCAAGCCCAAATGGGAGGGTCCCTTCATCATCGACCAAGTCCTGACCAGCGGAGCGTACCGTCTGCGAAACTCATCGGATAACCGACTCGAGCCGAACCCATGGAACGCAGCCCGTCTCCGAAGATTCTACGCCTAGTGCCGGATTCTGAGTTCGTCTCCCTCCCCCGTCTATATTTTATACTTTAAGCTGTCTTTTATTTCTCTCCTTCTCCCTCCCTTTTTCCGAAGCCGTTAAAGGCTCGTTTGCGCATTGTTCGCACACACTTGACGCGCTATCCGCGCTCATTATACCTGGGGGCTTCTTTAACGAGCTTATTTATACGGGCTTTATGCCCAACACATGTGTCACACTTCCGCATGTACCTTTTATTCACCATTATATGCATCGATATGACTTAAGTTTTGGCCAAGCTGGGTTGCACGGCTCTGTGCTTACCCCTACGTTCCCGATTGTTCGGCTAGGTGGTAAAGGGAGCACCTTTGCGATTGTTACCGCCGGGTCAGCCGAACGTGTACCTCAGACTGGGTGAAGCCGAAAGCTAGCGTTCTTAAGGGAATATTCGGTCGATGAACTAAAAGATGATTTTTTATTTTTCATTTATCTCCCCCCAGATGCTTTTTTGCTTTTTTCACAGTCCGGACATGCACTTTAGGGCATGCCTCCAAGGGAAAGGACTGGGCAACGCCTTTCATCACCTGCCGAACTCGTTCGTGCAGTTGCAATAGCTCGGGAAGAAGGTCACCCGTAGAACCGGGCATTTCCTCTGCAGGACGACCCGTGAGAATACCTACAGACATAACTCTGTTAGTTGACTTCCTCGCCGAACTCTTTTTCAAAGTTTGCTCAAGCACTTACTATAAATGCCGCGACGAAGTTGCCGATTCTCCTTCACGGAGTCCGACAGCTGGACACGAACATCCTTTAGTTCCTCACCCAGCTGGGTGTTGGTGTTGGGGAACGTTGCAGAAAATAAAATTTTTTCTACGGTTTCACCAAGATCCATCTATGAGTTCTACTAAGCAACGAGTCAAGAGAGAGAGTTTGCATCTACATACCACTTGTAGATCGAGCACGGAAGCGTTCGAGGGAGTGGTGATGATGAAGACGTTCCCCAACGTGATTCCGATCACCGATGACCAAGTGCTGAACGGACAGCACCTCCGCGTTCAACACACGTGCGGGATTTACGGCGTCTCGCTTCTGTCTTGATCCAGCAAGGAGGAAGGAGAGGTTGAGGAAGATCACTCCAATGGCAGCACGACGGCGTGATGCAGATGGAGGGATCAGATTCGGCAGGCTTCGCCAAGCGTGTCACGGAGGAGGAGAGGTGTTGGGGAGGGAGGGCTGCGCTTCAATCGTGTGTGCAGCCCTCCCATCTACCCCTCTATTTATTGGGGACGGTAGGAGGGGGCCGGCCCCCTCTAGATCCATCTTGAGGCGGCGGCCAAGGAGGGCTTGCCCCCCAAGCAAGGGGGGCGCCCCCTTAGGGTTCCCCCCCTCAACCCTAGGTGCATGGGCCAAGGGGAGGGGGGTGCGCCCAGCCCAACAGGGGCTGGCTGCCCCCCCACGCAGCCCAAGTGGCCCCCCAAAAGGGGTGGCCCCTCCCGGTGGTCCTCCGGAACCTTTCCGTGGACCCTCCATAATACCGACATGACCAAACTTTTCCGGTGTCCGCTTGATGACTTCCCATATATAAATCTTTACCTCCGGACCATTGCGGAACTCCTCGTGACGTCCGGGATCTCATCCGGACTCGAACAACATTCGGTAGTCACATACAAGTCTTCCTATTAACCCTAGCGTCACCGAACCTTAAGTGTGTAGACCCTACGGGTTCGGGAGATATGCAGACATGACCGAGACGCTCTCTGGTCAATAACCAACAGCGGGATCTGGATACCCATGTTGGCTCCCACACGCTCCTCGATGTTGTCATCGGATGAACCACGATGTCGAGGGTTCAAGCAACCCTGTATGCCATTCCCTTTGTCAGACGGTATGTTACTTGCCCGAGACTCGATCGTCGGTATCCCAATACCTCGTTTAGTCTCAAGCACGGCAAGTCACTTTACTCGCATCGTAATGCATGATCCCGTGACCGGACACTTGGTCACTTTGAGCTCATTATGATGATGCACTACCGAGTGGGCCCAGTGATACCTCTCCGTCATACGGAGTGACAAATCTGTCTCGATCCGTGTCAACCCAACAGACACTTTCGGAGATACCGTAATGCACCTTTATAGTCACCCAGTTACGTTGTGTCGTTTGGTACACCCAAGGCATTCCTTCGGTATCCGGGAGTTACACGATCTCACGGTCTAAGGAAGAGATACTTGACATTGGAAAAGCTCTAGCAAAACGAACTACCCGATCTTTGTGCTATGCTTAGGATTGGGTCTTGTCCATCACGTCATTCTCCTAATGACGTGATCCCGTTGTCAATGACATCTGAGGTCCATAGTCAGGAAACCATGACTATCTGTTGACCAACGAGCTAGTCTACTAGAGGCTCACTAGGGACGTGTTGTGGTCTATGTATTCACACGTGTATTACGATTTCCGGATAATACAGTTATAGCATGAATAAAAGACAATTATCATGAACAAGGAAATATAATAATAATGCTTTTATTATTGCCTCTAGGGCATATTTCCAACAGTCTCCCACTTGCACTAGAGTCAATAATCTAGTTTACATTGTGATGAATCGAACACCCATAGAGTTACGGTGTTGATCATGTTTTGCCGTGGAAGAGGTCTAGTCAACGGATCTGCGACATTCAGATCCGTATGCACTTTACAAATTTCTATGTCTCCATCCTGAACATTTTCACGGATGGAGTTGAAGCGACGCTTGATGTGCTCGGGTCTTCTTGTGAAACCAGGCTCCTTGGCAAGGGCAATAGCTCCAGTGTTGTCACAGAAGAGTTTGATCGGCCCCGACGCATTGGGTATGACTCCTAGGTCGGTGATGAACTCCTTCACCCAAATTGCTTCATGTGCTGCCTCCGAGGCTGCCATGTACTCCGCTTCACATGTAGATCCCGCCACGACGCTTCGCTTGCAGCCGCACTAGCCATCGCTCCACCATTCAACATATACACGTATCCGGTTTGTGACTTAGAGTCATCCAGATCTGTGTCGAAGCTAAGCGTCGACGTAACCCTTCTGACGAGCTCTTCGTCACCTCCATAAACGAGAAACATGTCCTTTGTCCTTTTCGTGTACTTCAGGATATTCTTGACCGCTGTCCGGTGTTCCTTGCCGGGATTACTTTGGTACCTTCCTACCAAACTCACGGCAAGGTTTACATCAGGTCCGGTACACATGGCATACATAATAGATCCTATGGCTGAGGCATAGGGATGACACTCATCTCTTCTTTATCTTTTGCCGTGGTCGGGCATTGAGCTGAGCTCAATCTCACACCTTGCAATACTGTGCAAGAACCCCTTCTTGGACTGATCCATTTTGAACTTCTTCAAAATCTTATCAAGGTATGTGCTTTGTGAAAGACCTATGAGGCGTCTCGATCTATCTCTATAGATCTTGATGCCTAATATATAAGCAGCTTCTCCAAGGTCCTTCATTGAAAAACACTTATTCAAGTAGGCCTTAATGCTGTCCAAGAATTCTATATCATTTCCCATCAAAAGTATGTCATCTACATATAATATGAGAAATGCTACAGAGCTCCCACTCACTTTCTTGTAAACGCAGGCTTCTCCATAAGTCTGCATAAACCCAAACGCTTTGATCATCTCATCAAAGCGAATGTTCCAACTCCGAGATGCTTGCACCAGCCCATAAATGGATCGCTGGAGCTTGCATACTTTGTTAGCATTCTTAGGATCGACAAAACCTTCCGGCTGCATCATATACAGCTCTTCCTTAAGATATCCGTTAAGGAACGCTGTTTTGACGTCCATCTGCCATATTTCATAATCATAGTATGCGGCAATTGCTAACATGATTCAGACGGACTTAAGCTTCGCTACGGGAGAGAAAGTCTCATCGTAGTCAATCCCTTGAACTTGCCGATAACCCTTAGCGACAAGTCGAGCTTTATAGATGGTGACATTACCATCCGCGTCCGTCTTCTTCTTAAAGATCCATTTGTTTTCTATCGCTCGCCGATCATCGGGCAAGTCAGTCAAAGTCCATACTTTGTTTTCATACATGGATTCTATCTCGGACTTCATGGCTTCTAGCCATTTGTTGGAATCTGGGCCCGCCATCGCTTCTTCATAGTTCGAAGGTTCATTGTTGTCTAACAACATGATTTCCATGACAGGGTTGCGTACCACTGCAGTGCGGAACGTGTCCTTGTGGACCCTACGAGGTTCAAGAGCAACTTGATCCGAAGTACCTTGATCATCATCATTAATTTCCTCTTCGGTTGGTGTAGGCATCACAGAACATTTTCTGAGCTGCACTACTCTCCTGTTCAAGAGGTAGTACTTCATCGAGTTCTACTTTCCTCCCACTTACTTCTTTCGAGAGAAACTCTTTTCCGTAAAGGTTCCGTTCTTGGCAACAAAGATCTTGCCCTCGGATCTTAAGTAGAAGGTATACCCAATGGTTTCTTTAGGGTATCCTATGAAGACGCATTTTTCCGACTTGGGTTCGAGCTTTTCAGGTTGAAGTTTCTTGACATAAGCATCGCATCCCCAAACTTTTAGAAACGACAGCTTAGGTTTCTTCCCAAACCATAATTCATACGGTGTCGTCTCAACGGACTTAGACGGTGCCCTATTTAAAGTGAATGTAGCTGTCTCTAGAGCGTATCCCCAAAATGATAGCGGTAAATCGGTAAGAGACATCATAGACCGCACCATATCCAATAGAGTGCGACACGACGTTCGGACACACCATTACGCTGAGGTGTTCTAGGCGGCGTTAGTTGTGAAACGATTCCACATTTTCTTAAGTGTGTACCAAATTCGTGACTTAAATATTCTCCTCCACGATCTGATCGTAAGAATTTTATCTTTCGGTCACGTTGATTCTCTACTTCATTCTGAAATTCCTTGAACTTTTCAAAGGTCTCGGACTTGTGTTTCATCAAGTAGACATACCCATATCTACTCAAGTCATCTGTGAGAGTGAGAACATAACGATACCCTCCATGAGCTTCAATGCTCATTGGACCGCACACATCGGTATGTATGATTTCCAACAAGTTGGTTGCTCGCTCCATTGTTCCGAGAACGGAGTCTTGGTCATCTTGCCCATGAGGCATGGTTCGCATGTGTCAAATGATTCATAATCTAAAGACTCCAAAAGTCCATTAGCATGGAGCTTCTTCATGCGCTTGACACCAATGTGACCAAGGCGGCGATTACACAAGTATGTGGGACTATCGTTATCAACTTTACATCTTTTGGCATTCACGCTTATAAACATGTGTAATACTACGCCGAGATTCATTAAGAATAAACCATTGACCATCGGAGCATGACCATAATACATATCTCTCATATAAATAGAACAACCATTATTCTCGGATTTAAATGAGTAGCCATCTCGCATTAAACGAGATCCAGATACAATATTCATGCTCAAACTTGGCACCAAATAACAATTATTAAGGTTCATAACTAATCCCGTAGGTAAATGAAGAGGTAGCGTGCCGACGGCGATCACATCGACTCTGGAACCATTCCCGACGCCAAGATCGTCACCTCGTCCTTTGCCGGCTTCCGCTTATTCCGCAGCTCCTGCTAGAATTACAAATATGAGCAACGGCACCGGTATCAAATACCAGGAGTTACTACGATAATCGGCAAAGTACACATCAATTACATGTATATCAAATATACCTTTGGTATTGCCGGCCTACTTGTCCGCTAAGTATTTGGGGCAGTTCCGCTTCCAGTGACCCCTCCCCTTGCAATAAAAGCACTCGGTCTCGGGTTTGGGTCCATTCTTTGACTTCTTCCCGGCAACTTGCTTACCGGGCGCGGCAACCTCCTTGCCGTCCTTCTTGAAGTTCTTCTTACCCTTGCCCTTCTTGAACTTAGTGGTCTTATTGACCATCAACACTTGATGTTCTTTCTTGATCTCAACCTCGGCTGACTTCAAAGATAGAGAACACTTCAGGAATGGTCTTTACCATCCCCTGCATGTTGTAGTTCATCACAAAGCTCTTGTAGCTTGGTGGGAGCGATCGAGGATTCTGTCAATGACCGCCTCATCGGGGAGGTTAATATTCAGTTGGGTCATACGGTTGTGCAACCCGGACATCTTCGTAATATGCTCACCGATGTAACTGTTTTCCTCCATCTTACAACTATAGAACTTGTCGGAGATGTCATATCTCTCGACCCGGCGTGAGCTTGGAAAACAAGTTTCAGCTCCTCGAACATCTCATATGCTCCGTGATGCTCAAAACGCTTTTGGAGCCCGGTTCTAAGCTGTAAAGCATGCCGCACTGAACGAGGGAGTAATCATCGAAAGAGACTGCCAAGCATTCATAATGTCTTGGTTCTGCAGGGACGGAGCGTCACCTAGCGGTCCTTCT
Source organism: Aegilops bicornis (assembly GCA_021605145.1). Taxonomy (NCBI): domain Eukaryota; kingdom Viridiplantae; phylum Streptophyta; class Magnoliopsida; order Poales; family Poaceae; genus Aegilops; species Aegilops bicornis. Next base: position 690,303,218 of record CM038674.1, read on the forward strand.
AGGACATATTGTTTCTGGCAGCTATGAGGATGATCCTCAAGTTCCGGACCCAGTCCGTATAGTTGCTGCCGTCATCTTTCAGCTTGGTTTTCTTTAGGAATGCGTTGAAGTTCAAGTTGACATGAGCGTTGGCCATTTGATCTACAAGACATATCATTCAAAAGTTTTAGACTAAGTTCATGATAATTAAGTTCATCTAATCAAATTATTACAATGAACTTCCACTTAGATTGACATCCCTCTAGTCATCTAAGTGTTACACGATCCGAGTCGACTAAGCCGTGTCCGATCATCACGTGAGACGGACTAGTCTCGTCGGTGAACATTCTCATGTTGATCGTATCTTCCATACGACTCGTGTTCGACCTTTCGGTCTCCGTGTTCCGAGGCCATGTCTGTACATGCTAGGCTCGTCAAGTAAACCCTAAGTGTTTTCGGCGTGTGTAAATCTGTCTTACACCCGTTGTATGTGAACGTAAGAATCCATCACACCCGATCATCACGTGGTGCTTAGAAACGACGAACTTTGGCAACGGTGCACGCTAGGGGAAACACTTCCTGAAATTGTTGTAAGGATCATCTTATTTACTACCGTCGTTCTAAGTAAACAAGATGTATAAACATAATAAACATCACATGCAATTATATAGTAGTGACATGATATGGCCAATATCATAAAGCTCCATTGATCTCCGTCTTCGGGCTCCATGATCATCTTGTCACGGCATGACACCATGATCTCCATCATCATGATCTCCATCATTGTGCCTCCATGAAGTTGTCACGCCAACGACTACTTCTACTTCTATGGCTAACGCGTTTAGCAATAAAGTAAAGTAAATTACATGGCGTTCTTCAATGACACGCAGGTCATACAAAAATAAAGACAACTCCTATGGCTCCTGCCGGTTGTCATACTCATCGACATGCAAGTCGTGATTCCTATTACAAGAACATGATCTCATACATCACAATATGTCATTCATCATTCATCACAACTTGGCCATATCACATCACATGTCAATTGCTGCAAAAACAAGTTAGACGTCCTCTAATTGTTGTTGCATCTTTTACGTGGCTGCAATTGGGTTCTAGCAAGAACGTTTTCTTACCTACGAATAACCACAACGTGATCTTGTCAACTTCTATTTACCCTTCATAAGGACCCTTTTCATCGAATCCGCTCCAACTAAAGTGGGAGAGACAGACACCCGCCAGCCACCTTATGCAACTAGTGCATGTTAGTCGGTGGAACCGGTCTAACGTAAGCCGCACGTGTAAGGTTGGTCCGGCCGCTTCATCCCACAATACCGCGGAAGCAAGATAAGACTAGTAGCGGCAAGTAAATTGACAAGATCCACGCCCACAACTATATTGTGTTCTACTCGTGCAAAGAGAACTACGCATAGACCTAGCTCATGATGCCACTTTTGGGGAACGTTGCAGAAAATAAAATTTTTTCTACGGTTTCACCAAGATCCATCTATGAGTTCTACTAAGCAACGAGTCAAGAGAGAGAGTTTGCATCTACATACCACTTGTAGATCGAGCACGGAAGCGTTCGAGGGAGTGGTGATGATGAAGACGTTCCCAACGTGATTCCGATCACCGATGACCAAGTGCTGAACGGACAGCACCTCCGCGTTCAACACACGTGCGGGATTTACGACGCCTCCTTCTGCCTTGATCCAGCAAGGAGGAAGGAGAGGTTGAGGAAGATCACTCCAATGGCAGCACGACGGGCGTGATGCGGATGGAGGGATCAGATTCGGCAGGCTTCGCCAAGCGTGTGGAGGAGGAGAGGTGTTGGGAGGGAGGGGCTGCGCCTTCAATCGTGTGTGCAGCCCTCCCTCTACCCCTCTATTTATAGGGAAGGGAGGAGGGCGGCCCCTCTAGATCCATCTAGAGGCGGCGGCCAAGGGAGGGGGCTTGCCCCCAAGCAAGGCGCCCCTTTAGGGTTCCCCGTCAACCCTAGGCGCATGGGCCAAGGGGAGGTGCGCCCAGCCCAACAGGGGCTGGCTGCCCCCACGCAGCCCAAGTGGCCCCCAAAAGGGGTGGCCTCGGTGGTCCTCCGAACCTTTCCGGTGGACCCTCCATAATACCGACATGACCCAAACTTTTCCGTGTCCGCTTGATGACTTCCCATATATAAATCTTTACCTCCGGACCATTGCGGAACTCCTCGTGACGTCCGGGATCTCATCCGGACTCGAACAACATTCGGTAGTCACATACAAGTCTTCCTATTAACCCTAAGCGTCACCGAACCTTATGTGTAGACCCTACGGGTTCGGGAGATATCTGCGACATGACCGAGGCGCTCTCGGTCAATAACCAATAGCGGGATCTGGATACCCATGTTGGCTCCCACACGCTCCTCGATGTTGTCATCGGATGAACCCACGATGTCGAGGGTTCAAGCAACCTCATATGCCATTCCCTTTGTCGACGGTATGTTGCTTGCGAGACTCGATCGTCGATATCCCAATACCTCGTTTAGTCTCGTATCGGCAAGTCACTTTACTCGTGCCGAATGCATGATCCCGTGACCGGACACTTGGTCACTTTGAGCTCATTATGATGATGCACTACCGAAAGTGGGCCCAAGTGATACCTCTCCGTCATACGGAGTGACAAATCCCTGTCTCGATCCGTGTCAACCCAACAGACACTTTCGGAGATACCTGTAATGCACCTTTATAGTCACCCAGATACGTTGTGACGTTTGGTACACCCAAGGCATTCCTACGGTATCCGGGAGTTACACGATCTCACGGTCTAAGGAAGAGATACTTGACATTGGAAAAGCTCTAGCAAAACGAACTACACGATCTTTGTGCTATGCTTAGGATTGGGTCTTGTCCATCACGTCATTCTCCTAATGACGTGATCCCGCTTGTCAATGACATCTGATGTCCATAGTCAGAAACCATGACTATCTGTTGACCAACGAGCTAGTCTACTAGAGGCTCACTAGGGACGTGTTGTGGTCTATGTATTCACACGTGTATTACGATTTCCGGATAATACAGTTATAGCATGAATAAAAGACAATTATCATGAACAAGGAAATATAATAATAATGCTTTTATTATTGCCTCTAGGGCATATTTCCAACAGTTGGCATCCTGGAGATTATTTTTCTCTTGCCTCACCCTTGTAAGCACATTCTCGCCGGCCTTCAATCGGCGCAAGAGCTGTTGCTTGTCCGGATCTAGTCCGGCGCCATCTGCAATATTATTGTCAGATTCACACACATGCCGCACTTCATAAACTACTTATCTTTTGAAGCATATATTACTAGAGGGGGTCTCTATGGCTCCCCCTGTAGTGGCTAGTGCGGCCTCAAGTTGGGCCTTGCATTCTTCAAGCTCCTGGGACAGTCGGGTATTCTTTTTTGTAAGATCCTGCATAACAAATGATCCTTAAATCAGTTATTCTAACTATTTTAAGTCTCGGGGGCTACTGGCATATATAACCGTCAAAATTTCCTCACCCGTATGTCCTTTACATACTGCTCCGTGGCTCTGGCTAGACCATCTTGAGCGGCACGGAGGTGCGCATCTCCCGAATTGAAGGGATTTAATGCCTCTTGGGAGAAACATGCGTCACGAAGAACTGTCCGGCGGCGCCTGTGATTCATGGCGCTCTCCACCTCGGAGTTGGTGACGGACAATCTGTCGGCATCCTCTGTTGGAGGCGTCCGCCTTGCGCCTCGTGCTCGCCTCCGCTTCGACCCGGCTTTGGAGCACGGCTGGCGGAGGCTCGATTAACAACCTCTCCGGACACAGTCCGGCGGCGCTCTTTTTCCTGAAAAGAGCACCAGCGTTAATCGCCTTCCGTGAATCAATCCTGGGAATATGGTGACGCGCCATACCGTTGCGGCGGCGTTTCGATCCGGACCACACTTCTTTTTAGCCTGCAGGGCCGTACTGCCCCTTGTTGGCTAGCCGCCGTGGGCTCGGCCTCCTGCCTCGAAGGCACCCTCTGCGAAACACCATTGGTATACGGTGATAAAAAATAAGCACGGATGGGTCATTGTCAGAGTATTGGTACCTCGCTCTTAGTTAGCTGTGAGGCTGGAAGTATTCCGGGGTAATCGGCCGTAATGGCAACCAAGGCATTATCGATGCTCAATTGGTGAAATACCCCATCAATCAGCTCCACCAATATGTCCGGATCCTCTTGGGAGGCCGGATCGAGGAGCCTTTCCGGATCCTCGGGTTGTGGAGGTGGGCTGTTTATGTCTTTTACGGCCTGGCGCAGTTCCTGGATCAAAATCACAAAATGAGATACCTAACCATGGGAATACGGATCGGATGTGCAAAAAAGAAATGTCCGCTTACCCAGCTTCGAGGATTGTTCATAGAAAATCCGTTCAATGGACTGACACGGAGAAAATCTTCCTCTTCTCCCTTGTACATCGTAGACAAGATCTTCACCAGATCGGCGACCAATCCCGGCCCCTTACGGCCATGACGGGTGGCATCATCCTCCCCGTTGAAATCCCACATGGGATGGCCCCTATACTGGAGCGGCTGCACCCCCCCCGCATAATACATGTGGCCATGACACCAATCATGGTCAGTCCGGAATGAGCCAACAATCTTATTCGGCTCATTAGGTAAAGGACGTGCCTGTCGTCTTCCCTCTGGGGGCTCCGCGGGCGCCAACTCAGGCGTTTCTTCAAAGGAGCATTGCTGAACTCTGGGAGACCGATCCGAACAGGATCTGACAGCGGGACGTCTTCTATATAAAACCATTTGAAGGCCAGTCTTGGACGCCTTCTTCGGGGTTCGGATAGATATCCGGTCCGGCGATGCGCCAGCTCGGCTCCGCCCACTTGATATATTGACCCCTCATGAGAACAGGGTACAAGGCAGAATAATCTCTTCCACAGCGCAAAATGAGCCTCGATGCCCAAGAACAGTTCACAAAGGGCCACGAAGCCCGCGATGTGCAAAATGGAGGTAGGCGTAAGGTGGTGCAACTGGAGGCCGGAGAACTCCAAGAGCCCCCGGAGAAACGGATGAATTGGAAATCCAAGTCCTCTTACTAGATAAGAGACAAAGCATACCCGCTCTCCTTTGGAGGGATCGGGGACACTCTCCGCTTGCTTTCTGCCCTTATAGGTGGTGAGTCCGGCTCGAACCGGAACCATGAAGGCCGGGGGAAGAAATCCCTTGGTTTGGAGTATCACTAGCTCCCTATGCGGGACTGAGCATCTCTCCCAATTTCCAGGCTTAGGGCTGGGAGCGCGAGAGGAGGAGCCGCGTCGACTGTCCATGATGGAATGGATTTTAAATCGAGGCGCCCGATGAAAGCTCATGGAGGGATGGTGTGACTCGGATCTGGGTCCTCGTCCCTTTATAGGCGGCTCACTTGCGCAGCTAGGGGATAAGTGTAAAAATACCACGGCTTTTCGCATTCATTCAAACACATGGAAGATGGCCATTATTGGGCGTGGAAGCCAAGGAGTGCAACATTTATCGGCCAGGACACTATTCGACAAGTATATGGAATTTGGAGAAGAACCCGCCTCGCAATGCCGAAGACAAACTACGCGCTGACTCGCCGTCATTGAAGCCTGATTCAGGGGCTACTGAGGGAGTCCTGGATTAGGGAGTGTCCTGATAGCCGAACTATCACCGATGGCCGGACTCCTGGACTATGAAGATACAAGATTGAAGACTTTGTCCCGTGTCCGGATGGGACTTTCCTTGGCGTGGAAGGCAAGCTTGGCGATACGGATATGTAGATCTCCTACCATTGTAATCGACTCTGTGTAACCCTAACCCTATCCGGTGTCTATATAAACTGGAGGGTTTTAGTCCGTAGGACGAACAACAATCATACCATAGGCTAGCTTCTAGGGTTTAGCCTCTCGATCTCGTGGTAGATCTACTCTTGTACTACCCATATCATCAATATTAATCAAGTAGGAGTAGGGTTTTACCTCCATCGAGAGGGCCCGAACCTGGGTAAAAACATCGTGTCCCTTGTCTCCTGTTACCATCCGCCTAGACGCATAGTTCGGGACCCCCTACCCGAGATCCGCCGGTTTTGACACCGACAGCGACCTTCTGCCACAAGTGAAAGAATTGCAGGAGTGCCTCGAGCGCGAGGTTTGGGCCAATTTCTCCTGCCCAGTTTTTGTTGATGAGCGAATCCGATACCAGCTTAGATCTCCCGATCGTAGGCGGGATCCTTTCATACACCATAGGTTCTATCTCGCAAACCCTCGACCCGTTCAGCCACCTGCCCCCAAAACAATGTTGACTTGCCATTGCCATTGTTGTGCTCATAGCCGCCTATTAAGGAGGTTGATATGAGTTAACCATCGCGCGCCTCAATTCAAACAACACAAATGATTTCAATCAGAAATAATAATGCTCGAACATCCCCACCATGCCATGACGGATACTTAAATGAGTAATACACCAGTGTGGAGTTGTTGTTAGGGACAACATCCTGATCAGCATCCAAGAATGAAATAAGAAGAAGGACGATGGAGTTTCTTATGTTGAGGATAGATGGAAAGATGAGCTTTGGAACTCGCTCATGATAAATTTCAGCCTACCGACAGAGGAGGATCCAAATAACCCAGTTATACAACAAAAAGTCAATGCGTGGGTCTTAAGAAGATGGCAGGACAATTCAAGAACTGGAAGAAAAGATTGAACGAACAGTTTGTCGAGAAAGAGGAGACTCCAGAATACACCGGTCAATATGCAAAGATAAAAGATCACTGGCCCGCATTTGTGGCGTATAAGAAATCGGAAAAAGCTAAGAAAAGGTAACAGATAAATAAGCAAAATGCTGCAAAGAAGCTATATCACCATGTTACGGGGTCAGGTGGCTACAAGGTTGCCCGGCCTACGTGGGACAAAGCTGAAAATGACCTGCTTGATAAAGGGATCGAACCAGAGACATTGAACTGGCCCGAACAGGCAAGGAATTGGTACTTCGCGCATGGGGGAACTTTGCACCCAGAAACAGGGAAGTGTGTTTATACGAAAGTTCAACTTGCAACACCGGTCAAAAAGATTCAGCAAGCAATCCAGGCCGTGCAGGAAGGTAACTTCCATCCTGATATAGAGAAGGACGAGCTGTCACGCGCCCTCGGGAATCCTGAACACCCTGGATGAACACCAGGCACATCAGGCTCCGTTCCATGGAAGCATGGGTTTCCCGGTAGCAGTGGTTATCGAAGCAGAGGGAGAAAGAAGAAAGAGGAAGCAGACTGGATGCAGAAGGTAGAAGAAAGACTAGCATTGTAGGAGAAGAAAATAGAGGCACTTACCAGTCAGCGAGCTACCGGCCCACCATCTCAGCAGCACGAAGATCCTTCATTCCATACTGCCCATGAAGCTACCCCACCATCTCAGCGGAAAAGCAGCGTGGCTTCCATGGAGCTCGTTTGGCCTGATATCACGGCTCATAGCTACCCCGTGGATGATATCACGGAGAGGGAACATTGTGAGCTAATTGCGAAATGCATGAACATAACCTTGAAGGTGGCGGTCGGCTTTCAAAATGGGCCTTACTCTCTGGCTTTTCCTTCCACGACAACATGGTGTACGAGTCGGCATGACGCTGTGTAAGGCATTGATGATCTTTGACGTGAGATATTTATGTGATTCTAACATCGATGTCTCCCTTCAGAAGCATAACAATGTGTGCTAATTGACTGGAAGTCAAGGTTCTGGTCGATTGATTAATGTCACTGAATTTTTGTATATTTTCCTTTGTGCTCATCTATCCTGCGAGTTATTGTTCATGCACCCCCATTCTTATGCTGAAGAAAAAAATATGTGAATGATTTTGTAGGAGTTCGGAGTACTATGAGCATCTCAAGGTTCACACCACAACAACTGCTGGAGCAGGCATTCACCTAAATGCAGGGGTCATATAGTTGGTAACTATCTTCTTCCGTTTAATTAGTCTTTGCTGCTCCATTTTAAATCTCCTTCCGCTTGAAAGTCTTTCGTTCGTTTCTTTCTTCTTGGTGAGTACTTCATGGCTTGGTTGTGTTTGACCCCTTTGTGGTGCTGACTGGTGTGCCGCCCGGTGAGAGCCAACATGAACAATAGGAAGTAGAGAGGGAGGCAGGGAGGACTTGTCTACAGATGTTTAGGTTGGTAACTATCATGGATAATCTTGTTCTGCTGCACAAATAGATTGAGTGGTATTTTAATTTTTCTCCACCTAACAATTTTTTTGTTATTTCATTTTGAATACCCAGCCAAGCAACGTTTCATTCATGTGAAACTCAATATTTGTTAGTGACATCAAAAGAGATAGCGGTGCATGTAACTCTAACATGATTGTCTCTATCTATTTTTCAGAGTTCCAAACCTATATTAGTCACCATGAGAGTGAGATTTGTAGATTCTACCTTTAATCAGTTAACACTTTCCTTTGCTGTACAATCTTTTTGTTCTCATGATGGTACCATTCTTACTAATTATAAGAGGTACAAATAAACTATTCATTTGTTTGTCTAGAAATAGTTTTTTTACTTTCTATGCATTGAAGAGATGGCAAATCCCTTGCTACGTGTACTAGGATGATGCCCAGGTTCAGAAATGGTCTTTTCATGCATAAAAAAGAGAGTATATCTTCTAGCTATTATCAGTTTGCAAGTGTACACATAGTTATTGAGTACCATGACATAATCATCCACAGTTTCGTGAAATTTGAAATCCCATGTCTTTATCATATTATTCATTTTGCACTCAGCTTTCATAAAAAATAAATGTTTGTTTTGTTTTGTTCATACGACCTGTTTTGGCTTTTCAGATCAGTTTCAGGCTCTTGCTACTTTGAATTTTATACTGCACTTCACATAAAAAATACCTGGTCATATGTTTTCTTATTCAGCAAAGTGAACTCCAAAGGCATCTCACCGTTGACTTGATGACTAATGGAAGGATCTCCATGCCGATTGCAGTTGGGAATCATTTGCCTCTACACCGATGGCCTTCTCATGTTGTATTATACCATGAGCTACCATGCCGTCCTCCATTGACCGCTATTTGAACCTCAGTGCAAATTCTTCTGTAAAAATGACTCGCATAAAGTCTTTTGCACTTTCCTCTCGACTTTCTAAATGTGGATCATATTATGTGTTATTGCTTTCTTTGAGATATATCAATGGCCATCGATTTCCTTTTATCCGTCACCGCCTTCATACCTTTCTAGCCTGGAATTTATATGATGTATTACTGAGCTATCTCGGATTGGTCCTGATTGGGTTGGCATGTGGCATGCAACTAAACTTAATTGTACTAGACCATTATTGTTATATAAGTATCTATACCTCTTTTGGTTAAGGTCCCATCAAAACTGAGGCATTATAGATGTCTAATTTTTTGGGATCGGTTCATGGATGGTACTTTTGTGTAACCTATATCTTGATATATGTTCTATTTTATGTGCGATGCTGAAGTTTCTTTGTTTCCAGGTTAGATATGGCTGCACCTGGCACGGGTGGGCAAGCCGCATTTCCAACCAGATTCGATATGACCGCATCCGGTAGGGGTGCGGGGGATGCGGCAAGCCGCACTTTCCATCTTGTCGTGGAATTGTCACGGCAGACGTCCTCATGAAAGGACTTAGTCGTAGGGCCATCGTACGAGTTAACCTAGAGGGGTTTAAAGCGGGCACAAGACACGAGAATTATACTGGTTCGGCCCCTTCGATGAAGGTAAAAGCCTACGTCCAGTTGTGATGTGATTGATATGATTTCGGCGACTAGGGAGCAATAGCTTTGCCTTAGTCTCGAATCCTCTATCCCTAACTCGCCTTGGTCGTCCCCTTATATACCCGGGTTGACGCCTTGAAGCCGGTCTGAGTCCCAATCCGGCTCATACAAGAGTCCGGCTCGGTCTCTTCTTTCTTAACTTACAACACAAGTTACAACACTCAGGCGGTTTACATAAATGGATCTTAATTCGCCTCTGGGCTCCAGGCCTCCTCCGTGGGCCTGGATCATGGACGAGGGTAAACCGGCCCCTCCGGGGCGGTTCACGTTCACTAGTTGTATCCCCAACATTAGGCCCCAGATTGACTTGAACCGCCGTGACGTCATCTTCCGATCCGTGTGTCAGGGCGTCCTGACGTCATCCTTAATAAAGAAATCCAAACAGTAAGATTCCCTGCAGTTAATGCCATTCCGGAAATCGAGGCGGCCGCTGCACCGTTCGCCGCTTTTGACTCCTTGATTCTCGCGCCCGTTGATTGCTCCGGCCCCTTATAAATAGACCGGTCGGGCCTTTCTCTTCATCTTCTTCCGCTCTTCTCCTTCCTCGCGATGCTCCGACCCTGAAGCTCCGCCGTCGCCCCCGACCTTCGACCGACGCTTCACGCCGGGCCGCTGCATCACCCTGATCATACCAGAGTTCCAGTGCTCCTCCGCGGTTTCCGCTCATCAGGTAAGGTTTCTTTCAAACCCTAGATCTCATCTGAAAACTCTGTTCGTCTCATAGCTCGTAGGTGTTCATACCAGTTCTTCATGCTTGCTCCGCCATGGTCGTACGTCTCAGCCGTACCGCACATCCTGTGCAAGTGGCTGCCCCGCCACCCAATTAATTCTTTATGCACCGTTTCCTTTTTTCGTAGATCCCCGAGTGTTAGAATACCCGAACCCTCCTGCTCTCTACATAGGTCGTGAAGGTTTTTCTTACTGGAACTTCGGCAGATCCCGATTATTTCCATTCGCATGTGAAACCTGTTTCTGTCCACACTTAGTAGATTTTTCAATTCTGCCTCATTCGGCGGTTTAACTTTTGATAGCTAATCCGTCACTCCATTAGTCCTCAGTTAAACCGGAATGGGAAGCCGGCCGCTGAATCGCCGGTTTAACAATGCATAACATGCCTGAACCGCTTAATGGTGAACCGTTTCTCCCTTTCTTTCACAGCTTAGCCTTCCGGAATGGCTCCTCAATTTTCAGCCTGCAATTGGGTCCGGTCAAAAATCACTGAAACGCAACTCAACGGCTATGTCACCACTGGCGGTTTGGCTCCAAAGAATGTCCTCCAGTGGCGTGTTCCGGATGGCGAAGTTTCCTCCCGAGCCACAAGAGGGAGAAGTAATCGTGTTTATGCAGCACTTAGACCGGGGTTACGCCGCCGGTTCAAAATTTTCCGGGCGTCCTTGCAAGTTTGCAACTCCATCCGCAGGATATCGGCCCGAACTCTGTGTCAAACATATGCAACTTTCAAGTCTTCTGTGAAGTTTATCTTCAGGAAGAACCCTCTGTGGAGCTATTCCTAGATTTCTTCCACTTGAACCGTCGTACGGAGTTTTCTGATGGTCCCAACACGGAACTAGGCGGCGTTTCAATCCAGAAAAGGAAGGAAGCGGACTTTCCTCACGCCAAACACCACAGCCATCCAAAGGATTGGAACCAAACCTGGTTCTCTTGCCGGAACACCGCTCACCTTAGCGAGAATCCCTTGCCGGGTTACCGTCCTCACCGGCTCAGCAACAACCATCCGCTGCCTTTACGCTTAACCGCCGCGGAACGGAAAAACTTTGCACCTCAGATCATAAAACTCCGAGCTCTGATGGCCAATGGACTAACTGGTGTGGACCTTGTGCGCTGCTGGGTTTCTTGGGGCATCTTGCCCTTGAGCCGCCGGCCCGGATTGATGCTGCAGTATACTGGCAGCCTCAAAGACCCTCAAAGGCGTCATGAGTTACCAATAACTGAATTTGAGGTCACAGAGGCTGTGAAGAAGATGCTTGATGAACCGATCTCCGTCTGCAGCCTAACCGGATTGGCTCCGTTCTGTGTTGCCAACCCGCCGCCATGATGAGCTTTGCTCACCCCTTTTCGGGTTTTAATACTTTTGTTGATATTCACTAATCCTTGCTACCTCGCAGTGACAGCTCATACGGAGGCGGACTAAACCGCCCGTGCTCAGCGTATAAAGTCCAAGGCTACCAAAAAGGCTGGCAAGAAAACCGCCGGGTCTTCTGATCGGCCGGAAGATGAAGAATCTGAAGCTGAGGTAAAACTTGATATCCTTACGAGGGAGTCGCCGTAAACCGGCTCTCCTTCTTGTGTTTCTTCTTATGATTTATCCCTCTATTCTTCCCTGTACTGATAAATGTAACTCCCAGGATGATGCTGAAGCCAGCCATGCCGACCATGTTGAGGTAATCCTTCTTTCTTCCGACTCCGACCTCGCGTCGGTTAAAAGAATTCGCCACGCCGTTCGAAAGTGAAAAAATCTCATTCCTCTACTTATTTGAAGACACAAGAAGGCGAAGAGCGCCCGTACAACCCGGCACGATGGTCAACAGATTCTATCCTCCGGTTTACCGGATACACCAAACCGAAGCGTCGCCAGAGGTGACTTGTTCTCCTGAAAACGTTATCCCTTAAAGGGTTTCTTCCGATGTCCTCTTAATTCGTCGACCCGAATTATCGGGCCTCTTCCAACTCTTTCCGCGGTTCATCCACCGCATAGCTGCCTCCGTGAAGGTTGTCGCAGGTATGTAACCGCTGTTAAATCGATTCGATTTACAATTGCCTTGGTTGATTTGCCTTAATCCAATTACGAATATTGCAGCACCAAGGCTCGCTTGAGTAAAAAGCGAAAACCCTTGACCCTATCGGGACGCTGATCTGGAAAAAGACCCGGAACAAACCCACGAAAATCTGAAGTCGCCAAAGATAGCTCTGGCGAGTTGTACAAAGACGATCTGCTGATCCGCGGAAAGCTGAACCGAGGTCCAAATGGAAACTTCATAGCCTGCTCCGCCAAACCCGCGCCGATAGAGCGAGTATACGATTGAACCGCCGAGCCAGAGTAAGCAAACATCAAGCCCAAAGAAGACAGCCGAAAATGACGATGTTATTGTGACGGGCACTGGCTACACTGCTCCTAGCCAACCGGTCGCTTTAACAAAACATAGCGCCAAGGGCGAGTCGGCCGCCGTGAGTAGAGATAAAGGAAAAACAGACCTGTCAGCTTATGACAACTTCTCTGCCCAAGAACTGCACTCCGGGTTTCTGAACCGGCTCTATACCAGCCGTGACCTTGAAGCTGGTCTGGTGAACTGGATGAAGGACCGCTATGAGGTAATGAATTATGTCTTTCCTGTACTTTAGCTGCATAGTAGCCCCCACGGGTCGGTTCAACTTAGCATAGTTAAACCGGGACTTAATTTCTGTACCCAAATGGCAAACTGAGATCAATTAGCCATTAGCCCCCAAGTGCCAAGGTGAATATGTATATTGAGCTTGGGACTTGATATTGAGACACCTAACATGCTTCCTTTGTTACCGTAATGAAATAGAAGCGGCAAAAGCAGCAACTCAAAGACCTGCGAGCCAATCGGAGACTCGAAAAAGCGAAACCACGAAGGCCAAGGATGAATTGAGAACGGCCTTGGCCACTATGGAACAGCTGAAGGAGTGGTACAAATCCGAACAGGCCAACTGGGACACTGAGAAGGCCGGTTTGAAAAGACGGGCGGAAGAAGCCGAAGCAGCCCTTAAACCGGTGACCGAAGAACTTACCGGACTCAAACGCCAAGTGCATGTCATGACCTCTGCCGTCTTTGGTAAGAAACCATGCACTATCTTAATTTTGATATTTCCGCCGGTTTGTCCTAAATTGTCTTAAACCGGTGCAGGCAAGCGTATTGCACATATGGGCTCTGATGTGCGGAAGAAGCTCAAGGCCGCTTATACGCTGATTGAGCAGCTGTATACCGGCGCCCAGCGAGTCATATGTGCGACATCATATGACAACACGGCGCCGTCCACGATCGAAGAAACCCGGACCGGTTGTCCATGGTTCCGGGCAGCTTGAAGAGTTGAAGCGATCCGCGGCTCGGTGGCACCTTCATCGCTCGGCAGCGCCAAAGGCGTGGATAGCGAGATCTTGATCCGGTGACATAGCCAAAGGCTTCCCAGTGCTCAAGAGAATGGTGAAGCTTTTGATAACGACGCATACAAACGGATCACCAAGGAAATGCGTCCGCTGGCGAGTCAACTGGCAGACGAAGCCAACCTGACGGTTCACCGCTCCTTTTATGACGCCAACAACAAGCGGGTGGAGTTTGTAATCCCTGAAGTGCAGAGCCTTGTACCCCCAATCCGTAAGCACACTTATGCCCCCGACATTGATCCGGCTGAGCTGATAAGTGAAGAAGCTATCTTTCAGGCCTTAACCCGGATTGACTGGTCTACCAATGACTTCCGGGCTTTGGGTGAGGAAGAAGAAGTTGAACCGACGTCAGGCGCCCCCTCTACCTCACGCCAACCCGGCGAAGCAGCGTAATTCGTCAAGCCGGGGACGCCTCCGAAGCTTAAGGCATAACACCATATGAAACGCCGAGCCGCAAAAGGCTTTGTAATAGGATAGTCAGCACTTTGCTTTGAACAATGCCGTACAACCTCAGTCTGTAACCTTTTGTATGGTGGTGCTGGATACTTTGGTTTTGAAGTAGTGCATCCTTCAACATATTTTGCCTGCAATCACAAATTCTTAAACCGCCATGGCGGCTTGCGCCTCTAGCCGGATTGTGATGCCAATATATTTATATAAGAAAATACCGAGGTATACGATCAAAAATTTTGTGATACAAACATACCTGCCAGTGTTGGGCACACAGTTGGCTTTAGCCAATCCTGAAGCGGAGGCTTGATAAACCATCACCGTCAAAGGAGAACAATCCTGTGTGCATAATACCGATTTATCGTGTAAATCGTGGTCGGCATGATAAGCCCCCTGTTACTCCATAACGGGATGTTTAACAGCAAAATCAAACCGGAACAATCAATCGCCGGATTAAAAAATGAACCAAATTCTGAAAACTTGAATCCGGTTGAAAGAGGGTTTGTCGGTTTAAGAAAACAAACAAAAGCCAAATTATACGTAGAAAAAACACATGGAAGCAAAACAATGACAAAGACTGCTTGCAAGAAGAGGCTTTATTGAGCCGGATCAGATGGCGTTACCATGGTCGGACAGGACCAAGCTCCCTATAAGGTGTAGCGATGGTTCAAGTCAGCCAGGTCCCCAACTGACCTCGTGGCATTACGCCGATCAAGTGGCATTGCATTGGTTCGGGTTCGACCAAGCCCCCAAGTGATTCTATGGCCTTAGGCCGACCAAGAGGCGTGACTGGTTCAGACGTGACCATGTCCCCAAGTGATCTGGTGGCTCTACTTTGTCAAGAGGTGTTGCATTGGTTCGGACACGACCAAGCCCCCAAATGATCTGGTGGCTTTCGCCTGCCAAGAGGTGTTGCGTTGGTTCGGACACGACCAAGCCCCCAAGTGACAAAAATTTCACAAAGCAAGGCCAAGGGTTAAACCGGAGACCGCTTCACGATAGCATCTCCATGTACCCAAACTGGACTTTTATACAGAACAGATACCCCGCTTTAGCCGAGGATCCGATTTATTGCCTTTATTCATAATATACACATTGTCTTAATATGTACATAAGTGGAGCCAATGTCTCAGGTATAATAAGGCCAAGATGAGCTATGTTCCACGGCCTGTTGGTTTCCTCCTCCGGCGTCGTGAGTCCTTTCGCTCTCGAACATCAATCGATAGTAAGACCCGTTGTATAGATTCTTGCTGACCACAAAAGGCCCCTCCCAAGGTGGGGATAGCTTGTGCATATCTTTACGGTCTTGAATGAGCCGCAGCACTAAGTCTCCTTCACGAAGGTTCTGGTTTTAACCACGCCGTGATACCGACGAAGATCCTGATAAACCGCCGATCGAGCGGCTGCCATATCAAGCGCTCTTCATCCAATCGATCCAAATCGTCTTGCCGTGCTGCCTCGCTTATCTGCCTCAACATAGGCCGCCACTCGAGGCGAGTCGTGACGGATATCGCTGGGAAGGACCGCCTCCGCTCCATAGACCATAAAGAACGGCGTGTATCCGATTGGATCGGTTGGGGTAGTATTTATACTCCATATCACCGATGGTAGCTCTTCCACCCAACAACCCGGCGTCCTCTCTAAAGGGACCATAAGTCGGGTTTGATACCTTTCAAGATCTCCTGATTAGCTCGTTCCGGCTTGACCATTGGATTGCGGGTGGGCTACGGAAGAAACATCAAGCGGATGTGCTCTCGCTCACAAAATTCCTTCATAGCTCCTTTGGACAAATTGGTGCCATTGTCCGTAATGATACCGTGTGGAAACCCAAACCGGAAAATCACCTTTTGATGAACTGAACCGCCGTGGCGCATCACACTTGCTAACAGGCTCTGCCTCAACCCACTTGGTAAACTTATCAACCGCCACCAATAGGTGGGTCTTTTTGTCCTTGGACCTTTTGAAAGGTCCGACCATATCCAACCCCAAGTCGCAGACGGCCAAGTAATTGGAATCATCCTCAATTCTTGGGCTGGCACATGAGCACGCCTGGAGAACTTTTGGCAACCATCACATCGTCTGACCAGATCCTCCGCATCAGCGTGGGCAGTCAACCAATAGAAACCATGGCGGAACGCTTTAGCTACCAAGGACTTTGAACCGGCGTGGTGACCACAATCCCCTTCATGGATCTCTCGCAATATCTCACAGCCCTCTTCAGGGGACACACAACGCTGAAACGCCCCGGACACCGCAATGGTGCAACTCGCCATTAACAATGGTCATAGACTTAGACCGCCGAACTATCTGCCGGGCCAGCGTCTCATCTTCCCAGAACTTCGCCCGGTTCAGATATGCCAAATAAGGGAGCGTCCAATCCGGAATGACATGCGGGCCGCCACCAATTGAGCCTCCGGATCAGGATAGCCAAATCAATTTCATCAGAAGCTTAATCGGCGGATTGTGCGATGCGTCAAGGAAGACGTTACGGGACGGTTTACGTTGAGAGCCCAGCCGGCTTAAAGCATCGGCCAACCGTTCTTTCGACGATCCACATGGTCCACCTGATATCCTTTGAAATGTCCTGCAACAACATCCACCTCCCGACGATATGCAGCCATGAGTGGATCTTTGGAATCCAAGTACTGATACTTATTTGGGCCACCAAGTCCGAGTCACCAAAGCATTTAACCCGGCTAAGATTCATTTCCTTAGCCATCCGGAGACCATGGAGCAAAGCTTCATACTCAGCTGCATTGTTAGTACACGGGAACATTAGGCGGAGAACATAACAGAACTTGTCACCTCGCGGGGAAGTTAATACGACTCCAGCCCCCGAGCCCTCCAATTGCCTGGACCCATCAAAGTGGATGGTCCAATAGGTGTGATCCGGCTTCTCTTCAGGCGCTTGCAACTCCGTTCAATCATTAATGAAATCCACAAGTGCACGAGATTTTCTGACGTCGAGGCACATACCTTAAACCGTGCGGCCCAAGTTCTATAGCCCACTTAGCAACCCGCCGATCGCTTCCGGTTACGTATGATATCGCCCAAGGGCAGGCCCGACCCTTTGTGATGGGGTGCCCTCGGAAATATTGCTTTAGCTTCCGACTTGCCATAAAAACCCGTATACCAGCTTACGCCAATGCGGATATCTCTGCTTAGACTCAATGAGGACCTCGTGATGTAATAAACCGCCGTTGAACCGGATACTCCTTCCTGCCTCCTTCCGCTTCCACCACGATAGCCACGCTTAACTGCCTGGCATTAGCAGCAACATATAGCAACAGCGGCTCTTTGTCAATGGGGCGGCTAGAACCGGCGGGTTGGCCAACCGCCGCTTCAAATCCTCCAATGCTTCGTCGGTGGTGGACTCGCATAAAGCGATCTGTTTTCTTCAACATCTGGTACAAAGGGATGGCCTTCTCGCCTAGACGGCTGATAAACCGGCTTAGCGCAGCAATCTGGCCTGCCAAACGCTGGACGTCATTGATGCACTTCGGCTTAGCCAAGGAGGTGATAGCCGTAATTTTTTCCGGATTAGCTTCAATCCCCCTGTTGGACACGAGAAAACCCAACAGCTTGCCTGCCGGAACACCAAAAACGCACTTGGCCGGGTTGAGCATCATCTTGTACACCCGCAAATTGTCAAAGGTTTCCTTTAGATCCTCAATCAAGGTTTCCTTCTTCCTTGACTTAACCACGATATCATCCACATAAGCATGCACGTTACGGCCGATCTGTTCGTGCAAACAACTCTGAACGCAACGCTGATAAGTCGCTTGGGCGCTCTTGAGTCCAAAAGGCATAGATACATAGCAGAAGGCTCCAAAGGGGGTGATAAACGCCGTCTTCTCCTGGTCCTTAACTGCCATCTTAATCTGATGATAACCGAGTACGCATCCAAAAGCTCAAACGCTCACAACCCGCCGTAGCATCAATAATCTGGTCAATGCGGGGGAGGGCGAAAGGGTCTGCTGGACAGGCTTTGTTAAGATCTGTGTAATCCACACACATGCGCCAAGTGCCATTCTTCTTAAGAACCAACACCGGATTGGCAAGCCACTCTGGATGAAAAACTTCGACGATAAACCCTGCTGCCAAGAGCCTAGCAACTTCTTCTCCGATGGCCTTGCACCTTTCCTCATTAAACCGGCGAAGAAACTGCTTTACCGGTTTGTATTTTGGGTCAACATTAAGAGTGTGCTCAGCGAGTTCCCTCGGTACACCTGGCATGTCAGAAGGCTTCCATGCAAAAATGTCCCGATTCTCACGGATGAACTCGATGAGCGCGCTTTCCTATTTAGGATCCAAGTTGGCACTGATGGTGAACTGCTTGGACGAATCGCCGGGCACAAAGTCAACAAGTTTCGTCTCAGCCGCCGATTTGAACTTCAAGTCCGGATCGTGCTCCGTAGTTGGCTTCTTCAAAGGGTCATATCCGCCGGATCAACATTGTCTTTATAATATTTTAGCTCTTGATGGCACAACCGACTCTGCGTAAGCCGCATCACCTTCCTCGCACTCCAAAGCGATCCGCGGCTCCCATGAACCGTTATCGTTCCTTTGTGACCCGGCATTTTCAGCTGCAAGTAAACATAACAGGGCCGTGCCATAAACTTGGCATAAGCCGGCCGCCCAAAGAGGGCGTGGTAAGGACTTTGAATTTTCACCACCTCAAATGTCAATGTTTCTGATCTGGAGTCATGTTCGTCCCCAAAGGTCACCTCCAGCGCTATCTTACCGACCGGATACGCCGACTTGCCAGGCACCACTCGTGAAACACCGTGTCTTTGGATGGCCTAAGATGCCTATCCGTCAACCCCATACCGGAAGGTCTCGTAGTACGTGATGTTAATGCTGCTTCCTCCATCCATAAGAACCTTGGTAAACTTGTACCCTCCTACAGGGTGCCACCACCAGGGCTAAGCGCCCGGATTGTAAACCGGGAGGATGGTCCTCTCTGCTCCACACGATCGGTTGCTCGGACCAGCGTAAATGTAATGCGGCAGCAGTTCAACAACACCGACCGCCCGCTTACGAAGTTTTCGGTCTCGTCTGTCCAAGCCGGTGGTAAAGACGTGGTACCGCCCACCGTTCAATTGCTTTGGGTTACTTTGATAACCCGATTGCTGTTGTTGATTGTAGCCCCTTGGTTACGATTGTTCGACTGTTACGATTACCTTGATTATTCTGATTGCCTTGCCCGCCGGATTACCACGAATCACGGGCGGAATCTCCTCCACCGTAACCGGGCGGACCACGAACCGCCGCCGGGCCCTTGATCATACCGGAAAGAGTTGGAATTTTGAACTCCCTGCATAATGTAACAATCCTTCCAAAGGTGGTTCGCGGTGCCTCCTTCGTCCCATGCTTCGGACAAGGTTGATTTAATCTGAAATTCAAGCGATCCGGATTGTGACCGCCCGGTTTGATTGCCTACCCCTGCACGTGACCCTTGTCCTGCGCGTTGGTGTTGGCCACAAAGCCCATGTTGCCGTTCGCTTTACGCTTGTTCCCTCCGTTGCCTGCCGAATGATGTTGCTGGCCCCCGGAGTTGCCGTTCTGCTTTCCCTTCCCCACTTCATCATTCTCTGATTCGGGATCCTTGGTACTATCAGAATCAGCGTACTTTACCAAAACGCCCATTAGAGTGCCCATGTCATGACAAAAACGCTTCATGCGGCCCAGCTTCAATTTCAATGGCTCGAACCGGCAATTGGCTTCCAAGGTCAAGATCGCGGAATCAGGGTTGATCCGGTCTGAAGAGTGTAAAACTTCCAAACGCTGGCGCACCCAATGGGTTGTGGATTCTCCCTCCGCCGACACAAGCTGCTAAATCCACCACGCACATGGGCTGCTTACAGGTGTCTTTGAAATTTTGAATGAACCGGGTTCGCAACTGGGTCCACGAACTGATAGAGTTGGGCGGCAAATTTTTCAACCAAGTCCGGGCTGTTCCTTCCAACATCATCGTGAAGTACTTCGCACATGCGGCTTCATCCACATCTAGCATCTCCATGGCCATCTCATAGCTTTCTATCCATGCTTCTGGAGCCAAATCAGCAGTATAATTGGGCACCTTGCGCGGCCCTTGAAGTCCTTGGGCAAGCGCCGCGTTGCGTAAGCGGGGGCGAGGCAAGGCACCCCAAAGAGCCAGACGTGACCCTGGTTCAAAGACGGTCAGACGAACCGGCACGGGCGGGTGATCCTCTACTTGTGCTGCTAACTCGGCCTCCCGACGTGCCCTGGCGCGGTCCACTACTACTTGAGCATCCTCAAAGCCGCCCGCCGGATTGCCGCCACGAGGCGGACCACGCTGCGCATTACTTGACACGGCCGGTTCGTCGACGCGTCGGCTATAGCTCCGGCTTGGGCGGGGTGAGGATCCGATCCGGCTGTATGAATACGCTTCTTCTTGAGCGGGGCCGTCTGAGGAGCTCCTTAACCCGGCGTGTCTCTACCGCTGTGGTGAATCGCCTTCGATTGAATCGCCTCCAATCGCGCCGCAGCCGCCACGAGGTTATCCATCGGGTTGGAGTAGTGACCGGAGGTGTTCTGCGATGCAGGGCGCACGGTATGATGGCGAGGTAGATCTATCACACGGATCGAACCGGTGCGGCCGTCCCAGTGCTTCCGGCGGTTTACCAGCGGCGGCGGATTACTGGTCCCTGCCCTTACAGGGTATTGAAAAGCTCCTTCCTAAAAAGCGGAAGGTAAGCGGGACTGTACTTCCTTTTCATGACTTCATGTGGCGCTCTGGTCGGCTGAGCCTATAAGCCTGCGCATCCAAAGCGGCCCGTTCCGCCGCCATCCTTACGTCCGCGGCTGCCAGGTCCGCTTTAGCATTAGTGATCTGTTCCTTCACCTTTGCAATCTCCGCGTTGTGCAGGTCCTGATCCGCTGGATTAGCTTCCGCCATGAGCACAGCCAATGCGTCGAAAAGTTCTGACAAAACTTGAGCCGGCGGGCGCCCAGGGCCTCCTTCCCCGGCTGCCATTACCGCTGTTGAACCGGCGACCGAGCGCCCATGCGTCGAGAGTGAAGCGCCGCTGCGTACGCCATGAAGATCCCAATCCGGTTGGGTAGATCGAAGGGTCCGGAATACTCTCACCGTCGGAACAACCCCGATCTGGCCATCCTGCGGTGGTATAGAGACTCGGTTTCTCGGCCGACGATTAAATCGCCGGAGTAGACAACGGTTCGTCACCAGATGCTGATCCGTCCTCGTAGCCTCCGTGGACGACTCCCACGAAAACATGCCGGACCGTCGGTTTAGCCGGGGCAGGACTCTTCTTCGCCCGCTGAGCCGTCTCTATGAGATCAGTGCAGACGTCCGGCCCAGGCCCTGGCTCGCCGATCTTGCCGATGAACACGTGTATGCCGCCAAAGGGGACCCGGTACCCGTACTCAATGCCCGGCCTCGGGGCCCCAGTCCGCATCGTCGATGTAGAGCTTGTCGCGACGACTCTTAGTCATCCGGCCCACTGCATAACCTTCGAGTCCTTCGAACTTGCCCTCTAAGATCGTCAAACCATCGTGCGATAGCCCCACGGTGGCGCCAAGCTGTCGTGGAATTGTCACGGCGGATGTCCTCATGAAAGGACTTAGTCGTGGGGCCATCGTGCGAGTTAACCTAGAGGGGTTTTAAAGCGGGCACAAGACACGAGAATTATCTTTGGTTCGGCCCCTTCGATGAAGGTAAAAGCCTACGTCCGGTTGTGATGTGATTGATATGATTTGGCGACTAGGGAGCAATAGCTTTGCCTTAGTCTCGAATCCTCTGTCCCTAACTCGCCCTTGGTCGTCCCTTATATACCCGGGTTGGCCTTGCGGCCGGTCTCTGAGTCCCCAATCCGGCTCATACAAGAGTCCGGCTCGGTCTCTTCTTTCTTAACTTACAACACAAGTTACAACACTCGGCGGTTTACATAAATGGATCTTAATTCGCCTCTGGGCTCCAGGCCTCCTCCGTGGGCCTGAATCATGGACGAGGGTAAACCGGCCCCTCCGGGGCGGTTCACGTTCAGTAGTTGTATCCCCAACACATCTAGTACCTGATACGTCTCCAACGTATCTATAATTTTTTATTGTTCCATGCTATTATATCACCTATTTTGGATGTTTATGGGCTTTACTTTACACTTATATATCATTTTTGGGACTAACCTACTAACCAGAGGCCCAGCCCGAATTGCTGTTTTTTTTTGCCTATTTCAGTGTTTCGAAGAAAAGGAATATCAAACGGAGTCCAAACGGAATGAAACATTCGGGAGCGATCTTTTTGGGACAAACTCAATCCAGGAGACTTGGAGTGGACGTCAAGAAGCAGCCGAGGCGGCCACGAGGCAGGAGGGCGCACCCTAGGGGGGTGGGCGCTCCCCCACCCTCATGGGCCCCTCGTGGCTCCCCTGACCGACCTCCTTCACCTATATATATCTACGTACCCCGAAAACATCTAGGAGCACCACGAAACCCTATTTCCACCGCCGCAACCTTCGGTATCCGCGAGATCCCATCTTGGGGCCTTCGCCGGCGCTCCGGCGAAGGGGGAATCAACCATGGAGGACTTCTACATCAACACCAAAGCCTCTTCGATGAGTTGTGAGTAGTTTACCACAGACCTTCGGGTCCATAGTTATTAGCTAGATGGCTTCCTCTCTCTCTTTGAATCTCAATACAAAGTTCTCCTCGATCTTCTTGGAGATCTATTCGAATTACTCTTTTTGCGGTGTGTTTGTCGAGATCCAATGAATTGTGGGTTTATGATCAAGTTTATCTATGAGAAATATTTGAATCTCCTCTGAATTCTTTTATGTATGATTGGTTATCTTTGCAAGTCTCTTCGAATTATCAGTTTGGTTTGGCCTACTAGATTGATCTTTCTTGCAATGGGAGAAGTGCTTAGCTTTGGGTTCAATCTTGCGGTGTCCTTTCCCAGTGATAGCAGGGGCAGCAAGGCATATATTGTATTGTTGCCATCGAGGATAAAAAGATGGGGTTTATATCATATTGCTTGAGTTTATCCCTCTACATCATGTCATCTTTCTTAATGCGTTACTCTGTTCTTATGAACTTAATACTCTAGATGCATGCTGGATAGCGGTCGATGTGTGGAGTAATAGTAGTAGATGCAGGCAGGAGTCGGTCTACTTGTCCCGGACGTGATGCCTATATACATGATCATGCCTAGATATTCTCATAACTATGCACTTGTGACGCCCCCGATTCAATCGTACACTAATCATGCACGCAAATGTGTACGATCAAAATCAGGGACTCATGGGAAGATATCACAACACAACTCTAAAACATAAATAAGTCATACAAGCATCATAATACAAGCCAGGGGCCTCGAGGGCTCGAATACAAGTGCTCGATCATAGACGAGTCAGCGGAAGCAACAATATCTAAGTACAGACATAAGTTAACAAGTTTGCCTTAAGAAGGCTAGCACAAACTAGGATACAGATCAAAAGAGGCGCATGCCTCCTGCCTAGGATCCTCCTAAACTACTCCTGGTCGTCGGTGGCCTCCACGTAGTAGTAGACACCTCCAGTGTAGAAGGAGTCATCGTCGATGGTGGCGTCTGGCTCCTGGACTCCGGCATCTGGTTGCGACAACCAGAAAGAAAGGAAAGGGGGAAACGAGGGAGAAAAGCAACCGTGAGTACTCATCCAAAGTACTCGCAAGCAAGGATCTACACTACATATGCATGGTTATATGTTTAAAGAGGCAATATCGGTGGACTGAACTCTAGAATGCCAGAATAAGAGGGGAATAACTAGTCTTATCGAAGACTACGCTTCAGGTCACCTCCATCTTGCAGCATGTAGAAGAGAGTAGATGGTAAGTTCACCAAGTAGCATCGCATAGTATAAACCTACCTGGCGATCCCCTCCTCGTTGCCCTGTTAGAGAGCGATCACCGGGTTATATCTGGCACTTAGATGGGTGTGTTTTATTAAGTATCCGGTTCTAGTTGTCATAAGGTCACGGTACAACTCCAAGTCGTCCTGTTACCGAAGATCACGGCTATTCGAATAGATTAACTTCTCTGCAGGGGTGCACCACATAACCCAACACGCTCGATCCCATTTGGCCGGGACACACTTTTACGGGTCATGCCCGCCGCGGAAGATCAATACGTCGCCGCAGCCCACCTAGGCACAACGGAGAGGTCAAGACGCCGGTCTAAATCCTATGCGCTAGGGTCAGGCCCATCGCCCATTGCACACACGCATGTTGCAAACGCGCCGAAGCGAGACCTAGCCTAGCGAGCGTTCCCAATCCGGCGTCGCCGCTCAATCGGCCGACGTCCACGAAGGCTTCGTTGATACCACGGCGTCGAGTGCCCATAATCGCTCCCTCAGAGTTGGTTAGTGCGTATAGGCCGGTGGCGGAACTCGGATCAAATACCAAGATCTCGTTAAAGCGTGTTAAGTATCCACGAATGCCGACCAGGCTGTGCCCACCTCTCTCCTAGGTGGTCTCAACCTCGCCTGCCGCCTCCGCCCATTAAAGTAACGATGGGCCGTCGGGAACCCAGGCCCACCTCTACCGGGATGGAGCCACATGCCTCTTCAAACCCCCATCTCCTAACAACGATATATAAGTAATGTAACAGTATAAAGTATATAGCATATGCCCGCGATCACCTTATGAGGGATCACGGCCCAGTAGTCTAGCATGGCAGACGGACAGGAATGTAGGGGTACTGATGGAATACTAGCATCCTATACTAAGCATTTAGGATAGCAGGTAAGGATAACAACTGTAGCAACAATGACAGCTATGCAGCAGAATAGGATTAACCGAAAGCATTAACATGCTACACTACTCTAATGCAAGCAGTATAGAGAAGAATATGCGATATCTGGTGATCAGGGGGGGGGGGGGGCATGCCTGGTTGCTCTGGCAAGAAGGAGGGGTCATCTTCGAGGTAGTCGAACACACGAACATCGGCAGCGGTCTCGGAGTCTACCGGAAAGAAGTAACGGAGGGGAACACGATAAATAACAGAGCAATCAGAAGTAACACAAAGCAAGATGCGGCAATACGTTGTGCTAGGGGTGACCTAACGCAGGGATAGGTGATACCGACGAAGGGGGAAAAACATCCGGGAGAGTATTCCCGGTGTTTCGCGTTTTCGGACAAACGAACCGGAGGGAGAAAATTGCATGTTCGCTATGCTAGGGACGTGTGGCGGACGAACGGACTGCTTATTTGGATTCGTCTCGTCGTTCTGAGCAACTTTCATGTATAAAACTTTTTCATCCGAGCTACGGATTATTTTATATGAATTTCCGAAGTTTAAACAATATTCTGAAATCATTATTAATTCGAAAATAAATATTAAAACGCTAGATGCACCCAGCACAGGGTACACAGAATTGCACCCAGTGGCTGACAGGTGGGCCAGGGGGGTTTGGTTGACTGTTGACCTGAGCAAGGTTGACTGGGTCAAAGTGGGGCCCATCTGTCATTGTAACATGTGTCAACAAAAAAACATCTAATTAACTAATCTAATCAAGGAGGGTCCCATTTGCCATAGTCTACAAGATAACCTAACACTAATTACCCGAAGCTAACATTTAATTAGGACCTACTTAATTGGGTTGGCCTCATGTACGGAGAGCTAGCCGGACTCACACACGGCCGTGAGGCCAGCCATGGCCAAGGCATGGAAGCGCATAGGACCAACGGGAGATGTGCATGGGCTGGGCGGCTGTGGCGCGAGTAGCAGCAAGCGGGTAGCACAGCAGGCATAGCAAGCAGCAGCGGTAACCAGCTGCAGCAGCAGGTAAGGGCATCTCCAGCCGTTGTGCCCCCCAGGAGGCGTTTTTTGGGCCTTCTGGGGAGGCCCCGGCGTTAACTTTGTCTTTAGGTGCAAAATTTTTCCAGCCGTTGTGCCCCCCAGGTTGTGTCTTATTTTTTCTTTTTCACTTTGTCATTACAACAAACATGTTGTGGGCACTGCCGGGCCACGCGAGCTCGAGCTCGTCGGCGACGACCCCAGCCGACCGGGCGACTCCCTCGGCCGCGTCTTTGTCTTCCGCCGCCGGCGACGCGCTGCTCGAGCTCGGCGCACTCCCCGACGCCGCCGCCGACGTTCTCCTCGCGCCGCGCAGACTGCATCTCGTCATGCACGGCGACGGCTGGCTGCCGCGGCCGGCCTCCTCCCAGCTGCACCTCGAGGCGCACCACGCCGGCCGCTCCCGCTACGTGCTCTCCGGCTCCACAGCACGTCGACGGACTCCTCCTCGTCACGCACTTGGCCAACCCGTCGAGGCTGCTGCTGCCCGTGGTGCACCAGCTCCGTGAGCCCCCGCACCAGCTCGTACTTGCGGGAGGCCACGGGGAGCCGGGACGCGACCCAGAGCATGCCAGCTCTTGCTGTAGTCGCTCCGCCCCTGCCACGCTTCGCCCGGCCGTGAACTCGCCGGCCATGCTCCGCCCCGCCTGGCCTCGGAGTTGCTCGTGGCCTCCCCGGAGGCCATCGCCCTCGCCCCGTCCACGCCTGGCCACGAGCTCCACTCTGCTCCGTCGAGGGCGGCCACAACACGTAGGGGGAAGGCCGCGTCGTAGGGCAGCGCAGGTACAAGGAGACGGCTGGCGGGGCGGCGCGGGAGGCAAGGCGCGGCGACCCAACGCGGGCGCGCGGCCGCAGAGGAGCTGGCTGGTGGGGCGGTGCGGGCGGCCGGGCGCGGCGACCCGACCTGCGAGCCGGAGCTACGACCGGGCGCGGAGGCGACGCTGCGGGCCGGAACGCGGCAAGGCGTGAGGGCTTGGCCGGGGAGAAAGAAAAGAAAAGCGGACGCGGAGAGGGGAGGTGGGGGCGGAGAAAGCGACAGGGAGAGAGAGAGAGATGTGGCTGGAGAGGCCGACGTGTGGGGTTTCGCATGCAAAAAGTAGTGCCGGCGCCCCAGTGACCCCGGCTTCTGCGTTTCTCTTGCAGCGCCGGCCGTAATTTTAGCTCGTCTGCGTGAAAACGAGTTCGATGGGGCGTGGTGGGGACAGTTTTTGGCCGGAAAAAAAGGCTCTGGGGCTTCGGGAGCCTAGTGGAGATGCCCTAAGGGCGGCGCGCCGCTGCCTTGCACGCCTGGCGTGGCAGAATATGGCCACTGCCGAGCGCAGCCGAGGCGGTCTTGGTCATGAGCGGTCTGGTGGTCAAGGTGGGAGGCGGGCTAAAGCGGCGGCAAAGAAGCGACATCTGTGGTGAGCAGGAAGCAAGCTGGCCAGGCGGCGTACGGCAGCAGCGTGACCTCCGGCTCGTCTGATGGCGTTCTTTTGCATTAAGATTTTGTGCAATCATAAAAGCGCATGACAACCTCTGCTTCCCTTTGCGAAGGGCCTATCTTTTACTTTATGTCTTTTACTTTATGCAAGAGTCAAGGTGATCTTCACCTTTCCCTTTTTCATTTTATCCTTTGGCAAGCACCTCGTGTTGGAAAGATCCTGATGTATATATCCAATTGGATGTAAGTTAGCATGAACTATTATTGTTGACATCAATGATGTCTACTACACAACCTTCTTCTTGTAGACGTTGTTGGGCCTGCAAGTGCACAGGTTTGTAGGACAGTAGCAAATTTCCCTCAAGTGGATGACCTAAGGTTTATCAATTCATGGGAGGCGTAGGATGAAGATGGTCTCTCTCAAACAACCACGCAACCAAATAACAAAGAGTCTCTTCATCCCTAACACACCCAATACAATGGTAAATTGTATAGGCGCACTAGTTCGGCGAAGAGATGGTGATACAAGTGCAATATGGATGGTAGATAAAGATATTTGTAATCTGAAATAATAAAAACAGCTGGGTAACAAGTGGTAAAAGTGAGCGTAAATGGTATTGCAATGCTAGGAAACAAGGCCTAGGGTTCATACTTTCACTAGTGCAAGTTCTCTCAACAATAATAACATAGATAGATCATATAACAATCCCTCAACATGCAACAAAGAGTCACTCCAAAGCCACTAATAGCGGAGAACAAACTTAGAGATTATGGTAGGGTACGAAACCACCTCAAAGCTATTCTTTCGGATCAATCTATAAAAGAGTTCGTACTAGAATAACACCTTAAGACACAAATCAACCAAAACCTAATGTCACCTAGATACTCCATTGTCACCTCAAGTATCCGTGGGCATGATTATACGATATGCATCACACAATCTCAGATTCATCCAACCAACATAAAAGTACTTCAAAGAGTGCCCCAAAGTTTCTACCGAGAGTCAAGAACGTGTGCCAACCCCTATGCATAGGTTCATGGGCGGAACCCGCAAGTTGGTCACCAAAACATACATCAAGTGGCACATGATATCCCATTGTCACCACAGATAAGCACGGCAAGACATACATCAAGTGTTCTCATCATAATGACTCAATCCAATAAGATAACTTCAGAGGGGAAACTCAATTCATCACAAGAGAGTAGAGGGGGAGAAACATCATAAGATCCAACTTCAATAGCAAAGCTCGGGATACATCAAGATCGTGCCATAGAGGGGACACGAGAGAGAACACGAGAGAGTGAGAGATCACACACATAGCTACTGGTACATACTCTCAGCCCCGAGGGTGAACTACTCCTTCCTCGTCATGGAGAGCGCTGGGATGATGAAGATGGCCACCGGTGATGGGTTCCGCCCTCCGGAAGGGTGCTGGAATAGGGTCCCGATTGGTTTTTGGTGGCTCTGGAGGTTTTGCGGTGGCGGAACTTCCGATCTATCTTCCTGCTCGGAAGTTTTAGGAGTGCGAGGTATATATGGGTGCAAAGTGCGTTGGTGGAGCTTGGGGCCCCACGAGGCAGGCGCGCCCTAGGGGGTGGGCGCCCCCCCCACCTGTGGCCAGCTCCCGTATCTTCGACATAGAGTCCAAGTCTATCCGGTGGCTTTCCTTCCAAAAATAACTTCTCCGATTGATTTCGTTCCGTTTGACTCCGTTTGATATTCCTTTTCTTTGAAATCTTTGAAATAGGCAAAAACAACAAATCTGGGCTGGGCCTTCGGTTAATAGGTTAGTCCCAAAAGTAATATAAAAGTGGATAATAAAGCCCAATATTGCCGAAAACAGTAGATAATATAGCATGGAGCAATCAAAAATTATAGATACATTGTTGACGTATCAAGCATCCCCAAGCTTAATTCCTGCTCGTCTTCGAGTAGTTAGATGATAAAAAAAGATAATTTTTGATGATGAATGCTAACTAGCATGATTATCAAAGTAATTTTCTTTATTGTGGCATGAATATGATTCAAGACAAAAGTTCATAATGACATAAAAATAATAATACTTCAAGCATACTAATCAAAGTAATCATGTCTTCTCAAAATAGCATGGCAAAAGAAAGTTCATCCCTACAAAATCATATAGTTAGGCTATGCTTCATTTTCGTCACACAAAGATGTTCCCAACTTCTATACCCCGATGACAAGCCAAGCAATTGTTTCATACTTAAATAATCTCAAACTTTTTCAACCTTCACGCAATACATGAGCGTGAGCCATGGATATAGCACTATGGGTGGAATAGAATATGATGATGGGGATTGTGTGGAGCAGACAAAAAGGAGAAAGTCTCACATTGACGAGGATAATCAACGGGCTATGGAGATGCCCATCAATTGATGTCAACATGAGGAGTAGGGATTGCCATGCAACGGATGCACTAGAGCTAATGAATGCTCAACAAAAGAGAACTAGTGGGTGTGCATCCAACTTGCTTGCTCATGAAGACCTAGGGCATTTGAGGAAGCCCATTGTAGGAATATACAAGCCAAGTTCTATAATGAAAAATTCCCACTAGTGTAAAAAGACAACTTATGAGACTCACTATATGAAAAACATGGTGCTACTTTGAAGCACAAAATATGAGACTCAATACATGAAGAACAAGGTGCTACTTTGAAGCACAAGTGTGGAAAAAGAGATAGTAGCATTTGCCTTTTTTATTTATTTTCTTTTTTTGGGCCTTTCTTTTTTTTTTCTTTTTGGCCTTTCTCTTTTTTGGGCAATGCTCTAATAATGATGATCATCACACTTCTATTGATTACAACATAAGGATTACAACTCGAAACTAGAACAAGATATGACTCTATATGAATGCCTCCCGTGATGTACGGGATTGTGCAATGAATCAAGAGTGACATGTATGAAAAATAATGCATGGTGGCTTTGCCACAAATACGATGTCAACTACATTATCATGCAATGGCAATATGACAAAAGTAAAGTATGTCATGATGATGATGAACGGAACGGTGGAAAGTTGCATGGCAATATATCTCGGAATGGCTATGTAAATGCCATAATAGGTAGGTATGGTGGCTGTTTTGAGGAAGATATAAGGAGGTTTATGTGTGATAGAGCGTATCATATCACGGGGTTTGGATGCACCAGCGAAGTTTGCACCAACTCTCAAGGTCAGAAAGGGCAATGCACGCCACCGAAGAGGCTAGCAACGGCAGAAAGATAAAAGTGCGTATAATCCATGGACTCAACATTAGTCAAAAGAAATAATATACTTATTGCAAAAATTTAGAAGTCATCAAAAATAAAGCACTACGCGCATGCTCCTAGGGGGATAGATTGGTAGGAAAAGACCATCGCTCGTCCCCGACCGCCACTCATAAGGATGCACAAGTCAAGTACACTTCATGTTTCAAATTTTTTACACAAATTTAACCATACGTGCATGCTACGGGACTTGCTAACATCAACACAAGCATTCTTTGAATTCATAATCACCCAACTAGCATGAATTTAATATCACTACCTCCATATCTCAAAACAATTATCAAGTATCAAACTTCTCTTAGTATTCAACACACTCATAAGAATTCTTACAAATCTTGTATGCTTAGCATATTTGGATTATTTAAGCAAATTACCATGCTATTTAAGACTCTCAAAATAATATAAGTGAAGCATGAGAGTTCATATATTTCTTCAAAATAAAACTACCACCATGCTCTAAAAGATATAAGTGAAGTACTAGAGCAATAACAAAACTACTCCGAAAGATATAAGTGAAGATCAATGAGCAATCGGATAATTATGCAACTATGTGAAGATTCTCCTATTTAATAATTTCAGATCTTGATACTTTATTCAAACAGCAATAAAAGCTAAAAGAA